>CM039680.1:14660699-15318199 GCA_022537955.1 Schmidtea mediterranea
TAATTTACTGGCTGTTGCGAAGATTTCATATCTTGTTCCAGACTCGAATTGTTTCACTCTTCTTCTTTCTGTTCATTTTTCAGTTGTAAGTCTATGTCCCTCGCGATTATCATCCATCTTCGTCTCACATCCTGATCCCATTAGTTCCTCAACATACAAATCTGACATGCAAATCTGCGTTGGCGTTCGCTTTCCTGATTTAACTTCATAACGTGAGTATTTGCACTGCATCGCCCATACTATTAATCTTACTCGAGTCTTCTTAATGTTCGGCCTAGCATTATCCAACTGTTGATGAATCTTGAAGTGAAGTATATATTTCTCGACCCCATAACAAATATTTGAAAGTTCTAATAAGCTTGATATTGCTAATCTCTCCAGTCACAAGTAATTCTTTTCATGTTTCTCGAACGTCGACATAAATACCAATAAAACTCGTTCTCTTTCCTCGGTCATCCATTGTCCTAGATGCCCAGAAGCATACCACTAGCGTTCTGTTGCTAAACAAAACCGTTCTTAACAATCGGTGTATACGAGTATTGGTGCTGAATATCAGTTATCTCTGAGTTGTTTCAAAGGCTGTTTGTTGTCCTCTTCCCATATAGAACTGGTACTTTTGTTAATTCTTGTATTCGGTTTCGCAATAGTTGCCTAATTCTTGATGAACTTTCGATAGTATCAATAAGCCTAAGATTCTTGCACTTGCCGTTGACGTCCTTTTGTGCTGGGCAATTCTTTATCTTTTCGATGTTTCTTTTGGATCTGGTCTTTGCTTTTGCGGATACAATCATTGTCACTAAAAAGTGACTTTTTCCTTGCCCAATCACATTTCGCAGGTTTCAATTAACCTTCCTGTCATTCATCGAACGAATACTACGGATACCTTTAATGTTCTTCGAAGTGCTGAATAAATTAATAACATATAAACATACACTGTTAATGCCGTAGTAAAAATTCATAACATCTCTGAAATGAAGCTGGTGCGTTAGCTTAGTCGAAAGCATTTTCTTAAATTGATATAGATCTTTTCCAATTGTCAAAGGCAGTTCTTCTCTCTATCCTCCCTTTGACCTTTATCTGCCAATAACCACTTTTAAGTCTAAGCGATGTAAATAAGCTGCTCGGTGTAACATTTGTAACATTTCATTCTATACACGTAACGGGTATGTATCCCTTTTGTTACCCGGCATGATCGTCAGATAATCTATACACGAACCGTTGTGCTTCCGCTCTTTTTTTCTTTACCATGACATGGAATGCATGGCGACAACTGGTTTTCGATTATCTCCTGGCGTCTAACAAGCTTTTAACTTCTCTTTCTGCTTCTGGTTCTTGAGCTTCTTGCCAGTCGAGTATTGGCCGTATGTTATGTGGGGGTATCATCTGTTAATGGATGTGTTGTGTTACACATGCTTTGTGCCGAGATCTAAGCTCGGATGCTGCAAAATATATCTTTTAAATTTCACATTAACAGTTTTGTAATTGTTCTTTCTCATTTTCGTTTAGTAGCTACTGTCGATTGTCCATATTTTTTTCCTCAGTTTCCTTGCATTTTGCGTTAAGTTCAATGTCCATCATTGGTGTTAGTTTTCCCCAGTTCCTTTCCGTTTCCATAGATAACTTTATCTTCCCGTAAAATTTGTAGGGAATTGGAATTTCAACTGTGTCGTTTACATACACTTTTCTGCTAATGCAGTTCTTCTTTTTCTCAAATTTGTATTAGTTCAAAATCATTCACACTCTGTTTCCTCATTCACTTTTCATATTCAAATCATTTGTGTGCCGTCCGGCACTACTATTTTCTCTGGAGCCATCTCACTTCTGAATTTCAGCAACATATCGCCGGTTTTAATCTCCAAGCCCAATTATCCTAGTCTATATTATCTTTTTAGTAATTCTGGCATGAGATCTGTTCCAATTATACAATTGGCCATCAGTTCTGGATAACTGCTAAAGTAGTGTTGATTTTTACATTTTTATCTTCGATATCGACAGATTTTTCCAATGACTGCACCAGATTCTTGCTGGCAAGTTATAATCATTTAGCGTTCTTCTATACGTCCCAAAGAGAGAGATATTTTATTCATATTTATGCGAGATCGTTTGCTCGGTATCAATCATTGCTTTTATTCTCCCCTTTATATTCTTGGTCCGTATGTTGGTCGCAGCTAACGTTTGCAACAGGCTTGGTTGAGTTTCACTGGATCCTGAATCCCTTTTCTTGTCTTTTGGCTGGTTCGTGGCACTAAGTCTGCCCCATATTTGTTCGGTATGGTACTGGATAAATATTTCGTAAATGTTTGTTGATCTTGGTATTGGTACTGTCGGTTCTCTGTGCATGTCTCTCTACTGAATGATGCTGCCTTTCTTTAAACCATTCATAATATCTAGGTGGTGGATGAATTGAAATATGTCCACTATGTCTTTGTCTTTCGATTTCCATGTTTGAGTTGCTCTTGAGTTAGCATTGTGTTCCTCCCTTGGTTTTCATCAATTGTCCTGTTATGCTGCTATTCATGCTCTGAAATTTTATCCATCGTTTCCAAGTTACTCGTTTTTGTCGCTTCTTCTGGTTTTCTCGGCTTCTAATCTCATTATTGCTTGAAATTTGTCCAGACTTTTCTTCAATCAGTACCAGTTCTTTTAGTTAGAATTCCTACTAATACTCTTTATCTTATGGATATCCTTGAGTGTCCCATGTAAAAACCATTGTTTTAGGCTAAAAAACGGTAAGAATCCCAATTGCATTTTCCAGTTGATTTTTTCTCTCTCTTTTGTAGATATCGAACATGCTACTTTGCGTTATGATTACTTCTTACGAATTGATGGGATTATCCCTAATAATTCCTGCCATCATTTGTCCATAAGATTAAGAATCTTCCCCACATGGCTTTCATCATGTTTTGCTGTAGCATGTTTGAAAATGGTCTGGGTGAAGTAACAATTCGTTAGTTGGGTTTTCTCTCCAATAGTTTGTTACTTCCCGTTATAGTTACAATGTTGGATAATATTGCTTGGCCTTTGTGCTGGGAATAATAAATGTTCCGGCTCGAAGTTCCAGATCTTTCGTTTGGTAATCCTCTTGTATATCCACTGGTTTGAATTCTTGCTTCGCTGGCCCAATTCTGTAATCCAAATATTTTTGGCGTGCCTACTAATTACTGCCGGTTGGAAATTGTAACAACTTCCATCTCTTATTTTGAATAACGTCCATATAATTACTGCAAACTGAAACATATTAGGTATGAATTTTTTCTGGATTTATCATCCTTTGTTACTGGTTGAGCGAATCTGATTTTCCCTTTTATGCATTTATCTCTAAATTCGTTTATGCATTTTCTCTTGGAATCGTTGAATCTCTGGCAGTTTTGCAATTGTCTTTTCACATTTGTATGTATACATAACTTCTCCGACGATTCTTCCAAAATATCCCTCTTGGAGTGGTAATAATGGAATTGCATTATCCGGATTTGTGATTGCCATTGCTAACTTTGTTTTAATATTTCTCTATTTAAGATACAATCATTTTTAACCAATCGTAGTATATTTTTTTCTGTTGATGCCAACCTTTGTGATATAGGAAATCCATCTTGTTATTTATATAGAGATATAGTTTCACATCTTTGGGTCTATTTGCGCTTTTGCGTTCGGTATTGCTGTTCGCGATAAGAATATTCCTTTATAATTGGTACTGGCTACCATTTCGTCACATTTGCTCACCATCCGTCCTTTTATAAATCTCATTCCGATGGTGGTATCTGTTGATATTACTACTGTTGGCGTGACCTCTGATCCGATAGTTGTGGTTATCGTTGGTTTTCCGATTCTTCCGGTTCTCCGTATTTCATCTAATGCGCTTTTTTGTGTGTTAGTTCTGTTTCTCTGTGCACTTGTCCTTGCACTTCATCGAATATTGCACTTTTCAATAAAGTGAGTCTACAAGTTCTGGTATCGGCGTGATATACAATCGTTGACATTCCCGTATTGCATGATCTATCTGTTGCTAGACATTGAGGGTACTTTTTCATTGCTTGCGTATCTGGATCGAAATATCCTTGATATTTCTCCAACTTTACTTGATAACTTTCAATCACTACTACTCCTTTGACCAATTGATTCAATAGGGTGTACTCTCCTCCTTGACACGTTCCGTCTCCAGCCGTTATTCTTCCCGCAGCGTATACTCGGGTAGTTTTTATTTTTCCTTCTTCGGCTGCTACATTTATTCTTCCAGCTATTGAGATGCGTCCTGTCGTGAATCCTTCTTCACATTCGCTCCGCGTTACTGATACTACTGTTGTTTCCGTTCCGGCTTCTATAATTGTTGAGTGTGAGTGATGTCCGCAATGAAATGCTACAATTTTCCTTGTCACTGAGCATTCTTTTAATTTCCGTTTTGATGAAGTCTACCTCTTGATATACGTTATACGATACTGCTGTTGCCGTTGTCTGTAGTTTACCGGGGTTTGCAGCTTTGCACTCTTCCGTTTCTTTTAGTGAGTATTTATCACCAATCTTTATGTTGTCACAATCATATACTACAAACGGTTCTACCCCTTTCACGCACATCATCCATATGAGTATTGTAGTGATTATCGTATTCATCCCTTTTCTAGCTGTTTTTGGATCGCTTGCATTAATGGTCGTCTCGAATTCCGTTAATAACTCTTTTAACTTCGCTTGCATCATCTCGGTTTGATCATCTTTACTTACCAAATTTATAAAGGCTTGCCATCCACCTTGAGTCAGGATGAATGGTTCGATTACCTTCCTGATAATGTCTGTTATTGCGAATTCATATCCGTTTGGGTTGTATCTTGGAGTTCGTTTTCTGTATATCACTATCGTATTATACATCAGATAGGCCATTCCTACCAAATATCTATTTGGGTCATCAGATCGTTTCGTTAAGTGATTTATTATCAACAGCAATTCCTCTGAATCTTTGGTTGTGGTTCGTACTTTGTTGTCCATGATTTTATTTATTATTGGTTTTATTGCTGCCCAAAGCTGTTTCGCTTCTGCTCCGATATTATTGAGTTTTAAATTTCTCTTTATTTCTGGATTTGCTAATCCCAGCATATCAGTTATCAATCTATTGATCCACTTTGCTCCTTGTTCTTGGCCTTTCAGTTTTCCCTGTAACTGCTTCGTTACTTGGCTAAGCTTGTTCAATTTCGTTGTCAATTGATCCATCTGCATTTGTTCTTTAGTTTTCTTTTCTGGAGCTGGTTTATCAATTTTTGGTCGTCCTCTGGATTTCTTTTCCATTGCCGTACCTGTTTCTTTTCGTTTGGGTTGTTCGTCTGTTGTTTCTTTGGACGTTGTAGCTCCTCGTTCATTTATCCAATTATCCCATTCGTCTCCTGTTGAGTTTCGGCGTCTTCTCTCTTTCTTTTTATTTTCCTCTTCGGTATCTGGCTCTATAATTTCGACTGGTTGTCTTTGACCACATACTAGCTCGTCTGGTTCATCTGTTATCAGATCGTTTTCATCTTCTGTCATGAACAAATCTCTTGATTCCGGTATTCTCCTGGTTGTTTCTTCGTCCACAATATCATTTAGATCATTTAGTATCTCTTCATCTCCTGTTGTGATGACGATTACTTCATCTGCTGCAGGTGGGACTTCTGGCGTATTTAGACTCTCTTGTCGTCCTATTGGCGTTTTCGTTCTGATTTCTCTTTTATTGAGTTCTCTACCCGCGATCTTTGCTACTGTTAATACATTTATTAATCCCAATTGCATTTGCGTAACTCCGATTTCGAGATCGTCGTCTAATGATCGTCCTTGGTATTGTAAATGAAATGGCGGTTCATACGGTATTCTCTTTTTCACTTCACTCACTTTGGCAGTGATATAAAATTCTCTTTCGATTGGTTCGAAATCTGGCATCATAATTTTTAGACTATACTTTTCTATTGCTTCGGCTGCCCATTCGGTATGTTTCCATTTTCGGATAATTTCTCGGAATTGCTCTGGGTACCACGCATACATTCTCCGATACTCCTCTATTTCCTTTACAATATTTCGCAGGTTCTCTACTCTGTTACAAGAATCGATTATCCATTTTGCTAAATCTGTTACAGTTCGTCTTTGATTCTTTGCTCCGGTTCTCAATATCGCTGCTAATTCTCTACATTTTTGCGTTTCCGTTAATCTTGTTAATCCTTCCTCCACAGGGTCGTCTATATCTGTGGGCAAGTATTTTGTTCCTGGTATTCGTTTCTCGAGTACGCTGATTCGCGGTCTCGCTTGTTCTTGTTGAATTCGTATTTTCATTTCTCGTTCTGTTTCTACTTCAATCGTGATGTATATCGTATCATCTTTTACGAATTGAGGTGTTACGTATTTTTTCAATAGAAATTGTGGTACTCCTCCTGCAACATTTTCAGTGGATTTTGGCTTTTGACTTATCATTGATCTTGGGTCTACTCCCAATTTTTCGCTGTGTCGCTCTTCCCATTTTCCGGGTTTAGCGATTGAAATCGTGACTTTTCGATTAAATGGCCATTCTAACTTGCCGTCATATCTGCCTCTTGCTAACAGAAAATACACTGATAGATATTTTCCTTTTCCTACCCCATCTCCGTTTGGGTATACTCTCAATTTCATCCGGTATCCTCCGATCTCTGTATAGAATTGATGGCTTGTAATACCTATGATTTTCTCTTCTTCAGCCGATTTTACTTTTTCAGCCCATCCACCTATCTTCCATGTGTATGGGGCTAGTCGAGCTTTATCGTTTATTTCCTCGTCTTCTTCTGGTTGCCATTCCATTTCGTTTAGCATTTCCTCTGGTAAATTTTCATATGGTTCATCTTCATATAACTCTAAGGTTATTTCGTTAGCTGCGTCTTCCGGCGCTTCTCCTGGTATGTATTTTCTCCATTTTGGTTCGGTTCTCTCCATTTTCCATTTCCATTCTTTCGTCTTTTCATCATACACCTTTTTCCATGGTGTTGATCGGCATCTTGAGTCGTCTATCGGTTGTAATTTTGTGCTCAACTTCGCATCTTGTCTCCATAACTGGTAGATGGTTAGTATTTGGTCCATCTTTCCTTTCATTTCCTCTTGAAATTCTTGGATCTGTTGTTCCCTTTTTGTTGTATTTTTTCTCTCTGGTTCATCCATAGCTATGATATTAATGGTTTGTCCGTCTTCCCATATACCTAATTCGTATATCGGGGTTCGTTCTCGCGGACTTATTTGCCGTTTGTGGTACATTATTGCTACGTCCTCTACCATGCCATCGTTACTACTTTCGATTATTGGTTGGATAATTTCTCGATTTATCCGTCGGTATAATTCGTGCATTTGACAATCGGGATCTACCAATATTTCCTTTGTTTCGTCATTTGGTAATTTTATCTTTATCTTTATTGGTTCATCTCCCCTCATATCTCTTTGATGTTCTCCGTATTTGGCTATCAACTCATCTGTTCTCTCGTTATCGAATCTCATAATATCTGTATCTCGTACAGCTTCTACGAACATTTTCATTGAGATCGGTCTAGTTAACGATAATCGATTAATATATTTTCTAGCTTGATCTATTGCTTGTTCTGTCATTTTTATCTGGTTTTGCCTCATTATCTTTTGTCTCTCTTTTTCTAATCCAGGTTTTATTTCTTTGTTGTACAATATTTGGATTTTCTGCCATATTTCTGCTGTCGTTTCTTCGCTTTCATTTTTGTTTAACGTTACCACATTTATTCCTTTTGGCCAAATTAGAGCATCCGCTAGGTGTATATCTCGCTTTATTTTTCTTCCTTGATAATATAAAGGTTTATTTTTGTAGCTGGGTCCTAGCTTTTTCACTACCCAATCATACAACTCGTTTGTGCTTTCGCCTCTTGTTGCTATTATCTGTCTTGGTATCTCTGGAAAATCAATAATTACCTGATACTCTTCTCTATCGTATTCTTTCAGATTCTCTTGGTACTTTTTTATCATGTCTTTCCATGATGCCGTAAATGTACCGTTATCCTGTTGATATCCTTTCGCAATTAATTTCATTATTCTGCTGTATGCGGTTGTATCTCTGAGGTTTAGGAACATTTGATTTCGATCTACTTCTTCTACAATCTCGTTGATTTCTTTTAATATCTCGGTTTCATCTTCTCTTGGTACACTCGTTTCCATTTCCTCTAATTCGGATTTTGATTCATCTTTGTATGGTTTATTTTCCTCGCATGATTGAAATATTTCTCCACCCAGACTGCTTATTTCACTTTCATCTTCGTCTGTTTGATCGTCTGGTATTTGTCTCAACATATTGATGTGTGGTTGTTCCTCCTCTTTCATTATCTTTGTTGGTCCTTTTGTTTGGAACCATATCTCCTTTATTCTGTTCTCGATTTGCGCTTCACTCCACGTGGGTTTTTCTTTTCTGATTCTTGTTTCTATTTTTTGTAGCAGTATCCTCTGGATTCGATTTTTTGTTATTATTGGTTCTGATATCTTTTCTTTTCCTTGTGACGTTGATGCTTCCTGTTCATCTCTTTGTAGTTCTAATTTTGGTTCTTCCCTTTCTTGAGATAGAACTTTCTTTGCCAGCACTTCTATTCTTTGGTCTAGTGCTTGTTCTTGTTCTAAATGTTTTAACGCTCCGTCTATTTTTAATATTAGTGCCTTCTTTCTTAGTTCCGCTTTCTCTTGTTTCAGGATTGCTTCTTTTTCTTTTAATTGATCCTCCTCTTGTTCTAGAGCTTCCTCTTGCTTTATTTTCTCGAGTGTACTCTCTGTCTTTTGTGTCATAATTTCTTTTTCGAGTTCATCTATCTCGTACACTAATGTTTCCTTGTTTTGATCCTCCGTTATCATCATTTCTGCTCGTTTAATCTCTTTAGTTTCCGGTTCATTCGGTTTCTCCATTATCGTTTCTTTTAACTGTCGACGTCTTTGTTTTTCCTCCTCTGCAAATTCTTTGATGGCCTCTATTTTCTCCATCGTATTTAATTCAACTGTTTTCTCGTTATCAGTTATCATATTTCCTTCCCCTTCGTTCTCAACACACTGCTCCGCAGTGTGAGTTTCATCTGGAATTTCCATTCTCATCATATTAATTCTTTTCGGGGTTTGTTTCGATTTTCCCATCTTTGCTGGATTTCCTGGGCTTCCTCGGTTTATAGTCTTTGCCATTCAGCTTGTTGTTGCTCTTGATATTCTCTAGTTCGCAGCTCTTGAATCTCCTCATTGCTTCTCATTACGTTGATTCGTTGTTGTTGTATATTAGTGGGCATCTGTTGCATCATCTCTTTTAATTCCATGGGCATTCGTTGTAGTGTTTCTCGTAGCATGTCTATCTCTTGCATCACGTTAATTTGTGGATTTCCCATAGAGTTGTTTAATCTTGACTGGTTTGGTTCTCTTCTTATGTTACATTGCCTTGCGAAATGTCCTTGTTGTCCACAATTGTAACATGCTTTGTTATTAGGTTGCCTACATATTTTCTCAGTATGCCCTCGTCTACCACATTTTTGACAAGTGTAATTTCGGAAACAATTCTCTGATCGATGTCCTATTTTTTGACATATGGAGCATTTTTCATTTGCATTTGGATTGTTCCTGAAATTATTATTATAACTTACTTGGTTATTACCTCTATCTTCTGGGTTTCTCGTTGTTGGTGGCTTGAACATCTGCTGTGCTCTTGGAATGAATTGGTTCATAGCTGGATTGGTATTGTTGTTTTGATTGTTGGCATTGACTGTTGATGTTGTTGGTTCTGTGGCCAAGACTGCCACTTGATATCCCAGTCCTAGATGGCTTCACATCTGTTTGCGATTGCTACTGCTTTATCTAATGTTTCTGGTGCCAGGCATCCAAGGTTGGCTCGTATGTCTTCCCTCTTGATTCCTCTTATGAAGACGTCTACCATTTTATCTTCGGGCAAATCATGTTCTCCGAAGGCTTCTTTACACAATTTCTTTAATTCGCATGCGTACACTGCATTTGATTCATCTCGTCTTTGTTTTCGATGTAGGAAGTCCAATATCTTCCTATTCCCCTTTTTCTCTATTCCGAATATCTTTATTAAAAACTCTTTAATTTCTGTCCATGTTGTCAATTTCGTATCGTCTCTCGCTTCTTCCACGAATACATCTTGTGCGCTCCCTTTCAAATACAAGGGTAGCCGCTCCTTTACCTTTTGATCTGTCCAGTGACAGATATTTTTATACACTTCAAATTCCTTTATAAATGTATCCAATTTGTTGAGACTACTGTCGAACGGTTCTCCTCTAAACTTTTCTCTGAATTCTCCTACCATCACATTGTTGTTATTTAACATTGCATTTGCGTCCGGAATTGAAGTCATGTTGGAATTTGTGGAATTTGCCATGTTCGAGTTAATGTTTGAGTTTTTCACTCTCTCTTCCTCGTTCTCTGCTTCTATTATTGGCAACCGGTTTTCTATATCGTTTATTTCGTTTTCTTCGCTACTGTTGAATTCAACGTCGGTTAATCCACTATCTGTGCCGGTTCCTGTCGCTGCTGTAATTGATACTCCGGTTTTGGCACTTCTACCGCTGCGAACTTTTCTCTTTTCTTCCGCTTTTAATAAACTTTTTTCTCTATTCTCTTGGCTTTTGCTTCTCGTGCGATTGCTGATGCTATCAATGTTTACGGTTATTCGGCTGCTTGACTGGTTTCTCTTCTCTTGCTTTGGTTGCTTTGAAACTTCTGGTTGCTTATCTGCTTGTAACTACTCTGACGTTTATTCCAAAATCTTTTCTGCTTGTTTATTCAAATTCCTTTGTTATCACTTTGCTTTGTCGTTTGCTCTGAAATATTTTCTCTTTTGCTTTGCTTTGCACTTGACTTGGATTGCTTTATTTGACTATCGATTCCTAAAAATAAATAACACTCCAATATTCTATACTCTATACTAATTTCTCCTCCGTTTACCATACTATATATGTTATCATCCCCTGTTCGCATTTATCGTGGTGGTCTTCTTTATCTGACTCACCCCCCTCATTTTAAGTCCATTTTTAATTATCTATACCTCGTAATAATTATCTATTAATCTCGTATCAATTATCTATATAGTCTTATCAGTTATCTATATAGTCGTATCAATTATCTATATCATAATATCAATAATATAAACTCATCATACTCATACTTTCATTCATTCCATTAATTGTTTTTCCTATGTCCCCAAAAATTCATTTACTTAATCCTCAACCGCTGGCGCTCTATGCCTCTATAATTTCCGTTGGCTCTTTGGCCTTCGGCTTCAACTCTTTTACTGGTCATCTGTGACCTTAATATCTATTCATAATCATATTTCATCTTTACTCATATCATATCTTATCTGGATTGCCTCAAGTATCTGATCATGATCATCCGGCCTTCTATTGCCTCAAGTATCTGATCATAATCATCCGGCCTCTATTGCCTCAAGTATCTGATTATAATCATCCGGCCCTCTATTGCCTCAAGTATCTGATTATAATCATCCGGCCCTCTATTGCCTCAAGTATCTGATTATAATCATCCGGCCCTCTATTGCCTCAAGTATCTGATTATAATCATCCGGCCCTCTATTTCATATTATCTCTTATATCGGACTTGAGCTCAACAGTGACTTTTGGGTATGTTTGAGGCCTCACACTGACTCTCAAGCCATGGCGTCTTTTGGCCGCGCATTCTTCCGGTTACGCTTTACTCACCGCCATTCGGATATTTGGTACTCGGTGTGGGATCCGGGTTATTGTACCAAACTCCTCGCTGGGCAATAAAAAAACATTCCCTCGGTACTCGGTGTGGGATCCGGGTTGTGTACCTCGAAGAATATAAAAGTATGGAAATGCCTAGACGTTCAATCAAGTTCCAAAAGCGGTTTACTTGATTTCCCGAATAGTGAAAAGAAAAGGAAATGCTCAAAAGTGGGAGCGGGGAATAAACTATCAAATCTCTGCCCGCTCCATCCATCAGATTTCTCGGCTCAATTCGAGCGCTCTCATCTGGCTTTAGTAGGACATTTTGAGTATGAACCATTTACCGGTTAGTTCACATCTCACCTACCGTTTGGCCCCGATACTCGGTGTGGGATCCGGGTTGTTGTATCGAGTGCCTCCCAGCGAAAAAAAAGAATCGTTCGATACTCGGTGTGTGATCCGGGTTTTTGTATCGAACGGCCCAGCGTCATCAGTCCCTTGGCTGATAACAACCTGAGCACGACAGTCCGTAGCTGTCCTCTGGTGCCTCACCACCAGCTAGGGAAAAAAAGAAGTCATCTCTAGGTACCTTTAATCAAAACTATTAATTCTGTTCCGTGCGCACTCTTTCTCTCACCTCTCGGTCTATCTCTTCACACCCCCTTCAAAATTTGTGGTAATCGCATCAGCAAGCTCCCCAAAAGAGGTGATCAATCTCTCGCCGGTTACTTGCTGACATACGCGACTTGGCCTACCAGTTCCTTTCTCAGTAGGGTTGATCAGGGTTTCCCTTGGGTGAGCGTACTATCACTAGATAGCTCAGGTTAACCATTTTTCCTCGTCCCATCTCAATATAATATCAATAAATATAATATCAATAAAACAAAAAGGAATTATACACTAGGAAAACTCGGTTGTCGAAATTTTTCCGTCCAATATTTTGTGTCTCTGTGCATGTGTTTTAATTATTTCCCTAATTCGGCTTTCATGTATTTGGTCTATTACCTTTATTTATCGTTGTCGGGTGGTGTTATTATTTACAAACATTGCATATTTCTTTTATATTCGTCTTATCATCTAATAATAATTCAAGTAATGCATAATACACATTTATTTCATTTCATCATAACAATTCATGGAAAGTAAACCGTTAGTCTTTCCTTTATCTTTCGCTGGCATAACATACAGTGCGACTCTTGTGCGCATCCATGACAATAACTCAGGTGTCCGCAAGGTATCACCATTACTCGTGCTTCCTCTGTTTTGCACGCATAACACTCCACATAAGCCTTAATTTGTTCTTTCATTGTTGTTGCAATCTCGTCTTCAATGTTTTTGACTTTTTCCATTAACTTGTTCCAGCTTTTCCCAAATTTAGTTATCTCCAATCTCATGGATAGGATTTCATATATTCTTTCTGTTGTTACATCTTTATCAATATCGATCAATTTTATTAATATGCAATGTTCATCGGAGTACAGGTTTGAAATCGTTGATATATCCTCTTTAGCTCGTTTAATTAATTTTTGTTTGTTGATTAGTTCCTCTAGGTTATCGTTTTCGATGTTTAGGATACCCTTTAGTTTTCTATAATTTTTGTTGGTTCCATCTAAAATTATTAAATCTCTTTTAATTACCCTTTAAATTTATTTAAATACTAATTAGCTAACTTCATTCAATTTTTAGTCCTTTAATATATTTTGCTTCATTTTATCAACTACTATTTTAATCACTACTCGTTGTAATTTATTCTATTGTCGTTGACTTCTCTACTTGGTTCCATTGCTTTCCCCCGTAGTTTATCGTTATTCCCTTACTTACCCCATTTCATTTTATCCCGCATTTTACCCTTTTAATTATGTGTTGTTTGCTTATGCGTCTTGTGAGTGTCGTTGGTCTCTTACAAGGGTGTTGTGTCGTCAAGTATTGATGGATGTTGAATGCTTTGACGTTGATATCTATGTAACTTTAACATAATTTCATCTCAGTTTGTTTGCTTGGGTTTTGTACAAGAAGATCATTCAATCCCGGCTGAGCCCCCAAATTTGTATGGTGGGTTACAGGGTTTCATTGTTTGTTTGAACTAATCGGTGGTTGCCCTCGTAACGCCATACAAAATGATACTGATCGCCACTTGGCACCCGTTGCTAGGCAACGTTGGTAATGTGTTCAAGTGGTGGATTGCCCGCAAAAATTGAGTACCATGTGCTAGTACTGTAGTTGCTCGGACAATCCTCGGGTTCACGAGCTGTCGATAGAAGACCTGTGCTCGCTTAGCTCTGTCCCTTATAATCATACAAGATTCGTTCTTAATTGACTGTAGAAAACTGAGACGTAATAAGGTTACTGGTGACAATACTGACATGCAATTCCAGAAAACGACTCAACTAAGACTAAAACTACTCTATTTGAATCAATCACATGTGGACTATCTACTGTTTGACGTTTTGGAGTTGCGTCGCTCGACGTCGGGCACGTTCCTTACGTCCCGGTCGACGATTATTGATGGGTTGTTCTGTTGGCTTGGTGGTTGTCTGCGGCATTTGGGTTGGGGCGAAGATGAGCGGGTAAGTTACCGCTTCACCTTCCCGGCATACCGCTAGGGCGACTTCGAGTCCCCGAATTTGAGTGCGCAGACTCTGATTGAGCTGCCGCTCCTCTATCCATCCTTTCTGTGCCGCCGTGAGTCGGTGGTATACAGCTCTCATTTTTGTTGGATCAACCCAGGTTGCTTTCAACTGTTGAGCCTCTCGAGTTAATTGAAGGATTTGGGCGAGTAACTCTGCGTTCGATTGTCTTGCTCGTTCCAGTTCCGCTTGTAGAAGTTGTAGGGATGACATCACTATAATAGGAGAGCATTTAAATTCTTTATTGTCTTCATTGAATCAAAGTTTTATTATTTAACTACACAAATTGTGTGAAGCTAGTTTATCTAAGAGTTATAATAACGAATAAGAAAAACAATAACACTTAATATTCAAATCAATTTCTACAACACTTCGTCATTACTATAGTACATCTTCCGGGGATTCTCTCTCTAAACTCTTCTTCAGAGCCGCCACTGTATAGGGCCGTCGGGTATCGCGGACTGGGTGAGGTGGGTATGCCTCCGCGATGAGTCCGACGCGGATGTCCTCCTCCACGTTCGTGAGGTACATCCGGGCTTTGACCACTTTGAGGTCCACTTGCTCTTGTACTTGTTCCCAGAAGGTGAGGAGATTTCTGGCGTGATCATGTATTTCTTCGGCCGGGTACTGTTGTCCGGCGAGTCCACAGGGATCGGATTCGAGACCCAACAATCGCCAAATAGTCGGGTGTGGCCACCGGGGTGGAAGTTGTTCGGTAGTTGCGGCAACTGTTGGTACCTCTCCTGGGTGTGGTTCCTCAGCTACTTGCATGGTGATTTGGTCGATAGGCATATCTAAATTGTTATCGTTATCAAATTCGATTAAGTCGTCGGCTTATAATAATACTAGGCTAAACGTTGATTATAATACTGCTCTTAGACCGATTAAACTCTACTAGTTGATCGTTGTTGCAACTCGAAACGACTAAGGTTATTTATCTGTGTTTTCCTGGCGTGATGTATTCCGTTTGTTAACTCTCACGATACTCCCATATAACCCTTGTTAATGATGGTAATAATTAGAACATGTTAGATAATATTTTTAGTGTTGGGCAGATGGGTGAGACGAAAATCCACGATCTATCAGGCATTAGCGTTTGTTAAGTTAGGATTTGTCTGGTGGATGGAGTTACTACTAATTAAGATTCATTTAAAATTTACAAAGTACTTAGGGATACTATCTGTTACAAATCAGTTTCAAAACTCAAAGGATCTGCGATGTTATCAGATATTGAGGTTGATTTAAGGTTTACCAACTACCTACTGCTGCTTGAGATTAATTCTGAAATTTATTAAATATATAAACGTCATATTAATTAACATGAAGTTACAATTTACTAATGCATAACATCGATATTGCTTAAACTAATTCTAAAATCCGCTATTCTATGATGCTAATGTTTATTCGAAACAGAGTTAAAGTTTACCGGTTGTACTTAAGTTGACGATATTCACTTTAGTCACATCCTGTCAGGACGATGTTGGCGGAAACGTCAATCCCTTCGATCGAGCGGATGTTAAATTCATTCAAGGTAGGTTTCCGGTTTCCGGTTGATTCTCTCAAGTTAATTTAGTTATCGATCGGCTACTTCTGTTATCGACTTAGTGCAATTTTCGGTTGTGGAGTGCGCGTAGACTTTCTAATGATGGGACTCCTTATCAAGCATCACTTCGATATTCATCATTTGATATATTTATTCGTCTAAGTTGGACTATATCGGATTTTACGCGCGTCGTAAGTCAATTTCTTGTGATTTTGTTGGTGTATTTATTAACTTTATAGTTATTCGTTTGGCGTCAGGATATTCGTCAGATATCGAGAAAATCTTTCTAAACTGAATGACTATCATCAAGTTGAATCTAATATTATTAATCGGTTCGCGTTTCTAATTCGGATCAGTTTCGATTTTACCCCTGCCTTTTTACCATAGTGTTAACTTGGGTTTTTGTCAATTTTATTCGATAACGGATTGGTATTCGTTTGTTGATTCATTCATTTTGGTTCTTTTAACCACGATTTCTTTATGTTAATCAGACTTTATTTTATTTTGGTCAGTGAATAATATTTTATACCCCATTTTATTCTGAATTGCTAAGTTTTTAAGTGAGGAATTTATATATTTTAATCCATCTAAATAAATCAAAGGAAAAGCTCCGGTTATTACGCAATGAGTCTGTACTATTAATCAACGAATTATTTTATTATTATCGATCGTTTTCGACATTTAACCAAATGAGTGCTTTATTTTTAATTCGTAATTTTTTTCTTTTATTTAATCAGTAAATAATTTTAGCAATTGACTAAACGATTACTTTATAATAAATCTTTAATTCCTAACGTTTCTCCTTTTATTTAATCGATGAAGTTTTGGATTGTTAATCAACGGATTATTTTATTTTTATCAATAGTTTTCAACATTTAACTAAATGATTACTTTGTTTTAATACTTTTCCTTTGCTTTAACCAATGAAAATTTGGATCTTTAATCAACAATTTAATTTAAGGGATTTCATACTGTTTTTCGAAAATCGTTTCACCTTTAATTGATACGTTTCTTTATTTGAAATCAATGAATTCGATTCTTAGTTGCTTTCATTTTTATCGGGGTTGATTTTGTTTAGATCAATACATTACTCGTTCTTACTCCAAGATCAGACTACTTTTATTGAAATGAATTATAATAATTTAACTGATGAAATTATTTGCTGTTACCCTAATCAACAATTTACGAGCGTTTAAATTATCTTTACCCAACATTTACTTTAATTCTTAGCCATAAAACGCTTTACTTTTACAATCAATGGTTGCTTTAAATTTTATCAATAATTTCAATTTAATCGAATCCAATGATTTCCAATAAATTTTATTTATTTCAAAATGTTAATCCAAATAAAACACTTTACTTCTACAATTAATGGTTACTTTAATTTTTATCAATAATTTCAAGTTAATCGAATTCAATGATCCCCAATAAATTTTATTTATTTCAGAATGTTAATCAAAATAGTTATAACAACGATTTCAGTTAATTTAACCCGAGTACCCTTTCCCTTCAATAGGCCTTAGACGCATATTGTGTTCATATTATATTTACTGAGTGCCCACTGGACTACTCGGTGTGATGATTTTAAGCCGTATGTAATATAATTTTAGGTCGATTTTACAGAATTGAGAAACGAGGAAGCAGCCAGAGACTTCTTCCTTATTTCTCGCTTCAGCTATAGGGATAATATTGACGTTACGACCGCTGCGTTGCGCACGCTGAGTCTTCACGGGTACATATCATTGGCGATTTTCCACGCACTTACATGCCTCTGTACTATGTAGATTTTAATTACTTGCGTTATGTGTCGGCTGTGGGCCGGAAAAATTTCGACATTAAAATTTATAAAAGCATATAAAATAAGTTAGATATATGTAGAATAATTTAAATATTTTAATAATATTTATTAATTAGGACAAAATAACAGAAATTACCCTTCATGACCATTCCAAAATTTTCATACAAACCATAAAATGTCATAATAGAATACATAAATGCCTCTCTCCCCACACCGCCGTCAAGCAGAGCTCTACAGAGATGCTATGAACGTGGTGTGGAAAGATGGCTCCAACATAAATATTTCTCACCTGGAATAATAAAACAAATTCTCGAAATGGTTCTAAACTGGTCCGAAAAATGGTTTACAAATAGTTTTAAAAACGATTCACAATTTTCAAAAATGGTTAAAGTTCAAAATTGGAATCTGAAAATGGTAAATTTTCAAAATGGTTAAGTTAAATGTGAAAATGGATCAGTATATATACCTATTTGTGTGACGTGTGAAATTTGATGCAGTAAAACAAAATTCGACCTTGTTGTTTTCTAGCAAATTCTATTATTTATTTTTATTATTTTTCGATTTATTTTTATAATTTTTTATTTAAAATTTTTATTGAATTATTACTAATTCAATTTTTCGATTTAAATTTCACTTTAATGAACTTTAATTGATTTTTTCAATTTCGTCGAATTTGTTGTGTTTTCTTGTTATATTTGTATAGGTATCGTGCGAATCTTGGTGCATTTTGTTAATATTTTAATTTATTTTTATGTTTATTATTTTATATTTAATTCTTTTATTTTCTCAGATTTTATCGGGTTTACTTGATGTTTCAGTGGGTTTATTTAAATTGCGTGTTATTTTTGCGTGTGTGTTTCTGATCCATTTAAACATTTTTCAAGGCCGTTTACGTTCTGGCCCAACATAGTTATGAATGTCTGCTAGTTTTACTTGAATAAAGCATAAAAAATTGACAAAGTCATAGCTTCACAGAGCAGGGTATTTTCAGCTTCCAAGAAAACGTCACTAAAAAAACAAAATGGACATTTTTGTCCAAAAAATCGTTTGCGGGTTAAGGAGATTTCAAGAAATTTTTTCTACTGGATATCTATGTTTATTATCTAATTGTAAAATTTGTATGAAAATAATGACTAAAGTTGATAAAGTAAAAATAATGTCAATTTGAGGGGGAATTTAAAGTAACCAAGTCGGTTGAATATCGTTATTTTAAGAATAAATATTCTTTTAGCTTTTTTTATGGATGAAAAAAAAATTTGAAAAAATTTAAATTCAAAAATATTTCGCCAAACTTTTCAAAATTTTTTATTAATTTAAATTATTACTTAATGATGCAATCAGAATAAATTACATCATTATGTAATTAAATCCCCTCTTCTTTTTATAATTTGTGTGCGCCAGTGCGCTACTAAATACTTACTTATTATGAATTTCTGGGCTTTTAGACTTTTTTGTACAAAAGTAAGATTTATTAAATTCTAATATAAATACAAATTTTTAAATTCCTCGAATAGTTTTGGGAAAAGTTTTCATATGATTGTCGTAATTTTGTCTTCATTTCATGACTTCAATTAATCTTCTTTAGCAATTTATATATATCTAAAAACATTTAACTTTAAAAATATTATTTCACTTATAAATTATCCTTTTCTACATTTTTTATAAATTCCGGTAACCTATCATCATTTTCCAATTTTCTAAAGTTTATAATTGTAATTTTATTGAGCACACTACAATTTACATTGCTCCTCTCGTACTCATAGAAAGGTGAAATGTTAAATATCGTCACAGAACACATTTTTATAATTCTAGATGCTCACAATAAATAATTATGTTCATAATTTGTTTCCTCGAGTGTATTTTTTATTATAGAGCTGCTGTGTTTAGTGTATGAGTGTTTGCATTTTATTCTTTTCACCGAAAATATTTTTCTGCTTTTCTAATTTAGATTCACTTAATTTACGCCAATGCCCAAAATTTTTGTCACTATTTCAAACATTATATATTTTTTTCTATTTATAAATAAATTATTTCATATAGTATAGGTTGTTAGGAAAGTTTTATCTCTTTTCAAAATTTAAAATATTGCTTGCAAGAAAGAAATTCATATCGAATTCTTGACCTTCACAAAACATGTTATAAGACTACTAAAAAGAGGACATAAAAGAAATAATTCTCTTTCAACAAATGAACAAATAAGGTTGCTTAGTCGAGAATATGAAAAAGGATACATGCAAATGTTTCAACAAATTAAGGTTCAAAATTTATCATTATAATTTCTCATAAACAAATCAAATATTTAAAAGAATTAACAATTATAAAGTACAATTAAATGTCTGAAACAAAATCAATAAAGTGCTCTTTGCTGCATTGTTAATAAATCGCACAAAAATTTATAATTATTTATATGAAAATTATTCATAAAAAAGCTATTGTTGGGGTTATACTAAAACATGAATAAAAATATAAAATTTTAAGATTATCAAAATCAATTAAAATAAATTAAAATTTTGAAAAATGGAAAATAAATATTTTTCGGGGGAAAGTAGTAACCGGTGGCAAATTTGGTTTTGAAGGCGAATTAAATGCTATTAGATTGATCAGAGGTATATTGAAGGGTCAGGAGCCCCAAAAGAAACTAATTTATTTATTTGCCGACGAACCCATTAATCAATGACCACCAAGCCGAACGTCAGCGTAATGGGTTTCCCAAAATTAGTGAAATGAGCAATAAATTTTCCGAACGGTAAAAATTGTTTTTTAGAATTAATATAAATTAACGGGCAATCCAGAAGTATAAAAGGGGCAAGCAACAAAATAAGTTGTGAGTTGGACGAAGAGAAAAAACTAATTATATTGGGAACGAGAGTAGACTGGAGAAACTGGTAAAGAATCTAATTAGATTGCAAGTGACTTATTCAGTGATACCCTTAGGGTGTTTACTGAATTATTGAAAACTGTATCTTATGTTGAATTATTGCGTATAAAGATTTCTTTGTTTGGATTTTGTCTTATTGATTATTGAACACGAGGAGTCGGATCAAGAGTTTATCCATCGACGAATATTAAAGATCCTAACACTGTTATATTAAAATAAAGTGCTTCAGTGAGCCTCAATGTTTGTTTTGCCTGTATAAATTCCGCGAAAAATCATCAGTCGACTGCAAAACCAATATAAAAAAACGTTTAACTAACAAATACTGTCAAATTCGAGTAAACAAAAAATCATTTATTACACCAAGGGTCATTTAATCAGATGCTGGCTTTTTTAAATGTTGAGCAATAATTCTTGCCAACCTACTCCAATAACTGGTAACCAATTGATTGAAAATTGGGGATAGATTTCCATCTTTTCTTCTCCAGACCATTTGTAAACTAGCATATTTTGATTGTTTTCCTTGTACACCGTTGAAGCATCAGAAATATCTTCGGCAAAAATTCATTATTTTTCAAAGAAAATATAAACATTGAAGCAATTTAATGTCCATTTTGTCATTGCCTAATTTATTAGTATTTCCATTACATAAATTTTGTGAAGATTATGCGCAGGTTCCGTTTTTCTATGTGAAATTTCTCTACCCTCTTATATAAGACCCTACCTAATGTCCAAGGTCCTATCAATATTCTATTTTGCTATGACACACACATTTATTGTGGGCTAGATTTTTGATTGATTAAATAAGATTCATTAATGTCTATTTAGGGCTAAATCATCACTCAACTATAAAACCAATATAAAAAAGCGTTTAACTTACAAATACCGTCAAATTCAAGCACACAAAAAGTCAGTTATTATTGCTGATACACATGTAACGCCAGGGTGGAAAAGCTCAATATAATTGCATTAAATACAATAGCCAATCTTCATTCCAGTTCATTTCCAACGTTTTTATCACAACAAGAGATCGGAAATCGACACGCATGAAAACCAGAACCGATCACAGACAGCAGCACACCGAATAAATATTCAGAAAATAATAACAAAATAAAAACTCCAATAAAATAAATCAGTCTCATCAAGCCAAAGTCAAAAATATATTATTAGCTGAATCAAAAATAAAAACGAGATTTATCATTTGATTGGTCGAGGAGTCATGAATTCTTTAATCATTTCATCGGTTATTTTACTTTTGCGAGCTTGGTGAGCTTCAACTATCGGAATCAACACCGAAATAAGTTCTTTCTTCAAAAGCTCATTGGTAACCGTTCCATCTGCCAATCCCTCTCTGATCCGATCAAGTTTTTCCTGATCCTCCATGAAAAATGTCAAATACTGATAACAGATATCGTATTGTGCAATTTCATCTATCGACAAAGTTTTCTTTCTCTCCTCCGGTATCGTAAACGCGTAATTATTGATTTTATCAGCAATAATTTCTGCAGTGTCCGTCATAAAAATCGCTGATCTTGGATCACTGGCATTCATTTTCGTCTGGTTTCCTTGCAACGACGGAAAGAACCGCGACAAAATCAACGCCGGTTTCGGCATGTTCAACCGGGGCGCTACATCTCTCGTCATTCGGAAATACGGATCCTGATCGATAGCGCACGGGATCAACGAACGGATCCGATGATCGAGACCGAAAATCGCCGGAAACGAGCTGGAAAAACTTGTCGCAGCTTGAACCGGCGGAAATGCGATCTTTTCAATCGAATCTTTCTCGTTGAATCCGAAAATCGCCCTCATCGAATTGAAGTTGACCTTGGATCCGATCCGAAGTGCCGTTTTGTAGAACGCGGATTCCTGGCTGATATATTGCAAGTCTCGGAAAATGAAAGTTTTGTTGATGTCGAATCCGACTGCAATGATGTCTTTCACGTTCTCGATTGCCATCCGAGTGACGTCATCGATGCTGATGTTCCTCATGAGGCATTTCTCATCGTCGGTCAGCTGGATGATCAAGGGAACATCAAACACATCCTGCAGCCATTTGGTGAAAATGAACGGGGTCATGTGACCGAGATGTAGCGCATCGGAGGAGGGACCGCGACCCGTGTACAGATAGAACCGTTCCCGCTTTCGGTGGCTATCCAATATCTCATTGAATTCCCGATGCGAGTAGAACATTCCCCGTCTCAGTAAATGATGGGCTTTCTCACCGGTAATCGACTCGAATCGATCCACTAATTCCCGTTCCAGTTTCGATGAGCCGTATTTCTCCACCAGCTTATCGTAATCGATTCCCTTATCGATATCCCCCTGCACCTCCCAAGGAGTGACAACGTCTCCCTCTTCTTCCGCTTTATCTTCCACAATTTCCAAGCCTTCTATCTCGAGTTCCTCAACTTCCGTTTCCGGTTCCTCTTGAATATAAGCCCCAAAGTTCCTCATATTTCCAAACGATAACTTCCTAACTGCCGTAAACGCCTTCAATTCATCATCGGAAACCCCTCTAAACCTTTCTTGTAATTTACCCAAAACATTCGATATCAAATTGGCCGCTTCTTTTTTCAATTCCCCAGTCAATAATTTCCCGGTTTCATAAAGCTTCCTAATCTCTCCCAACCGCTCTTCATCCTCCATAAAATACCTCAAATACTGATATGATATATCCACCGCACAATTCCCTCCCAATCTCTCGTGTTCTTCAATTGTGTCTTTCCCTCCGGAAAATGCAAATTTATCGATTTTTTTCTTCACATTCTTTTCATTATCATTGAAAAATATCGCAGAATTCACTCCAAAACTATCCATGTTACCGTTGCCGTGTAAACTGGGCAAATTAACCAATTGAAACAACGCTAATTTCGGCCAATTCATTTCATAAGCCAATCGACGACTCATATGAATCTTTTTCTCATCTAAATTGATTACTAAACCACGAATATTCTTTTGGTTTTGAAATATTTCCGGATAACTACATGGAAAAAGAGCGGCCATGTCTTTTGATGCTAGAGAAATCGTTTGAACATCATCGGAATAATTTCCACTGTAACATGAAAGAGATTGAGATAAAGTAATTCGAGCTCCTAAAGTTATGATATTTTCATAATACGCAGATTGCTGACCAATATATTCAAGATTTCGACAAATAAAAGTATTCTTTATATCAAATCCAATTGAGATAATTTCTTTCATGCAATTTATTGCAATTATTTCAGTAAATTTCATTTTGAAATCTTCTTTAATATTTCCTTGTTGGTTACAAATTAATTTACTGATTTGTTTTCCAGATAACTTTGATAATTCTTCGGGTTTTAAATTGATAAATTGAGAACAATTATTCAAAACGATTTCTTTGACTAAATTTAAATCTGGAAATTCATTTACATTAATGTTATCCTTTAAAAATCTGTGATTATCATTGACGTGAATAATTAATGGAACATTAAAAACGCTTTGCAACCATTTCATTAATAGAAATTGATTTATATCATTTAAATTCAAAGAAGACCTGGTTGGTGTGTATAATGCAACTAAATAGAATATTTCATCATTTTCGTAACATTGTAATATTTTCTTGATATAATCATCAAAATAAGCTAGTTCTCTAGTAATTTGAAAATGGAGCTTTTTACCAGTAACTTCTTCAAATTTATCAAATTTCATAATCTATAATGCTTTATTGACAATATAATAAAAAATATTTATTTACCGTATTTTTACAATAGAAGGAATTTTAAAATAAGATATGTAACGAATATTATTTAAACAAAATCAAGTCAAAAAACTTGATAAATATATTACTAGTTTAGCATTAATGAATTAAAAAATATAACTTCCAAAATCTTAAATGAAAATTTACAAAAATCGATGATATTTATATTGTATAAAAATAATTTGTTTAAGGACAATAAAGAAAATGCCCGGGCATTGAAATTGGTGGGTTACTGCTCTATGACCTTCGTAACCCGGCAAATAAGCCCATCATGCTGCTCACTTGTTGCTAAGCAACGCTGATAGTGCAACAAAGGGTTGTGAGTCCGCCAAAGGTGAGCTTCTTCGCAGAGACTGCTCTGACCCAGACTCGCCCTGGGTCCAGTGAGTTGCCGATAGAAGTGTGGGTTGGTGGTTTCTGACCTTGACCCCTTTACATATAAACTTTCTCTCTTGCCAATGGTTACCGGTTGCTAGGCAACATTGGAACTGCAACCATTGGTTATGAGACCGCTAAAGGTGAGCTCTGACTACAGAAATGCTAACGCCCGACCTCATATCGGGTTCAGCGAGCTGCCGTTGAAAGGCTTCTGTTCGTCATATTACTTTTTTAGTCCATTAATTACCTTCTCGTCGAGATAGTTATTTAGCATATTCCATACATTATAATGAACTACTTCAAAAAAAAATTGTAAAATCAAATATTTATTATTATAATGTTATACACTTTGGATTACGACTACAATATGTCATTTTTGAGATATTTGCGTGCTGGATCTGTCTACATTCTCTTTCGGCTCTACCCGGCCTTGAATGAGGCTGTGATTTCTGATTTGGTCTATCCCGTCGGTTCTGGTCTCAGTACGATAGTTGTGCTGGAGCGAATATTAAAGGGTACGTCACTGCACTCCCTTCTTGGCACGCTGATAACGCGACCTCTAACCCTCGGATCTGGGTTCGTTTAGCCTGGTTCAGCGTTTTATCATCTTTCCACCCCTGTTGAGCGGTGGTTAGACGCTGGTAGAGGTTTTCCATTCTCGATAGTTCGACCCAGGTGGTCTTGATTTGTTGAATTTCCTGGCATAATTGTATCCGTTGACGATGTAGATCCGCGTTCTCGTGGCGCAGCTTCCTGAGTTCCTGGCCGATGGTCTGGATCACCTCCATAGCTGAATTTAAATGGAATTAATTAATCAGTTATATTCTCAACATCTCACGATAATTATTTGATTGGTAATATCTCATAAGATTCTCTTTCACCCATTACTAGAAATATTCTGCTAATATCACCTTTTCCATTTTATCATAATATTTTATAGAAAATATTAACTTAATTATCATATCTTTATTTCACCATAATATAAAAATCTTTATTTAATTTTCATATTTCTGTTTTATTATAATATTTTGTGAAAAATCGTTAATTTAATATCATCTTTTGATTTTTTTATAATTCATTAGAGAAATCATTCGCTTACTAACAATTATCTGTTTTATTTATGAAGCTCATTAATTTAATATTTCAATTAATCGTTTTACCACAATTATCTAAAGGTCACGATTACAAAATCAAGACTGAATCGAAGGAATATTTATTTCATGATAATTTCATATTCTACAAATCCGGATCATCTGCTCTTAAATTTATCGTGTTTCTTATTCGTGGATCTTCTTAACAAAGGACGTCGTGAGTACGTGTGATAGTCTCGCGGATGGATTTGCAAAATTTCCAATAAATCGGGTTGTATTATATGATTCGGTAAAGCCAGTTGTGTTGAGGCTTCCGATTTGAGCAGTGCTGGATCATCGAGTTCGAATGAGATTCCATATTCTGGAGCAAATCCGTCCATGCTGGGTATCCTGCCGCTCGCGATGTCGGCGTTTATTCGTGCCAGCCGTTTTCTCATCATGTTGGCTTGCCAACGGAATTTTCTCTCCTTGTATTCCAAATGTTGTAACGTAACATCAGCTTGGTTCCGGGTTTCTATCCTGTTCCCGTTTTATGGCAATGCTTGGGAGTTCCACTTCATCGTCCTGTCACAGGTTCCGGTAAGGTCATTCCTTACTTCCGAATGTAAATTTGGTATAACCGCGATCTTAGAGCGCTTGGCGGCACTGTGCTACATATCGACCTAGAACAGACAGAGTAACTCGGGCATCGTCGGACCACTCGAGCTCGGTTGGGCTTAATCCTAGATGAGACAAAGATTATTTGAGCACTGTTAATTCAAAAGTAGAAATCAAATGAAACTCTCATATGTTGATCAACTAGGGTATGTGTTCTACAGTCGTTGATTTAATTATTCAGTTTTATGAATTTAGATACAAAATTTTGATTACTTTGTCGATGGTCGATCTGGTCGTAGTCTGGATCTGCTCCCACCAAGGGTTGGTCGGATTTGACTAGTTTTTGGTTCACACTTCTATTGTCTCGTTTTTTGTTGGCTGCGTTATCCGTCATTTAATGTATATTTTATGGGGTTATAGTACAGTCGGGTATATATATTATTTACTAGCTGATTGGTTGTAGCATGGGTTTAATAAACAATGAGTAATTTTACTCGAGAAATAGCCGTAGTTGATATTTCATTTAATCTAAATTTGGTGAATTGGGGCGTTTGTTTAATTGAATAATTTCAGCCAAAAACGCAGGGTGTAATGGACACTCCACTAAATGACTATAACTAGGTGGGTGGTTGGTATTGTTCTTCGCATTTGTTTATATTAACGTTACCGGTTACTAATACTAACCACGCTATTGTTTATCTGTTGATGATATAATTACAGTGGTCGAGATAAATTCTAGTTTCGTCGCTCCATGTGCATCAGTGATTAGAATGGTTTTTGTGGATTATTTGCATTTGATTTCGGAAATCGGTGAAAACGTATAGAACTGGTTGGAGCTACAATTGATATATCTAGCTGAGTAGCTAACCTATCAAACTCGTGCTCTGGATGTCAACCTTATCCACTTTTTAGGTAATACGAGTGTATTGATAATCATGTAACTAATGTATTTCTCTTAGACTTATTCATTCGTATTTCAGCCAGCACGAATCGAGACTCGGAATTATCAGGGATTGTATCTAGCCAGCGGGCTTAATCTGACGAAGCTGTCAATTATTGGTTCAATATTCTCGGATTTGTTTTAATTATGTGGATGAAATAATTTAATTCTTTTTGGTTTTTTCCTGAATTATGTATTATAAATGAAACTTCTATTCAAAACATATTATTCAGTCGGATTCCATATGTTTGGAAAGTGGGATGGTATAATTGTTATGATTTTAAGGACACCCCTACTACCATATTGATGAAATTTTGTCTGGACTAGAGTTACTAATTATCAGGTGTATGCGACAGAAATTTCTAAAAACTAATTACTAGCGTTACTATTGTTGGACCAGGACTGGATTTTGTTTAAATGAATTGGAAATGTCACGCAAATATAACATGCAGATTTAAAATCAGATCCATAAACATCAAATAAACAACATTAAAATGTGAGAAAGATACAATTAAAATATAAAATCAAAAACATAAAATAAATCAAAATAATAACAAAACGCACCAAGATCAGCACGAAATTAACATAAAAATAACAGAATAACATAAAGATTTGACCGAAGTGACAATTTATGTAAAAGCAAAAAATTAACGAATAAAATTGAATTAAAATAAAAAAAATTTGGTTGGAAAAATTCAATTAAAAACTTAAGAAATAAATTGTCAAATTAAATTAGGAAAATGATAAAAATTAAAGTTAGATAGCACAAATAATTTCAAGGTCAAATTTTGTTTTATCACACTAAAAATAACACGCAAGATTAGGGTCACAAAACAGGTATAAATACAAATTCATTTTCACAGAATTTAGTCACTTGTGAGGGATCACCTTTTCTCGTAAAAAGCTTAGACGTTTTTTATCAGAAAAAATAGCATTGTATCACAAAGCGTCCTGAACGAACGTCTCGAACTTCTATCAACAAGCATTATCGGAAAAACTATCGAAGTAAGAATGAGTGGATGCTATGAATGTGTTATGGAAGCAATGTACCTATGAAATACTAATGTATTTATGAGAATAATTATATGAGTTCGAGTATATGAATTTTTTTTTGTCGAAATTTTTCCGGCCCACAGCCACACAAATCGCCAGTTATTAAAATTATACATAACTATCGAGCGGTGTAAGTGCGGCTCATCCGCCTATAGCTCGTGACCGTGAGAGACCTGGTCGTGCGTAACGACAGGCTCGAACGTCAAATCATTCTATACCTCTAGGGGCAGTGGGAAGATCTGGAATCAGTCTTTTGGCTGGCTCCCTTTCACTTATCTCCAGAAAATTCGACCTAAACTTAAAACACATCGGCTAAAATTATCACACTGAGTAGTCCAGTAGACACTCAAAAAATCTAGCATCAATATACTAATTCCTTAAAGTCCAATTTTGGATAAAGGGAAGGGGGGTCTCGTAAATCATTGCAACAGTCGAAAAGTTTGTAATAATTTTAAATTAGAAAATAAACGCATAAGCATGAGATAGCTATTTCGTCCTATATAGATATAAACTAAGGGTTTAAATTCGATGAAATAAGTTATAAAAGACCTAACGGTACAAGTCGACTAAATTATATTTTCAAAAAGCTAAACTAATTTGGCCGCGTTAAGAGTAACTAAAATACCAACCCCTCACGCCAGGATGATTAAAACTAAACTCATACTAATAGTTTAAGAAACTTAGCGACGAATCAATCCAAAGGTTGGTAGTCAATAATTAATCATTTACGAAAATACACCACTAGAAACTCTGTTAATTGCAAGTGATAAATAAACATAGAAATATTCATCAAACTTAAATAAACCAAAAATGATTAAATAAACACTTGATTAAATGAAGACCCACGACTCAAATTTATCTACATATTCATCCACATTAATCAAACTGAATGCAAAACAATTAATTTAAGGAATTTAATGATAGGCCGACCAAAGGTTTATATTTAAAAATCAATTTTATTTAAAATATTATTAGTAATAATCCCGTAATGAAGATTAGTATATCTGAGTCAAAAGCGAATGAAATACAAAATACTAATTAAATTAAATTGAATTTAGCCCCGAATCATAATAATAAACAATTAATTAAACCAAGACTTAAATTGATTTGGGAGATCAGCATGTTTGAGATGAAATGCAAATTAATTACGAAATATTAATCAGGATAAATATGTTGAACTCCGAAATCCGAGAAATAAATAATCACTTAACTAATAACCCATGACTTAAGGTTTATTTAAAAGTTCATACACCTGAATAGGAGCTTGAAAAGGAATATCGGTTGAAAGTAAATCCTAAAAAGGAAATAATTAAATTCAACAGAAACTAAAATCATACACAGTAATGAAGGTCCATCCCAGTAATATATATCTGAATTGCACTACCGCCATAAAATACCAGTGGATAGATGACTGACTTAGCACCATTCTAGGAAAAATGCTGCAAGAGAATAAATCAGATTAATTACTAACCATCCCTTGAATCCACAGGAGTTAATGGTAGAAATAATCCGTAACTAGTTCCACGAATAATATCTAACGAAATAATGGAAAGAGTCTACAAATTAAAATGAATGGAAAATTAAATAAAATCCTATAATGAGAGTCAATAACAGCCACGCCGGTATACCTTATTCAACATGCTCAACACAACCGGCAAACAAACGACCAAGAAGAGGGATCTGGACCACCATGGAAGAGGCCGAATTGAGGAAAATCAGGATTACAACCAAAGAAATCATACACAGGGTAATTAATAGTTTATTTTAATTTGCAAGCTAAATATTAAAAGTAATGGCAGTATCAAATTGATCAGCCCTAAATTGACAAGGGAGTTTATATGATCAAAAATTATTCTATGCATTTCACTAGAATCCGGCTCTACTCGAATCGACTGGACAGATGAATCCCACACAACTTTGACAATTCCCAACCGATTCGCAGGTCGATAGAGACAGGCTCTATGGGATCGAGGATATTCCAAATACATTTATGGTAGTCGAGAATGGCCCTATCGGAATCCAAGTCAAGACGAAGACGTAGAAATGCCCAGCCTCGAGATAAAGAAGGAGTCAGGACAAAATCCGGCCTAAAAAATAAAAATTGGCTTAAATCGCCTATGATTGGTCGTATTATAGTGAGGAGTATTTTCAAATAAAATTGGCTCAAACCCGATTAAAGAACCTAAAAATATTTCATCGAAATAAAAGCATAAGTATTTTTTCATACTTAAAAACCCATAAAAATAAAATTGGCTCAAATCGCCTGTTGACTAAAAAGCCTAAAATATATTTGCTCGATTAAAAATCCTGAATATTTTTATTTTTATTTTATTTACTTTAATTATTTGTTTTAATCAAGTAAATATTATTATTTATTTATATTTTAATTATATTATTATTAAATTTAATTGTTTGTTTTAATCGATTCAATTATTTTATTTATTTTTAAATTATATTATTATTAAATTTAATTGTTTGTTTTAATGAAGTGAATTAAATAATTATTTATTATTTTATTTTCATTTAATTATTTATTTAAAATTATTATTATTTTTATTTAATTAATTATTCATTTTATATTATTATTATTATTTTATTTTATTATTATTAACATTTTTTTTATTTATTTATTTTTATTTTTCAAATTTAATTGTAAGTCTAAGAATAATTTTTCAATGTAAAAAAGAATTAAAAATCATCGATGAATTTTGAATTGTAAAAATAACAATCATAGGCGATTTAAGCCAATTTTTATTTTTTAGGCTTTTTAATCGAGAAAAAATACTTAGACCTTTTAATCATGAATTAAAAAATATTTAAAAATTTTAAATTTGAACAAAAAAATATATTAAATAAAAATTCGTTAATTAAAACAAATATTTTTTAATTTTAAAAAATTAACCCCCCTCCCCCCGTAAAACTTTTTTTAGGGGGGGGTCTCTGTTTTTTGGTTTTTTCAAGCAGAATATCCACGGGACATAGTTCTCATTATACACTACCAGTGTCCACTGGACTACTCAGTGTGATAAGTTTAGCCGATATGTTGTCTGAATTTTAGGTCGAATTTTCGGGAAATGTGTGAAAAGGAGCCAGCCAAAAGATTAGTCCCCGATCTTCCCACTGCCCCTATAGGATAAGGTGATTTGACGTTCGAGTCCGTCGTTGTGCACGACTAGACCATACGGGCACGAGCTATAGGCGGAGGAACGCACTTACACCGCTCGATAGTTATGTAAAAATTTAATGACTTGCCGTTTGTGCGGCTGTGGGCCGGAAAAATTTAGACACATTGAAAATTCAATCTATTCGAACTCATATAAGTGCTTCCATAACTACATTGTGTCTATACTACGTTCATAACATTCTTTCGTCCTCACTTAGATAATTGTTTGACAGCGCTCCGTTTATAGAGGTTCGAGACTTTCGTTCCTGAAGCTTTTGCTACACAATACTAGTTTTCCTGATAAAAACGTTTGAGCTTTTTACGAGAAAAAGTGATTGATCACAAAGTGATTAAATTCTGCGAAAATGAATTGGTATATATATATACATGTTTTGTGACTCTAACCTTGAGTGTTCTTTTTGATGCATTTAAACAAAATTTGACCTTGATTTTAATTCTAATATTTAATTCTTATTTTGTCGATTTTCTATATTAAATAAATAATTTGTTTTATTTAATTTTCAATAGGATCTTTCTTGTTGAAAATATTCCATTTTATTCGTAATTTGCTAACTTTTTATGAATTGTCCCTTTTTCGGTCATATCTTTATGTTATCTTGTTATTTTTTTGTTAATTTCGAACCGATCTTGGTGCATATTTGTTATTATTTTGATTTATTTTTATGTTTTTGATTTTATATTTAATTACATTTTCCTCATATTTTAAGGTTGATTATTTGATGTTTATGGGTCTGATTTTAAATCTGCATTGCTATATTTGCGTGCTATTTCCCATCTATTTAAACAACAGTCCTGGCCCAACAGAAGGCTTGTACTCATCTTATCTCTATGGTCCTTGTCAACTTCGCTTTATTATTCAAATATCTGTGCATGTTCTTCTGTCCTGGATCTTGTGCCAATTCAATTGAGTGTCCTGTTGAGCACTACCACGCTCGTTGGAGCCCACATTGGTTTTAAAGCAGGGTCATTTAGTTCGAAGGAAATGCGATAGGCCGGTGCAAATTCATCTGTGCTCATTATTCTTCCTGCGGCTATGTCCGCATTGACCCAAGCTAATCTCCACCTAACCAGTGTAGTCATAAATTTGGCTTTTTGTTCCAGTTCCTGTGCCCTAAATAAAGTGTACTCCACTCGCTGACGAGATTCCCGTTCGGATTCTGACCAGGAACCCGTTTCACTACTATGCTCAGAACCTTTAAATCTCCATCTTGAGTTGGGTACTGTATGGGCCCATAGAGCTACCAGATGTCGATTTTATAGGTGAGGGGCAAAGGAGTAACCAGCCAAAAGGCTGATTTTCGATCTTCTTGATACCCCTATATGATCATATCATTTTACCTTCTGGTCAGCTGTTCTTCACAAACTGGCATTTATGGGCACAGAAGAATCTGGAGTGTGTCTGGTTTTGCTTACTAGTAGTGTGTGTGGGCTATGGGCCGGAAAAATTTCGACAATATCAAAATCTCAATTCTTTCATCAAAAACATATGATTGTCCCATCAATACATTAATAACTAAGCACAGTCATACCAAATCATCACTTGAAGGACATCATGCCCAAGTAGAGGACTTGCTTCGTAAGTATGCTTGGTGTCGTGATGCTTTCAAGTAAAGGTTTTCAATAGTTGAGTTAGCTGCTAAAATAGACTTTATCAGTCAAGAGTATATATGTACTTCTGCTAGTCGGTGTGTCAAAATTACTGTGATTAAATAAAGTTTGACCTTCTAGAACTCCGTAATATAGCATTATTTTATTTTATTTTAGTTTATTTTGCTCAAGTAATTTATCTTTTACAATTGAATTGGAATTATTTACATTATATTTCATTTTAGTTTTCGTAATAAAATTTTGTTAAGTATGATTTCATAATTTAGTTGAATTTTCGGTCAAATATTTGTGTTTTAAGCAACTAGTTTGTGAAAAGTCCATTAATTTAAATTGTTAGACTAGGCTAGGCTAGCATTTGATCATACTGAATTTTCTATTCGATTCTAGATTTTAAATACCAGTTTAAGGATAAGTTCAATTCCTTAGCTCTATCCATTTTGCCAGTGATTTCTCTGCGAGCTCTTTTCAGTTTTTTTCTAGTGTTATTTTTGTTGGTGAACCATAGAAATATTTGGTTTATGTCTATTTGATGAAGTCTCAAGTCCATCAATATTTTATATTTCTTCATTTCATTCTTTGTTAGATGTCCCTTAATCTTTTTATGTAGTTTCCAATTATTTCTGGTAAATATTCTCTAATTTTTATTGAATTAGGTGTTGTAAAGATCGCTTCATTTGAATCATTTTGGAAGCCTATCATGCATTATATGACGAAAGACCGCAGTCGAAGTTGTTATTCTGAGGATTGTTTTTTGTTGTCATTTCTTTGAGTGTTGTTTGTTGTACTTAGTATTGCGTCCATTTTTGATTTTATTTGGAAATCATAATCAGCAGCATTTTCTTGACTTTTATGGAATTGTTGCAAAGGACTTTGCATATTTTGTTGATCTTAGCAAAAAGTAAACTTTGAAAAAGTGAAAGAATATATAAATATGAATAAATAAATAAATTAATTAGCATTTAACTTGAATTATAAATATTTATAAGTTCTACTTATATTAATCAAACATATATAAAAATTACGATAAAAGTGTGACCAGAACTGTTAGCTAGGTATCAATCCAACTTTCCCCGATATACGACTTTTTTTTTTTTAAATTTTTATTTTCGATTAATTTTTTTGGTTTACATTTTACAGCAGCTTATATATCTGAGTTTATCAAATCTTGTGCGAGTACACCTGCCTAGTTGCGGCGCTATTTGTTGTAATCGGTTGTCATCTTCTAGTATAAATCTGACATGATATTTTATTGGGATAGTCATTATAATCTACTATGGTTATCATTATCTTGTAGTGTAGTTTTCACTACTTAATTGACTGTTTTTTGTCTTATCTCTTCTTTGAGAGCTGAAATATGTTTTCTTGGTATCTTTCTCAAGGATTTGAACTGTGCACTGTACAAATTCAATTTTTGGCTGTATTAGAATAAGTTTTTTCTGTTACACCATTGTGTTGGGCGTTCTATTTTTATATCATTGTCAATGATTATTTGATGGTATGTGTAGTTCAGAGCTTTTTCTATTAGTCCCGATCCGATTATACTTTGATTTTCTTTCGAATTAGGAGCTTCTGCTACTTCTTTGATCTTCAAATTTTACCATTTTGGGTGTTTAATAGTTTTCGGTTAATAACGTTTATGTTTTGGCTCAGTTTTCATTGAAATTTCTTCAATGTGAGGTTTTTTTTCAACTTATTTCAGTAAGATTCGTTTATTTCTTCCTCCATCTGTTTTTAGCAAGTCACATCTCCTGTTTGACCCATACCATTTCATCGTTGAATATTATTCTAGTCAGTGGTGTTGTGCTAATTTTTTTTTACCCGAACGCGTATATATAATTATATAGACAGGGCCGATCCTGGGTAGGCGGCGGCTCTGTTCGGTCTCATGCCCCAAATTTGACGACGGGGGGAGACTTCCACCAATTTTCGACAGAATCGGCCCTGTATATAGCATAAAAAGGAAAGGAAACGAAAATCATTCTACCAAAAATAATTATAAAACCAACAAAAATATGCGTTAAGAAATCAATAGCATATGAAGATCCATAAATTATTTATTAAAATCTAATTACACAATTAATACGCTCAGTTCCACTAACACACTGAAATATGCTTGATTCATTCAGTGCTTACATACTAAATTGTATAGTGCAAACCGATATCACAGATAACCCTCATGGCCCATAAAAATATATTAATGAACATCACCAATAAGTCTCATTGAATTAAATACCAATTAAAAATTAATCAATAGTGCAAACATTCAGCATTGACCAATCAAATCAAAAGCATTCTATGTTACAAAATCAATAATTTAAAGGAAAGATCAAAGACAAATAATAATTCTTCATTATCAAAAATTTAAATGCACTTTATTATTGATTAAATTATTGAATTCATCAATTTCTTTGCTTCGACATGTTTTGCAAAAGTTAATGCGACAATTATTGGGAAAACAAGAGAGATTTCTGCGTGTAATTTTACTGGCCTAGAAATAGATTTGATTTTCCCCCAACTTATGGCTTCTTCCGGAGGGGCTCCGGAATCGCTAGCCTCGAATTCGTTGCCAGTATTGATATAGACACTGAAATCTGAGCCATTTCTCATGAGATTAGCATTTGCGATGTGATGCTTGATGACACCGCCACCGAGAATTATCATTCCCGAATGAATAGCGGTGGTAGCTTGACGATTAATCAATACGATATCTTCCACAATGTCAATTCGAAAACCAGGATTGGCAATAGAATAAAAGTAAATCATATCCCCAATCGAACCATCGGTTAATGATGGACAGAAAACTGGAATATTATTCTTATAGCACCAATAATAAACACTTTCTTCGTTATTTATTTCTTTACCCAGTCGATGAATTAATTTTGACGGAGTCCAATTTATATTGAATTTATCTTGTTCTTCATGCATTTTATGTAAAATAGGAGTCAACCAACTCTCAAAATCCACATAATTTGCATTAGGAACCAGAATATTTCCGATTCTATTAATGCCTTTTTGACGCAAAACACTATCATCAAATTGACGAAAGTCACCAATATAAGAGGGTCGAATGCATTTAATAAAATCTTCTTCAATGCCACCAGCAGAAGACACAATTACATCGACTAAATTATGCTGAGCAATATATCTAATCTGTTCACGTAAACCCGACGAAATTACATTTGAAGTATATCCAAGAAAAATTGTGCAATTAGTTCGTTTTCTATTAATTGGATTAAAAACAGATTCATCTTCTTCAGATAAAGGAATATTTTTCATGTTTATCATTTCATTGATTACTTCAACAGCTTTTCCAAAATTTGTAGCTTGAATTCCCATAGAACCATAAGATTGGAATAATGATTCAAAATTAATTCCTTGATTAAAATCATATCCCTTAACCACTGTATCAACACCTTCAGGCAAACTGTCAGAAGCCACAAGAGCACAATCTTGATTAATCATATTTAAATAATTTCTACAGTTAAATTAAATATTAATTTGAAATAGTTATCTATAACTGATTATTTAAACAAATATTAAAAACTCCAATTTAAAAAAATCACATTTAACCATAAATTTAAATTACAGTACTTTAAATTAATATAAATTAATAAATAAAAATTATCAAGTGATAAATATGGATATCTGAAAAAAATTAAAATAGCATTATAATATAAATCGCTAAATTTTTCATAAACGTTCATGACAAAAACTTTTTTAAAATTTTTTTTTAATATTATATGACCATTAAATTCTGAATAATTTTTAGAATTCTAATAATTTTAAATTAAATTTAAAATCTGTAAAATTCAATTTAACAATTAGAAAAAACAAAATACCTATTTTATAGAGTTTTTTATGCTGGTTCTGAAAATCATAATAGTTTTTGTCATAAAATTCTCAGTTGTGAGATAATTCAAAAAACGTTGAATTAAATTTTTAACAAAAAATGATTTGGTAAGTTAGTGAAAAGCCATTCTGCCACGACAAGGCCTTTCCAGAAGAATGGTACCAATTCTAGGCTGGTTAGACCTACCTTTCATATCTAAAAGGATTTATATTTGCCTATTTCGTTTCATTTTTGTTTCTTGTTGGTCAAGACCTCTTTTCAAACCTTCGCCAGCTGGCCCGGGTTGAGAATCTCTTGCTTTTCTCGATGATGATTCAATAAGATGATTCCAATCATCATCTGACATAAAATCAGGTTTTATTGAATTTGTCCATTCTTCAGGATTTAGGTAACTAAAATCGTAATGATTTTGTACCTCCTGAAATATATATGGGAAGCATGGGGTATCCTTTGCGCATATATATTTTCTACTTTTTTCATCTTTGCAATCTCTGAAAGGAGGCAAATGTCGGGCCATACTTACCCACATCGCTTTCTCTTCCTTTGATTTGCATGAAGATGGTGCATTTTCCAAATAAGGAGGAGACATTTCTCTTGTAGGAGAGTGATAGCAACCTTTATCAGGACACATCAAAGTAAAACCAGCCCTTGAAGGTGGAATTCTTTTGCGTGGTCTTCCTACTCGCCTCGGATCAGACATTTGGTTGAATGATTCGAATGAATGAATGAATGAAATAAACCTATGTGAATATTGAACAATATTTTATAAAAAATATATTATAAAATATTTATATTCATGTAGATAAATTTTATATTAAAAATTATAAAATTAATTTTTTTTCCGGTTTTTAATGAAATAAATAAATATTTATAAAAAAAATAAAATTTAAAAATTTAAATAAATTTAAAAAAAAGCCGGTCCTCAAAGGGTTAAATAAATAAAAAGTATATATGTGTGTGTAAAGAGCACAAATTTATACTTAATAAAACCTATGAAAAATATGTGACAATTAAATAAGTCATTGGAAAAAAATTAAAAAGAGATTATAAATAAATAAATACGCAATTATGTTTTGTGGAATACTTAAAATAAAATTACACTCTGCAATGCAAAATTCTTACCTAGTAAAAATCGTCTTCTTAAATTTTAAAAATAATATGAAAGATTTTGAAAATATTTCAAATGCTTCCACAAAATAGACTATTCCGATTACACAATGCAAGGAAATGTGTTTTATTTGGTTTATTATTCAATTCCTTTACAAAATGTTTTGTAGAATTTCGACCAAAACTTTTAGATAATATTGAGAAAATAACTGAAATTGTCAGTAATAAACAAGATTTTATATACATATTTATAATAATTATGAAAATTATTTAAAAAATAGTATTAATTAATAAACTGGTAATTTAACATTAAATTACTCAAAATTTATTATTAAAAATTAGTATTAGAAAAAACTTACAAAAAATATATGAAATCATTCCTTTGCGTTAGCTTAATTACAGGGTCATCCATACCTATAAATTATTCATACTTATAAAGCCTACTTACAAAATTTATATACAATTATTAAATTTACATTTACAAAACAAAATAATACAATTATAAAAATATTTAAAGAAAATATTTACACATTTTATTGGTAGAAAATTAATTATCATTTTTACTTTTTCCGAATAAATGCCCTAAAAATGTTTTAATTGTTTTATTATTACTATACAAATAACATCTAGTTAAATGTAGAAAATTGTGAGAATGCATTTTAAATTAAAAATAACTTATTTAATTTATTAAATTTTATTAGAAGATAATTTATAATTGCGTCTACCTTGAATAGGTTAATGTCTTAAAAAAATTAAATATTTATTTATTAAAAACAAAAATTTCAGTCGTTTATAACTTCATTACTGATTTCCTCAATCTGTTTAATTCTACCCAACTACTAGAACAAAATTAAGTTAAAAATATTATTGAATGTTAAATTAGAATTGAGAGATAAAATTTCACTATTAAAATACAGTAAAATACAAAACCACAAACCTCATTTCATTGAATTAATTTAAATTTATTAAATAAAATAATTATTGTGATTTTTTTTCAATTTAATTTTAAAATTTATTATCAATGTATAATATTTATTATTTTTTTTACATTGTTGTTTAATTTCATAAATTTACTAAAATTTTATAAGGACTTTTTTGTGTTTCACCTCTGATTTCTTTATGAGTGACATAATATTTTCTACAAAATTTGACTATGAATCAGATTTATTTAAGATTTATTTAATAATTATTTTGAGTAGATATTTCAAATTGTTATTTTTTAATTATCATTACTTTGAAACCGATATCCTAAAAATATTAAAACAATATCTTAACTTTTTATATTAAACTATAAAAAAATTACGTACACATTCAACTTAATTTATTGAGAAACATTAGAAATCCTAAAGGATGTTATTTAACAAGCAAAATCAATAATAACTTTAAACAAGAAATTAAAATAAATATTTAAAAAATATATTTAAATTTAAAAAAATTAAAAATCATATATCAAATAAAAAAAATAAGAAGTTTAAAATAAGATAATGTATATTAATTTAAAAAATATACATAATGAAATTTAAAAAATTTTGTAAAGAAAAATTTTTTTATTTTAATTTTATTCAAATTACGCAATCATTTTTGATAATATTTGAAATTTATTTCTGAAATAAAAAATAAAATTAATTTTAGATGTTTTAATAAATTTTTATTTAATTTGTTATTTAAAGATCTCACAATTACCAATAGATAGTATTGTACATTCTAGATCCAATGTAAAATACTCCACTCTGAAAATATGTAGGAGAGATTTTTACCTTTCCATAAAGTTTTCCTAAGACCCCCTACTTTTAAATTTAATTTTTGTTTAACTTGATGATTACACAATCTGTTTCTTCGATTTCGATTCTTTGTTTTAATTAAATCGTTTTTAATCGCTGTTAGAGAAACAGATGAAATAGAAAACATTCATTGTTAAATAATCTCCATGATAAAAATTATAAAAACAAAAACAAATTACAACAAACAACGGGTGAAAATGGAATTATTTAAAACAAACAAACTCTAAGATAGTAAAAATAAATTAAAGTAAAGTATAATGATTATTAGTAAGAAAATGATGTTAATTTTTTCTCGTTTCCTTGTCAATTTTCTTGCTTAAAACTTCCTGTTGATGTTAATCCAGTAACAATTAGTGGGATTGACGAAGGAAAATTTTAAATGATTAAATTCGAAATTCCTTATGAAGAAATCCGATTAAACAAAAATACTAATTTACACAGAAATTAGTGAAATATCAAAAAATTAACCAGTGAATATATATATTACAAGTTAACATTAAACGAGATTTAACCGATTTTCTTTCTCTTGATTTGCACTAATTTTCTATTAATTTTGTTTAAATTATATCGTTTTTTTATCCCTACTGGAGAAATAGATGAAATGGAAAAAGAAAAATATATTAATTAATCAACAATATACAAGAATACAATAAGATTCTTTAATTTCTTAATTAAACTGAGAAATATTTTCACCGTCTTTGTTGTTGATAAATAAGAGGTTTTGTTTTAACTAGCAAATTAGATAAATAATAAAGTGAGAAATTTCTACTAGAAATCATTTTTTTATGTTATAATAATTACACAATATTAGTGAAAAATGCTTTATTGCTTGTTTTAATTATCTTATTCGTCGCATATATTTTATTTACAAAGTTACTATATAACCACTAAACTTTACCATATAAAATGCCATTTAGTTGTTATGTTATAATCGAATGCTAGAACGCTGATCATTCATGGGGGGTTGCGTGGTTGTGTTGACTTATATTGAATTTAAGAAAGAGCATTAATTTCAAAGTATATGCAGTACCTCTAACACTTAATTTTTAATTAATTTTACTAAATTTTAATTAAATTACAAATGCGTTATTAAAAATAACAAATATTATCTTTTGTTTAATTTTTTTCATTTTTAAGACGAAATGTACCAACAACTCTTGAATATCAATAACCATTCATCGTTAATACTTCACGTCAAAATTCAATAGTGGAAATTGTTGCTTTGTTTAATGCTAGTTTTATTACATTCATTAAAGAACTAAAAAATCAGGAGAGGCATTTATCACATCAGTCAACATTATCGCTCAATCCTCAACTTATCACACCAGCCTCATATTCCGTCGCAATTGCTACTTACTCTCGAAAGTTACGATCGAACAAGGATTTCTCAACATTGAATAAGCTTAAATCCACCTGGACTTATTATTTTGAATATTATTGCTGTGTTTCTACAATTGGTGTCAGAAATGACAGGACTATTGTAGTACTTGCAACACCTTATTTTTAATTAATTTTACTAAATTTTAATTAAATGTTGCAGGCGTACAATATACACTAAATTTTACGATATAGAACACATTTTAATTAGAGCTTGACCGATTGCATTATTCTCCGATTGTCCCAATTGTAAGAAGTACCGATTGTGATTCCGATACCGATTGTGTATAAATTTTAATTTTTGTTAACTATTCAACTTTTTAAACGCGACTTGTCATAATTTAATTTTTTTACTTGGTTCTTTTAAATACGCTTAATGTTTGCATTGGGTATTATAATAATATAATTAAGAGATGCACATTTTGTTTCATCGCTAAACTATATTTATCCAGAAAAGTTTGTTGTCTTTTGACTTCTGTTTCTTTTGTAAGTCAGAGTGATTCCCTGTTATTTGTGAGTTAATTATTTATCTTGAACAATCGGCTCTGGATGGGCAACCGATTTCCGATTTTACCGATTGCGACATTTTTCTTCTATAATCGGCCCGATTGTGAATGTTACCGATTAATCGGTCGAGCTCTAATTTTAATGGCTAAATTGTTTTTTATCAACATTTATTACAAAATCTAAAATTTATGACTGTTTTATTAAATTAATTTGATTATATTTTTTTAAATAATCAACAGATTCCATTTGTTTCTAAGATAAAATATGAAATGTCGAAAACTAAGAAGCGCTAATCAGATAAGTTTTCGTGTGAGTGCTAATAGTGGAAAAACTTAGTTTTGTAGCCCGAGTATTAATTTCGATGAAACAGTCGTTTTAGATACACCAAAACAAATTGTCTATACTATACAATAAAAATCAATAATCTTATACATCAAGGGACATTAAATTAGACCTAAACAGACAGTATAATATATAATCAATCAAAAGTCCAACCCAATAATAAATGTATGTGTGTGTCATAGATATAGAGAAGACCTGGGACATTAGGTAGAATCTTATACAATAGAAGAGTAGAGAAATTTCACGAGAGAAAAAAATACCTGCAAACAATCTTTTTTCACAAAAGACTAATAGCATCCCAAAATTAGAGCTATTTAGTGCGCGTGTTGGGTTGAAGTTGAATAGAAAGCAGCTAAAACGATAGACTGTAATATATAAAGTGTGACATTCTAAACAGATAGTATGAACGTGTTTTACTGGATAATACAACAATCAAGAAAGTTCAAACCACTCGTCGAGAACAGAGTTGGAAAAATCCAAGAGAATACCGACCAAAGACAGTGGAAATATGTACCAACCAAATTGAATACAGCTGAATTATTAGCAAGGGGAATTCTTACTGATAAAATAGTAGATTCTATTCCCTGGTGGGAAGGCCCTTAACTTTTAAAGTTAGAGTCAAGTGAATGGCCTGAAACAAAACTAAACAGTGAAAAAACTAATGAAGAAGTAATCGAATAAATGATAAAGAAAACACTATTGACAATTCAAAATAAAGTTAAAAAGTTCCGAGTGAATTGTCTTTACCCGAAACTTACTCGAGTTGGAAGAAGTTACGGAGAGTGATGGGATGGGTATTACGATTTATCCGCAATTCTTAAGCAACATCATAATCGCCAAAATCAGGTGAATGGAAATTAGAAGAAACACAAAAGGCTGAGGAAACAATAATTAGAACAGATCAAGAGGATTATTACCGATATGAGATGAAAAGATTAAAAGAAAAATAAGAGGTGAACCAAATGAGTAAATTATTGAAATGAAGAATGAATAATACAATCCAACAGCAAATTAATAGAAGCAGAATTCCTCACGAAAGAAATAGGATATCCTATAATATTTGGAAAAAAGATCTCACTTTACTGGAATATCTCATCTGATGAGCGATATTGCACAACGATCTTGGATAGTCTGTGCAAGAAAGTTGATAAGAGAATATGAAAGCTGTTTGATATGCAAAAGAACAAAAAATAAAGGAATTGGAAATATAATAGCGCCCTTACCAAAATTGCAGTTTGAGGAGCCTTTAGAATTATTTGGTGTTACAGCGGTAGATTAGACCGGCCTATTTATCCCCGTGCAAGGAAGATGTATCACACAAGCCAAACCTTACTTATGCTTGTTTACTTGCTTACAAATGAGAGCTGTTCATCTGGAAATGGCGTATGCTTTGGAAACTGAAGCTTTTATACGAGCATTCTTAAAATTTATTAGCCACTAAGGTTAACCAAGGACTATGATATCCGATAATGGTACCAACTTCGTTAGAGCAGCAAGAAGGATTTAGAGCATAGTTATAGATAACTAAAAACTCGAGAAGGTGTTACTGGATAACGAGATCAAATGAATTTTTAACCCTCCTTTGGTGTAACATTTCGTAAGATTCTTCTAAGCAATGATAAAATCAATAAAGAAAGTAACGTCAGTAATAATGAGTAATGCGGATGTGCCAGGTAAAGAGTTGAATACCTTGATCATTATAGCAGAAGATATGGTAAACTAAAGGCCGTTGACTTTTATGGTTTTTTGATGATAGTAAATTATTAAATGGTTTAACTCCAAACCATTTCCTCAGAGATCGAATACAAACGGCTGAAGAACAAGCATTGTAGTGGAACGTAAAGGAAAAAATGGAAAAGATTAATGAATTAGGAATTTATCTGTGGAACCGTTGGGTGAAGGAATTGGTCCTAATGTGGTGTTCCAGAGTAAAATGAACACATTAAAAGAAGGGAATCAAAAAGGCTTTTGTCATGTGGATAATAGATAGAAAGAGTTTTGGAACTATAAAGGTATATGATAAGGAATTTATACGTCCTTTAAAAAGTTGTATTGATTGATTAGGTCAAATCAAAAAAGGGGAAATGTTAAATAGTGTATGTATGTAAATACTATATATAAATATATATATATGTATGAAATAAAAACTAATTTGAAATTCAAATTTGAATTCAGCTTGTTGTGTTGAAATTTAATGTTAATCTCGAAAAACCACAGAAACAAAGGAAAAAAAGAAAACTGTTTTAAAAAAAGAAATTAATTGCAATTTATAGAAAGTAAATGTATTAAATGATTTTTAACAACATTTTAAAGGGAATTAATGCACATCTGTCTTTTCTTAACATTACTCAAGTTTAAACTTTTTTATTACTTTTATGCCTCATACACGTAATATAAATGCAATAGCAATACTCGATTTTGATTGGTATTCATTATTTTGACTTTGCATTTATACAGGGGCGTAACTGTAGAAAATATTATGATAATTAATTTAATTATTAGCATTTTTGTTCTCGAGAATAAAAGTGAAATATCTATTTAAATAAAAATTAGAAATTTAGCGGGGCCTTTTGAACTGGCTTGGGCCGGCACCCTTGGCAACTGCCGAACTGCCAAGCCATTATTACACCACTGCATTTATAAAGCCATTCATCTAAAAAAAATGGCATTCATAGGTATATATGATGTTCAAAATTTCTAGATTATTGAGGAGCCAATTTAAAAATGAAGTCAATGAGAAGCATAGGCAAATTTTTTGTTTTGTAGAAAAAAATGCAACAGAATTGCTAAAACCTGTTGCGCGAAATTCCTTTTTGAATTGTGGTAGAGCTGCAGTTGGACTTTCACAGCAAGTCTAATAACATTTTACAATGAAAACTAAATCCTCAAAAGAAATCATGTTCATTACTAAAATACAACTGATTTGAAATAACAACTATGCATTTGAAATATTCGTTTAACATAGAACATTCTAGAAAATTTCTTATTTGCTAATGTTGGCGAATAAGGTTGATTTCTATTTATTTTTTCTAGGGTTTTTGTGTGACTCCCACCTAAATACCATCAAGATTATTATTCTATCCCTCCTATGTACCCATGGTGATTTCCATGTTGGTATTGTACATAGGGGTTGAAAATTCATGAACAGGTGAGCTCCATTTCTAGAACTGCTCCTGATGATATTTTCACTTTCGGGTTCTTGACTGCCGATGGAAGGTCTTACGTCTTTCTATTTCTATATACTTGTTCTTATTCGTTATTCCTACAATTCCCATACTTATTTGTCATCTTTACCCATTATTTATAAAAGTATCCTTCAAAAATTTGAGCAGCGTTACTCCTTTAGTTTTTGGTAAATTTCCTATTTCATTTGTTTAATCACTGTATCGACTATATTTTCGTCCTAGTTTACCCTTTATCTTTCCATATATTAAAAATATGATCAACAGTTCCTTAACTCCCGGTACATTTCCCACGATTCTAAGTAGTTATAACCCTATGCGGTCACTTTAATAAAGATTACTCTTTTCTGCCACATTATATCCTTCAACTATTGGAAAATGCTTTGAACTTTATGTTCCTACACTATCTGATCCTTTTCTACTTGATTTTCGGATTAATTTTCCGACAATATTTTAAATTTTCTATGAAAAACTTTATTCCCCCTTAACTAAATATTTAACTAATTTTTTAACTAATATTTTATTTTTCTCCTTATTTTTCTATATTTTCTGATATTTTTTTCTTAATATTTCGTAAATTTTTATTTATTATTTTTTTTATTTAACCTTTCTCTTTGATTGTTTCTCTTTTTACCCTTTGATATTTAAATTTTTTGTCGCCGCTTCCGCCTATGTATTTTCTATACCTTCTTTTGCAAGGTTTTGGCGGTTTTATGTTTCTTTCTGCATCTGTAGGCTTTTCAATGATTTTAATTAATATTTGTTTTATTTAATTTTGTTATGTTTTTATTTTGTTTTATTTAATATGTTCTATTTTATTTTTTATTTCTGCTTGCGGTGTGTGCTTATGTTGCAGCAGCCATATTAATAATTTCCAAACGACATTAATTATTTTGTTTTAATTTAAACAATTTTCTCCTTTTTGTTTAAATTTTGGCCTATAGCCCAACACTAACAAAATTTAACCAATCAAAATGTGTGTTACTTACAAAACACGTTATCTAATATTACTAACTTTGGTGCCTTAGCATGCTCCTTTATATATTTTCTAACAAAATATCGAGATTTATGGAAGAAATCCAAAAAAATATCTTTAGTTTGACAGAAAATTAAAAATTTCCACATTTTTTTAAAAAAAAATTGAAATTTGAGAAAAGTTTTCTATAAAAATTGAAAATTATTTTTCAACTTGAGCGATTTAATTAATTTTTTTAATCAAAAACATATTTTTGAAATTATGATTTTATTTTATTTAAAATAATTTGAAAATAATTGTATAATTAATTATTTATTACAAATTAATTGCATTAAAAATCGAACAAGTAATTATAATTTTAATTATATTTTCCTTTATCATGATTTGTTTTAATTGAACAGATATGACTTTTTGCTTGACTTGCATTTTAACGATTTGTCTATAATTAATTAGAAAAATTTATCTTAGTTCATCTTTAAAAAATTAGCTAAAATCGATATTTCTATTAGAGAGGCTTACATAGTTTTCTGTAAAAAGGAAATTTATAAATTAAGGAATAATAATAATGATAATAATAATAATAGTAATAATAATAACTAATAATAATAATAATAATAACTAATAATAATAATAATAATAATAACTAATAATAATAATAACTAATAATAATAATAATAACTAATAATAATAATAATAATAATAATAATAATAATAATAACTAATAATAATAATAATAACTAATAATAATAATAACTAATAATAATAATAATAATAATAATAATAATAATAATAATAATAACTAATAATAATAATAATAATAATAATAATAATAATAATAATAATAATAATAATAATAATAATAATAATAATGATAATAATGAATAATAATAGTAATAATAATATTATTAATAATAATAAAAAATAATAATAATAATAATAATAATAATAATAATAATAATAATAAATAATAATAATAATAATAATAATAATAATAATAATAATAATAATAATAATAATAATAATAATAATAATAATAATAATAATAATAATAATAATAATAATAATAATATCAATTATAATAATTATAAAAACAATAATAATAACAATAACATTAATATTAATACTAATAATAATAATAAAAATAATAAAAAAAAAATAATAAAATAATAATAGCATTAATACTTCTAATAATAATAAAAATAATAATAAAATAATAATAATAGTTGATTTTTCTTTGGTTCTGGTTCACTATAAAGCAGTGTTCTCCAAATTTTATTTCGATGGCAACACCCCATTCACTTAAAAAAAAAATTTCACGACACCCCTGACAAATATTTTCGATGTAAAAATTTTGCATAAAATTTTATGAAAATTTAATGCCGTTTAACTTGCGGGTTTGAGAGAAAAAAACTTAACACAAATTATTTTTATTTATTTTTTTCTTATCAAAATTCAATGTGATAGATTTGCTTGATGCTCCGAGCAAATAACATCGAAACGAAGCAAGAGCAACGACAAACTAACTCGCATTTCTTCATCAACTGTCTGCAATCTCTCATGTTTCTTTGATTTGATCTCAATCACTGCCAAAAATCCAAGTTCACATAAGTATGATGTAGAAAACGGAAGCAAAAATTTTAACGCTTTGATGCTCAACTCGAGATAATCCTTGCCAGAGAAATCCAAAACTCTTCCAGTGCTTTTTGTTCAAAATTAATTTTGTTGACCATGTCGGTTTTCAAATCAATAAGCTGTTCTTTTTCTTTCGTGGAAAATTCAAAACATTCGTTTGTTCCAAATGGATTCAAAATCCACTGATAAAGGTTGACGTTTAAGGAAGGGAAATAATTGTTGAGGGCTTTCAAAAGCATTTCCATGGTTTGGAGAGCAAATTCAGAAATTTCATCCATATTAGCAAATTTGTTAACAGTGGGGAGAAAATCGAAGCTTTTTTCTTTGATTTTTCCGATAAACAAGTAAAGTTTTTCTTTGAATGGAAGAAGCTTTGATGTTACCGTCATAATATTTTCAGCTGATCCCTGAAGACTCTTATTAAGAACATTGAGTCTGTTGAAAATATCACTAAGAAATGATACCTTCAACCAGCAGTCACTGTCTCGTAAATCAAAATCGAGTGTGATATCCTCAACTTCAAGAAATGAAATTATTTCAGTTTTGAGGTGTACAACACACTAAAGAACTTTTCCTTTGGACAGCCAGCGAACTTCTGTGTGGTAGAACATAGTTTTGAAATCAGAATCCATCGCATCGCAAAGAAGGCCTAAAATTCTGGAGTTCAAAGGCTTTGACTTGATAATGTTGACAATCGAGACGACTTGATTAATGACACAAAAAAGCTGCGACTTCGAAACTAAAGTTTCTAGGTGAATCATACAGTGTGTGATGGTGACTTAAGGGCTAATCAGACGAACCAAGGCCGCGAGTCCTTTCAATTTTTCTTGCATACTTGGAACGTCATCTGTAAAAACTCCGACACATTTCTGCCATTGAAGTTGATATTTCTTCACATTGTCATGGATCAAGTTGAAAATATCTCTTCCTGTGGTCGTTTCAATCAACTCCTGGCAAAACAAATATTGATTCATATTGCTTTTCCGCTAATTTCGGTGGTTTTGTCAGCTTGCAGCGACCACAATTTGGAAAATTCCTCCTTCGAGCTCTAAAAATTCTCGATGATTTCAGATTCAATACCGTTTGATAAGTCTTAAATCCTTCTTGAAATTGTGTTTGCTGACAATGACAAATTCTTCACTTTCTCAGCAGCTTCACATTCCAGCATTGTGCTAACAATAATCGAAACTACAGGAGCAATAATACTTTCAGCTTCTGTGTGTAGTTCTTTTTTTTCGTGAGTAAATAAGCTACTCGGAAGCTTGCAATCTGAATTTTTTTCATCTTAAACGCTTGTTTTCGATTTGTGCTCGCAGAGTTTCAAAATATTGTTTTGATTTTGAAGAGATGTTTAGTCTCCTTGTGCCTAATCAACTTGTTGGGAACCATTGAAGCATTTGACAATGTCTCATTACACACCAGATAAAAGGGAAACGCCTGTCAATTATTCTCAGTCTCAATGAATCCAAATTCGATGAAGTCTTCAGCATATTTTCTTTTCTTTTCGATTTTTTGGCCACTGAATTTGGCGCTTTAACTGATTTATTCAACAAAAATTTATCCATCATAATAAAAAATAAACTTGATTGTGCAATTTATTGAATAAAACTTACTTAAAACATGCAATTTTTCACTTGATAATAAACAAAAATCGGAGGTTACTTCTTTACTTTCTTATGAAAATAATGTTTTTTTGCACTTTTTAATCAAATTTATTGTTTCTTTTGTTTATGTTGTGTTTAAAATGACAATTTACATTTTTCGCAAAGTTGTTTTTTCAAAAATACAAGTTAAACAAATTAGAGAAAGAGAATATTTTTCTAGTCGCTTTCAATTACTTAAGATCACTTTTTGAAAATAAAATAAACGTTAAGATTAATAAAAAACAATCTCAGTGGAAGTTCATGAGATTTTTTAGCTGAAATTTTTGAATTTGTTTTAAAATCGGTAACACGCAATACAAGTTTTATGGAATTTTAAGAAATCTCGCGACACCCAGTTTGGAGAACACTGCTGTAAGATGTAATTGTGAAAACGGAACCTCTGCCAGCTACATCCATTCTGGGAATTACACGACGTAATGTATAACCTTCATAAATTAACACAGTATTTGAAACTCCATCTTCAGACTTCAAAGCATTACCTATTGCATGACTAGACATATACAACGATATAACTGTTTGAATCGAATGATTTATATAGGTGATGAGTTCATTGCATTAAACATCATTTGAATCATGTCTTCATATTTCGCTTTGACATTCAATGGTGCTTAAATCATCAAAACTAGTTGTTTTCTTAAATCTTTCGAATCAGCAAATAACATCTTTTCTCTAATTGTTATTCCATTTGGAATTCAGGAGCAAAAACTCACTGGCTATTCTCTTCAGGTTATTCATATTTAAACAGTACTTAAACATTTGTTCTGCGAAAAAAGCCTTTTTTAATAATAGCCTCATTTAATCTTTAGTCATATAGATTGATTTATTTCCGTCTGTAATACCGAAAAGTACGTATCTGTATTTTTATTCCATTTTATTTCTCCATTAGCTTCAGCACAATTCGGCGACACAATAACTCCAGAAAATATTTTCGTTTATCTCAGTAAGAGAAATAATAATAACTCCCAAATGAAGCGTTTATTGATTAAAAGTTAAATAGATTACACAAATTTCTTCCAGTTAAATCTCGCTCAAAATAAAATCAAAACTCCACCAATTTTAAAACGACATAACAATCCAAAGTTTTCCAAAATAAATAATGTTAAATTCCAAATCTAAAACAAACGCGCACACAGAACACGAGAACACTTTTAATCAAATGCAAACACAGACACGACCACAGAATAAAAAAAACCCAACGAGCACACAGACGCACATAAACCAGAAAAAACAAATGCACACACTGACTCGCAAAACTTGCGCACACAGACGCGTTGGTGTACACCAATCCACATTGAGACAAATCACCTATAATATAAAACAAAAATCAATTAATTTATAACATATAAACACACCAACTCACTTTGAGGTTGCTTGTAAAATAGTCATTGAGACAAACCCTACACTATAGAAACACAAAAGGTGATAGAGAAATAAAATAATGCACATTAACACAACCCATAATAAAACATTCATGTAAACTTTTAACATGCAGCCATCAGAAGTTGAAAAAACCCCTACAATAAATAATTTTATAGACATTTTTGAGATATTTTTAGAAAGAAAAATGGCGGAAAAAATTTTAAATTTAAATTTTGAGGTTTTTGCAAGGAAATTTCGAGTAAATGAGGATGTATCTTCATAAGATTAACCATTAAAACTAAAATCAATTTAATATTTCAGACATTTCTGTCGAAAAAAAACATAAATTGTAAATTATATTAGTAAGTTTTAAAAAATAATCATAAACCAAATTATTATTTTGTGTACATATTCGAAGATTTTTTTCAAAAGATGTATAAAAAATATAATTATTTAATGCAATTGATAATTATTATAACTTCAAAAATAATTTAACTCACTTTTTTGAATAATTTCCGAAAAATAAGTTATCATAAAATAAATCATTTCCTGAATATTTATAATCATTATTAATAATAATATATATGAGCTTGTAGATCTAAAGTTATAATTATAAGTTTGAATAATGATTTAATTTCCTTGTAAAATTATAATTCAACTCTTAAAACTTTATAACTTTAAGCTTATAACTTTAAAAAATCACTTACTTTGCAGCCATTTCTGAAATGGCTGAAATCCATTAAATTTTCACAAAAAATAAATTCCAATAAGTTTATTTATGTTTCAACTTGCATTATAGCGGAATTTATCTGAACTTTGCTTGGTGTATAAGCTCCTACCTAATGCCCCAGATCTTACCAATATTCTATTTTGGCTACGACACACACATTTATTATTGGTTAGGTTTTTGATTGATTATAAAAGATGCATTATGCTGTGTAATAAGCTCCAATTTAATGCGATTTGGTGTAAAGTTTACTGACCCTTGGTGTAATTTAATAGGAGGTTTTAGGACATTAAATAAGACTCTTGATTTTTAAAATATTTTGGTAAGTTAAATTTTCTTTTAAACTTTCTATTTAATCATAATTTAAACACAAATTTCTTAATTTCATGATTTTTTATAAGAATTTTAGAAATTTTGGTATTATTTAAAAAAAAGAGCAAGTCATCTATTTATTAATTTATATACAAAAAATATAAACAGTTTACCTAAACTTTCTTCGTTCTTTAGATATTTTGGGAAACATCTTGAAATTGTGTTGGTTGATAATTGGGTATTCTGAATTGTCTCCAATTATCGTATCATCTGGAGTAACGATGAGCAATAGTTTTTGTCGACGTACTCCAATATTTGGTAACCAACCAGTTGATTGATAATTAGGGATCAATTTCCATTTTTTCTTCCTCTTAGTAGGTTTCCAGATCTTTCGTAGCATCTAACGATGCTTTACACCGTTTCTTGTTTCAATTCATAAAAATTCATAAAAATCAGTCAATCTTTATAGCTTCAATAATTCTTTCTTTATCGGCATTTGAAATTCTGTTATAATTTTTGTAATTTAATTAAATTTTAAATATACTTACATATTTCGATGACTTTATCTTTAATATCACGGAAGCATTAGTAAATATTCTGCAATAAATTTTAAAGAAATAAATAAATTCAAAAGATAAACTAACATATTTTGATTGTTTTCCTTGCACACAATTGTTGATGCCGTTGAAGTTTCAGATATATATTAGAAAAATTGATTAGTTTTCAAAGAATTTATAAAAATTGGAACAATTTAATATCCAAGACGCAATTTAATATCTAAATTATTAGTATTTTCATTATAAAAATTTTGTGAACCAAGATTGTGTGCAGTTATTTTTTTCGCCCCTTGTGAAATTTCTCTAGCCTTCTATAATATCAGATCCTATATAATGTCCCAGGTCTTGTCTATTATCAATTTAGGCTATGACACACACACACACATATTTATCATTTGTTAGTTTTTTGATTTATTATGCCTATTTAGGTCTACTTTATTGCCCATTGGTGTAACTTAAAATTAAACAAAAATTCAAGATTTAACAACAAAAATAATAATAATAATAATAATAATAATAATAATAATAATAATAATAATAATAATAATAATGATAATAATAATATATAGTATTGCTATGAAACCTTTATTCATTTTATTCTTTTGTTAGAGTAAAATATAATTAATTCATTTTCTGATGAAATTTGATGAAATTTATTTATTCGAGTAACAAGATTATACAGTTTCATTGTTATTTTGTCATTGTTTTCTAGTTAGTGAGAAAATGTCGCTTTTATTCTCAGAAATCCATTTTACATTTGAAGAGAAAATTTACAGTAAATATTATCAGAATTGTTGAAGTGTTATAATCTTATTCCCTAAGCAGGTTTTGAATAATTTCAAAGGGCCATGCAACCTCACAGAAAAGGTTCATTTACCCATGGTTTTGAATAAGAAAATGTCCCTAAATTGGAGTGCAATGCATTAAACTATTTATGAAAATTATATTATGTTGGTCTTCAAGAGAGAGAATTGCAAACATTGATACATCAGGTTTATTTTATATTTTATGTGTTTTTTCCAATTAGGACACCCCAACAAAAGCCCTTATTAATTAGCTTTCGAACTGTAAGAATGAACTATTTACCCTGAATAAAGATAACATGAAAAAATAAGAAAACTTGTTTAAATTTTCTTTATATAGTGTACAATACAATGACTTTTCATGTAACTTAGACACCTTTCTACTGCATGGCCGGACAAAAGCTTTATATTTTCCATTTGTTTGTACGTAATCTTTAAATGAATTTTGATGCTAAATATTTTAAGAACAATTTTTTAAAATTTTAAAAATTTTTTTAAAAGGTTTGATTCTGTTTGAAATTTTAGCAGGTAATTTGTTTCAAATGCAATCTTTGTATGAAAAGTATGAAAAAGATTTTAATTATAAAAACCTAAATTTAAACTCATATAAATTGTCAAATTTTAATTCTAATATAATTTTTCCCGTCTATTAAAACAAAATTAAAATTTTTTTAATATTACAATTCTTAAAAATTTTTGTCTCATAATTCAGTGAACTTTCTGCCACACATTTGAAGACTTAAAAAGTTTCGAAATTGTTATTAGGAAAAATGTTTGCCTTCTCATAATGTTTGCGCAATAAGAACATTTTTTTTAAAAATACTCAGAATTTAATTATAAGACTTTCATCGGTTTACAAAAAATTTACCAGGCAATTACAGGTATGACACCTGTGAACCACGAATAGATAAAAATGTTGAAATTGGTCACGCGAGACCGCAAATATTACCCCAATAACCCTTAATATACTCAAATTTCCATACTCACTAATATCCATAAAAAAACATACTTTGAATAATCCTTGGTAAATTCGGTCCCGGACCAATCAGAATTTAGCTAATGCGTAATTTCCAAGATTATTTAAAATTGACCAAATTTATCCAGGCCCATTTTAAGGTCGTCGTAGACCCTAGGCACTTTTGGAATTTAGATGTTTGTATTCCAGCATTTGTAGCATTGTAGGCCTCAAATTGACTAAATTTAATTCTGTACTAATTATTAAGTAATGACAAATGCAAATTGCAGAAACGTTTACAAAATTTTTGATGAAATTGTTTTAATTTTGGTTTCTTGTTTATGTTTTTTGTTTATTTTTTAGTTTTAATCAATCAAAAACATTACAACAAAATGATAAAAAATTGTAATTTAATTTTTTTTAGGGCCTGAAAACTTATGAAATATTAAATTAATTTTATTTTTAAGATAAACGTTACGAGAATATGTCCTCATTTACACGAAAATTCGGTGCAGCATCCTCAAAATTTATATTAAAAAATTTTCCGCCATGTTTTTTTCTCTAAAAATCACTAAAAAATGTCTATAACTAAGTTGTTATAGGAGTTTTTGTGTACGCTGATTGACTACACGTTGAAAGTTTGCATGCATGTTTTAATATATTTTGTGCTTGTATGCATTTTCTATAAAGTTCAGTTCTTTAAAAACTTCTATAATAGAAGTTTTAATGAACGTTCAACTACAATTATGATTAAGTTTATGAATTAGCCATTTTTAAAATGACTAGCAAGTGACAGGCAAATCTTTTAATAAAGTATATTTTAAGGCTTGTATTGTGATCCCGTATACTTATGAGATCATTATTCAAGCTCTTAAATAATACTTTTCATCAACGTGTATTTAAAATTTACTTTTATTAATTTTCTTTCGGTACTTTAGGAAATTATGCCAATTTATGTAAATTATTGGAATTATTTTCGAATAAATTCAAGTCCAATTAATTGAAAACTAAAATTTATTAAAATAAAATTTATTATTAAAAAGTTTCTTAATTCGAATAAACTATTTCTCTGTTCCTTGGAAATTCGTTTTGGCTGCCATCTTTTTTACCTTTTGACTAATCCAAATTTTTGATATTTATTAATTTTTTAATTATTGAGTTTAAGGCTTTGGAAATTCCGTTAATTTTCCAAATTTATAAAAATCCTCCCGATTTTCAATGGTATTAATGATTTGGATTTTTTTTACTTATATAAAAAATATTATTTTTAAACTTAAGTTGTCGAAAAATCTATGTTTTCCTTTTTTTTAAACTCCTCATTTGAAGGTTCTGGTTCCACTGCTCCTGGTAAATTGTAAATGAGGTAAAAAATGAATTTATTTTAAGTACAAGTTAAATGTTACATTGTTATTTCTTCATCTCCTCTAAAACCTAGAGTTTCGATGGATATTTTTGAAATATCTGAAATGTTGTAAAAATATTAAATTGATTGAATTTCATGAAAAATCTTACGAAATTATTTCATAATTTTCTCTACAACTCAAAGTAGAATTATTGGTATTTTTTCAAAGATTTTCGGCTTTAATTTAAAAAAAAATTGTCTTACTAAAAATAGTTTTATATAGAGTTTTTATTGATCTGAACATTTCTACATTTTGAAAGTTTGCATGCATTATTTACTATGTATTATGTTTTTATGTTAAAAAAATTTTCTTCAAATTCCCACCTTCCTATAATATAAGTTTTTATTCAGTTGAACAAATTACATACAAACATGGGTAAGTATGTATGTCCCTATATTATAACATTATTGATTTTTTCATTTTAGTATAGCAGTTTTTAATGAACTGAAACGGGTGTATTTCACTGCACGTTCATAGAACAACATCAATGCGAGTTGGTGTGTATTTATGTTATAAGATTATAGATTTTTTATTATATTACACCAAGCCACATTGAGATAAATTCCGCTACAATTCAAGTTGATAAATATATCAATTTTTTGGAATTTATTTTTTGTGAAAAAATAAATGCATTTCAGCCATTTTTTAAATGGCTGCTAAATAAGCTATTTTTATATAGTTATAAAACTTAAAGTTAAAAAATTTAAAGAGTTGCATTATGATTTCATAAGGAAATATGATAATAATTCAAGCTCTTAAATATAACTTTGATCATCTATTTCATATATATTACTATAAATAATATTTAGGAAATCAAGTAAGTAACAATATCTAATCTCCAAAAATATGTATTTTTTTATACATTTCGGAAAAAATCGCCTAATATGCACAAAGTAATTAGTTAAATCTATGTAGTCTTCTTTTCACCAGCTCGTTATCCAGTGCGTCCTTCAGAAAATTGAATCTGGATTGGAAATTCATGGAACTGAATCCACCTGCTCTTGATATAAATTTTCGAATATTGAATTTGATTTTACTGAACACACTTTCAATTAGGTTCAGAAAAGGACTATATGGTGGTAAATGTTCAATAAAATTATTTTGAGATATTGCATTACCATGAATTGAAGCATTATTGTGGATTAAACGATATCCAGTTCCATTCAATTTTACAGTTATTTCGTTGATGAAGATCTGATAGGTATCCTTTTTATAGGATCCTATTATTAATTTATAATGGACTGGTCCATTGACTTCAATTGCGAGAGCCAAGGTTATATTTCGCCCTCTGTTTGTTGGAAGTGTGACGTATAATCGCTCACCTTTTTTATTTCTTCCAAGTTTCTGACTTGTCCAAATATTAAATCCACATTCATCAATATATATTAATTCAGAATCCATCCATGCTTCTTCTAAATATCGCGTCGTGTATTCCATTCTGAGATCCAAGACCTGATCTGAATTTCTTTTAGCGACCGATAGTCTTATTTGCTTTGTGGTTATTAAGTGATTTCCAAGAAAACGGGAAATAGTATTTGTGGAAACACTTTAATTTTCGGAGATTAGGAAGTTCTTCATTTCCTCTAATGAAGTATAAACATTTTTCTCGACAAAATCAAGTAGTTTATTGCCATGTTCTTCCGAAAATTTGGATTTACTGCCACCAATCTTGCCTTGTGACAATTTCCTAAATTTACTGTATTTATATATTATATAATTTTGATGGAATTTCTGGATATTCCTAATAATCTTCCAAAATGGAAATAGTCTTCCCCATTTTCTATATAATTTATAATTCTTATTTTATCGATTTCCGAAATTCTATAAGAAGATTAATTTTTTATAAATAAAATTTACAGTGTATGCTTTCTTGTCCGAGTCTCAAGTGTTGTTGAGGGCCCAGCAATTTTTGAAATTCTATGGAAATATTAAATTAATTTCAATTTTCAAATAAATCTTACGAAGAAATATCATCATTTTCAAAAAGATTTGGATCAGTTTCCTCAAAATTAAATTTTGAAATTTTTTCCGCCATTTTTTTAAAAAATAATTTCTCAAAAATGTCTAAATTAATTTATTATAGGGGTTTTTGCCACTTCTGATGACTACACGTTAAAAGTTTACACGCATGTTTTATTATGGGTTGTGTTAATGTGCATTATTTTATTTCTCTATCACTTTTTGTGTTTCTATAGTGTAGGGTTTGTCTCAGTAACTATTTTACAAGCAACCTCAAGGTGAGTTGGTGTGTTTATATGCTATAAATTTAAATATTTTAGTTTTATATTATAGGTGATTTGTCTCGACGTGGCTTGGTGTATAGAAAATTTATCTGAGCGCATCTTGGTGTATGAAACTGATGTGAGGTAACTCTAAAATAAGTCTACCATTCGAAAAAACATTATTATAATCAATAAGTTATCCAAAAACCAAAACATTTTTATTATATTTTTCAATAATGATTTATATGAATTAATTTTATGTAAATAATATAAATAAATATCTTACTGTATGATAAATTATTAAAATCACCGATTTACCGTCGTCACATTAGCTATGGCTCTGTCGGCTGCATTTGCTTTGCCCGACTGATTCCCTTGGAGGATAAAGCCATTCAAAGAAAAAGAAAATTCTACAACAAATATTGTTTACTCAATCAATTTAATAAATTTTCAAAAACAATTTTCTTCTAATTGGTTGTTGTTGTTGTTGTTATTGCAGTTATTATAGGAAATTTAATTAATTACAAATGAGCTCTGTATAAAAACACGTGGAAAATCTCTTTGAAAATATTTTATGAATTGTTTCAAGATTTCTTATGAATTTTAATCTTCTATGTAAAACAACCTTTACAAAGTTTTATGGAAGGCGAAATAAAGTCTTTAGGTTGTTAAAGGTAAAGTACTGTCATAATTGTGAAAATAAAATATTTACTAAGCACCAGTTTTGCATAGTGCAAAATTTATAATAAATTTTATTATTATATATAAATATTGAGGTTTGTTTTTGGGATTAAATTTTGCATTATAGGATAGTCATCGTGTTTATTGATAGATTTCAAGTCTTACTTAAATGATATTCAGATCTTGGTTATGAATATTTATGTCATAACATACATACATTGGAATGACTGCCCGTCATCTCTGTTTTCAAGTTCTTAATAACTGTTGACTGAAGAAATTGATCAATATAAGTGAACACAATTGTTGTCTGAATTTTGTGATAATAAGTGTATTTCAATCAATACCTAGATTTTGGTCAGATCTTGGTTTTCAATATATATATCTCATGGGTGCAATGCCACATACAATATATTGGAATGATTACCCGTCATCTCCACTCTCATGTTTTCGATCACAGTCGACTTAGTAAATTGATTGATATTGGTAAACGCAATTTTGTGATGCAGAATGACACTAAATGTAAAATAGTTTTGTTAAAAATTTAAAAATATTTTGTTCAGAATTATATTTAAATTTTGTTAAAGTCTCGGTTTTGTAAAATTTAATTTTAATAAATTGATTTTTTATAAATTTTTTCTAAAATTTGTGATTTTTAAAATGCAAAATTTTTATTTTTAATAGAATATTTTTATAATATAAGAAGAAATTTGTTTAAATAAAATTAATTTATTCTAATTAGTTTCACGTTCATATCTACCTGACGATGACAGTCAGTCTGTCAAAATATATTGTAGTATAATATGTATGTTGGATTGGAGCTTTATTTGTTTTATATATTATTTTGTTGTTTAGTCTACTGTATTAATTTATAATCAATTTTTTATACAATTGATAGATTTACAATAAGTAGATGGTTATGATGTGCTGATGTATATAAACCAACATCATTCGCAAAACATGTTCCCTACTTTAAAATATCAGAAAAATGTCATCGACATAATGTTTATATGCATTTGGTTTATTTATATTACAATTTATAAAATTACTCTAAATTTGACATATTACATCACCTTGCTCATGTTTTCCAGAGTTTACTTTGAAAAATATCACATTATGTCATCTTGTCGACTATAGCCTTCCGTTTCTTATTCACTTTTTTAACATTTATTATTATACCAAATTTCAACTTTTCACTAGTAGAAGAAAAGCAAAAACAAGAATTGAAAATTATGGTAAATAAAAGAATTTCAATATCCAAACCTTTAAGAAATTCGGATGATGATATATTATCAAAACCTATGGAGACCGTAGAAGAAAACATCGTCAAACGTTAAATTCCCAAGTATTCAGAAATTGATAAAAGATAAATCCAAGTCAAGGAACGGGGAGAAATTACTAAAATAACATAAACATTTATATGCGATTAAAAACATTTTACCAAACCTACAAAATCTGTAATTAAAAAATATGTAAATGTCTTTGAAAATTAACCATAAAGGACCTGAAATTCATAATAAATAAGAAAGTTGAATTAAAAGAAAATATAAATAACATTAAAAATTTAAAAATATTTACAAAAACTTTAATTTAGGCGCTTTAGTCTATGCGCATTATTTAAATAAGTGTTTCTCAAACTTTCTGGTACCTCGGAACCTAATCAATTTTTTTCGTTTTCTCGGAACCCCTTCGAAAATTTTTGTAATCCGATGATTATTATCTACTTATCCTGCCACAATGAAAATAAAAATAAAGTTTATTTAAGTAAAAATAGCAAAGAAATATTTTATTAAAATTAAATTTATCTAAGTATTTAATAAAAAAATATGTTAATCCAAAAAAACATTTAATTCAAAAAAAACATTAATTTATATATCGATGGAAAGAATGAGCTTGCATTGATTTGCATAAATCTTCAATATTTGGTGGAAGATTTGTTAACGATAATCTTAAAATCGATGTCAAATTTAATCTATTCCGTTGTTTAATCTTGGTTAAAGTTACTGTTGAAAATCCGTTGTCACATAAATAAGTGGAAGCAAATGGAAAAATAGTTTGAGATGCTTTGTCACTTAACACCTTGTACTCGCTATTAATTTAAATCCAAAACTTTGCAAGTGATGAATTTTCTTTTACATTTTTCAATGTCACGTCTGATGAATGATCAGCTAATAAATCTTCTTTAACTGTAGATAGGACATTTCTTGTCTTTGTGAAATTGAATGGATCTAAAACCCACAATGTATCTATGGTTTTTCTCTAATGTCTCTCTAGGGTTCCGCGCAACATAGCTTGAACATAGCTTGAGAAACACTGATTATGTTTTTTACATATTTCAAGTAGGCGTTCATTTTTATTCTATTTATAAATTAATCATATCTTATAATAGACCTTAATATTTGGCTAACCTTACCCCACAAAATATGCTTAGTGGTGCACATAATTATTTTATGAAATCTTGTTATTTGGTTTGTTTATAATTTTCATTTCACTGGACTTTTAGAAAATGTTTTTAAGATTTAAAAATTAAGAATTAAAACCCATTTCTAGATTTCTCTCCTAAATAAGGCTGGCAAAATAAATTTGCTAAAAAAATGATTGAATATTTATTCCATTTAGGGAAATTATTATTTCTTCAGTCATAAGTCCATATTTTCAATAAATGCATTTCAATCAAATTGACATTTTATTTAAAAATCTTACATAATTTAAAACTTTTGTTTAATTTGAAAATTTTAAACATTTTTATTTTTAATTTTAGTGTTAAAATTTTTCTAATATTTTTAAAATTTTTAGTTCACGATTTTCCTCTTATCAAGAAGTCATTTAAAATAAATAATAAAGTCACAACGAATTGTGAGATGCCTGTCAAATAGTTAGGAAAGGTTTTGTCGTTTTGTGTTAGAAACATCCAACTCCTACCTTTAGGATATTAGTAAAATAAATTTCACTGTCATTGTGATCCTTCATGGATATTGTCAATTGTTTTAGTTAGGCAAGCTGTTTCTACACAAAAGATTCAACTGGAACCATTCCATTTCTATGTTGATAAAACGTAATTCCCAATTTAGAAATTAGGTTTAAAAAATAGGTAATAATTTTGATAATAACGATAATAATAATATTGATAATAATAGCAATAATAATAATAATAATAATAAAAATAATAATAATAATAATAATAATAATAATAATAATAATAATAATAATAATAATAATAATAATAATAATAATAATAACAACGATAATAATAATAATAATAATAATAATAATAATAATAATAATAATAATAATAATAATAATAATAATAATAATAATAATAATAATCATAATAATAATCATAAGAAAAAGAAGAATAATAATCACATAATCATAATATTACTAATATCTATAAGCATTTACAAATAAACATATTAAAGCATATCAGTCAAAGACAAATAAATCATCAGTAGCAGCATCCTTGACTACCTGGGCTCATGATGTTTCAAAGATGATTTCTTCTTTAATCTCGATGATTAAAAGAAAATTCTGAGTGCGTAGAATTATATTAAAATTATTTATAAAAATTAAACATTATCAAACCTTATCACATTTTAATCGGCATCGCAACGGGAGTTCGGGTAAAGCTATAATTTATAATAATTAATAAGAGCGTGTTGGTTCTTAAGAATTATTATTTGTGTTTTAATTAGATGAAATAAACTATTTACTTTAATTTAATTAATTTAATTACAAGTCTTTTGAAATATTTTTCAAAAAACACTGATACCATATTATAATAATAACAACAACAAAAACAACAATAATAATAATAATAATAATAATAATAATAATAATAATAATAATAATAATAATAATAATAATAATAATAATAATATTTATAATAATAATAATTATAATGATAATAATAATAATAATAATAATAATAATAATAATAATAATAATAATAATAATAATAATAATAATAATAATAATGATAATAATAATAATAATAATAATAATAATAATAATAATAATAATAATAATAATAATAATAATAATAATAATAATAATTATAATGATAAATATAATAATAATAATAATAATAATAATAATAATAATAATAATAATAATAATAATAATAATAATAATGATAATAATAATAATAATAATAATAATAATAATAATAATATTTATAATATTAATAATTATAATAATATGTAAGTAAACATTGCATTTTCCCATTTTTAATGATAAAAATTTTTTAAAGTTAAAGATTTAAATAACGCTACTTACAAAGATTAAAACAATGTATATTTATTAAAAATTTCTTATACCAAGCTGTAATCTATATAATTCATAAAGCTTTTTAACAATTTATCTTAAAATTGGTTAATATAAAGATTCTAGAAACCTAAAAACTAACATAGAACATGTGGTACAAAAATCCACCAAGAAAACAAGAGGGATTAACTTCAAACTACCTAATTGAACCGAATATTGCATCAAATTGGGATGTGATGGAAAATATTTACAAATTAAAAAGAGCTTAGATCAGAATTAGAAAGTCAACCAGCTTTGTTGACCAAAGCCTCGTTAAATTCAAAGTAGACTGTGAAGATATATATATTTCAAATTATATGTAAAACATTGGATGTGTATGTTACAATTCAAGCTGTCATTTCTTAGTGTGCTTCTGGTCGTACAACGGGTATCGTTCTGGATTTTGAGGAGTAAACACTATTAAAATTCACTTAAAGAAACAAATGATTTCTTGACGAAAGTTCATTTTGCTTACTTCAACTTGAAACTAAGGGATCAAGATAGAGTTTAGGCTCTTCATAAAGTGTGCAGAAGGTACGATGAAGATCTTCCTTTGTGGTTAAAGGTAAAAAACACTTGTTTTGGAATTCCTATAATGTGATGTTAACAGCAAAACCATACTACCGAATGCTAGTTTTGTTTGGTAGATGTATATATTTCAATCCAGTTCTGAATTACCAGTTCCATAGCTACTTACCTTTGATGATATGCTGATTCTAAGGACGGAAACACATTACCTCCCAAGGAAAAACCTAGTCCAGAACCCAACATTTTTCTCAGAGCGAGATCAAAACCTGATTATAGCTTTAGGTTTTTCAAAAGATATTGCTAAATTACCCGCAACCTCATTTTTGTGGTACAGGTACTATGAAAATTATTCACTATATTTCCCTCCAAAATATCGGTTTTTTGTAGTAATATTCAAGTCTAATGAAGTTTTTTAAAAAAGAATATGATTCATCTGAGTGGCGTCAATTCTCTGATTCGTCATAAACAAGTTTCAAAGCAGTTTTTCTGCATAAAGGAAATAAATTTGCATCACTTCCTGTATACAATTCGGTGCCTTGGAATGATAACATTAACGTTTTTGACAATGAAAATAAAATATCAAGGATGGTTTTTGGCGACTTCAAAATGATTGGTCAATTTCGTTTGTTGCGTCTGTGGACGCGATTGTAGCTGCTTGATTGTTTGAGTGCGAACACGGCAGTGAAGAAATGTTGTAATTTTTTGGGGTTAATAAAAATTAATTCAAATATGGTTTTTTTGTGAATTTAATAATTTCTTTTTGTAAATGATATCGAGCCAACCAACATGTCAAGCAAAATATTCCTGCTTCATTTTCTTGTTGGACAGTCGAACCAGAGACATCCATTGGATAAAATCTGGACTGGCCACTTCAAGACATCTTACCTTCCGACAAAAATAATGGCATTAATACGAGTTTGATTTCTCCGCAAAAGATTTTTTTACCAACTCTTCATATTAAACTGAGACCTATGAAGCATTATTTTATTCATTACCAAAAGATAAGGAATGTTTCAGCTATCCGTGTTCCAAGTTCCTAAAACTGTTTAAAGCCAAGTTGAAAGAAGGGATATTACTGTCCTCAACATATGAAAATTGCTATCCAAACCCTTCTTTTCAGAAAAAAGAGAAATAGAAAACGAAACGCGAGACTTTTTCAAAGACGTAGTTTACAAGCTTTTGGTTAATACAAAAGACACTCACTGCTCTTTTACAACGCATGTTGACTCTATATAATGCTCAATAATAAACATGGGAGCTTTCAGAAAAAAGCAGAAGGAAGGTTTTACCATAATGTCAATAATATCAAGAGATGCTACTTTAGTATATTATAACTTAAATATATAAATTATATATACATTATAAGGTATATTACACACATATATATATATATAATAGATATAAATGTGATCTGTCGTTTTTGTCTTTGCGATGGAGTTTTCTTGTTAACAATGTGTATTTGAGGTTTGTGGTCAGTACTAATTATAAAGTTGCGACCGTCAAATAAATGTCTGAAATGTTTGGTTGGTGTTAATCTTTAGTGTTTTTTTAGTTGTTTTTGCTATAAATTCTAACGGTTTTTGAAGTCTTTCCCGAAAGTGTCGGTCTGACGTTCTTAACAAAGTGAACTAATATTTGCTGTATTTGAAGTAATCCACGGATTATCTGCATATATTTCTTTCAACATGCCCAATTTTTTGTTATGGGGAAAGCTGCTTCAACTACCGTTAGCTGGGTTGTGGATTCTAAAAAGTTGGTATTTGTGAAGAATGAAAATGGTGTGGACACACTCTGAGTCTGTTACCTTTATGATTGTGTTTTCTTTGTTTTTTTTCTTTTGTTTTCTAATGTTTTCTGCGACTTTTTCTAAACACTTTGTAAATAATTTATAAAATGGTAATACATAAAGTTATTATTCATCTGAACTATTTCTTTATTTCAAAAGTTTGTATGTTTTATTTACAATATATTGTGTTTGTGTTAAAACTTTTTTCTTCAAATCTTTTACTTTCTATAATATAATTTGTTATTCATTCGAACAAATTACATCACCACACAAGTAAGTATGTATGTCTATAATATAAGATTATTGATTTTTTAATTTTATTATAGGAGTTGCTTTTCAGTTAAAACAGATTTAGTTGCTTTCACTTACACCTAACCCTTTCAAACCTGATGGAATATAGGATATATCACAAATTGTAATTTATTATTCTACCAGGCTTGTGTTATATTCAATGTCATCTATCGATTCCTACAGTATATATATATATATATATATATATATATATATATATATATATAATATATATATATATATATATATATATATATGTGAGCGGCCAATGCGAAGTGCGGCCGCCGACCAACTATTATTATATTTAAAAAAAATTGATTTTAATTTGGAGTATTAAATTGTAAAAAAAATTTAAATTGGCAGAATTTAAATTAAGTAGAAGACAAGTTTTCATAAAAATATCCTAATTTTTTTTTGTATTTTCCAATTTACTTATATATTTTATTAAATTCCATGACAAAACATTAAATTTTGCTGACAAAAATTTGTAAGTATGCCATGACTTTTTAACATTGATTTGCAATTCTAATTAAAAAATTAAATTAATAGTGGCGGCAATATTGTTTTTGCAACTGAGCGGCCAGCAACGCAAGAACAGCACTGTATATATGCATAGATTAATAATTTTCTTTTAAAATGAAAAATTTTTGTGTAAATGTAATTTTTGTTTTTTAAATTGACTATGTTTTTTATTTATGTAAAATAAAATATCTGAAAACTTTCCTTAAAGACACCTTATAATTCTCTTTTTAGAAGAGTTCGAAATTTCATAAGACACCTTTGACAATAAGTAATGTCAGTTGAAAATAGACATTTCCAATTTTAAAGGTATTATTTAAGGTATTATTCAATGACAATTGAAATTAAAATGATAATTAAAAATATACAATGATTACATTCGAATAAACAAATAAAATTTTTCAAGAAATTTTAAAATATTTTATTGAAGTAAATTATCATTTTTTCTTATCACCATCGATTAATAAATAAAACTAAATAATTATAAAACAATAAACTCACAGATTAAAACAAAAATTCAAATAATTATTGAAATAATTTTCTATTAGCTATTAAACTCGTTCAATAGTGATTATCTCAAATTTCCGTAATGGAGAATTTCATCTGATCCCAACCGATATTCCGCAAATAATTCTCCCATCGGCATTCACTATTTCAATGTCAACGTTCCAATGTTTTCTCTCAAGGTCATATAATTGAATATTAAAACAAAAATAATAAATAAAATTACACAAACCCACACAAATGCAAACATTACCACAAAACACACACAGAAGTGAAATTTACACAATTCAACATTTTCAGCGATTAAAATTTAGAGCTGTTGAGCGATTTTCTTTAACTAATGAGTTTGTTTTAATTTCAACCTTATTTGTTTTAAACGAAAGAAAATTATGTAATGCGTAATTCCAATTAAAAGAAAAATTCTTTCCACTGAGTAGGCGCCTAACAACATTAAAGCTTTGCAAACAAACAAAAGGTGATAGTGACAATAATTAAATGTTTTATAGATGTTTACTGTAGCTTTCTTTAGGGAAGACTAAAACTTTTCTTGATTTATAATTAATCTACATTGCTTCTGTAAGCAATGCAAGGTTTATTTTGCATTAATAATAATAATAATAATAATAATAATAATAATAATAATAATAATAATAATAATAATAATAACATTCGAAAAACTTTAAAAAAAAACTTGTCGATCTCGAAAAATAAATAAATATAAAATATTTAAACAAAATATAAATTAAAAGATAAGCAAAATTTTCATATAGTTTTCTAAGGTAAATATTTCGACCTTAACTAGGTCCAACATAACATCTAGCTCATTTTTATCTCTATCCTTTCTTCTCTAATTGAATCTTTCTTTTTTTGCTATTCATTTTGATATAATTCAAAAATTATAACAGTTTAAACAAATTAAAATTGCGTTTTTAAAAAATTTATTCAAGATATTTTTCATAATATTTCTTTTAGATTTTATTAAATTCTTGGTTGTCCGAAAATAAATTTGACTCTGATTGTAATTTTTGCAAAACTTTCAAATAAATTTGCCGAATGTGATCAGATCATTTAAATTTCGTGTTGTTGTGAAAATTATCCATTATTGGTCGAAATATTTCAATGATCTATTTTCAATCTAACCCCATGTAATTGTTATTTACGTACTTCAACAAAACAAAATCTTGAGGATATCTGAATAATAAAATTTATTAATTATTAAAAAGAACAGAATAAATGAGGTAAAGTTGTCGAACAAGAGGAATCCTGTTTTAGACTTTAGAAAACAGAAATGAAAAGGAATAACCGAAATCAATAAAATAAAACAATGAAATACAACAACCAATACCTACCATAAAGAAAATAAAATAAAATAAATTTAAATAAATAAAAAATCAATATTGATAAAAATAAATAACTTCATTTGATTTTACCATATGTATGAAGTGAAATATTTATTATTTAGTAAGTAGTAGGGGAAATACCCAAAAAAAGTGCCAGGTAGCTTTCATGTCCCTATTAAAAACTCGAGTTAAATGCGAAACAAAATATAACAAGAAATGAAAATTATAGAAATCAGTAAACAGAATCGTTCAGTATAAAGCGACCCCTTCAAACATTATAATTTTTGACAAATACGATTATAATATAACGAGTAAATAAATATGTACTTCTTCATTACTGCGGTAATTTGGCTATGATGATTGTTAGATCTCCATGGTTACAATGCTCCTCTTATCAGATGTATTTCAAGAACTTCCTGAAAAAAAATTGAGCTCTGCGTGCCTGAAATTAATGAAACAAACATTTATTTCTTAGATATATAAAATTAGATTTAATTTATTTGTTCTGAATAATACCACGTGTTTTATAATAATAATAATAATAATAATAATATTAATAATAATAATAATAATAATAATAATAATAATAATAATAATAATAATAATAATAATAATAATAATAAAACTAAAAAATAATAATAACTATAGTAATGGTAATAATAATTATTATTATTATTAAAATAATCACAAAAAAATTGGCTCTGAACAAAATAAATATAAAATTTGAATTATAAATTATTGATCAATATTGATCAATCTTTACTTCGTTTGTTCCAGTATTCAACAGAAAGATTTTGGAATTGATGAGGAGGTGTAGAAATTCAATGAATGAAAACCTATCAATGATTGAATTAACTTCGTTTAATATAAATAAAGACGATTGTTTTTGGGATTGAATTTTGAATTATAAGATCGTCATCGTATTTATTTATAGATTTCAACTCTTACTTAGATGGTATTTTTATCTTGGTTATGAATATTTATGTCATGGGTACAATGCCACATGTATTGGAATGGCTGCGCGTCATCTCTGTTTTAAAGTTCTTAATAACTGTCGACTGAAAGAATTTATTAATATCAGTGAACACAATTGTTGTCTTAATTTTGTGGATTTCAAGCCATACTTAGATTGTGTTCAGATCTTGGTTATCAATGTAGATATGCCATAGGTTCAATGCCACATACATTTGGATGAATTCCCGTCATTTCCACTCTCAAGTTTTTGATCGCAGTCGACTTAGTAAATTGATTGATATTAGTTCATACAATTTTTCGATGCAGGATAAAACTAAATGTAAAATGGTTTTGTTAAAAATTTAAAAATATTCTGTTGAGAATTATTTTAAAATTTTGTTAAAGTCTCGATTTTGTAAAATTTTAAAAATTATTGTTTTAAAAATTTTTATAGAATTTGGGGTTTATAAATACAAGATTGTAAATTTTAATTGAATATTTTTATAATATTAAAGAATAATTTAAAATGTTATTTATATAAATATTATAATTTTTATCTATATTATAATTTTTTAAAAAAATGTAATTTACAAATTCAATTATTTTAATAATATTAAAAAACGTTTTTTTAAAAAACAATACATAAACATCATTAAACATCCTTAAACTATTTCAAAATATTCAAAACATTTGTAGTCACAGCATTTTGCACATTAATCTTTGGATCCAATGACCTTATCAGCAATGGTTCACATATCACGCGTTCTCAATAATGGTTTTATTGAGAAGAAGCTTATTAATGAAGAGGTAGGTAAGTGTATTCGTCCAATAGGATCGCAGACAGCAAAACTATATGGGCTTCCAAAAATCCATAAAGATGGTGTACCCATGAGACCAATTGTGTCGATGGTTGGTACTTCCCAGTATAAAAAAGCAAAGTTTTAAGATAGATTATTAAAACCGTTAATGCGATCAGAGTTTGAATGTAAGGATAGGTTTGAGTTTGTGTCTTGTATTGCACAGTTACAAAAACGAAGTATAAATGATGTTATGGTTTCGTTTGATGTTTTGCAGTTTGTTTACGAACGTACCACTGGTTGATATAATTGACTTATGCTGTGCGTTGTGGAATGAAAATGATTCGGAACATCATATTTTGGATAGAAGGGCATTTTGTAAACTTCTTGAATTTGCTACTTCAAATGTCAATTTTCTTTTCAATAATGAATGGTATCAAGAAATAGATGGAGTCACTATAGGTTCCACTGTAGCACCAACGATGGCATCAATATTTTTGGCTAGTTTGGAAAAGAAAATTTCTTCTTTCCTATTTGAGAAACCCATTGTTTATAAAAGGTATGTGGATGAAATTTTTCTTGTATTTGAAAACCAGAAACATGTAGAACCGTTTTTGCATTTTATGAACAGTTTACATAAGAACATTGTATTCACATGTAAAACGGAGAGAAAGTCATCGATTGCAATTTTAGATTTGTTTATTCAACGCAAAGATAAACATTAAGAGACAGAGATTTATAGAAAACCAACTGATACTGGCCCTTATACTTTTCCAGAAAGTTTTTGTGAATTTAAGTATAAGAGAAATATGGTGAAAGGATTGATTTATAGTTCATGATCTTTATCTTCGACTTTTGCTAATTCGGTAAAAGGTGTTGATAAATTGGTTGAGTTGTTGATAAAGAATGGATATTCTAAATCATTTTTATTGTTGATGATTAAAGAGACTGTTGACAAATTGATTAAAAATCCTAAGGATCCATGTTTTGGAAAGTCTGAATGTAATTTGACAAATGAGTGTGATATAAATAATAGTAAAAATGAATATAAAAAAATTGAGCCTAAATATGTGTTAGTATTGCCGTACTCTGAAGGCTTTACAAATTATAAAAGGAATTTAAGTAAACAGATGGGAAATTTAGAGTATAAGATCGTCTCTAATTCGTGTAAGGTACGCAATATGTTTATTAATAAATCAAAAGCTCCGGTTGGATTGTGTTTTGATCTCGTTTATCAATTTACATGTAATGGGTGTAATGCCACATGCATTGGAGAGACTTCCCGTCATCTCTGTCACTCGAGTTCTAGAGCATTGTCGATTGAAGGGTTTGACCAATATTAGTGAGCACAATAGAGGCTGTAAAAGTGAAATAGGAATGTCTGATTTTAGAATTTTGTTGAAAAGTTTAATAATTATTGGGAACGCGTGATATGTGAAGCATTACTGATAAAGTCATTAGATCCAAAGATTAATGTGCAAAGTGCTGTGACTACGAATGTTTTGAATGTTTTTAAATAGTTTAAGGATGGTAAATGATGTTTATGTATTGTTTTTTAAAAATAACATTTTTTAATATTATTAAAAATTAATTAAATTTGTAAATTACATTATTTTTAAAAAATTATTTTTGAATATTTTTTAAATGTTTATTTATTACAAAATTAAATTAATATAAAAAAATAATTTTCTTAAATAAAAAGTTAATTCATAATATTTTTATTTGTTTTTGTGAACCTAAAGATGACAGTTATGCTGTCGAAATATATCGTAAGAAGAGTTTTTATTGGCGTTATCTTTTAATTAAATCGTTGCCAAATTTATTTAATTATTTATTTATTAAAGAATAAATTTGTTTAAATATAAGTAATTTATTCTAAATAGGTTTAAGTTCGTATCTACCTGACGATGAAAGTGATTCTGCCGAAATATGTTGTAGTAGAATATATATGCTGGATTGGTGTTTTCCTTTATTATTATTATTATTATTATAATTATTATATTAATAAATTAGTATTAATAATAAAACCAACAAAATTTTTATTATATGATTTATGCTATTATTATCGTTGCAGAAAATGATAATTTATTGGTAACATAAATTACAACTTTTCTCCGTATTTTAATATGTGAATATATTTGATAATACTAATTATATTAATAATAATGTTAAATTTCATGCAATTTTATTTTATTTATTTTTATGTAAAATGTCAATTCCTTTCACATTCTTACATATCCAATTCAATGGGGAATTACACAAATCAGATCTAAAAAATCATACAATAAAAGCTTCTAAGATATTTACAGAATTTTTATGAAATTTTGAAATATATTATGTTAAAAAACGCATTTTGATAAATTTTTTCAGATATTTGAGAATAACGTTTCAAATATTTTTTATTTGAAATTTAAATATGTCACTTCTCTAAAAAATCAAAAAATTAAATTGCATTTATTCCTGGAAAAATCTTAACATATCGAACGTTTATATGCATTTTTTCAATTACTTTCATTTTATATATAAAATGTTTTATTTCCATGAAACATTAAGTTTGTGCGTTTTTATAGAAAAATGTATTAATTTGTATTCAAAGAAAACGCCATTCAAAAACTCGTCGTGCGATATATTTCGACAGTTTAACTGTCACCTTCAAGCACAAAAACCGACTAAAATATTATGGATTAATTTATTTAATTTAAACAAATTTTGGTGTACTGGGTTTGATAATTTTGTTTAAATTCGTTACAAGATTGCTTAAACATAATTTCAGTTGATCAAAACATTCTCATCCTAGGGTCTATGCGGTCTCACCCAGACGCCCAACAATTTTAATCCTACTACTATATACCCATAAGTAAGCTCATGTTAGTACTGTATATATCAGCTGAAAATTCATGAGCAGATGAGCTCCATTTCTAGAACTACTCCTCATGAGATTTTCACTTTCGGGTTCCTGACTGTCGATGGAATGTCTTACGTCTCTTTCTCTCTATACCATTGTCTCTACTCATCTATTTCTACAATTCCTATATCAATTTGTCATCATTACTCTTCAGTTACTCTTATTTATTAAGAAATCTTTCAAAAATTTGGGCAGCGTTCCGCCCTTATTTTATGGAAAATTCCTTATTTCAGACAAATATTAGCCTACGGTAAATTGAAATGAATGCATTGTAGTTATATTAGTCCAACGACAACATGCAAAAATATATCCTTTTACTTTAATTTCCACCGTGATAAACAATATACATAATCTAACCTTATTTTATACTTTCGTTGACCAAGATTTCTATCACTAGTCGTACCCTTGATAAATATACTAATCGGCATGATTTAAGAAAAACCTTCGTACTTAAAAACGTAACTTAGTTGCCCTTATCTGTTGCGATCTTCCAGTATTTTAGTCCTCAAATTGTTCCGTTCAACGTTAATCATACAGACGCCCCAGTTTATTAGACGGCGTTCTGGCTTCTTCATCACAATGCGATGAGGCGTGACTGTACACCAGACAACCAAATGGCATAAGCCTCGTACGACTACACGTACCCGACTCAAATTAAACTGAGCCGCGGAGTATACATCGACCGCTTACGCATGTTAATAAAAATATACATATAGAAATATTAGAGGGACCTGCCGGTGGATACAAAAGTATCTACGGCCATCCAGATCGAATTAAAGAACCATTACCATACAACAAAAATATATTTTGATAATAAACAATTCACTTACAACTGGACAATGTTGAATCAACAAAAGTTTTGAAAATTAGCATACGTTCAAAAGTGTCTGAAAATGTCTAAAATTATGACTAAACAGTTGTTCAAATAAATATCTAAATATTTGTCTAAATATTTGTTTAATATTTTTTTCTCACCAAATGTCTAAAGATCATTAAAATGGCTGCTGTATATATACTAGTTTCATACCTGGGTGCAACCAATCAAATAATTGTGAGTCGTTTTCGGTTATTTTTCGGGGATTTTTTTTGCTTTTATTTTATCTTTAATATTTTATTTTTATCCTCATTTTTTAAAATCTTTTGATATTATTTTCTCAAGTTTTCGTAAATTTTTATTTTTTATTATTTTACCATTCTCTTTGATTGTTTCTCATTTTACCCTTTGATATTTAAATTTTGTTTAGTGTCTGATGATGACAGCTGAGCAGTTATAATATATTACAAAAATATTTTTTGTAATATTTTTATTTTATTAAAATTACAATAATATATAATTTTATTTCAATATCTTACTTAACTCTTTTATCAGTAAAACTAAATCTACTGATGAAATGGCTTATGTAACCATAACTTTCCTCCTCAAAACCTTCCTAGTCCATTTAAACAAAAAATAATAATTTAAAATTAAAATTTTTTATTTTTCTCCTTTTTTGTTGAATCTATTTTCGATATTTCAAATTTCCTTTACCCAACTACACTTTCAAACCTAGTTTTAATTTCTTTTCCATTTGATGGAGTTAAAATAAATTCTTTGCTTCAGATGAAGATATCTCTCAAAGTCAAAGACTATTTTGTTTGAAGAAATTAAACTGAATTCAAATATTAAATAAAAAGATTAATTTACTAAAAGCGACCAAAAATTTATCCATTGAAATATTATTTGACAAAAAGCAAAGATAATTTTCCCCCTAAAAAGCATTCAACCAGTTGGGATTAATTGCAAAACGATTTGAATAAACGATTTGTAAATTGTTAAAAAGAGAAATCAAATAAAGTACATTTAAGAGTGCTTCCGGAATTTTAAATGCAAACAAAAATCAACCAATCTTTCATAGAAATATTTTTCGAAATTTGGAATAATTAAATGTTCTACAAGTAAAAGAAAACTCTCCAAAAACTTCCAAGACTTTGGAAAATAGATTTTTACCAAAGGTTGAGTCACCTATTAGTTTGACCTGGAATGTTGGTGTTTCAGTTTGATGCAATTGTAATTGGATATTTGATTGATTCGACTCCAATACTATGACTATACAAACCAGTATAAATATTGTGGAAGAATGGTTATATTAAGTTAAGATAAGAATTTAATTAATTTAATTGTTTTCCAAATCATTTATATTTTGTTTTACCATTCAAATATATGTTTTCAGCATTTAATACATAAAAGAAACGTAGGCAGTAGTACCTATTTTGTGATGGTTTTTGGAGTTTGGTAGCTATCTACACTGAAAGGGATTCTTTTAGTTTTCTGAATCTGTAAAATTCTGCAGAAAAAGACTGAGTTGCTTAAAAAATATCAACTCTCGTTCGACTACAAATCCATATGACTAAAGTTCCTACGGAAACATATTGAGGTCACAAAATTCCCCACACAAAAGATTTTGACACTATTGTAACTCGCTTAAAAATCAAAAAAAAATTCTAGTGTTGTTTTTCGAGACTGTAACATACTTTGAATGTGACCAAAAAAATTGTGAGTCCTTCTGGAAAATATTTAGAAAAAACCAGAAAATCTACATAATCACTTCTGCAAAATACCAATGTTACAGAAACTGTCTGCTAGTGGACTCGACTGCCTTGAAGTTTTTTGCATATGACTATTATTTTAAATGTCTTATGACTGACATTACAATAAAATAAATACAAGCTCTCTGATAACCAGTGCAAATCCGAATAGTATACTAGTTTTGAGCTTTTATAAAATCAACATAAAAAATTTATAATTTTAATAAAGTAAAACTCAATATTTTTTTATGGAGATGGAGTGGTAACTGGTGACAATTGAAATTTAGAAGTCGTTTAAAATAATTTAAAATTGATTAAACATTCATTGAAAGGTGTGGAACAAATAGGTCTGGAGCAATAATTTGTTCGCCAAATATTAATTCAGGATTAGAGGAAAATTAACGGGGAAAATAATATGAAAACCCAGCAGAACAGAACAAAGTACCGCTGGAGAAGACTCAAAATAGAGGGAAATAAGATTGAACCAGATTGTGTTTTGATTAGTACGGAGTGATATTCATAGGGTGTCTACTCTGATCAATTGTGAAAAGGCGTGTGTTAGTTTCATTGCAAATAAAGTGTTTTTGTTGTAGTTGGAATTTTATATATTTATTGAACACGAATCTAGAAAACCGGATTGAGAGCCAATTCCTATCATAAAAGCTAATTAAAATTAAGACAAATTAAAGGAATTTACCACTCCTACTTAAAAATATTTTTTTGAGCAGGGTGTCGCGATAAAAAATTTTAAGCATTATATCCCTGGGTCATATTGCTTAACTTCCGCTACTCCACACAGACTATTTTAGATATCCTCAAATCTTACAATAAACAAAGAATTCAAAGAACCATAAATACCCATCATAAAAATACGACTTTGATTTTCTAATTTAATTAATTTTAATAAATATTCAACAAAAGAAAGACACGCTTTCTACTTAAACACAATAGCAATTAAATGAGAGCTTAAATCATGAACAGCTCAAAACTTAAATTAAAAATAAATAAGCTATTAAATTTAATTTCTTATTTTTTCTTAGCAAATCTTTACCTTTCTAACCCTAATGGATTTATTTGCCAAAGGTTAAAGATTATAAAATAATTACCATTATAACAATATTTACAAAATATTTATTATTATTATTATTATTATTATTATTATTATTATTATTATTATTATTATTATTAATATTATTATTATTATTATTATCACAATTATTATTGAACAAGTTTTTTCTAGTTTTCACCTCTGAATGATTTTCATTTTATAATGACAAAAAGTATTTTTTATTGTTTGACTATGAATCACATGTTTTACTAATATTCACAAATTTTCGGCACACAAATATATATATATATATATGTATATTACTCGAAAAAGGCTGGACCGAAAATTTGTGAATATCAATAAAACATTTGATTCATAGTCAACACAGTAAAAAATTCTTTATGTCATTACATTATTATTATTATTATTATTATTATTATTAATATTATTATTATTATAATTATTATTATTATTATAATTGTTATTGTTATTGTTATTGTTATTGTTATTATTAATATTATATTTATAAATTAGTATTAATAATAAAACAAACAAAATTTATACTAACAGATTTTTTCAAAGTTTCATTGAACCTCATTTGAAAACTTAATGAATAATAATTTTTCTAGGAAAATAATTAATTACATTTAATTAGAATTATCCTTGGATATTGTTAATTAAAATAGACATTAATCGTAATTATTGATTTGAAATTCCTAAATTATTCAACCCGAAAAAAGATTTATTGCGGAAACCCAACCGCATTCAAAATGGATCCGCTCTTCAAGGCAATTCAATGATAAAAAATTTATTATCTGTCATTATATCTGAAAATAAAATTTACATCTAAATAATTATAGAAAATTTCGTGTTCCCAAAGGATCAATTTAGGTTTGATATTTTAAAATTAATTTTGAAAAGAAAAAAAGAAAATTTCTTATTTATTTGTTTTAATTGTTTAACAGATCTATGAAACCATCAGCTGACTAAATTAGACATTTTCTTTTCGAAATAAATTGAAATAATATTTTCTGACATTGAATAAAATTTTTAAAAAGAAATATTATTTATATATTTCATTTCTGAAAATTATGTAAAATAATAGATTGATAATCCAAAATTAATTTCATTGAAAATGTCTTTAAAAGTAAAGGCACAATAAATGTATTTTTAAATTTTAAAATATAAAATATTTTTACTTAGGTAATTCATTAATTATTTACTTTGAAAACACTAATTAAATGTTTATCTAATTCAAATTTAAGGTCTTTCTAATTAGTTTTCCTTTTAATCTAAAAAAATTAGAATAATTTAAACTTATTTAAAATATATTTTTTTATTTAAAACTTTATTAATAATTTAATTTTTTATTTGTAAATTATTTATTGTTTACAAGAAATACCATATGTTAATATAATATTAAATGAACATATATTGAGTGAAGAATTCATATTATATAAATTCTTACTACTACTTAAACTTTAGGACTTTTTGCGTTACATCTGTATGACTCAACAGATGTACAAAGGTAGCCCAGCTAATACAGTTTTCATTCGTTTTATATGTAACGACGAAGTTTTTGAAGACATATTAATTTGTGAACCAATAACTCGAGGAACTGGTAAAATAATTTTCAATACACTTGACAATTATATAAAATTGAAGAAACTTTTTCGGAATATGCAGCGATAGTGCAGGAGCAATGTGTGGTAAAAACAATAGTTTTATTACACGCTGTCTTCAAAAGTGTCCAAATGCAACATGGACTCATTGTGCTATTCATAGTGAAGCGATTATGTCTACAAATACAACAAAAAATCTAAACACAGTTTTCACTACTGTTATAATAATTGTAAATTTTATCAAGAGTAGACGATTACAATCATGTTTGTTTCAAAATCTATGTAAAGATATGGGTAGTCTGCATAAATCTTTCGAAGGGCAAAGTCCTGACTAGGCTTGTTGAACTTCGTAAATAAGTTGCAATATATCTAAATGAAAACAAAAGAGATGAGCGTATAACTGTTTAGCGTGATACAAATTATCTACTCTTACTAACTTACTCAGCTGATATATTTTCGTAATTAAACGAATTAAATTTGAAATTACAAGGAATAAATGGAGTTGATATATTTTCGGTTTATGATAAAATAAAAGATTTTTTAAAAAAAAAACTATTGTTGTGGAAAAATACTATTAAAAGTTGTAACTATGACTGCTTGAAAAAAAATAACACCAAATAATGATTTGATTTTTGTAATAATTGAACATTTGGACAAACTTATGGAAAATTAAGATTGTTATTTTCATGATAAAATAAAAATTCCGGATAAATATAAATTTTAGGATACATTAAGTGATATCCAGTACATTTCACAATAGTATACTAGTTTCGAGCTAATAGCTCTCACCAGTACTATGCCGGGAGGCGCTCAGACAAAATTATTAATAAATATAAATTGGTTATAAATCATTTTCAAAATGGTTCAGCTACTGAGATGAAGAATTAATAGAGATGTGTGAAGATAGTGATTTTAAAATTAATTTTCACCGAAAAAATTGATACAGTTTTGGTTGTCACAATAAATTACAATTATCAAACTCAATTAACCTTAAAATAACTAATCCAAAAGTAGATGTCGAAAATGTTATTAGCAAAAATTAAAAACAAGCCCATTCATCTCATTAATTAATTAATTATTTTGATATTAAAAAATTTATGAATTAAAGGTTTTTCTTTTTTACAGGTTGGTTGCGAGTGGTAAAAATTTGGATACCCCTGGTCTAGAGTGTAATTTGTTAATTAAATTTCATATATCTTTTTGAAACTATTTTAAATATTCCATCAATAATATGTTTGTTTTAATGTGCTGCTTTCTTTGAACTTTTATTTTGAATGTTTATTTTATATATCGAACAATTCTAGTGTATAATTTTTGCTGCTTTTTATTTACAAACATTCAAATAAAGCTAATCAACAAAATAAATATTTCTCATATTATTACTTTTATTTTAATCAAATTTTGAAATAACCATTATAGCAATGTAAAGAGAAGAGAGATGATCAGCTAAATAGGAAACTGGATAGTTGCATCTGACATATACATAATTAGCATGAATATAATTCAATTAAAAAAATAGAAAACAAATAAATATTATTTATTCTATAAAGGTTAGCATTTTGCAATTTTATTTTAAAAATTAAATTACTAAATTATTTGTTTAAATTAGAAATGTAACACATTTAATCTTTTATTCATTTTCCTTGTGAAAATAGTATTACATTTATTAATTATAATTATTTTACAATAATATTCCTTATAGTAAAAGATTTATTTTATAAAAATCTTTATTTCTAAATTATATTAATTTTTAAATATTTTTATTTATTTACAATTAATAATATATAAATTTTTAATTTTTACGCTTCATTACACGCAATTTCAATATTATTGTTTATAAAATTTAATGCATCAATGTATAATGTAATTATAGTTTCTTCTATTTTACCGAATAATGACAATGAGAATGTCGAAATATATGGTAAAACATGTTTTTGAATGAATCGAAATAATTGTTCAATGTATTTAAACAATATAATGAATTAAGTATTGAAGTGATAATTTTTTCCAATTAAATAACGTAATTTTGTTTCTAATTTTAAATTAGGTAATATGATGATAACAGCGATTTTTTATGGCTTAGTTGATTCGAAATTGGTTGGGGATGACGCTTAATACCTCCGATTATGATCTGTAGGAAGCTGAGCTCTCCGTTTAGTGATGCTCAAGTCGAAAGTTCATTTTCATTTGGATTATGATTGACTGTTTTATAATTTGTTAGCGCTGCTTCGATAAATTTCGTAAATTAAGGTTAATTTCATTTATTATTTATTTATAATTATTATTAATAATAATAATAATAATAATAATGATAATAATAATGATAATAATTATAATAATAATTATAATAATTGAAAAACGCCAACTATATATTCTATATAACATTTCACTACATATATCGACCGTTCTTCTTCAGGCTAGAAATTCAATTAACAAAAATTAAATGAAAATAAGAAAATTTAAACAAATTAACCAATAAGTTTCGCAATCAAATTGTACCACAAAATATCAATTTATTTTAATTTAAGAAAATTAACATGTAAATTAATTTTAGAAAAACATAAAAAATTATCATTCCTTTTAAAAAAATTAAAATTTAAAATTACATCAAATTTACACAATTTACATTCAATTACTTTAATACATTCAAAATACATGAAGACTGAGCATTTTAATAATAATTTTCATAATAATTTTATAATAAGCGTATCAATCAATGACACTTTTGTAAACAAGCTACAAACATCAACCTTAACAATAATCTTATTAATACTTTGCTTGTTTAATTGTGCAATGCAGAGAACGAACTCAAAATAATCCTTGAATTCAAACTATGATCTCATTAACTGGTTTAATAATCCATCTAAAAACCTTGCTATCTTATACTAGACAGCAGCAACCATAATACTGGTCATATGAATGCACATCTTTATGAATTTTTGGAAGCCATACATTTTTGATGGTTGCGATCTCATTAGACGAATAGACTTTACCACCTCTTCATTAATAAGTCCATTCAAACCATTCAGCAATCTTGAGAACATTTAGCCAAGAAGAACATTATTGTCTACAAATTTGATAAAGGAAATGGATTATTATTCTTGATCATAATGTGTATATGAATACGTTCAATGACGTGTTGAGTGCTCCTTAATTTGTGAAATTTAAAAAGGTAGGAAAAGTGTAAAATTTCCTTCTGCAAAAGATACTAAATGGTTTGATTGAATTTTATAAATTTCAAATAAATTTTAAAGTCAATTCAAAGAGTTAAAAACAAAAAAATATATAAAAATATTTAAAAAGTTTGTTCAAAATATATAAATAAATTCAAATTATGCTGGTTGTTTATTTTACCTATTGATGATAGTGAATCCGTTGAAATATGTTGTAAAACGAATGTTCAAACAGCGCTTACTTTTAATAATAATAATAAAATATATTTTAATTTAAATATTAAATTAGTAGTGGGATGTGTCACATCCAGCACATGTCACATCCAGCACAATACCCCCCCGGCTGAGAGAAAATTTTTCTAAGTCCAAAAGTACAAAAAATTTTTAAGACAAAGACAATGACTCACCCAAGGTCATTTAAACAAAGACCATGACTCATTCAAGGTCATTGGATGACTCATCAGTAGTGGGATACAGGCTCTCTAGCTCACAGGCTCTCTAGCTCACATACCCCCCCCCAAAATTTTTTTTTGCGCTAAGTTTAAAAGTACAAATTTTTTAGAACAAAGACAATGACTCATTCAAGGTCATTGGATGACTCATCAAAACTTTAAAACAAAGACCATGACTCATTCAAGGTCATTCAAGGTCATGGGAAAGTAGGTCAAGGTCATTTAAGGTCATGGAAAAGTAGGTCAAGGTCATTCAAGGTCATTGGATGACTCATCATTTTTTCAAAAAATTTTCTATGTTTAAAAGTACATCTATTTTCAAGGTCATTCAAGGTCATTGGATGACTCATCATTTTTCAAAAATTTTTCTATGTTTAAAAGTACATCTATTTTCAAGGTCATTCAAGGTCATTGGATGACTCATCGTTTTTTCAAAATTTTTTCTATGTTTAAAAGTACATCTATTTTCAAGGTCATTGGATGACTCATCAAAACTTTAAAACAAAGACCATGACTCATTCAAGGTCATTCAAGGTCATGGAAAAGTAGGTCAAGGTCATTCAAGGTCATGGAAAAGTATGTCAAGGTCATTCAAGGTCATTGGATGACTCATCATTTTTTCAAAAAATTTTCTATGTTTAAAAGTACATCTATTTTCAAGGTCATTCAAGGTCATTGGATGACTCATCATTTTTTCAAAAATTTTTCTATGTTTAAAAGTACATCTATTTTCAAGGTCATTGGATGACTCATCATTTTTCAAAAAATTTCCTGTTTAAAAGTACATCTATTTTCAAGGTCATTCAAGGTCATTGGATGACTCATCATTTTTCAAAAATTTCTCTATGTTTAAAAGTACATCTATTTTCAAGGTCATTCAAGGTCAAGGTCATTCAAGGTCATTGGATGACTCATCGTTTTTTCAAAAATTTTTCTATGTTTAAAAGTACATCTATTTTCAAGGTCATTCAAGGTCATTGGATGACTCATCGTTTTTTCAAAAATTTTTCTATGTTTAAAAGTACATCTATTTTCAAGGTCATTCAAGGTCATTGGATGACTCATCATTTTTCAAAAATTTTTCTTTGTTTAAAAGTACATTTATTTTCAAGGTCATTCAAGGTCAAGGTCATTCAAGGTCAAGGTCATATTATTTTTAATCATTTTTAAAATTAAATTTACTACTTATAAAAATAAGTAGTATATATTTGTAAATTATTATTATTATTAATATTATTATTAATATTAGTATTATTATTATTATTATTAGTATTATTATTATTATTATTTTTCAAGGTCATTCAAGGTCAAGGTCATGGAATTTTTAAACATTTTTAAATTTAAATATACTACTTATAAAAATAAGTAGTATATATTTGTAAATTATTTTATTATTATTATTATTATTTTTCAAGGTCATTCAAGGTCAAGGTCATGGAATTTTTAAACATTTTTAAATTTAACTATACTACTTATAAAAATAAGAAAAAATTCTCAATTTGCCACCATTGGAGAGAAAGAAGGCATTCCAATCAATATTTAGTTACATGTTCGATGAAAATAATAAATGGATGCGAATAATAGTAGGATTAATGTACATGAAACACATGATATTAAAATCTGGATCCGACTATGAAAATTATTTCCAATGGTCTATAGAGGTATATTACTTTATATTATTATTAATATTATTATTATTATTTAGGTGATAGAAACAAAAATTGATCCGTGGGTAGAATCAAACGGTGGATGGACAACGATTATTCAAGTTGCCGCAGAAGCCAAACGCTCTGATATTTATATCGAGAATTGCAAATTTTTATTAAAACTATTCACTGGAGTATCTGTTTTATATTTATGTAATAAGGTTTATCATAGATTTTAATAAATATTTCTTTGTTATTTTTATTAATAAAAAACTATATTTTAAGGATTTATTGATTATTACATGTACATAGTTCACCACAAGATTCTATCATAATATTTTCTATAACATGATCAATACAATTCTTAAATTCGGTAGGCTCATCTTTTTCGGTAGCTTCTTCAACATTAATAATTTCTTCAGAATCATTAATAATTTCAGTATCTCCATCATTAACAATTTCATCACTCTGACATCCAGAATCACTCTGACATTCAGATTCGCAATCCGATTCTTTACTCAATGCTTCAACTAGAGTCAACATATCTCTAATTTTTACACCGGTTATTTCTTCAAGTTTATCAAACAAAAAGTTTATTAAATATTCTAAACCAAAATTAATTAATTATTTATATTTTATATTTTACCTTTTTCAGACATCATTTTAACACTATTTTAAAACTACTTATAATTTTGTTTATAGAATAACAAAGAAACATTAATACATTTATTAAACACTATACATTAAAATAACTGTGAAAGTCTAGCAGTAACAATTTTCCAGATTGGAGAAAGCACATCGTTTTGATCTGCTTTATATCCTTGGATTGTTATTGTTATATACCAGTTTTCCTGTTCTTTGAATCCTATTTCTGTAAATGCATCATAATATCTGGTATATTGACTCGTGAAGAAAGCATTTTCATTGCATTTTAAATTGGAATTGATCTTTTTGAATGTATTATCAATATCCTTGATATCTAACATTGAGAGAGTACCAGCAAGAGATTGAAATTGCGTTTTATTGAGTTTGACTGGATTTGCCAATTGCATATTGATAGGCTCCTTTAAAAAATACATTTTATAATTGTGGAACATCTGAACTGGTTGGACACTTATTTTCTTGGTCATGTTTGATTTATGATCTTTATAATGTGGTGACGCACTTTTATACCCTGACAGATACTGATTAACCAATCAGAATCATGCATGATCACAAAGACAATGCATGATAAGTGCATGATAAGTGCAAGACAAGTGCGTGACTGGAAAACTGTATGTGAATTAACTCGTGGATTTTGTATATGATTTTACGCATTCATCTATATAAAATGTATTATTAACATCACGTGTTTTATTATTATTATTATTATTTTTATTATTATTATTATTATTATTATTATTAATATTATTATTATTACTATACAAATAAAATTACTATTATTACTATTATTATTACTATACAAATAAAATTACTATTATTATTATTATTATTAATATTATTACTATTATTATTACTATACAAATAAAATTACTATTATTACTATTATTACCAAAACTAACAAAAATAAAACTATTACTATTATTAATATTATTACCAAAACAATAAAACTATTACTAAATAAAACATACTATCAACACTAAAACAAAACAACAAAAATAAAATACAAAAACATTTATTACCAACAATAAAACTACCAAAACAATCACAATAAAATACATTTATTGTCGTAAAAGTTGCATTTTTTGAAAATTTCGTATGGAATTTGTCAGATTCCATTCGACATAGCGCTGATATCGGAAATCACAGCAGCTACACCCCAGAATGCAGGGGTATTCAGTTTCCATCTCCTTGACCGTTCGGTTTATTTCATTGTCCCAAAGGGCTTGTTTAATCAGATTTGAAATATCGATTCGTGTTTCATTATATATCAACTGTTGATGCATTGAAGGTTCTTGATTCTTCAAAATCTCCTTTATTTGAGGATAGTAATAAATAATACGCTCGATTAGCATTGGAGCATATTTGTCTAAATAAAATATAAAAATGAAATAAAAATGATAAATTTACCGTATTCAGCGATATTTTTCTTTGGCATAGCATACATAATATTTTCCATTTTAAAAATGAAATAAAATGAATAAGCAATTTGTTTTAATCAATCATTAGCCAATCAGATATCAACCAATCCGGTGATTTCATTTTGTATGTCACAAACAATATTTTTGTACTCTAGATTTCGCACCCCTAATATGACTATTTTGCCGCTAGCAAACACGTTAACACACATTGGGTTGTATTTTAAAAGCCTCAATGCAGGAAATAATTCCGGCTCGAACATACAAAGACATTTTGTTGACATGTTGTATAGATTGATAGATTGTCCTATATCCATGGTAACTGTAATTGACTGTATTTTAAGATCCTTTATTCTATATTGTAGTTTATTGACATCTAAAGGTTTCTTACATCCCATGATTCTGCATTTGCCTGATTATTTATTATAGGGTATTTTCCACTCCTATCTACAATTTGCTGGGGTTTACCATTTGGAAACGTCATTTTTGATACATCGAAAGTTCCTTTATAATTTATATTTGATAACATAATTAAACAATAAAGAAATATTAAGCTATATATATAATTTTTAGGAAGAGTTCATTAAATCATATAATATAAACAAAAACCTATAATTATACAAATTAATAATGGAATTAAGAAATGATGCTGTATATCAAATCGTCGGCCCAAGTGGTAGTGGTAAAACTATGTTTGTGTGTAAATTACTGAAATCTAATTTATTTCAAACAAAATTCAACAAGATTTATTGGCATAAGGGTGCAGATGAAGAACATGGATTAACTCAAGATAATTTCTGTAAATTGAAAAACATGAAAATAGTAAAGGGTTTCGATAAAAACTGGTCAAGTCGATTAAGGAAAGGTGATGTCATCATTATTGATGATTTGTATCAGGAAGCTAATAAAGAAAAGGATTTTAATAATTTATTCACAAAAATCAGTAGACACGTTGGTGTTACTGTGATCTTTATTACTCAAAATCTATTTCATCAGGGTGGCGCCCATCGAACAAGGAATTTAAATGTTCAATATTTAGTTATTTTCAAGAATCCTAGAGATGCAACAGTTATTGATTTTCTTGCTCGACAGGCATACCCTAATAATCGTAATTTTCTCATCAGTGCATTTCAAGATGCTACAAAATCACCACATGGATATATATTTCTTGATTTCACACAACAATGCAATGACGATTTACGGGTAAAAACCGATATTTTCAATAAAGAAGGTGCCATGGTATATAAACAAAGCTGAAAACTTTAACATGTAAAAATGTTTATGAAATCCAGGCTTAAAAATATCCGAAAACTTAGACAAAGTATTAAAAAGACTATAAATAAAGTTCCACCAAAAACCAGTTATACACCATCTAAAAAACTAATAACCGAGAATTACCCTGCAATGAATCTAATTTCGAAAAACATTATTAAAAAGAGTAAGAAAACAGATAAAATTGTAAAAAATCATAGGAGTTTCCCATATTTTAATGCATTGTTAAAGGCTTCGAGTATGAAAAGAATGTCTATTTTACAATCTTTTCCAACTTTTGTTGTCGATGATTTACTCAAAATTCTATTAAAAGTAGTCAGAGGTAAAATTAAAATCAGTAATTCTAAAAAACTAGTATTGAATAAACATCGTAAGCCTTTGTTATCACTAGTAAATAATAAAAATCGTAAGCAAATGAGAAAATCATATATAAACAACAAGGTGGTTTTATCGGAGCAATGTTACCATTAGCATTATCATTATTATCACAATAAACGATGGGGCAATCATTACCTAATGTTAAATTAAAATTTAAATCATCTTGTTGTAATGGAGAAGATTTGGACGAACCCAGAAGACGAGGCAGGTTTCGGTGGAGTGGCAAAGTTAAAGAAAAGAGTCCCAAAGTCGAAAAAGGAAACGCAAAAGTGGTTGTCAGATCAGCTTGCGTACAGTTTAAACAAACCAATGCGGAAAAGATTTCCAACGAGAGCTTATAAGACATTCGGTATTAATGATTTATGGCAAATGGATTTGATGGAGATGATACCGTATTCGAAGATTAACAAGGGTTATAAATATATTTTAACGTGTATTGATGTTTTCAGTCGTTTTGCTCGCGGTGTACCAACAAAGACAAAATCTGCAGAGGAAATATCTAAAGCAATTAACTCAATGTTTAAAAATGAGCATCCAGACAATTTGCAAACCGATTTAGGTATTATTATTATTATTATTATTATTATTATTATTATTATTATTATAATTATTAATATTATTATTATTATTATTATTATTATTATTATAGGCAAGGAGTTTTACAATAGTAAACTTAAGCAAATCCTGGATCGTCTGAAAATAAATCATTATTCTGTACATTCTCAATACAAAGCCGCTCATGTTGAAAGATTTAACCGGACATTGAGGGATAGATTGAAGAAATATTTCGTGCATCAAGGTAATAAAATATGGATAAATGTATTACCGAAAATACTTGTTAGTTATAATAATTCATCACATCGAGGTCTGAATGGTTTGAGACCCGTAGATATCAGCTCGAAAACACGAGTACGATCTAAAACAGTTGCTATTACAAAACCAAAATATAAAGTTGGTGATCACGTTAGAATTAGTAAAATATCTGCTTCACCTTTCATCAAAAATTTCGATAGTAATTGGAGTGATGAGGTATTTCAAATAACTAAAATTAATACTAAACAGAGTCCTGTAATGTATGTTATTAAAGATAGTGATAACAATTTAATACAAGGGAAATTCTATGAACAGGAATTACAAGTTATTTCCAAACCTATAGTGTTCAGAATTCAGAAAATATTGAAAACTAAAATGGTGGGTAAGGATAAACAATACTATGTCAAATGGCATGGATATCAAAAACCCTCATGGATATCATCAAAAGACCTAGTAAAATGAGTTTTTATACAATTTTACCGAGTAATAGTTGCCCACTAATCCATCCGGAAAATCAAGCAAGTAAATTTATGGTTGATCTTCAAAATCCCATTTATTTACATGGAAATTGGGAAGTTGCTTTGCAAGACTTTACATTTGTGTACAATACATTCCCATTTTATAGTCATTGTAAAATCGGTTACAAGAAACGTGTACCCAAAACCTGTAGTGGTATTTTCTCAATCAATAATTTTGAACGATATTGTCATATTCCGAATCAGATTTTAGATGAAAATTGTGGCATGTTTTTCAAAGATGGATTGAATGTTAGTTGTGATTATAGTCCATTTACAATAAAGTTTGAAAGTATTGAGGATGCCAAGCGAATGGGTTGTGATAAGCTTAGCATTGTTGTTCCTGGTACTGAATACCTAATACGTTTCAAAACATTTGATGAAAAAAGTGTAACAATCGAAAACATCAAAATATCACTATCATATATTAATGAAGTTGAAGAGACATTTACATTTACTAATGATTTATATATTGAAACACTTGAAGAATTACATAAATATATTTCATTCAATTGTTTACATATATTTAAAACTATTGAATTTGTTAAAGATGGATTATGTAAATTCAGTCTGAATAATAACATTTGTGAAATTACATTTGATAAAAATTTGGCTAATACATTGGGATTAGATAAGCAAACATATAGGACAAGTGCTTTTGGTGTACGCAAACCAAAAATAATAAAACTTCATAGGCAAATGTTCATATATACTAACATCATCGATCCTATAATTGTTGGTGATTCTTTGGTTCCTCTTTTGAAATCTGTTTGGGTTGATAAACATGACCAGGATGAAGTTGTCAATATAAATATCGATAATCCCATGTACTTACCGGTATCAACATCATGTATAAACAATATAGAAATAAATATTCGTGATGATAGCGGTAAATTTATTGAATTTAGTAAAGATACAAAAACTCATTTGACATTACATTTTCGTAAATTAGATGGCCAATAACGATATTATTAGTATGTATAGTGGTAGCCAAAGTGGTGGCGAATTACCATATTTTATTGGTAAACAGTATGGATCAGGTTGGTTGAGAACAATTGGTAGATTTGCACTTCCTATTCTTAAACGCCTTGGTAGTTTTGGTATGAAAACTGCTAAAGATGTGATAATGAATGAGCAGAAAATATTACCATCGCTGAAATCAAATGCATTATCCGAGTTAGGGAAAGTTCTACCTAGTGTTGCAGGTATGTTTCAAAAACCCGAAGCACCAGCTCAAAAACGTAAAAGACATCATAAACATATAAACAAACGAATGAAAGGACATGGAACTATATTTCAAAAATGATTTGTGGTAAATCTGAATTGTGTTTATTTGATAGACCGTCTCCCCAAGCAGTAATTGAAATGGGGCCTTTGAAGAGGTATTCCCGATGAATTCTATTATGGATAGTAGAACCGATATTGAATTTTATATTAATGGTTCCCAAACTGAATATTTAGATTTGAACGATACATTGTTAACTGTTCAGATCAAAGTTGTAGATAAAGATAGAAAACCGTTGGGTGAACCTAGTGATGTAATACCAAACAATTTCTTGTTTCATACGCTTTTTTAAAGATGCAGTTCTAGGATTTAATAATATCAAGATTGAGGGTGGAAACAGTACATATATTCACAAAGCTCTAATAGAAACTATTATAAATTACAATAGTGATACTAAAAATACATGTTTAACTCCTATGGGTTATGGTAGTGATGACGATAGGAAAAAGTGGATTAAAGGCTCGAAATTATTTACCATGTGCTCATCATTACAACTCGATTTTATGGATCAACCGAAATATTTACTCCCAGGTGTTAATGTACACATTAGATTGAAAAGATCTGATTCGGCATTATCACTAACAAGTGCTACCACAGCACCAATTCTTCAATTAGTTGATGCAAAATTATTGGTAAGAAGAGTTCGTGTTGAGCCTTCTGTATTAGCAGGTCATCAATTGGGGCTTAATTCTAAGCATGCAATATATCCATTGAAAACAAAGGAAATTGTTCAATTTGCAATTGCTAAGGGTTCAGCTTCGTTCTATAAGGAACAAATATTTGGAGATAGAAGAATGCCCAACTTTATATTGGTAACATTTCAAAGTGAATCGCAATATAATGGATCATACTTAACATCGAGCTCAATTTTCAAAAACTTTGGTGTAACATCGCTAACTTTATCGAAAAATAGTGATTATAGAGAAACATATACTCAAGATTTCGAAAATGATAATTATTGTGCTACATATATGCAGAGTATAGTTAGAAATATGGGTTATTTGGATAAAAACCTTAATTGTGGTATAACTCTTGAAGATTTTAAAAGCAAATATCCATTCTTCACATTTGTTTTGGCACCCGATTTCGATTTAAATCAGAGTCAATTACCTCAAAATGGTAATTTACGATTAGATATAAAGTTTGCTAAAGCTACAACTGAACCGGTACATGTTGTAATATATGGAGTATTTGAAAATGAGGTTCAAATAACTGCAAACAGAACAGTGTTGGTTTGAACGAAGTTCAAACATTGTTGGTTTGAACGAACATTGTTGGTTTGAAAATGTTGGTATAAATGTATAGATAATTTATGATAATTTGTCATGGAGTAAGTTTTTAAATGTATTATTAATATTATTGATGTAGTTCTGTTCAGGTCTATCGAATTGGAAAACAAATACTAGGACATGAATTTTTAGGGGGTTTTTCCTCTTGATAAAATTCCATATTTACGTAATAATCAAGCCATTATCGTCAATACTCAATCATCTCATCTCGGTGGAGAACATTGGTTAGCAATATATATGAAGCCTAGCAAGATATTTGTATTTGATCCTATGGGTTTCTATTATCCGGCTTTAATGGTTTCGAAACTGCAAACAATGGGTAAACCTATTGTCTATAATAAAACTATGTATCAAAAACCATGGACCTTAACATGTGGTCAACATTGTTTAGCTTGGTTATTATCCAAGAGATTTGATGATTAATAAATGTATTAATGTTTATTGTTATGTTTTAACTATTAATATTTTTTATTTATTATTATTTTTATTATTATTATTTTTATTATTATTATTTTTATTATTATTATTATTAATATTATTATTATGTGTTTAATTAAAGCTAATGCATCATCACAAAGACAGTGCATGTTAAGTGCGTGATCACAAAGACAGTGCATGATAAGTGCGTGATCATCACATGATAAGTGCATGCATACACAAAATTGAATAAAGAAAACACATACAAACAAAAGTATGTATGTGATTTACAAAGAACACATGCCTACACACTCAAAACAGAATAAAGAAAACACATACAAACAAAAGTTTGTATGTGATTTACAAAGAACACATGCCTACACAGAATAGGCTGCATGTGTTTTACAAAGAAAACATGTCTAAAAATCTCTCACCTATATGTGTGTATTGCTAAAATGTGATTGGCTAAATCCTGAAAATATTATTCTCTTTATAAACATTGACAAAAGTAGAATTTGTCACAATTATTTCAAAATTTTACTCGCGGGATTTCAAAAATTTAAAATGGAAAACGATAGTATTTTAAGAAAATTATTGGCGGAGGGAAACGGTAAGTTTTTTATTTTATTATTTCTTTTATTTATTTATTATTAAGGTACATTTAATTGGTATGATGTCACCGAAAAAGATAACGAAGTTATTATAATCGATGATAGTGGTAAATTTATTTATCAAATTATTAATTTATTATTGTTTTAGAAGTTATTGTAACACCGACGGAAATCCTTGTTATCAGTGATAGCGAAGACGAAATCGATCATGGTAAATTTTTTATTTTATTATTTTTAAAGCCATTTTAGTAGATTTGGATGGAGATGAAAATGCTGATGCCCCCCGTTTCTGGGGAAGACAACAATTATGGCCCCGTTTCTGCTGACGTTTCTGGGGGAGACGAGATTTCATATAAAAAATGTAGGATTTTTATTATTTTTAATTATTTTTAATATATTTTAATGAACATTATTATTTTTTAAATATGTTAAGGAGCATTATTATTTTAAAATTTATCATTATTTTATAAGAGTATTTAATGAGTATAAGTTAATAATATGTAAAGTATTATAATACTTTAAATATTATTAATTTATAATAGCAATATATGATTTGAAATATATTATTTGAAATATTATTTGAAATAGAAATATATGATTTGAAATAGAAATATATGATTTGAAATATGATTAATATTATTTGATTTGTAATCGGAATATCAATTTATAATAGAAATATATTATTTGAAATCAGAATATTAATTTATAATAGAAATATGTGATGTATTTTCATAATAGAAATTTATGATTTATAATACGAATAATTATTTATAATAGAAATAAGTGATTTGAAATAGAAATATATTATTTGAAATATGAATATATGATTTGAAATACGAATATTAATTTTTATAAATATTTACATAATTATCATCATTTATATATTATTATTTGATTCATATATGAATTAAATAATAATAATAAACATTTGATAATAATTATATATTTATCAGGTCGTTTGTATAAAAACTATTGCCAATCTGGAATTGGTCATAACTCGAAATGCCATACGACTATGGAAAGTTACTATGGTCATAGATTCTATGGCATCGACTTTTTTATTTGCCCTAAATGCGATACAGCCCAAGACATTGAATATCTAGAGTTTTATAAGAAACACTCTAGCCATTTAAATCAATTTAAAATTAATAAAAAGACATTATTTCAAATGATTAATGCGAAAAATGCTAGTAATAATAACACAAACAATACAAAGATCACTAAAAACAATAATACAACTGTTAATAAAAAATTAAAAAGACCTGCTGATAAAATCGTGCCGTGTATCCCTGCTAAAATTAAAAAAATAGAAATCATCATTAGTGATGACGAAACTGAATATAATCAAATAGGGGTTCTGTAAATATTGAAATAAACGATGAACCTGAAATAGAGATTGACTTAAGAGGTTCCCGTAAAAATATTCGATTTGATTTAGAAAATCAAAATCTTGTTCAAATCGCCCTAACTGATAAACTTGTAAATAAATTACAAATCGAAATAAAGAAAATGGGATCTGTAAAAGTTCAGTTTACAGCTCTCATTCAATTTGAAAAAGATGGGGAAATAAAAGATAATTTCTTTTCGAATAGCGCGTGTGTCTTTTCCGATAGTTTTCTTGCAGATGGTGTGAGTCGGTTAAATGAGAAAATCGAAAAATTCACATATTTAGGAAGTGGGTGGCGCGTAGTTAAGATTCGCGAAATCGATTTTATTTTAACCACGTATTATCCTGTAAGTCGATTAGCCGGGCATAGTTTTATCCCTACGCCTGAATCTCTAGTAGGTAAAAAGGCTATTGTAAACGTTAAAAACACAGATCATTCGTGTTTTATATATAGTGTCTTATCGATTTTAAAGCGTGATATAGTTTTAAAGAATAGGGAGCGTGTTTCTTCTTACACTACTTTTATGGATGAATTGAATTATGATTCAATTACAGATTGTCCAATGAGACTCTGTAACATACCAAAATTTGAGAGAAATAATAGCGATTTAAATTTGGCCATCAATGTCTTTGAATATAACAACACCCTTCTAAACAATTGAATGACATTGATTATGTACCTCATCATCCTCACCTTGCCTTAATTCATCGAACAAAGGTTATCGGTGGTAACCCGATTAATCTTTTATTATTACAAGACGGTGATAATTTTCATTATACCTCAATTTTTAATTTAAATAGACTGTTGAATTGTCGTTCGAGTAGTGAATGTAACACCAGAATTCACGTAAAATGGTGTCCCCATTGTTTAAACGGTTTTTATTATGATAAAACCTTTAAGGCACATGTTGATTTGTGCGCTAAAAATCAAATAGGAACAACCCTATACACGCTCCTGAAATAAAAACTTAATATTTAAAAATTATTCTAAAATGATTACCCACCATTCGTAATTTATGCGGATTTTGAGGCTGTTTTGCCTAAAGATGTAAAACATCATCAAATACACATGCCGATATCAGCAGGCTTATTATTAATAAATAATTTAACAAATACTACACAATATTTCAGTTTTATAGGCTTGGAATGTGTATTGGAATTTTTAAAGAAGGTAGAGGAAATTGCTGTCACAATTGTCCTACCATATTATGAAAATCATGGTAAAAAACCTATGAATAATCTTACTTCTAATGAGGAACAGCAGTTCATCGCATGTAGAACTTGCTATCTTTGTAAAAAACTTATTAGAAATAAGGTTAAGGACCATGATCATTTTACAGGTCAGTATCTTGGTGCTGCCTGTCGTAACTGTAATATAAATAGGAAAATAAGCAAACAGTTACCTATCGTCTTTCATAATTTGAGAGGATATGACCTTCATCATATTTTAAAGTATGGATTGAATGAATTTCCGTCTTGGAAATTAAATATCATTCCTACAACAACTGAGAAATTCATATCTTTGATTGTAAATATTAAGAAATTAGCTGTTAGATTTATAGATAGTATGCAATTTGTAAATTGCTCTTTAGCCAAGGCTGTAAAAACTCTTACTGATCTACCTCTAACTTGTTCTGCTTTTGATGGTCTTATAGTTAAGGCAAAGGGTATCTTTCCTTATGATTTTGCAGTATCACTAGAGGTTCTTGAATCGACTTACGAACTACCTCCAAAATGGGATTCTGTATCTGATGATGAATACGCTACCGCCCAACTAATTTGGACACAGCAAAATTGCACTACAATGTTAGACTATATGTTAACTTACCTAAAATTAGACGTATTCCTGCTTGCAGACTATTTTCAGCAATTTCGCGCAAAGGCTATTGCTTACAATGGTTTAGAACCTCTGAATTTTTATGGAATTCCTGGAATGTCATGGGCGTCCGCTCTCATGACATTAAAGGAACCCATAGAACTTTTGCAGGACATGGAAATGTTTAATTTCTATGAGGGTGGAATACGGGGTGGGTTAACATTTGTTAACAAACATCATGTTGCAAGTTCTGAAGATACAGAACTCTTGTATATCGACATTAATAATTTATATGGTTGGGCACTTAGCCAAAACCTTCCGTATGGTGATTTTGTTTGGGTGCATGATAATCTGAATGATGTGCTGAGTGAATGTGTGAATGCGAATATTGAATTCCTTCCGTATGGTTATACAATGGAAGTTGACATCAATATCCCTGAGCGTGTGCATCAGTATTTGAATGACTTTCCGCTTGCTCCTGAAAAAATGTGCCGCCCAATTCAAAAGTTGAGAAGTTAATGCTCACGCATTACAGTAAGAAGAACCATGTTCTTCACTGGAGACTTCTCAAGCTGTATATAGAATTGGGTGCAGAAGTTGAGTGTATTCATAGAGCAATTAAATTTAAACAAGCACCTATTTTTAAAGAATATATACAAAGAAATACAGATTTACGCTCAACACAAAGTGCGAGCTTTATAGAGATTTGTATAAATTATTTAATAATAGCCTATATGGGAAGTCCGTTGAGAATTTGAAAAAACGGATGAATTTGAGGCTATGCAATTCAGCTGAAAAGATGATTGTATATGCCTCAAAACCGACTTTCAAAAAGTCCATTAAAATAGTGGATGATTTGATTGCTGCTCATCTGAACAAAGATTCTATATGTTTAGACAGGCCTAGCTACATTGGCCAATCAGTACTAGACCTGTCTAAGCTGCGGATGTACCAATTACAATATAATGAATTGGCAAAATATCGATCAGAATTCAACTGTGATATAAATATCGTTGCTGGCGACACTGATTCGTTTTTTCTTGAGGTTAAGCACTGTAAGCTTGACATTCTTTTGCCGGCAATGATAAGAGACAACCTTTAGATACCTCAAATTACGACCCGGCACATCCCTTATACTCGAGGAAATTAGATTCTGTGATAGGAAAATTTAAAGATGAAAGCAAAGGTCTCGGTTATAAGGAGTGGGTTTTCTTAAGACCCAAGTGCTATAGTTTATTAGGTAAATCTGATACAATGAGGGCTAAGGGGGTGAAGTTGTTGGGGACTGACATCAAACATCAGTCTTATTTGGATTGCTACAATAAAAACGTAGTTTTCACAGTACCTCAAAGTAGGATAGGGACGCGGAACCATCAGCTGTACACATTTAAAAACAGTAAAATCGCTTTGAGTAATAACGATGATAAGCGATTGTGGGTGGGGAAAAATACCAGTATCGCATTTGGGCATTATTTTGGGGTTGATGCAATAGTTAGTGACCAAGTTAATTTCTTGGATGAGCCGCTTTTCGGTGGTTCGAGCCCCAGTTTTGATGACTCTACCGAAATCAGCGATAATGGACAGCTTTTCGGTGGTTTGAGTCCTAGTTTTGATGACTCTACCGAAATCAGTGATAATGGACAGCTTTTCGATGGTTTTAATGAAGATTACATTGATATTGATGATGTGTATTTATCAGAATAATAAATGTTTTTAAAAAACTGATTTTCTTACTTTGGAATCTTATTTATCTAGAAAACTTGTAATAGTTTTCATTTTTATTATGAAATTAGATATAATTTTTATAATTTTAATTTTAATTTTTTTTTTTTTTTTTCATGCAAAAACCGCAGCGTGACGAAACGCGAAATATTACTTTATAGAGGTTTTAAATGTGATAACACTATGTATTTATTTTTATAATTAATTCTTTGTTTTTTATGAAGTTGTTTTTGTAAAGTTGTTTTTGTTTTTATATATATATTTGTTTAATATATTATTATTATTATTATAATTAATATTATTAATAATAATAATTTTATAAGTAATAAGTATTTTAATATTAATTTTTATAAGTAATAAGTATATTAATAATAATTTTTATAAGTAATAAGTATATTAATAATAATAAATAATACTATTAATATTAATAATTTTATAAGTAATAAGTATTTTAATAATAATTTTTATAAGTAATAAGTATTTTAATAATAATTTTTATAAGTAATAAGTATATTAATAATAATAAATAATACTATTATTATTAATAATTTTATAAGTAATAAGTATATTAATAATAATAGTTAAAGTTTTTATAAGTATATTAATAATAATAATAATAGTAATAATAATATTATTAATATTAATAATAATAAAATAATTTACAAATATATACTACTTATTTTTATAAGTAGTATATTTAAATTTAAAAATGTTTAAAAATTCCATGACCTTGACCTTGAATGACCTTGAAAAATAATAATAATAATATAATAATAATAATAATACTAATATTAATAATAATATTAATAATAATAATAATTTACAAATATATACTACTTATTTTTATAAGTAGTAAATTTAATTTTAAAAATGATTAAAAATAATATGACCTTGACCTTGAATGACCTTGACCTTGAATGACCTTGAAAATAGATGTACTTTTAAACATAGAGAAATTTTTGAAAAATGATGAGTCATCCAATGACCTTGACCTTGAATGACCTTGAAAATAGATGTACTTTTAAACATAGAAAAATTTGAAAAAACGATGAGTCATCCAATGACCTTGAAAATAGATGTACTTTTAAACATAGAAAAATTTTTGAAAAAATATGATGAGTCATCCAATGACCTTGACCTTGAATGACCTTTAAAATAGATGTACTTTTAAACATAGAAAAATTTTTGAAAAAACGATGAGTCATCCAATGACCTTGAATGACCTTGAAAATAGATGTACTTTTAAACATAGAAAAATTTTTGAAAAACGATGAGTCATCCAATGACCTTGAAAATAAATGTACTTTTAAACATAGAAAAATTTTGAAAAAATGATGAGTCATCCAATGACCTTGACCTTGAATGACCTTGAAAATAGATGTACTTTTAAACATAGAAAATTTTTGAAAAAACGATGAGTCATCCAATGACCTTGAATGACCTTGAAAATAGATGTACTTTTAAACATAGAAAAATTTTGAAAAAACGATGAGTCATCCAATGACCTTGATCTTGATGACCTTGACCTTGAATGACCTTGAAAATAGATGTACTTTTAAACATAGAGAAATTTTTGAAAAATGATGAGTCATCCAATGACCTTGAATGACCTTGAAAATAGATGTACTTTTAAACAGGAAATTTTTGAAAAATGATGAGTCATCCAATGACCTTGAAAATAGATGTACTTTTAAACATAGAAAAATTTTTGAAAAATGATGAGTCATCCAATGACCTTGACCTTGAATGACCTTGAAAATAGATGTACTTTTAAACATAGAAAAATTTTTTGAAAAAACGATGAGTCATCCAATGACCTTGAATGACCTTGAAAATAGATGTACTTTTAAACATAGAAAAATTTTTGAAAAAACGATGAGTCATCCAATGACCTTGAAAATAGATGTACTTTTAAACATAGAAAAATTTTTGAAAAAATGATGAGTCATCCAATGACCTTGACCTTGAATGACCTTGAAAATAGATGTACTTTTAAACATAGAAAAATTTTTGAAAAAACGATGAGTCATCCAATGACCTTGAATGACCTTGAAAATAGATGTACTTTTAAACATAGAAAAATTTTTGAAAAAACGATGAGTCATCCAATGACCTTGAATGACCTTGACCTTGAATGACCTTGAAAATAGATGTACTTTTAAACATAGAGAAATTTTTGAAAAATGATGAGTCATCCAATGACCTTGAATGACCTTGAAAATAGATGTACTTTTAAACATAGAAAAATTTTTGAAAAAACGATGAGTCAACCAATGACCTTGAATGACCTTGACCTTGAATGACCTTGAAAATAGATGTACTTTTAAACATAGAGAAATTTTTGAAAAATGATGAGTCATCCAATGACCTTGAATGACCTTGAAAATAGATGTACTTTTAAACAGGAAATTTTTTGAAAAATGATGAGTCATCCAATGACCTTGAAAATAGATGTACTTTTAAACATAGAAAAATTTTTGAAAAAATGATGAGTCATCCAATGACCTTGAAAATAGATGTACTTTTAAACATAGAAAAATTTTTGAAAAAATGATGAGTCATCCAATGACCTTGACCTTGAATGACCTTGAAAATAGATGTACTTTTAAACATAGAAAAATTTTTGAAAAAACGATGAGTCATCCAATGACCTTGAATGACCTTGAAAATAGATGTACTTTTAAACATAGAAAAATTTTTGAAAAACGATGAGTCATCCAATGACCTTGAAAATAGATGTACTTTTAAACATAGAAAAATTTTTGAAAAAATGATGAGTCATCCAATGACCTTGACCTTGAATGACCTTGAAAATAGATGTACTTTTAAACATAGAAAAATTTTTGAAAAAACGATGAGTCATCCAATGACCTTGAATGACCTTGAAAATAGATGTACTTTTAAACATAGAAAAATTTTTGAAAAAACGATGAGTCATCCAATGACCTTGAATGACCTTGACCTTGAATGACCTTGAAAATAGATGTACTTTTAAACATAGAGAAATTTTTGAAAAATGATGAGTCATCCAATGACCTTGAATGACCTTGAAAATAGATGTACTTTTAAACAGGAAATTTTTTGAAAAATGATGAGTCATCCAATGACCTTGAAAATAGATGTACTTTTAAACATAGAGAAATTTTTGAAAAATGATGAGTCATCCAATGACCTTGACCTTGAATGACCTTGAAAATAGATGTACTTTTAAACATAGAAAAAATTTTGAAAAAACGATGAGTCATCCAATGACCTTGAAAATAGATGTACTTTTAAACATAGAAAAATTTTTGAAAAATATGATGAGTCATCCAATGACCTTGACCTTGAATGACCTTTAAAATAGATGTACTTTTAAACATAGAAAAATTTTTGAAAAAACGATGAGTCATCCAATGACCTTGAATGACCTTGAAAATAGATGTACTTTTAAACATAGAGAAATTTTTGAAAAATGATGAGTCATCCAATGACCTTGAATGACCTTGAAAATAGATGTACTTTTAAACAGGAAATTTTTTGAAAAATGATGAGTCATCCAATGACCTTGAAAATAGATGTACTTTTAAACATAGAAAAATTTTTGAAAAAATGATGAGTCATCCAATGACCTTGACCTTGAATGACCTTGAAAATAGATGTACTTTTAAACATAGAAAAATTTTTGAAAAAACGATGAGTCATCCAATGACCTTGAATGACCTTGAAAATAGATGTACTTTTAAACATAGAAAATTTTTGAAAAAACGATGAGTCATCCAATGACCTTGAAAATAAATGTACTTTTAAACATAGAAAAATTTTTGAAAAATGATGAGTCATCCAATGACCTTGACCTTGAATGACCTTGAAAATAGATGTACTTTTAAACATAGAAAAATTTTGAAAAAACGATGAGTCATCCAATGACCTTGAATGACCTTGAAAATAGATGTACTTTTAAACATAGAAAAATTTTTGAAAAAAACGATGAGTCATCCAATGACCTTGAATGACCTTGACCTTGAATGACCTTGAAAATAGATGTACTTTTAAACATAGAGAAATTTTTGAAAAATGATGAGTCATCCAATGACCTTGAATGACCTTGAAAATAGATGTACTTTTAAACAGGAAATTTTTTGAAAAATGATGAGTCATCCAATGACCTTGAAAATAGATGTACTTTTAAACATAGAAAAATTTTTGAAAAAACGATGAGTCATCCAATGACCTTGAATGACCTTGAAAATAGATGTACTTTTAAACATAGAAAAATTTTTGAAAAAATGATGAGTCATCCAATGACCTTGAATGACCTTGAAAATAGATGTACTTTTAAACAGAAAATTTTTTGAAAAAATGATGAGTCATCCAATGACCTTGAATGACCTTGACCTACTTTTCCATGACCTTAAATGACCTTGACCTACTTTTCCATGACCTTGAATGACCTTGAATGAGTCATGGTCTTTGTTTTAAAGTTTTGATGAGTCATCCAATGACCTTGAATGAGTCATTGTCTTTGTTCTAAAAAATTTGTACTTTTAAACTTAGCGCAAAAAAAAAATTTTTGGGGGGGTGGGGGGGTATGTGAGCTAGAGGGCCTGTGAGCTAGAGGGCCTGTATCCCACTACTCTCATCATATTTTTTCAAGGTCATTTAAACAAAGACCATGACTCATTCAAGGTCATTGGATGACTCATCATATTTTTTCAAGGTCATTTAAACAAAGAACATGACTAATTCAAGGTCATTGGATGACTAATCATATTTTTCAAGGTCATTTAAACAAAGACCATGACTCATTCAAAGTCATTGGATGACTCATCAAATTTTATAATATATATTTTTAATTTTATTTATTTTTATTTAATATACTTTAATTATTTGTTTTAATCAAGTCAATAATATTATTTATTTATTTTTAAATTATATTATTATTAAATTTAATTGTTTGTTTTAATCAAGTCAATTATTTTATTATTTTATTTTTAAATTATATTATTATTATTAAATTGTTATTTTTAATGAAGTGAATATTGTTTTAATCAAGTCAATAATATTATAATTTATTTATTTTTAAATTATATTATTATTAAATTTAATTGTTTGTTTTAATCAAGTCAATTATTTTATTATTTTATTTTTAAATTATATTATTATTATTAAATTGTTATTTTTAATGAAGTGAATATTGTTTTAATCAAGTCAATAATATTATTTATTTATTTTTATTTTATTTTATTTATTTTATATACTATAATTTTTGTTTTAATCAAGTCAATAATATTATAATTTATTTATTTTTAAATTAAATTATTATTAAATTTAATTGTTTGTTTTAATCAAGTCAATTACTTAATTATTAAATTATATTATTATTAAATTTAATTGTTTGTTTTAATCAAGTTAATTACTTTATTATTAAATTATATTATTATTATATTTAAATTGTTTGTTTTAATCAAGTCAATTATTTTATTTATTTTTATTTTATTTTATTTATGTAATATACTTAAATTTTTTTTTGTTTTAATTAAGTCAATATTTTATTATTTATTTACTATTTTTAAATTATATTATTATTATTATTGTTATTATTATTATTATTATTATTATTATTTTTATTTATCATTATTATTATTATTATTATTATTATTATTATTATTACTGTTGTTAAATCTACTCAATTGTTAAAAAGTTTTAATTGAATATAATAGTAATTCATCCACTTTTAAAGTACAATTCATTTTCAGTGAATATTTTCATCTTTTAAGTATATTTGTTGATCAGTGAATAATTCAGACTAATTTATTATAAGCAATTCTCGATTCACTGAATATTTGTTAGCTTCAATTCATATTTTCTCACTTTAATGATTGCTTTCCTCTTTAATGAATATTTTCTCTCTTCAATTAATGTTTTCCTTATTCAATGAATGTTTTTTCCTCTTCAACGAATATTTTTCTCTTCAATGAATATTTTCCTCTTCGATGTATATTACTTTTGTAAGTGTTTAATATAGCAATTGATATTTCATCTATTTAGTAGATATCTTTAACTATCCCACCTTTTTCAGTAATTTCACCGATTTTAGTCACTTAATGTACTCTCTCACCAATATTACTTCACTGAAAATTTGTATTCGGCAAAAATAAAATAATTTTAGGCTATGTAAATCAATTAGAGCTTTTAGGGAAATTTTATGATAATTTAAGTGATATCTAGTTTTACGATGTATTTATTTTAGTAAATTTTAATCATCTTTGTGAATTTATGGTTTTCTTTTGAATTTTAATGGATTTAGGGTTTGATTATGTTTTAAATGAAATTATTGAAGAAATTAGGGTAAATCTATAATTTTAGAAACACTTAATTTCTTGATAATTTATTAGATTTGACTTGATTTTAGGATTATTTTAAATAAAAGTTAAATTTAGGATCAAAATGTTTATGAAACATCTATTTAAGATAATTATTTAAGAATTAGAATCAAATTTGACTGATAGATTTAATGATATTTTAATTATAATTTTATGTTCTATTTAAATAGTTGATTAAATCAGTTAATTTTTAAAAATATTTTAGTGAAACCTAAGATTTTAATTGATTTTACAGTGTAAAAAAAGAGATCGATAATTACTTTCATTTTCAATTTTATTGATTTCATGGATATCAATCACAAAAGTAGTATAATTTAGAGATTTTTAAGACAATGCTCAGTGTGTTATCAGTATACTTATGAAAATCATTGATATATCTCTATGGGTTGACTGGTAATTTTTATTGAATTTATACTTGATTTACTGATTAATTTTAATTATTTGAGCAACATGATATATATTTTACAATAATTTAATTTATGTGGGAAACATAGACTTTATTCGATTTTAGTCATTTTTGATGAATTTTTTATTTGATAGAATTTTTTGCCAGAATCAAATTGTGGTGATTTTCAACGGAAAATGTTGGGTATCGATAACAATTTTGTAATACTAAAGAAAATTTATTTTTATTGGTAAAATTCAGATTTTTATGATAATTTTAGGTGGGAATTTGATTGGTTGAATACATATAGTAAATATGATCCGAATGATGGATTTTTAAGGATCTTATTCGGTTAAATATAGATTTCTAAAGAAATTTTACCTTGTACGTTTTTTACAAAAAATATGTATATTATTGGTGTAGTGAGGAAAATTGTCATTTCAAGGGAAATTATTGATTAAGAGGAAATTTTATGATATTTTAAGGAAATAATCGATTAAGAACAAGTTTGTTGCCATTTTTAAGGGTATTGAGTTGGTTGAATATCTGTGTTCAAAGGGTAAATATTTTCTAAATGGAGAATATAGAGGAGGAATTTATAATATTTTTAGGGGGGATTTATTCAAATAGATATTAATATGTGTGTAAATCTTTTGAGAGAGTGGGAATATTGTCATTTAAAGAGAAATGATTAGTTAAGAAGAAAATTTATGATCTTTTAAGGGGAAAGGATTGGTCACGAGATGAATTTTATTTTAAGAGGATTTCTAGAAATTTATTCGGTTAAATATCGATATGTCGGTGATTTTTATGAAAATACTGAATATAGTTTGGAATATTGTCATTAAAGAGAAATGATTGGTTGAGAGTAAATTTTTTTTTATTTTAAGGGGAAACGATAGGTCAAGAGGAGGAATTTATTTTAAGAGGATTTATTCGGTTATATATCAATGTCAAAAGATGGATACTTAGTGAAATCGATACATTTTCATTGACTTAACGGTTTTCAAAATATAACAATAAGATTTTGGTTAATTTTAATGATATTATTGGAATCTGAATAAAATATACGATACGTGTTCAGTTCTAAGAAATTGTTCGATTCATGTATTCAAGTATTTATTTGATTTTATTATTATATTTGTAATTTAATTAAAAACTAAAATTGATTAGTATTTAAAAAATTTATGTTACCCATTACTTATGTTGTTATTGACAATTTTCTGAATAATTTAAATATTTACGATTATTTCCAGGAATGAAGAGAAATTGTAAGATTAAAAACTATGAGCTGTTGATAACATACATTAATTTTCATTCAACAAGTACCTAGAACAATTACCTAACAATCTTAAAATTTTAAAAAATCTAACAAATTTTTTCAATTATTTTACAACTTAGTTAATTTAATTAACTGATAAGTACTAGTTTCTTTACGATTTGCTACTGTGTTGAAACTTTTTTTTTAATTCTTATTTCAAAGTACTAACAAATTTTATTAAAGATATATCAAGACTTGTCAAAAATTATAAAACTTTGGTAATTTTAATAAGTATTACTCAATAACTACTATTTTCTTATCAATTTGCTGAAGGTCTTATTTTAAAATTTCTTCAAAGTAATAACATTATTTACAAATTAATCAGTTTTATCTCAAATTTAACAACTTTCTCACAACTTTAATCAAATTCTAATCCCATGATAATCATAAATTACGTGTATTTTCTTAAAAATTGTCCATAGTTTTTCTTATATCGGTAAAACAAACACACATATTTCAATCAAAAAACACGTGTGTATCATAAATTATATACATTTTCTTAACAATCTCAAACTTTACATAAATATTGAACTATTTTTATGATTTAACACATACACATTATTACCCATAAAATAAATATTTTATAAATTGTTGAAAAATAACACATATTTTCATTAAAGTTTTTCCATAAACACTGTAACATATCGATGGTTTAACACACATATTTGAGCCATAATTAGTTTTGATATTTATTTGCACATATTTTCTTAAAAATATAGAATTTTTCTTTACCTTTTTACAAACATTTACAATTGTTCTATCCCTGTATACTATGAACCACAATTGAACAAACTTTTTCTATTCAATATTAATTTTATATACTTTGTTGAAAATTTATATAAAATAATAATGAAAATTATAATTAATAAAAACTTAAATAAGTAGTAAATTATATTAACTTGTAATAATAATAGTAAAAATAATAATATTTAAAACTAAACTTTTAAAAATAAGTAGTAAATTTATATTAAAAATGTCAAAAAATACTATGACCTTGAAAAAATATGATGAGTCATCCAATGACCTTGAACTACTTTTAAATGACCTTGAAAAAATATGATGAGTCATCCAATGACCTTGACAATAATAATATTAAGAAGAAAAAATAATAATAAGAAAAATAAATAATCATGCTAATTAATAATATTAATAATCATATTAAAAATAACAATTATAATAATAATAATAAAAAAAATAAATAATTAAACAATATTATTAAGTAATCATGCTAATTAATAATATTAATAATCACATTAAAAATAATAAAACTATTTCCTTATAATAAAAGTTTTATGTAGTTGTTTTGTTTTTATTATACATTAATAATAATAATAAGATTAATAAGAATAAAACGTGAACTTATAATAATAATTATAATAATAATAATAATAATAAAAATAATAATAATAATCATAATAATTATAATAAAAATAATAATAATAATAATAAAAATAATAATAGTAAAAACGCTAAGTATAATAATAATAATAATAAAAATAAAAATATTGATAATAATAATAATAATAATAATAATAATAACAATAACAATAATAAAAATAATTATAATAAAAATAATAATAATAATAATAAAAATAAAAATATTGATAATAATAATAATAATAACAATAACAATAATAAAAATAATTATAATAATAATAAAAATAATTATAATAATAATAAAAATAAAAATAATGATAATAAAAACAATAAAAATAATAATATTAATAATAATAATAAAAATAAAAATAATGATAATAAAAATAATAATAACAATAATAATAATAATAATAATAATAATAACAATAATTATAATAAAAATAATAATAATAAAAATAATAAAATAATTACAAAAAATATTAATAATAAAAATAATAATAAAAATAATAATAATAATATTATTAAAAATAATAATAATAGAATAAAAATTAAAAAACATTAAAAAACACTACTTAAAAAAAAGAAGTAGTATATTAAAATTAAAAATGTTTAAAAATATTATGCCCTTGACCTACTTTTAAATGCCCTTGAAAAAAAATAATAATATGACTCATCCAATGACCTTGAAAATAATAAAATTAAAAATAAAAATATTAAAACATTACTTATTAAAATAAGTAGTAAATTATATTAACTTGTAATAATAATAGTAAAAATAATAATATTTAAAACTAAACTTTTAAAAAAAAGTAGTAAATTTATATTAAAAATGTCAAAAAATACTATGACCTTGAAAAAATATGATTAGTCATCCAATGACCTTGACCTACTTTTAAATGACCTTGAAAAAAATGATGAGTCATCCAATGACCTTGACCTACTTTTAAATGACCTTGAAAAAATATGATGAGTCATCCAATGACCTTGACAATAATAATATTAAGAAGAAAAAATAATAATAAGAAAAATAAATAATCATGCTAATTAATATTATTAATAATCATATTAAAAATAACAATTATAATAATAATAATAAAAAAAAAATAATGATAATAAAAATAATAATAATAATAACAATAACAATAAAAATAATTATAATAATAATAAAAATAAAAATAATGATAATAAAAATAATAATAACAATAATAATAATAATAATAACAATAATTATAATAAAAATAATAATAATAAAAATAATAAAATAATTATAAAAAATATTAATAATAAAAATAATAAAAATAATCATAATAATAATAATAATATTAATAATAATAAAAATCATAATAATAAAAAAAATAATAATATTAATCATAATAATAATATTCATAATAATTATAATAACAACAGTAATAATAATAATAATAATAATAATAATAATAATAATGATAAATAACAATAATAACAATAACAATAATAATAATAATAATATAATTTACAAATAGTAAATAAATAATAAAATATTGACTTAATTAAAACAAAAAAAAAATTCAAGTATATTACATAAATAAAATAAAATAAAAATAAATAAATAAAATAATTGACTTGATTAAAACAAACAATTTAAATATAATAATAATATAATTTAATAATTAAGTAATTGACTTGATTAAAACAAACAATTAAATTTAATAATAATTTAATTTAAAAATAAATAAATTATAATATTATTGACTTGATTAAAACAAAAATTATAGTATATAAAATAAATAAAATAAAATAAAAATAAATAAATAATATTATTGACTTGATTAAAACAAATAATTAAAGTATATTAAATAAAAATAAATAAAATTAAAAATATATATTATAAAATTTGATGAGTCATCCAATGACTTTGAATGAGTCATGGTCTTTGTTTAAATGACCTTGAAAAAATATGATGAGTCATCCAGTGACCTTGAATGAGTCATGGTCTTTGTTTAAATGACCTTGGATGAGTCATTGTCTTTGTCTTAAAAATTTTTTGTACTTTTGGACTTAGAAAAATTTTCTCTCAGCGGGGGGGGGGGGTACTGTGCTGGATGTGACACATCCCACTACTTAAATTTATTCCAAAATTTCAAGAAATAAAAACCTGGAAAGTAAAGGAAAATAAATAATAATTTATCAAAAATATCCGATTGGAAAATTCGGAAATGTCAGTAATTCTGGAAAAATAATGAAAATTTATAGATATTTATTTCAAATAATTGAATATAATTAAAAATAGAAATAAAAATATATATAAATGTTTTATTATCATTATACTTTACTGTTCATTCATTATGGCTTTGATTTAATAAAACTCATTTTTACACAAATTTTTGGCACACCCTTTATCAAACCGACTGCATGATGAATGCATACCTGCGAGAGTTACATTTTTACATATGATTTTTAAGTGTGTCAATCGAGGAATTACTGGAATAATTATTATAGTTAATTATGTAATTGCGCCACAGTTCAAATTGTAACATGTTTCAGAATCGTTCATCATCCGTTGAATTGAGCCAATTTTTAACAGAAAAATAGGAGAAAAATTCAACGACCATGGGAAACCGATGGCTTTTATAATTAGATAATTGTAGGTGCTTTCAAAAAATTATTTGATCTTAATTGTTAATTTAAAGACAATATTTGTCTGCTTTTATTGTTTAGTCGGATAGACAAAAGAGAATTCTTAATGAATGATTTGCTAACTTTAGGCCAGCAATCGTCAACCAGGAATTTACAATTTGGTATTTTGAAATTGATTAACATCACTTTTTTATATATCTTTTATTTAATTTTTAATTTTATTTATACATTAAAAAAAATCCAGCTTTAAAACAGTTGCAAATTTTGTGAATTATTGATTAACATCACTTTTTTATATATCTTTTATTTAATTTTTAATTTTATTTATACATTTAAAAATATTCATTTTTAAAACAATTGCAAATTTTGAAAATTTTTTATTGAGTTATTAATTCAATAAAACACGTTTCACTAGTTAAATTAAAATAAAAATTATTTATCTCTTTCTCAAGCCCTAAGTAAAAAAAATAATTAATACTACTATCTAAATTTTCCATATATTATATTAAAATTAATTGAAACTATTATTAATTTAATGTTTGCATTATTTTCTAAATAGTTTGAATATCAGAAAACAAATTGAGTGGAATTGAATTTAATGTGTCTCTTTAACAATTTCGATTATCTTCATTATTTCAGACTATAAAATCTATATTATAGATAAATTTGCTTTTGTTTTATTAAATCAAAATTTTAAGTTAAATATATTTCAACTGTTTTGGATTAAGTAAATTTACCGACTTCGACTTCAATTTTTATTTTATTTTATAAAACTAATTTACTTTTAAAGACTGTGATGATGTCGGCTTGTCGGCTCCTTTTCCTGATTAAGTATAAATCTTTTGACAACATATTTCACTATCATTATTATCCTTGCAACTTCCAAAATTATCACAGAATTCATTTAATATATTTTCAAGACAGAGCAAGTAAACGCACCACAAAATGATAACTGAAGAAATGACAAGAAAAGGTAAATATTATTAAACACAAATGTCATAAATAACATTACTTCCGAGAAACTGTCACATAAAATGTATTCCGAGGTTTCGGATTATCACGCATTCATTCACACAAACTATACCATTAGTCATTAAAGAAAATATTAAAAAGGTGTCAAAGTAAGCCGAAATTTTACAACCTTCGTAGCAGGTAGATTCTGACCCGCTGGACAACTACGAGTTATCAAGCATAACCACACTAGAAAATAGCACCAGTGTTGTGATCTTGCGAATGGAGTTTTTGCACAATAAGGTTTTAAAGTGCAAAAAGCTCAAAGTGCAATTTCTGACTTTGAAACGGATGTATTTTTTGTGCATTGTGTTTTGAACGATAAAAAATAAAACTTTATATTTTATTCAATAACTATTGATTTAAAAATGAAAATATTGATTTTTGAGTGCAACATGAAAGTGAAATTAATAAAAGCACTCATAATTTTCACTCATAATTCAAAGTTTATTTTGACCAGACATTCTACTTGAAAACATATGGTATTTGACGACAGACATGATTATATATAAATATTAAGGAAAAGATTTCTTTTCAATACTCGTCGTGTTTTTAAGGAATCATTTTGGTAACAAGCAAAAAGCTACATAAAAAGTCGGGTTTCTTAGTTTTCCAAGGAATTAAGAAAAGGTAAAATCAATCGATAATTCTCAAAAATTCGGCTATATCCGAACGGGATTAAAATATTTTCTACTTATCTATTTATTACAATTCATTAAAAAATCAAGAATTTTTGACAGAAATTTCAATTTTTTGAAGTAGATTTTTAATGGAGATTTGGAATTTATTGATCGCTTTTTATTGCGTAGGATGAAAGCAATGTGAATTTTAGTCCACTTAATGATAGTCTACTTTTATTAGATTTTCCAAACGTATAAGATAATGACTTAGATCTTAAAATCAAACCATTAATCATATTCTATTAGAAGTAGTATATAGGTCTGTATCTATTGGAGTTCTATAAATGTTTCAGAATCATACATTAAAGGAAATTGCATTTTGTGAATAGTTGAGGCTTGATATTTCTAATGTTGCGTTTCTTTTCAATGATAATTGATATCAACAAATAGAAGGAGTAGCTATTGAATCATTTTTAACTCCAAATCCTGCATCAAATTTTCTTTCACAAATTAAAGAGATATGAATTTCTAATATTTATGTTGATGATATATTTTTAGTATTTTCTAGTCTGATTATGATGTTTCTTTTTTAATTATATGAATGAAATATTAAAATCATTTCTTCCCATTTCAGATTTATTTGTAGAAAGAACGGCTAAGGGATTGAAACAGAAATGTATTGAAAGCTAACAGATACGGGCCTTTATGAATTACTTCTAATAGCTTTTGTAACTTTAAATATAATAAAAATATGATATTTTCACGTAATGTATTTATAATGAAAAAGAAAATCAATATATAAAAATATTTAATAAAAAATAGTGGAGGTATCCTTGATTGGTAAATTTATCCGAAATTAAAGTAAGGAATGGTATAAATATTTACGAGATATTTTTTGAGAAAATGCGATAAAATAATTAAATTTAATTTGTAGAAAAATTCCAATTTATCTTGCACATTTTGGCATCACAGATAAATAGAAAATATCAGATTTCAGCCAATTTTCTTCAACACTCAAATTGCAAAAATAAGTAAATCAAAACATTTCTAACAAATAATTTATTATTATTATTATTATTATTATTATTATTATTATTATTATTATTATTAATATTATTATTATTATTATTGTTATTATTATTATTATTATTATTATTAATATTATTATTATTATTATTATTATTTTATTATTATTATAATTATTATTATTATATTATTATTATTATTATTATTATTATTATTATTATTATTATTATTATTATAAATTAGATAGACAAATTGGATAATATCAAATGTTCGGAACGCTTTATTCTTGTTTGTATTGATGGATTATCACTATTATTCGAAAAAAAATAATATGAAATTTATAAAACTTTAATATTTGATATTTTATAACCTTGAAATATTTGATTTTAAAATTTCTTTTAAAAAAAGATGTCAATTCATTTCTTAAATCTATTCAAGTGGCTAATTTTATAAACTACTGAAACCTTCTGTTCTCTTTTATAAAAGATTTCAAACAATTTTAGATCTAGAATTGGTGAATTCGGATCTTATGTTTGATACCAAAAGTTCAATTAATTATTTAATTAGAATAGTTTTAAAAGAAGACCTAACAGATTATTTATGATGCACGGATCCAGATAAAGTCAAAGATAGAGGAGGTCAAACTGAATTTTCATTTCTGTTTCTAATAAGTCTTAAATTTGTCTATTTTTTATCCATTTTTATCACTTTTATTATTTTTCGAAAAATAAATTGAATCATATTTCATGTATTACATTTTGACCTTGAACGAATCTATGTATTTATTTATTTTGTTTTAATAAATAAAAAATATATAATATACATATAAAGCGAATTGATGAATCACAAAAATCTCTGAAAGCTTATAATAAATGACATTTTTCTATTTTCTATAGATTCATTATTCAAATAAGTCGGCTTTTATGTCGAAAAATATTTAAATATTTTTATATTATAATATTAAAAATAATAATAATAATGATAATAATAATATTAATAATAATAATAATAATAATAATAATAATAATATAATAATAATAATAATAATAATAATAATAATAATAATAATAATAATAATAATAATAATAATAATAATAATAATAATAATAATAATAATAATAATAATAATAATAATAATATTAATAATAATAATAATAATAATAATAATGATAATGATAATAATAATAATAATAATAATAATAATAATAATAATAATATTAAAAATAATAATAATAATGATAATAATAATATTAATAATAATAATAATAATAATAATAATAATAATAACAATAATAATAATAATAATAATAATAATAATAATAATAATAATAATAATAATAATAATAATAAACCATAATGCTATATTACTTAGAAATAACTAAATAAATGAAATATTTTCATAAATTATCAACTAAAATGTCCAATATTTATTTGTGAATATTAGTGAGTATAATTAGGTTTATCTGACAAAATAATAAATAATAAATGTTTGCTAAATGATGATGATCAAAGGAATCCGTAAAAGGTTAGGGATATATTTTTGATTTTATGAAGTTGCTTTTGACTGAGTTTTGGTCACTACATTAGGAGGTATTTACAGAAATTGGGATAAGAAATCTTTCTACTAAGAAAACTATAATTATATTTAATAAAATTGATTCTGTTTAAAAGAACAACAAAATTAAGGTAAAAAGAACAATTATAATGAGAAACCCTTTATGCCAAGCTATTATATCGCTAAGCTAAAAATGAAAATTAGCTTTTAGGGTTATTTTTCTAATATTTCAAAAGAGCTGAGTAAATAGAGGCAGTCACTCCTTTGAGATATATTAATGGATCGTACAATATTTTCTTTAAATTAAACGTTTATTTTAATCAAATTTTATTTTTGTGCAGTGAATGACCAAGTAATAATTTTAATTTATATTTTAATAACAACCGCGAATAAATCTTAAAAGATATGACATTGCGAGGTTAACTTAAAATTGCATGATATTAATCAAAAAGAGGTAAAAGACGGTTTTCTGCTTAATTTCTAAAAATGGGAAATCTAAACCTTAAAGCCTAGATAACTTTCTTTCATTAAACTATACAATTAAAACAACTTAAATTGGTTTGGAGTAAATGAAAAAGACTAAAATTGCGAAATACCAATTAAACCAATTACGAATTAGAGACGATCTTATAATTTAAAATTTCCAACTGCTTGCTTACATTCCTCTTACTCCAAAGTGAAATAAGTAAGAAATTGCATGACAACACAAAAAAATATTAAAAAACTAACCAATAGTGAATGCGTATGTAACTTAAACAATAACTTTGACAATAGATAAGAATCTACAACATAGAAAGATAGAAAATGTAATGCGAGAGAATAAATAAATTTATAAATAAGCATCGTGTAGAAAATTTCTCAGATATACAAACTGAAACAATAAATAAGGGCCTCTGAAACGTTGATTTTAGGCCAACATCTTTGATCATTGATTCTTTGTCGATATCCTTAACTGATGGATCTGTTAAACGTTTGTAGGGATCTTGAGTTTACAATTAACAATTAAAAGATAAATTTTTCAATTATTGAAATTTGAAGGAGATTATTAGCTAAACTGCTTATGTCCTTTGAATCATAAAGGATAGATTCTTGAACATAATCAAATTCAATAGAAAGCGTAAACTCCATTTTACTAAACATTTATTATATCAAAATAAATTCACAAACTATACAAATCAAAAATCTTCCTCAATATAAAAAACAAATTTACTCGACAAAACAAAAATTCCAACTCAATCAAAATTCAAAGTAAGAAAAAGTAAATCAAATTGATTTAGACAAACAAAAACAAAAGTTAAAAATTTTACAATAAACAATAAAAATTAATCACACATTATTTAGCCGAAACAGCCTCATTTTAAATATTAAAACGAAATTGCAGATGCTTTGAAGAAATCATTTACGTGTTTTATTTTATACAGACAAATATGTAAGGGTTTTAGTTAATTTATGTTTTTTGAATGAATTTGTGCTAAATTTTTGACTTTTAAAAATAATAATGCAAAATTTAAAAAGTTATAAACGCATTTCAGAAGGACTTATATAAGTTATTTATCAATGAATTTTGCAGTGAAACTAGATGTCATAAAATATCTTAAAATACACGGAAATGCATCTATTTCAATTAATTTCAATTATAGATGCCTCTTTATAACTCATCTTTAAATTCCATCGAGTGTTTTCAGTAAAATTAAAGATTGAATAAAATCCTTTCTTTGTCTCAAGGATTCACTACAATGAGCTCCAATGCCCAATTTGCCATGATATGCCAATCAGTTAATGACGAGCTATATAAACTAGATTTATAGTAATTTAAGAAGTTATCATCGTTTCAAAAGAATCTTTCCAAAATATCTAAAATAAATTAAAATATATTACTCTAGAAACTAACGTAAAACATTGATAAGCATTAAACGTTGATTAAATGAGTTGATATCAATTACATTCTGGTGTATAATTTGTAAAACCTTCCGAGTACGACAATACAAACACACATTTAGACCTATCCTTCCTACACACACTATAAATGTTATAAAATATTTTTTATTAGATTAAAATTTAATATGATTAGTTTATTGAATAAAAATAGGTATAGAAAAAGATGAGTTGAAATTGACCAGAGAAAGGAAAATTGAGCAGATAGTCAAAGTTTACGAGATATTTGAAATAGTCAAAAGTGTAATTGAATCACAGAAGTCTTAAAATCGAGTAAAAACTAATATTAGCCAATTTACATATGCCTTTGGGGGACTTAAATATATATTGTATTGATTATTGTGTTTATTGTGGTAAATAGGAATAGCAGGTTCTTGTGATGGGTTCTGTTAATTTTCTTTGCAAAATTTGAACTTGAGGAGTCAAAGACCAAACCAAATTATAATCAAATAAACTTAATTTCTTTATGAAAATGAAAAATTTATCATATTTTTTAATTTACAGTCCTTAAGATTTCCAACCGTTACCTTTTAAAATTTCTACTGAAAAATGTAAATAAATGTATGTAAACAGAAAATCCAGCAAGAAAACTGAAAATCTGAAAATTACAATCTGGAACTGATCATCTTACAAAATTATGCCGAAAAACAAAAATCTGTCAGACGTATCAAATTAATACAAATAGGGAAATACAAGACACGTTGAACTGAAAATTAATAATTTTAGGAAAATTAGATTTAATGAAATTTGTATATAATTACATTTTCAGATAAATATGAGATCGAAAAATAATTAAAAAAAATTCCATTTCTCAATTATTGGGTTATATGAGATTTATTAAGTTCTACAACGAGTTGAATGCTTTTTTTGTATTCTCACTATTTTACATATTATTTGTAAATGTCACCTGTTTTTAATATAAAATTTAAAATAAAATAAAATAAAGTAAAATAAAATAAAATAAAATAAAATAAAATAAAATAAAATAAAATAAAATAAAATAAAATAAAATAAAATAAAATAAAATAAAATAAAATAAAGTAAAATAAAATAAAATAAAATAAAGTAAAATAAAATAAAATAAAATAACTTAAAATAAAATAAATTAAAATAAAATAATATTATTTTTAGTAAGTTGTGTTGCATGGTTGTGAAATGCTGAAAAAGTGTTTATATATCAGAAAATCTTCTTTAACTATTATCTAACATTGAGTAACGTTGTTTTTAAAATTAAATATTTTATCGTTTTGTAAATTATTAATTATCAATGTTTGGAAGATTAGGAGTTCTGAACAAATGCTAACTCTACTACATTTCATACAATTTTTCAATTATATCATTAAAATATTTTTATCATTTTCACAACTGATTTATTTTCATTTTCACTTTTTTATATCCATTTCTTTTATTCATTTCTCTTTATCCATCAAAACTTTACATAATTTATTAAGTAAAAATGAAATGTATTGATCTATAATTGGAAAAGAAATGAAAAATAAACCGATTTATTTGCTGATTTTCAATATTTTATAAAAAAAAATGTCGTTTTAACTTTTGGTTAAGAAAAATTGTTTATTTCAGAAGAAAATAATGCAAAATGTCATAAAACGTTGAAAAGCTAATGGAGAAATTATTTCCTGATCCTTGATGTTAGAGTAAATGGGTAAATTATTCATAGATCTTGTTTGGGCGTCTGAACTTATGAAATTAATTAAATATACAAAAATAAATAATGTATGGGATGAGTCTAACATTGAATTTATCTTTATTAAAGTTATATTTTAAGCTTATAATTTTATGTATTAAATAGTATGCGTATGATTACAGTATGTTGATGTTGCTCAGAATATGAAAGTTATTGAATTTCAAAAGTTTTTTTCAAATGTGTTTTAATAATAAATATTTTAAGAAATTATTTGGAAATTGTTTTTATGAACCAAAATAAGAATTTAAATAATCTTAATATGACAACAATGCCAACAACGATCGTGAAACTTTAAAAAAAAATTTATTATTAATTGAAACTACAGGAAATATGTAATATTTGTGAAAACGGATAACTTAGTAGACAAATTAAGTATCATTTAAGCATCCAGAAAAGTCTTGAATGAAAGGCAGACAAAATCACTTTCATTTATTTTATCAAAGTTACATTATTTCTATCAGTACTACTTAAATAAAAACCATCATTCATATTCATTAAATTACTATGCTTGAAAATCAAAAGAGCAACACCCGGTAAAATTATGTCATTAAACTTATTCAGCTTATGGGCCGTACATAAAAGACGTAACGCACCTAGGGGGTCACAAATTTGTGATAATGTGTGACGTGGGGATCAAAATTTGGACAAAATCGCGTGACGTCATTTATGGACGGCCCCTTATTAACAAATTAATCAACAGTTTCACATACCAAACGTTGGAAACGGACTAAGAATGTGGAGTAACTCAATTAATATAACTAAACAATTAATAGATTTACAAAAAGGTATTTGATAATGTCCAAGAATGACTGACCAATCCATTAATCCTTTTTCTCTTGTATTTAGATACAAATACTATCGGGTGAAGTATCGGCTGGTTTTCTATAAATATCTGTTTCGAAATGCGTTCCTTTGTAAATAATTCATTCTACATTCTAATATTTTATATTACAGCTTTATATTATAATTATGTTTGCTTTTAAATAGTAGATGCATTATTCAGTATTATTACATGTAATATTAATATTAAAATTAAAATTAAATAATGCATAATTTATTAAATTATTTAATTAAATTAATTAACTTACATATTATTATTATAAATTTGATCCTTGCATGAATTATTAAAATTTTCTTAAGTAGTTTATATTAAATATTTAATAATACAGTTCAATTATTAATCAACGGTAATGTCATCAAACCTTCAATCAACCCCCCCCCACTTGGTAACCCTTTGATGGACTTGCATCCTAGTAAATGCATCTTAGCAAACGAAACATTTTGCACATTAAAATCGAAAGGTGCCTATTTTGCAATTTCTTTCTCGGTTTCAATTATTTATTATTAACCGTTGAAATGGACAACTCTGTCAACTATTTGGTGGGTAACAGAAAGAAACCCTGAAAGTATCAATAATAAATGCAGACTGTCCAGTGACTGCTCACGTTTCACTGCATCAATTTCCATCTGATACGTAATTTATAATTCAATACGAATATCACATAATTTAATTATCGTTACTTCCTATTGGATAGGCAATCGAAATTTTCCTCATCCAATCAACCAATGAGAAGCCAGTTTTCAAATTTTAAAAGTGAACTTCCTTTAAAAATAAATCTTTAATCTATTATCAACATTTATGTGACAGATGATGTCGATGAATTTTTGGTGATTTGATTTTCGTCGGCAAAAAAACAATCAAACTCAAATCTGTTTCCAGAATGAAAAATAGCATGGAAATATTTTTGAAAACTTTATTCGTGAGTCTGTTGATTAAAATTCACAACGGAAATAACGATTTGCAATCAGTTTACAGTAGGAATAATTACATACTTTCATTTTAAACTGTTTTTATAAAACTTTAAAAAATATTTAAAATTTTTAAAATTTATTTTTATTATAAAATATTAGTCAAAATTTATATAAATTTAACTTAATTTTAAAAATATAAAAAATTTATTACTAATAATATAATTGTTAATAAAAATAATTATAATATAATTACAGTGAATATTATAATTATAACATTAATACTAATGTCAGTGTTGATTTAATATTCTATTTGAAATTAATGAATGCCACCATGACGGGCTTTCAAAAAAATAAAATCTCACACGAAACCGAAATTTTTTTTTACAGTTATTATTGAATTATTTATTAAAGTTTCGTTTTGAAATTGCCGAATTTAATTTCATTTTTTGAAATTAAAAAAATTAAATAACTGATTCATTTTTATATTTGGAGTAAAATTATTAAATAATTCACTAGAAAGAAAATTGACTTTAAAAAAATTTAAATAGTTTTTGGTTATTATTAAAAAATAATTTTAATTAGAAAAATAAAATTTTAATTAATATTAATTTATATTTATCCATACACAAATTATTTATAATTCCATCTTAGTTGGATATTTATTTTTTAAAAGAATTTTAAAGTGGGAAGAAATAAACGGTTCTTTAACACTAAATAATCTTTAACAGGTAATCACAGTGTTAACAAAAATATGATTTTCATATCCTAAAACAGATCTAAATTTATTCATTTCAAGAAAGATAATACGTCTTTTTTCATAAAAATATTTCTTTTTTAATATTTTTAAAATTATAAAAATAATTTAAAATAAATTTAATTAATGTTTGTTTCTAGTAAAAGGACACCCAAACCTTTTGGGTATTCATACTTTGTTAATAAAATTTATTATATTATCAAAAATATTTTACATTTATATAAATTTTCTTTAGGTTTGAATTTTACGAGGATTATTTTATATTTTACACCCATCTTAAGAAAACCCAAAATTAGTTAGATTGAATATTCTTAATTTTTTCTTATTACAAACATAGTAATTTTTTTTTATTTAAATCTACTAATTGAATTAAAAAATATTGATTTTACTTGCCTTTATTTTTAAACTTTCGGTATTTAAAATAAATTTTGGTTATTAATGTTTTGTTTTAAATATAAAATCAAGAATTTAAATAAAACGTAAAATAAAATTTGTAATTTTTATAATCGTTGATAAGTGTTTAAATCCAAATATCTACATGGAGCAATAGCTTTCTGTGAAGTACAATATTATCTGTCTATCGAATAATGTATTATGCATCCAATTTCATCAAGTATTTCTTAAAAAACTGTTATACTATAGGAAAATATTAAAGATTTATTATAATTTAATATCATGATTGAAATGTTGTTTTATTTATATAAATATATTATTTAAATACTTAAAATTTAGTTTTTTTATTTTGACTAATAATTTTAAAACATGAGTTTTATTAAATGGATCTTTAAACAAAATCTTTGACCTATAAAAAAGTTAAAATATTAAGTTGTTTAAAATATAAAAATATTATTAATAAAATTTAAAAATAAACTATTGAAAATCGGAAATAAAGCCAGTGAAATGAAATTCACTAATAAAACGCATTCAGGTTTCTGTTCATTGACAATTAAAGTTTGATTCTATTTTAAATTGGGGAAAAAATTATAGATTGCCTCGTTTAATTGTACTCGACAGTTTTTTATTTGATTTAATCAGCCCCCAGGGACCAATTCTTACAAGGAGCATTATCTTGAAAGGAAGAGCATCGACAATTCACGAGGGTTTCAATTGAAGTTATAAATAATCATGAACAGTCGATTTTATTCTTTGATTATTTTTGGTTCAAAATTTGTTTGAAAATCATTTTAAAACACATTGAAAACTGAAATTACATAATCTACAAAAAGAAGTATTATTAGTTACAACGATTCTATTGGAACAAATCACATGCATGATTACTCCATTTCATTGCGCACACAAATATTCTCGCACCAGTCATCAAACATTGGTTTTCCATAAAGTATTATTATTATTATTATTATTATTATTATTATTATTATTATTATTATTATTATTATTTTATAAGGACTACAAAGTTTGATTATGAATCAGATTTTGTAGAAAATATTATGATTATTATTATTATTATTGTTATTATTATTATTATTATTATTATTATTATTATTATTAATATTATTATTATTTTATAAGGACGTTTTTTTGTTTTTTACCTCTGATTTCTTTATAAGTTACATAATATTTTCTACAAAGTTTGACTATGAATCAGATTTTTTAGAAAATATTATTATTATTATTATTATTATTATTATTATTTTTATTATTATTATTATTATTATTACTATGTCATTCGACAACAATAATAATAAACTATACTTTTAAGTTATTTTTGAAATATCTTGGACTATTATGCTACAAAAACATTTAAAAGTTTATTATTTTTTAAAACAAATGAAATTTTTTATATTAATCAAGCATTTAAGCTATATAATCATTTTAATTAATTAAATAAAAAATTTTTTATACTTTTATTGAAAATCTATTTGAAAATAAAGTGAATATTTACGATGAAAAATCTCACAATTCATGATTAATTAAAAATTTTAAATAATTTTTAAAAAAATAATTTCTGTATTGATTGCCTTAAAAAGAAAATTTTAAACTATTTCAAGTGTTTATCTATTCTCTTTCACAACCGCCACTTTCAAATTTGAAACAAAATAGAAACATAAAGAAAACAAATCTAAACATGCTTTCAGGCATTGAAACGAAAAGGCTATTTAAATAAATTTGTTTTGACAATAAATTAGAAAAAATATTTTTTATTTACTTTTGTTTAAATGATCTCCGCGAAGTTCAAAGGAGAAAATACTGCTGTTAAAGAATGAATAAACTCTTCAATAATTAATAAACTATCTATTTGAAAAGAGTTTTTATTGCTTCATTATTTTTATAGTATTTTTTAATATTTATCTTATATTTTTATTTATTTTATTATTTATTTAAATATTAGTGATAATAATAATACTAGTAAATATCGTTTTATATTTAATGCATTTTACCAATGAGCTTTATTTAATAAAATATAATTCAAAATTATTTTTCAAATACGCAAAGATATGTTTACAGTAAAATTTATTATCAGTTCAGATTGAGAGTTTATTAATGAAAATAAAACTCATTTTCTCACATCATGATTGTAAAAAATCATAAATTTTAATTAAATTTTTAAATTAATGTGATAAATATTTTTAAAATATCTGCTGTACTTTATAAGTGCATTTACAATTGTAAGAGTTTTCAGTATAATATAAATATTTAAATTAAGATTTATTAATTAAATGTATTTACAAATATAAATTAAAAATAATTTATATTTGTACATATAAATCCTAAATTAGTTAAGAATAAATTTAATTTATTATAATTATCCATTGTATAAAATCTATTTTTATTCTACAAATTAATTGTTTTCCCTTTAATCGAATGTAACTTATTTAAGATTATTTAAATTTCCCACACAATAAACTTAATTCAAACAAACAAATCTCTATGCTTAAAGATTGTGAATAAACAAACAACAATAAATGTCAACGGTCAACTGAAGAAAATATTTTCTGTGATTTGGTGTTGATTTCTTTCAAGTGCATTTTGAATGAAAGCAAATTCTAAGAATCCATTTAAAACAAAAAACAATTCAATTAATAAATTGTCATAATTATTGTCAGAAATTCTTTCATCGAAAATCCACAAGTCATAGATGAGATGAAACAGGTTAAATGAATACACTTAGAGATCTTCTATTGTCATCCATCTCGGGGGCAGTCATTTGAGAATGCTTTATTGCGAAAAGCAAACTCTCCCATTTTTTCCATTCTCTGTTTTAGCACGTAAGTTAAAAAATATTTATTAGTAAATATTTTACTGCGATTTAATTGAATTTTCTTTTATGTAAATAAAATAAAATTCTACCTTTTCAAAAAAACGAAAAAATACTTCTGCACAGCACTGTATGATGAAGCGCAATCTTTAAATACAAATGTTGGTAACAATGAGGATAAGACAAAAGGGAAATATATCCGTAACAAATTGCCTTGAAACATTTCAATTAAAGAAAACGAAAATAAATTACTACCTTACATATTTGTATAAAAACTGTTTTTTAAACAAATATCCATTTTACATAGACAATGACAAACCTATAATAGATAGCTACAGATTCTTTTCCTAAATAATTAAATCAGAACCCTCCTTCACGAAATACCCAAGGATTTTAAAATTTGCCTAATTTTCCTCCTCCCCGTGCCTTAAAAATCACAACTTAGGATATCCGATACGAAAAACGTTTCAGTAGAAAATTAATGGAAGACGTTCATTTTTCTTTCAATAAAGACTCATTTGTAAGACTGACATTTAGCTCGACATTTAATTCTTTTCTTATTTATACGTTGAGCCAGGTTTCAGAAAAATAAATAATTATTGAAAGTTATAACCTAAACTTTTATATTATTATTATTTTTAATAAAATAAAATATTTAAAAAATATTAAAATAAATTATTTAACTTTTTCCATACATCTGAGCGACATTTTCCTACAGAAATGTCAGATCTGATTTTGACTTTTTACTTAAAATTTATGTACGACTTAAAAATGAATGATGATAGCTAAACTACTTTAATTGCATCCCAGTCACATGTGATTATAATTTATATTTATTTTGCTGCATCAAAATAAAAAATAACATAAAAAAATAATATTACTATATTTATTACTATTATTATTATTATTACTATTATTCGATACATTAAGGGATATCCAGTACATTTTACAATAGTATACTAGTTTCGAGCTAATAGCTCTTATCAGTACTATGCGAGAGGTGCTCAGATTTCTCGTGCCAGGTAAGTGTAAAATCAGTGTCAAGTTAACACTATTATACACTTATCGTGATGCACTGGACATCAAAATAAGATATCAATTAATGTATCGAATATTCTTTGAATATAATCAGACATAGTGATTAATGAAATGAAATTACTATTATTATTATTATTATTACTATTATTATTATTATTATTATTATTATTATTATTATTATTATTATTATTATTATTATTATTATTATTATTATTATTATTATTATTATCATCGCTATTATTATTATAATTATTATTATTACAAAATCAATGAAAATTAGCGAAAATTAAATCAGCATAAAGATCTGAATGCCCAAATACCGAATTTTCATTGGTCAGTGAGGAATTATTATAATAATAAAATTTGCATGCCTTCCATTAACAAAAGAGAATTTTCGAGACTATGAAACAATTTTCAAATTAAATATAAGGAATTCATAAATATTTTATTAATGAGTTATTACCATCGCTATTATTATTATTATTATTATTATCATTATTATTATTATTATTATTATTATTATTATTATTATTATGACATTATTATTATGACATTATTATTATTATTATTATTATTATTATTGTTATTATTATTATTGTTATTATTATTATTATTGTTATTTATTATTATGTTTATGATTATGATTATTATAATTTTTATTGTTATTTTTATTGACATAAAGCTCCATTTTATAAGTTGCATTTCTTCACCATCAGCTAACGAAGTTGCGTTTGTTGCAGCGATAGATTGTAATTGAACAAAATTATTATTATTATGTTATTTTATTATCCTTATTTCTTGAAGATATTTATTATTTTTATTTTATCTCAAATGGTTTTATGTATAAATAATTTTTATGTATTCGTTTAATTAAATTTTGTTTTTATTTATGAGATTACTTTGATTATGTCTCGTTTCTTTTAATTCTATCTATCTATCTATCTATCTATCTATCTATCTATCTATCTATCTATCTATCTATCTATCTATCTATCTATCTATCTATCTATCTATCTATCTATCTATCTATCTATCTATCTATCTATCTATCTATCTATCTATCTATCTATCTATCTATCTATCTATCTATCTATCTATCTATCTATCTATCTATCTATCTATCTATCTATCTATCTATCTATCTATCTATCTATCTATCTATCTATCTATCTATCTATCTATCTATCTATCTATCTATCTATCTATCTATCTATCTATCTATCTATCTATCTATCTATCTATCTATCTATCTATCTATCTATCTATCTATCTATCTATCTATTTTATCTATCTATATATATATCTATCTATCTATCTATCTATCTATCTATCTATCTATCTATCTATTTTATTACTATAAGTCAAAATGTTACTATAAATTTTCTCAAATTTCGAAATCTGATCGTTGCCAAATTGAATATTTAAACAAATTTCATGTTGACGAATTTTCTTTAACATCGATAAAATGTTATAAATATTTATTTTATAATGAGTGATGTTTCTCCATTTTTAGGTGGACATAAACATTTTAATGTAATGGTTTATATATATATATATATATATATATATATCTTTTCAAAAATATGGAGAATAAATAGTAAAAATTCAAAAAAGAGTCATTTAAATTACAATTAAAAAAAATTCTAATCTATTTTAGTAAAGGTGAAAAATTATTGATTTTTTGGAATTTTAATAAATTCACGTTTATGTCGATATTTCTTATTAATTCAAACAATAATTATTCTGTAAAAGAAAAATTAAATTTATTCATATTGAAAATTGCTCAGAGTTATTATTTAATTAACGTTGAATAAATCGAGTGAATTTCTCATGGTTCGAGCATCCACATTTCTCACAAGTCACTGGTTTTCTATGAATAACCTGTTCTCCAATTTGTTTAAATGGGCGTGGCTTTAAATGGGAAATTCAAATAATAAACGCATTCAATTCAGAAAAATGTTTTGAGATGCATAGATATATTTGTTTCAATAATAATAATAATAATAATAATAATAATAATAATAATAATAATAATAATAATAATAATAATAATAATAATAATAATAATAATAATAATAAATAATAATAATAATAATATTAATAACAATAATAATAATAATATTAATAATAATAATAATAATAATAATAATAAATAATAATAATAATAATAATAATAATGATAATAATAATAATAATAATAATAATAATAATAAATAATAATAATAATATTAATAATAATAATAATAATAATAATATTAATAATATTAATAATATTAATAACATTAATAGGATATATTTCTTAATAGAAACAAAATCAAAACTAAAAGAACGATTGAAGTTGAATAACTGTTGTTAAGAGACTTTGTTTTAATTATGATGTACCGCGTTTTTCTTAGATAAAATGAACTATTATCTAAATATAATGGATTTGAAACAATTACTTTCTTTAATTATAACTTTATGTTTGAATGGATTTTCTAAACTGCACATTATCATTGACTGATGTTTAGATAATTCTCAAATATATTGATTAGTAAATTGAATTATTAAAACAAAAAAGCAAGCAAACAAACAAATAAATCAATAAAACAAACAAATAAATAAATAAAAAAAATTAATTATAGCAGTTGCTCATGAAATGATAATTAATAATAATTATTTTGGTAATATTATTCTTAGTGTCAGTTAAAAATGAAATCTACATAATAATTAATAGGTATAATAATAATAATAATAATAATAATAATGATTGTAATAATATGCGATTCATGTTTAATTATAAGGTTATATAATAATTATATATTCTGACGATAGTTCATATCTTTAAAAAGGAAAAAAATGGAGAAATTCGTTTGCAGTTTTAATTTGTTTAATTCATTAGAGATTTTGAGTTGTTTAAATGTTTATATTAAATTCATAAATAAATTTATAAATATGATATAAATTAAAATTAATATTGATAATAAATAGTATATTTATATATTATGTACGATATATATTCCCGGACAAGACGTCGTATACGACATTTAGCAAATCAGCTATTAGGACAAGACGGGAACTGCTGACATCTAAGGCATTACAATATATATGACAATTATGCATTTGTCCATATAGAAACACTATTATATTCCTGCGTAATTTATGGTTAAAACTATGTCCGAGAATGCGTTAAAGAAATTCTATCTACTTTAAAATAATTGTTTTATTAAAAACATACAAATAAATTTCTTAAACAGCACATACAAATTAATACCTACGTTGTTGTTTATTCGTAATAATATTTTGGAGGCGAGGCTTCATTTTTGAAAGAGTCACATGTAAGTCATCACTTATAATTAAGTGATTTTTGGCTTTTGTTGTTAAATGCGTATTAACCTGTTTCTTATTTTACTGTAGTTGCCGATAAATGCAATGCGTGAAGGTAAAGGTATAGTGTAAGTCTCGAAAGTCGACATAGTTTCCATCAAAAATTTAATAACATTTCTCAGAGAGATAACTTTTTATCGCAATATGATACAAAATAAAAATGTTTAGTAAATATTTGAATAGCTGACAATAAACATTTTCATTGAGAAAAACCAGTTATAGGGTCCAGTTTGCCATAGAAAATTATCCAAACAGGTTGCGGGAAAAATATTTAATGTTGTCGTTTTTTTGAGAGGATCACAGTTATAAAATAAAAAAACTTTGCTTATGGAAAGATAAATCAACTCACTTCTTTCTAGGAGCATTATGATTTTGTTAAACTCTTTCAAAGGTTGTGCTTGATAAATTTATAACTTGAAAAAACAATACAGAATTTATCTCGATATTTAATTCGTTTCCATTTAACCTCTTTAAGAAACTAAAGTCTTTTCAAAGAACCTACATTTCCCTTTCAACGTAACTAGATTAGCCAGTAGTATGCATGACAAAAATAATTTTTCCTTAATGGTAACATGAAACATATAATTTTTAATAATTTTTAAATATAGTTTTTAAATATACACAAAAGTGGTCTAAAAATTATAATTTTTAAAACTGTCTTATAATATTTGGCCTTCGATATATTTATCTGTCAGTTGCAGTTTCATTTATTTATTTATTCCAAAATAAAAAAAATATAAAAGCTTTAAAAATTTAATTTAAAATCTTTGTTTTTTTAATTCAATGCCAACAATGTATAAATTTTGACCAATTAAAAATTATTTAAAATATTCAATCGATTTAAACAATGCAAAATTATTTCCCCTTAATGAAAATTGAATAAATAATAGAAAACATTATGTCAATGATTCATTAAATGGAAGACAAATTCATTTTGTTTAAAATCGCAAACAATAACAACAAATTTAATGTATTTATTTGTCATTATGTCTTTTGTAAGAGAATTATTATCCATTTCCCTTGTAAAACTGTACAAAATGAAGAGATTACTACAAGGAGTTCATAGGTTAAGCTATTATTTCTATGTAATTGTCTTTGCGTTTAGGCACTTTTAAATTGGGAATTAAAACAAAAGAATTGATAAAATGAATTTTTAATACTCAACTCAAATTGAAATTATAGACCAAAAGATTCATATAAAATAGTAACAGTTAAAGTTTTGAGAAAACGCAGAATAGAATGATTGTTAGGAGTAAGATTATTTGTACTATAAATTTCATTTTCCAGTACAAGAAACAATGTCAAAACCCATTTATCAGAAAATTGATGTATCCGAGAATAATTCACCAAACATTAATGTACCAGATAATCTCTTCAAATAAATGAATGTAAATATTAAACGGTCGAGAGTAGCAGAATCTTGTTAGAGTTAAAGTAGGCGCAAAATTTACATGGGCGCAAAATAGTTCTGGGAGGAATCCAATGAAAAGCGACCAAAAACAGATAATAGCAAAAATTAAAAAAAAAACAACACAAAAATGACATAAATAATCTTAAAAGGATTGGAATGAATTAAAATACTTCGTGATTTATACTACCACAATTGCAAATGTAAAAATAATTTAAATTGGCTATGATTTTAATAATAGTTCTTTTTTTATATATTTTTGTTGAATAAATAAATGAAATAGAGTTATTTTATTTTCATTTACTTGTTTTCATTTATTGAGGCATTATTGAGTTTGTTTCTTAACTAGAGGCGCCATATTTTTAGTTCGCCAAATACTCTAGCGCCGGCCCTGACTCTAGAAAAAACGTACGATGTGTGTCGCTCTAGATACAAATTAATTTTGAGAAAATTAATGTCTTTCTTTGAAAAGGACATTCAAACTTTCAGTATTGTAAAAGATTTCGGAATTTCGGAATTTGAGAATGCAATAGATATCAATTTTGAACCTTCATCTTGTAGGCATATAAGTGATGTTTACCCACTGTTAATTAAAACGCGCAAAACTTGTTAAAAAATATCGACAATGGCCATTATCAGCCTTTTCCCACCACTAGGCTTATTATACCTACTTGCACGTCCTATTTATGTTATTTACATCACCAACCGATTAACACACACTAGTAGAATTACATACAAATATATCCATATGATTCTAAATACATTTACCAACTGGGTGCAAATTACACTGTGCAATGCACTCATATTGAAGGGACTTCCTTTTTCTGTTTTGTTTAAATATATTGAATGGTTTTATTGATATCTTAAGTAACTTATTTTTGAAAATCTGAACGTTTGCGTATTATTATGTAACTATTTTGGGTGCATATTAAATATAATTTTAGAGATATTTTAAAAATAATGTTTAATTTAACATATGCATATATTAATTAACGTTTAATGTAAATTAAACAAAACCTTTATAATTTGTTTCATACTAATAATTTATTTATGTTTATGATGTTTCTTTTCTATCTCACCTAATAATGACAATGAGGCTGTCGAAATATATTTGAGTGGCGTTGCCTGATAATTTAATCATTATCGTGTTTATTTCGTAATCAAATGCTGTGTTTTTATTCAATTCCAAATCATGTATATTGTTTTAATTTACGAAAATTTGTCAGTCTAGAGTAAAATATTATTAAAAAAAATTATAATAAAATTAATTACGTTATAACAATTTGAAAATTATAATTAAATTATTTATTTGTGTAAAATCAAAATAAACATGATTTTTAATGATAATCTTTTTTTGTTTGATAATCTTTTTTGAACGTAAAGAATTAAACGTTCAATGTATATTATGTTGTTTTATATTTTTTTTGTTTAGAAAGGTGTCAAGCTCACCTTCCTAGGTGCTTGATTTTAGAAATTAATTTAGAAAATTCAACATAAAGAATCGACAAGATGTTTTCTTTTCACAAAGATGTTAAATAATAGTTTGATGTTTTGAAATATGTTTTATAATTGAAAATTCCTTTCCCTTCATAGTTGAAAAAGAATAAAGGAAATAGTTAATAATGAAACAATAAATCAAATCCATTGATGGTTTATCAGTCATTCACCTGTGAAATGTGTATTCGAGTCACTGAGTTCCATGATATTAGGAACATAAGAAATATTTAATTATTTAGGAGACTTTTTCTAACTTCCTCTAACAATATTTTGGTTAATTTATTATTTAAGATTACAACTTAAATACAAAAAGAATTTCTTACAATCCGTTGACAATAATATTTTGTTTATATAAATTAAAATAAAGTTTAAAATTTTTTTTTAATTTTTAAATTTTTTAATATTTGATAATAATAAATTTTCTAATTGTTTTCAATTTCTTGATGTACTTAATTTTAGAAAATAAATATATTACATGCTTTTGGGGGTTGTCGAAATTGATGTAAAAATAAAGTTCATGTGAAACAAAACTCAAAAAATGCTAAAAGACATGTAAAAATATTTATTAAAAACTGATAAAATTAATATTTGCAGCCAAAAGAAATATTAAGAATTGCAAATGATGAAACAAGACAAATATAATAATAAAAAATTGATTGGGGTTCCTAGACAAAATTATTAAAGAAATACAAATTAATTAATTGTTTAATCGAAAAAAGAATAAATTAGATTAAGTACGTGATATTGAGTTCCTCATTAAAAAATAATTTTATTAATAAAGCTCATAGGTTAAGATGTCTTGTCTTAGGTCTTAATAAATAACATAAATTAGAACATTTAAACAAAATTTAAACTTTAACTAAGTTATTATGTATAAAATATATGTAATCGTAAATTCTAGATTTTCTAAACTTTTCAATATATTTCTTGGACTTTAAAGATAAAACTGACAACGGGTTTGGTTCTGATTGAAAGTTCTTTTTAGAAACATAAAAATGTTATTCTAGGAATTATTTTTATTAGAATTTCACCTATTTTCGAAACCTTTGTAACTTTGAGAAAGTATAATAAGTAAATATGTAATAATAAAAATTATTTTTGTTTTAATTAGCCACTGAACTAGAAATGACATCCTAACTGTTCACTAGTATAAGTAACCGTCACAGGATAGCGTACCATGGCCTAGAAATAATATTAAGGCACTCAATTATTTTTGTTAAAAGTTGTTTTGAAAGTATTTCAAATAAACAATTCTCTTTGATATAAACAAAATGTGAAATAGTTGAAAAGTTCAATTAATATTTGTAAATTTAATAACATAGTTTATAGAAAAATAAATCTTAGATATTAAAATTTTGTTTAAAAAAAATTGAAAGTAGTGCTTATGGGCTACGGATAGACATTTCTACATTAATCTTTTGAGATAAAGATAGTTTAAAAGGTTTAGTTAATTAATTAATAATTAAACGAAAGATAAAAAACCGCATGATTGATATTTCGAGTAAATATTGATTAAATCGTTTTATTTTCTTAATTAAATCAATTAAAATTAATTCCAATTCAAAGAATATTAAAAAATACTTAATATTTATAAATTTATTTAGCTTTAAACTTATTAACCCCTTAGCGATCGTTTATTTTTGATACAACGGCAAAATTAAATCTTTTTTTTTATTATTGATAATTAATATATAGACTTATGTCAATAAATTTATTACACTGTCAGAGATATAATCGTTAGTAAATCTTAAACAAAACTTTATATTTCGTATACCCGAGTCTCTCTCGGCCATGCACAAATTTGCCAGTAACACTTACCCGAGTTACGCTTGGGCATGTGTGTTTAAGGGTTAATTAATTACATTGAGTTTAGTAATTATTTTGAAAATGCAACAATTGTGAATTATGAAATTTACTAACGAGCAGGCCCCGTGAATAAAATATTTAAACAATATAATTTACTGTTAAAATGCCTAGCAAGCATTGAAACAAAAAAATAAAAAATGGTAAACTAATTTATTCATTCGATAGTTTGGGAAGCCATAATTCCAGATAGAGTTGATGTTCGTGCCAAAAGAATATAGAAAACAATAGCTCAAAAGGTTTCAACAAGCACAACGTCAATAAGGAAATTGAAGTAAAAGCAAAAGACGAAAGCTACAAGTTCACCATTGTCTATAAAAGTTTCCTTAATCTATTAACCTTTGAAATAAGAAGAAATGCAATTGAACGCTTTTTGTCTAATAAATTCTCTACCAAACAAAATATAATACGACATACAATGCCTTTCATAATTAAATTAAAAGAAAATAATTAACCTTATTTTAGACAAGAAAGAAATGAGAATTCATTACAATTGGAAAGTTTAACAAAATCCCATTAAACATAACTAACAGATAAACTCAAATACTATATTCACTTAAAAAATATAGTCATTTTAAAATTAGTTTGACTATGCTATAAAATGTAGTTTTAACAATCTATGCTATGAATGCCATATTAATAATGATTGAGTGTGTATTTTTGAATGTTCAAGTGATGTTTTGTGTGTAATCGGCAAAAAAATAAAACCAAATTTCGTTAATTTTATTTTTAGATGTAAAATAATTAATTTTATATTAAATAGAAACGTAAAACTCTTAAATAAATATGGGTTCAAAGTTTAAGAACAGAGTTGAAATTTATTTTACACATATGTTCTGATAATGTCAAAATAATGATTAAAATTTCTTTCAGTTTTAGACCATCGATTAATATTTTGTTTAAATGGTATATTAAAAACAAAACCTTGTATAAAAAACATAAGTGGAAAAAAAGATCAATGATGAAGAGGATAAGAGATTTATATTATTACAATTTAATCATTTAATTTCATTATTATTTTATTATACCAAACAAAATCTTAAAAAATTGACTTTTAAATATTTGATATAGATAAAGTTTTTGAATTTCTTTTTTCTTTAACTCAGTTTCAAAATCTCTTACATTCTTCTGAATGTAACAAATAGTACTGAAATAGCGCAATGGGACTTCACTAAATCATTTTTATTTACCCGAATCCACATATAAAAACGGTCGGATTTTTAAGATCTATTTAAATGAAAATATAATTATTTCAAACTTTTATTCAATTTTAATAAATAATTGCTATGTTTCTGTTCACAGATCTTTTTAAAAAGATTTTAATATTTAATACATAGCAAAATTATTCTAGATGCTAAAATATTTCAATAATTAATAAAAAATAATAAAACTATATTGAATATTTATTTTTTTTAATATTTCAAACAATTTTTAGTTATTTTAGAAAAAAATGCAATTTTTTAATTTTAAATTTTAAAACTCAGTGGTTAGTTTTTGTCAAGAAAAATAATAATAGTTCATTAAATTACATCTGTAAGATCTTTAATGTTTTTACTCAAGGATTTATTTTTAAATTTATAATAATTTTCTATTTCTTTATTCATTTGCAGTCAATCGATCAATATTTTGTTTGATATTTAACTCGAATTTTCAGCACAGCGTTTATCAACTGCTATTACAACATAATGCAATCATTGAATAATTTAATCAGTGATTGTAAAGCTGATTTATATTTATCAAAAAAATATTTTATTTTTTTGTTTACATTTGATCTGTTTTCATGTTTTAAATTTTCACTAAAGTATAAATATTATATATATATATATATATATATATATATCGCATGGAATTAAAATATATGAATTTAATAATAATATTTGTCCTTCGTTTTGTCCCAATTACACAAAATATGAGAAATATATAAGAAATTACATCCGTCAATAATCTTTATTTTAGCTAAGTACTTCCTTGAACTTTTCTTTACGTAAAGACCTTGAAAAATTGGTGACCTACAAAAGAAAATAATTTATCTAATGCATCCATATGCAAATCAGTGTGGAATAATGTTAAAATAAACTAAATTAATGAAAATATACTTACAAATTAATTACAAACTTTTAAAAAAACAGTAACCAGTAAAAAATAATAAAATAAAAGTGCTGTGCCGAAATTTGTGAATACCATAAATAAATCTGATTCATAGTCAAATTTTGTAGAAAATATAATGTCATTTATATGTAAAAAAATAAATCAGAGGTGAAAATCAAAAAAGTTCTTATAATAATAAATAATTAATGATATAAATTTTAAATTATTAATAAAATATTTTGTCTTTAATAATAATAATAATAATAATAATAATAATAATAATTATAATGAAAATAAAGCAACAAACTAACATATATATTATACTACAATATATTTCGACAGACTCACTCTCATCCTCAGGTAGATTTGAACTTGAAACTATATAAAACAAATTACTTTTATTTAAACAAATTTATTTTTTTTATTTTAAAAATATTATACTAAAATTATAAATACTACTTTTATTTATAATACAATTCTCATTTTAGTCGTCCGATCATCTAAGAATAATTGCTGGACCTCTCTAATGGAAATCACTGACCTACCAGATGACAGATTTTCGGCGAGCAGCTCTTTTCAAAACAGGTCGACCTTTCAGGCTCATCAGGCAAGGTTACACAACTATTTTTTTCTGCTTTTAAATATTTTTAATATTAATAATATTTTTTTAATACAAATAAACAAAATTAAAACTTTTTCTTATTTTGAATAATTTGAGAAAACGAAATTAGAATTCCAACTAAACAAATTGTTTTGTCTGTGACATCAATTGTTTTGAATTTATCAAATGATCAAATGAAATTTATCAAAATATACTTGTTGTATTCCTAATAATACAAAAAACAAAAATATATAATAAAAATAAAAAATAATGATAATAATAAAATTAACAATAATAATAATAATAATAATAATAATAATAATAATAATAAAATAATTGGTTTTGTGAAAGTTATTTATGAAAATTAATTTCTTAGACCTTTATTTGATTGATGAAATATTTTGATAAGAAATCTCCTTGAATGCCAACTCCGTAGTTTACAATAATCTAATTTGGCTTCTTTAAAGAATAGGTTTAGCATTATTGAATGACTCTGAACTTTTGCAATTTTATAATTAGTTTATTTTTGAGAACGAATTTACTGTCAAAACTTTACGTATTATTTCACTTTCTTTTAATTACTTTATTATGTAATATGAGATTGCGTGTTATCATTTAGCTTTATCACTAGCATGTTTCCATATAAATTATGACCGTATAGTAACTATTATAAGATATCCCAAATTCCAGTCCTACATTGAGCTTAAATTACGATAATAAACATAACATATATACATCTTTTTTAAAACATATTTTGTCCATCAAGGCAGGGCGGTTTTATTAAGGTTGTTTCACTTTCATTTTATGTAGAAATTGAGCAATATGGTCTAATTTTTATATAATTTTGCCTTAATTTATCGCAGTAGAAAAATGTATTAAAAAATTTAAATTTAAAAAGAAATTCCTAAAATTAATCAATTTCAAAAAAAATAATTTAAATTAAATGTAATTTTATTAACGTCCTTTATATTTGTGTCCATCTTTGATTTTGTTTTTCATTATCCCTAAAATTAAATTGTCAATGTAAAAATGTTTTTAAAAAACTGCTTTTATATTTGTATTATAATTAAAATTAATTTTTCATCTATAAATCATTTTACAAAATATATTTCACAATTTATGTCACAATCTATTCCTAAAATATTGTTTAAGTGTGACTTATTTGAAAGATTTATTAAATTTATGTTATTGAGTAAATATTACATCATAATTCATAACATAACTTATCGTAGCGATAAAACTAATTAATCATTATTTACAATTTGTTTAATTTAGATATTATGTTTACATTTGTCAATCCTGATAATGACTAATTAATTCATATAAAATTTTATTTATTTTACATATTTTAATCATACATCATATTTTTTACATTGTTTAACATTTAATTATTGCTGTTATCAAGAAACTATTATTTAATACTTCTATATTAAAGCATATATATATATAACTATAAAAATGATGTAATTAAAAATATAGATGAAACTTTTCATTTTTATAGAAAGTAAAATTTTGACAGCATATATCCGTTTATATCCAGATATAGTAAAATAATTTTCATTTTTAATTTTCTTCCTTTGCATGAATATGTATTTTACTCAGAGACTTCATTAAAATAACGCTATCAATTTTAAAATGAAATTTAGAGCAATCATATGGTAATAAAATACAAAACAAAAATAAATAATAATAATTCATTGAGATTTCGTTGTTTAAATACTGTGGTGTTTTGAATAAAAAATGAATATTTTCAATGCGTAATATGTCATACAAAAGCTTTACTATATTTACAATCTTCATAATCATGACACTCAAATGAAAATCATTTCTTTTAATTTTTCGGATTCTCCATCTTGTAAGTTTATTCTTTCCTAGGAATTGACCATAATTCTTACCAACATTAAAACTATAAGTTCAAAGTCATTTAAAGTGAGGTTTATTAAAAAATTTTAATTTCTGTTGTTTTAATCTTTTTGATTATTATATAAAGTAGGCTTGATTTTTTAAGTTGTATGTTTAAGGTCCTTCCACAAATCCTTCAATAAGTGAATATTGAACAAGATTTTAGATTTTTTAAATAATAATATCTATATTATTATTTTAAAAAAATCTCCCTCGAGAATTATTTTAATATAGTAATACATAAATTGAGAATTCAACAAACATCATCAACCAACAACATACTTTCACATAATCTTTAATTAAACTGGTATTCATTAAATTATTAATAATATTAATAAATTTATTAATATATCACTTTAATTAATTAATTAAAAGATAACTCCAATAAAAAATTCTTCGTACGACATATTTCGACAGCATAACTGTCATCTTCAGGTACACAAAACCAACTAAAATATTATGAATTAACTTTTAATTTAAACAAATTATTTTTTTTATATTAATTTAATTTTGTAATGAATAAACATTTAAAAAATATTCAAATACTTTTAACTAATTTAAAATGTTATTTATATAAATATTATAATTTTTTATCAATATTACAATTTTTTAAAAAATAACGTAATTTACAAATTCAATTATTTTAATAATATTAAAACTTTTTTTTTAAAAAACAATACATAAACATGATTTAACATACTTAAACTATTTCAAAACATTCAAAACATTCGTAGTCACAGCACTTTGCACATTAATCTTTGGATCCAATGACTTTATCAACAATGGTTCACATATCACGCGTTCCCAATAATTATTAAACTTTTCAACAAAATTCTAAAATCAGACATTCCTATTTCACTTTTACAGCCTCTATTGTGTTCACTAATATTAGTCAAACCCTTCAATCGACAATGCTCTAGAACTCGAGTACAGAGAAGACGAGAAGTCTCTTCAATGTATATGGCATTACACCCGTTACATGTAAATTGATAAACGAGATCAGAACACAATCCAACCGGAGTTTTTGATTTATTAATAAACATATTGCGTACCTTACACGAATTAGAGACGATCTTATACTCTAAATTTCCCATCTGTTTACTTAACTTCCTTTTATAATTTGTAGAATCTTTAGACTCTTTATTGCATCAAAGCCGTTCATAAATCAAGTTGTTATAGGGGTTCCCATATTTTCTGCCCTTAAGCCTCTTTCAACAAATAGATAGAGTGGTCGCCACCTGTTACTTTTTTCAAGAAAATTTATTGTTTGGAGTAGATAATATTACATTTAATATACAAAAACGTATTTGATTAAAAAATTAATGCATAATTAATGCATAGCATTTCATTACCCAGTGCTTTATAAAAAAATTAAAATAAAAAGAATTGTGATTCGATCCATTAGTGGTAAACAAACCTAAATTGGTTAGATAGCACCTTGTTACTCTTTGGACATAGAGTTGAGGACCCTTGCACTAGTAGCCTTAATAGACGACATTAAGCGTCGTAACTTCATCATAAATTGGCGCTTCAAAAATGTATTCTTTTATTCAATGACAATTTATAAATAAATTTCAAAATGTTAATAAACAACAAAATGTTAGAAAAGTTGTAAAAGTTTTAGAAAAATTTTAAAAAAGATTTCAAACAAATAAAATGATACGGCGTCATATTCACTCTTAGTATTCTATGGCAATATCTCTAGTACTTCTAGACCAAAGCTCTCCAAAGACTGAATCAGATGTTGAATGGGGAAAATTCAATCCACTCATCCGAATGGGAATTCCCACCAACCTAAGCATTGTTCCCTCGTCAAACCGATCGTGAAGTAGACTTGAACATTTTTCTACAACGGAGAAAAAATAGTAAATGAAGAATAATTTTCTTTCATGAAATAAATAATTTCACAATGAAAAACAAAAGACCGTGACAGAATTATTCAACTGTTCATCATTATTTCGCTTTTGGAGAAACAATAGACAATTCTTTGCATCGTTTGGTTTTCATTGGAATTTCTACTACTTTTACAGTTTGCGTTTTACTATTAATTTAATTTTTATACTTAGCTAAAGAAAAGATAATTTTGACGAACAAATATTTCAAAATCTTGAAGAAAAAGGTAAAATATGTAAAATAATATTGTTGAACTTCTCTCGTTACGTAGCAAATGAGTAAGATTTGATAAAATATTGTGATTAATATTGAAAAATTAAATTTAGTTTAAAATTTCTCAGTAGCTAAAGTTAATTTTAAATTTTTATACAAATTCCCATGATTAATTTAGTGACATTTACAATTTGTATCTGTTATAAGCAGAAAAGTATGCACAGTGCTCGCAAGCATACACACATACACATTAATGGCATGAAGTGAGAATCACGTGAATATTCTAACCAACGAGCTGTTTCAATGGGAAAATGGTTTATGTTAACCTACGAAAGTTTTATTTATAATTTTATTTATCTAGATTTATTATAGATCTATTATGTAGATTTTCTAATGATTTATTAAGTTTATTAATCTTCAAGCGGGCGAGCAGCCGTAAAATTTTAGGTGAACTTATTAATATAATGCGCGCCCGTTAAAAGGTTAAGCTCAAATACATTTCTTTTTAATTATAAATAATTACCAAACTCCATGTTATTATAAAATAGTGAATATTTGTTGCAAACTGTGACGTAAATTTTACGGCGCGTACTCGCTCGTGTTAAAATATTGTTTTGTTTGTTTTTCCAGGGTTTTGATTCAACTGTTCCTTGATAAGATTGTAGATTTATTATTACTTCCGTTAAGAGGTGTGTAATGGTGAACTTTTTAGTCTTCGTCATTCAACTGTTCTCAAATCCCAGTTTACCAACTTAGACTTTAACTTTTTTGAAGCAGTTTATATTTCTTTACAATTTATGCATCTTTTATCTGTTTCCTTAATACATATTCGTTGTTGAGCTCGTGGGATTATCTTATTGCATTGGTATTTCTAAGCGATTTAGACGGTATAAACAACTCAATAATTTACTAATAAAAAATTTAACTATTACCGAACCTAAAATCAAAGAAGTCATTTACTCTTTTGCAACACAGTAAAATGCTTTGAAGAAAAGAAAGGTAAAGTTGTCTGGTATGTATGGTTTCTATCGGAATAAGATGATTGCAAATTACTTTTATATTATATTGATACGTAATGAGGTTCTATTTCATTCCTTCACAGTAGCCATTTTATATTGGTGTAAAACTATTATTTAATAAAAAATATAAATATATTAAAATATTTTATAATATTATATTTTGTAAATAAATTTTTTTTTTCATTATAAATATTACTACAGATTACTCTATATTTACCGATCAAACCCTCAACCAGAAAATGGCAACGCGTGGTGTCCTCATAAAAAGGCAAGTTCCCATTTTAACGAATGGATAGAAGTGGATTTCAAGTCAATTAATGTAATAAATGGGATCTTCACCAAAGGAAGAGGAGAAGGCAATGTAAGCAAATAGAAAAGAATATAAATAAATTAAATTTTAAATATATTCTGAAAATATATTATTATTATTATTATTATTATTGCTACTACTACTATGATTTATATTTATATTAGTAGTAGTATATTTAATATAACTTGTTTGCTATATTTAATTAAAGTAACGTATAATCTTCTGTTAAAATCAAAAATAGAGAAAGTAAAATTGAAAAGGAGAAGTATAATATAATATTTACAACGAAAAAAGTCAATTAAATAGTTAAATTAAACATTAATGGATATTTTGTTAGTTTATATTACAGTTGTATTAATCTCAGTTCATCACAGCTTCTAAATAAAAATATATTTGATGCAACACATTAGGATTTTCTACTGTTTCTCGCCAAAGGTTGATACGAGATTTTAAACAAAATTTATTAAACTATTTGTTTATTTGTTTTAAAAGGTGTGTTGAAATTAATGGAAAAGTCAAAAGTTATTTATATCAAATTATGTTGAAATTAGTATTTAAAAATAATAATAATAATAATAATAATAATAATAATAATAATAATAATAATAATAATAATAATAATAATAATAAAAATTATAATAATAATAATAATAATAATAATAATAATAATAATAATAATAATAATAATAATAATAAAAATAATAATAATAATAATAATAATAATAATAATAATAATAATAATAATAATAATATAATAATAATAATAATAATAATAATAATATAATAATAATAATAATAATAATAATAATAATATAATAATAATAATAATAATAATAATAATAATAATATAATAATAATAATAATAATAATAATAATAATAATAATAATAATAATAATAATAAAAATTATAATAATAGTAATAATAATAATAATCATAATAATAATAATAATAATAATAATAATAATAAAAATTATAATAATAATAATAATAACAATAATAATAATTATAATAAAAATAATAATAATAATAATAATAATAATAATAATAATAATTAAAATAATAACATTAATAATAATAATAATAATAATAAAAAATATGAACTAAAATTCCATATAAGAATTTCATATATGAATTTATTTCTTTTGTTGGAAACTTTTATTAAATTACTTAAGGAAATGACAAATTCGAATAAAATATAAAATACTTTAAATGGGTAACTTAATGAAGGAGAAAATAATGTAATGATGGTTCTTTGCATATAAACTAATTCCTACTAAAGGAATTACAAAAAAAATATTTTAATTTAATATAACTTAGTAAATGTTCTCATTATTTTCATTATTGCAATAATAATCTTTTACAATATTTAAATAAAAATCTGAATTAAGCTAAAATTTTATCTTACATAAAAATGAAACCAAATTTTATTTCTAATTAATTAGTTAATAACGTAAAATAAATTATTAATTATTTTATATGACATTAAATATAATTTTTATTTTTTTTAATGCAGCGATATATATATATATATATATATATATATATATATATAATATCTTTAAAAATAACTATAAATATTTATTCCAATTAATATTTGTCAACTACAGTAATCAATTGAAACAAACAAAATATTAATTATAACAAATCCAATAATGATTTCATTGTGAATTTCACCAATCAATTGTCGGCAATTAAAACAATAATTGATTTTTATCGATTATCGTTGATTGATTAGGTTCACAACTCTAGAGGAAAACTTATTGATTGGATCTCTTTGGATCAGGAAAGGATCGAGTGCAGTAAACGAAACTGAAAGTCAGCTTTTCAATTGCTCGGTGAGTTTGCATCGTCAATTGAACTGTCCTGGGAATAATGGTTGATTAATTACCGCTTCATTCAGATGATTAGGGCCCATAATACCATTCCAATTAGTTATCGTGTCCCGGTTGGGTGAGAATTTAATAATTGATAAGGCTAATCAACGCGGCCGACTGACGAGAATCAGTATTCACTATATTTCCTCGTTTTATTTCTCGTATACATACAGAGATTGCTTTTAATTTGTCAGTAAGCAGCTGTAATTTGTTTCTCCATTTATCATTATTATTATTATTATTTTTATTATTATTATTATTTATATTATTATTATTATTATCATTATTATTATTATTATTATTATTATTATTATTATTATTATTATTATTATATTTATTATTATTATTATTGTTATAATTATTATTATTATTATTATTATTATTATTATTATTAATATAATAATAATAATTATTATTATTATTATTTGTTACTTCTGTGAGTTATCGATTTTCATCGTTTGTTCCGATAATAACTGGCACGTGCCGAATAGAATAAAAATAAATTTATTAATTGTAGTAAATAATGAATCAATTTATGAGATTTTTGACATAATTGGGTATTAATTTTAAATATTTCCATAATTGTTTTAATCGATTGCAATTTTGTTTGTTTCTAAATACGTTATAGTAATTATAATTAAATGGATTTTTGAATAAAATGAGATGTCAATTAATATTTTGTTTGATTATTAAATTAATATTATAAAATAATTTCTTGCAAATTATTTAATCATCATACTAAAATGTGTGAAAATCTTAATAAATTTAAACAAAAGAGACTATTTTCTAGACTTTAATTGTAAATTTTGAGTAAATTAATCAGATGTTCTCAAATACCCTACATTAATCTACCAATTTTTCATTACCTTAAATTTAACAATATTACCCATGTTGTTAGAAAATCCTGCATAATTCTATATATATATATATTTATATGCTAAAAATGTTAAATTCTAAGTTTTATTATAGTAGTAGGATGTGAGCCCGTCAGATACAACCCCATTGGCTTATGTAACTATTACATAACATTTGATCTCTGTCCACGCTGTTTCTACCTGGAGATTAACCTCTGTTCATTCAGTTGCTACCTAGTAATTGACCTTTGTGCACTGACCTCACGATTACATGACCACTGGTCAGTCCCTGAGACACATTTATTACTTAACCATTGTAATGTCACGTGCCCAATGGTCAGTCACTACCCGGAGACACACTTATTACCTAACCCTTATTATGTTACGTGGACCAACACACCTATAACCTAACTGTTATTATATCACGTAGTTGTGGACCAACATACCTATCAACTTCCACACACCCGCCTTCTAGAACCTTCCACACACCTACCTTCTAGAACCTTCTACACACCTACTAACTTCCACACCTACCTAACTTCTAGAACCTTCAGTTCTTAAACCGTTCACACACACACATCACCGATCAGCACCGATCAGCACTGATCAACACCGATCAACACCCATCATCGCCCATCATCACCCATCATCACCCATCACCCATTTTATAAATAAATTATATTTATTTTTTCGAGTACCACTTAGCGACATCTGACGTACCACCGTTATAAAACCGCTGGTATATTCAAGTGTGAAACAATATGCATGTCCAGCTAAATGACCAGCTGCAAGTGATTTATCTTCCATTACCACACACACACACACACACACACATATATATATATATATATATATATATATATATATATATATATATATATAATATTCTTCGTTAATCAAACAACAAACCGGGATGTACCAAAATCCATTCGACGTCTTGTTTATTTAAAACAAATGCATTAAATATTTGGATAATTAATTTGAGAATTACGTTAACATTTTATATAGGTAAATATTATCTTAAAAATAAGACATTTCAAACAAATTTGATATTCATAATACATTTTTGACAAAACGCCAGTGCCAAGACGAATTATTTTTTTAAAATTTTTATTATATTTTAAGCAGTGTATTTTAATAATTTAAAAAAATATTTTTAATAATTATTTTCAACAATTTAGTCAATAAATATAAACTAATAAAAAAAGTTTAATTAGAAATAAACTTGACAAAAACATTAGCAATTATGAACGAAATATTGTGTAAAAATAACAAAAATATGTTGTAGAAAAATAATTAAACAATACACACACATTCACAAGTATACTCACATACATACACACAATCATGAATACACACATGTATACACGCATACTCATTGACATAACAGCTTATTGCATCATTTTAAGTCATATCAAAATTATTATTTATGATGAGTTTTATTTATAAACTTTTTTATTTTTTATTGATATAGAATTATAACATTTGTTATATTAAATGTTATTTAAAATTTATTGGAAAAGTATGATAATAATAATAATAATAATAATAATAATAATAATAATAATAATAATAATAATAATAATAATAATAATAATAATAATTGTTTCAAGAAAAATATAAAAATCGAAATTATTTAAAAATAAATAATGTCAATTATTTAAAAAGTTATTGAAAATATTTTTTATAAAAAGAATTTTAAAAAAACATGCTGTAAAATTAAATAATATAAATCACATTCTGCAAAATATATATTCAACTTATCTATTAGAACGCTGAATGTGAAATTTGATATAACATTGTTGATAAATGAAAAATAATTTGTTTCGAAAATATTTGTTGTAATAATAGTTATTTTGTACACTTTTCCTTAGCGCGGTATAATTAATAAAAATCATCAGATATTCACAATTGCAAATAATAAAACAAAATTAACTAATGCAGACGATAAAAGCGTTTAGGCGGGAAAAATAAAAGTGTAGCATATGGGCATTATAGCGGGAGGTAATATGGCTATTGGGTAGATTATACAGATGACAAAGATTTGAGTATTTAGGCATTTAATTCGGTAAAAGTTTTGAAAATTTTGTTTTTTATTAGGAAATTTATTTTTAGGTTTTAAGCAAGATGAAGTTGTTAGACTTTTTAATTAAAAAAAATTTTAAATTGTCGAATTAAAAAATAATTCTTAAGAGACTTTGTTTATTTGTTTAAAAGAAATCAAAAGCACATTTAAATAAATAGTTAAAAAGTAAATAGGTTTTACTTGATTTAAACAAATAAATAAAAAAATTTGTAACCAAAATCTAGCACAAATAACCAAAGAAATCTCAATATCTCTTTGTCCAAAATCTTTCATTTTAAGAAGACGTTTGATCTATTCTATTCTCGCTGCTCTATAAACTTAAATATTAGGATGGGGCGTAAGACCAAGTAGTTACATTTTCAAATTCAAAACCAAATAACATAATTACAAATTCAGTCTAGATTTTAGACCTTTTAGTAAGATCTTATTAAAGACTCATAAAATACCTCATAACCTTTTCATGTCTTTCTAGTAACTCTACATGAAAATGTGTTAATTAAACATTATCTAATAATATAATAATACGAGAAAAACAAATTTTTGGATTCAGTAAAACAAAAACAAAATTAGAAATCTGATTAAAGAAATATTTGCAATTGTAGCGCTAACGATTGCGAAATATATTTAATTCGTCCTTAACAGTATCTTTCGTGATGAAAATTTTCTCTAGATGAACTTGATAAAATTCTGACGAGGAAATTTCACAATTTTCCAATAGTTTTTAATTAATTTCCCACTAACAATACCAAATCCTTTGCGTGTCTCTTTCAAAACTCAGAAATATTAAAAAAGGATTTCCTTATAAATGAAACATGAATATTAACATACCACTGTCAGCTGCAGAATAGAACTTACATTTTGGATGTGAAAAGTTTCTTTTTCAACGAATATAATTTCATATTATGAAAAATAAAATATATTTTTTATAAATAAATTACTTCCATAAATTATTAAGTAACAATAATAATAATAAAATAATTAAATAACAATTGTTATAAATATATATGTCACGGGTGCAATGTCACACACATTGGAATGACTGCCCGTCATTTCCGATCTCAAATTCTTGATCACTGTCGACTTATAGAATTGATCGATATTAGTAAACAAAATGTTGTGTTGCTTGATGAAAATAAATGTAAAATGATTTTGTATAAAAGTTTGAAAATATTTTAATAAAATTTTGTTAAATTTAAATTTTATAAAATTTATAAAATTATTATAATTCAGGCATTTGAAATATTTTATATTAAATGGTTAAAAAATGATTTTAAAAAATTGCACAAGTTTTAGAAAATCAATTTTGGTAATTTTTTTAAATTAACGTTAATTTAAATTTTAAAAACTTATTATTGTATTACAACCAAAATTTAAAAAATAAAGAAAGACGATTAAAAAGGTAAAGGTGAATAAAATGCAATTGAAGAACCAGCTAAAAAAACGGACTGGTCAAAAGTATTATTTACTCACATGAGTGTTTACTGTTGACATAAGTTCCACGTAAAGATGTTAATTATTGTATAGTAAAATATTTAATGAATAGTAATGATATAGTAAACTTTTGCTACAAGTTAATTATAATAATGATATAAATTGCACCAATGGCTTATTATGTCACTGATTAATTTTTAAATAATATAATTATTTGAATAAATGATAATTAAAATTTGTAATTTGCTTGAATAAAAAGATAAAAGAACATGACAACATGCGAAACTTATTTGTTCAAAATAGCTAGCGAAAACATTAGTAAAACCAACAAAATAATTGAATTTGCGTATTTTTCCTACTGCAATTAGTCTTTTTATAATTTATAATTATCATCAATTATTAATTTACACAAAAGCACATTTGTTTTAATTTAAGTAATTAACAAAAACCTATGAATAGTTCTAGACGCTCACATTAATAACTTTAAAATTCAAACAAAAGAACTCTAAATTAGTTTTACTGAACGAAATTAAACGAAGCTTAAAATATTTGCTATTCAAAAGATCATTATAAAGAAAATGCATTATATTGTTCAGTAAGAATGCTTAATACAATATGATGATGATGATAATAATAATAATAATAATAATAATAATAATAATAATAATAATAATAATAATAATAATAATAATAATAATAATAATAGTAATAATAATAATAATAATAATAATAATAATAATAATAATAATAATAATAATAATAATAATAATAATAATAATAATAATAATAATAATAATAATAATAAAAATAATTCAATAATTCTGATTTGATATCATACAAAATCATTGCTTTGTGTGCATCTTTTTGGTGTGTGCATACTGCGTATTTTATGATTCTTTAGTGAGCTACTTACACCAGCTTTTATAAATTACTATCAGAAATGACAGTTATTGGAAAATGATAGCGTAAAAGTTAAAATTTTCATTAAATTTATATTTTTTAAAAGCATTTTCCTAATTTAAATTTTTAAAAATTAATGTATTAAATTTTTATTTAAATATAGATTTTTAAGTTTTTTGAAATGTTTTCAATTACAAATAATTTGTTTTGATGTGATTGCAGTAATTTTCTCTGTATTATTTGACTTCGATCAGTCTTTTGCTGCTATTTTCTAAATGCCTAAAAATATTTAATTTTAAAATTGTTATTTCAATTATCAATTACGTTTTTCAATGCTTTTCTTTTCTATTTTCCACATTTTACGGTAATCTATTATCTTTTTCAAAATGTTTCAAATGTGAAGGAGTGAAAACTGTTATTGAACAGGAAGAAAATGGTTTTATGTAAAGTGTCATTAATTGGGCATACATTGTGTAAAAGTCGTAAATATGTTAAAGATTATCTGCTAAAGAAATATGGATGTTCTTATTATTAATTCTGGCATTGCTTTTATAAATGACAATATTGTTCGGTTTATGTACCTTCAGTTCATTGCAATCTTTCAAATTAAATGTATCCAGTGCGTTGAAGTAAATGCCTCTGAGGGGCTTAGTGGTGAGTATGAGAACCATTTTTCTAGAATTATGACGATAAACAAGTCTCATTATTGCCTTCAATAGTTTTGCCAAAGCTTATAAATAAGTAAAGAAAAGTTCAAAGGAAGTTTTCAAAACCAAGTCAAAGAAAAAACTCTATACAAAACTCTAAAAGGTTCATCCAGACACTAAATTCTCTGGTAAAGCTATATCAATCATGAACCACTTCAATTGAGATGTACGCTAAAGAATTGGGAATGAAACTACCGAATTGGCAAGTTACAACCTTTACATGATTATAAGTAACTGGCAAAAGAAAGATTTGATGAAAAAGCAACATCTGATCCAAATTATATGAATTAGAAACGCTATCAAATTAATAAAAAAACAATATAAAACTTATAATTATAAATAAGCATTAATCACAGACAATTTTTATTCTTAATAAGACCAAAGTTACAATTTTGGGGAGGCCTTGTTTTTAGAATTAGTTTTCTTGCCATTGAAGGGTCATAGTTTTATAAATTTGTTTATTTCGGGTTGCACATTTTTTATTCTTTAAATGACCGTTGTAATTTTGGCGACAAACCTTTGAGGGGCTCTGGTTCATTGAGATACACTAAATCTCCAAACTTTATTTCATGAGCTTTTTTGGGCCTCTTTTTGTCTGATACAAATTATATGGAATAGAAGTGCTATCAAATTAAAACAAAATAATATAAAACTTATAATTATAAATGAGCACAAATCACAGACATTTTGTGATTCTAAAAGTGACTCGAGTTATTAATCTATTTTTAGGAATATTGTTTAAATTTCTTTCAATTATTTTATTGAAGTTATTTAATTAAAAAATAATTTCCTTTAAATGTTTTATTATCTAGACTGAATCTAAATTATTATTTATTTTTATCAATGAATTTAATTTTACTTTTAATGTTGTTTAATTAAACTCGAAATTTTACTTTAATCTTGAATAATCGTTTTGTCTTTTATTTAACTTTCTTTTTGTTTTTATTTTCAAAACAATACTTTGGGCATATAAACTTGAAATTTGCCTCATAATTTATAAGGTTAAATAAAAATAATTAAATGAATAAATAAATCCTATTTTACACATTGAAAAAAATTGCAATATTTTAATAATATCTCTTTTTTATTTTTGATATTAATCAACTTTCTTCACTAGAATATTTCCGTAACCTGTAAAATCCTTTATCTTCTTCAACATTTACATTTTTTCACTTTTTTTCTTTTCTTTTCTTTTCCAGAATATCGGTCAATATTTTATTTAATATTTGTATTCAGATAAACAAAATACGACTAAATTAACATATTTCTTTTAAAACACTCAAAAATTTCAATAAAATTACAAATATGTATGTCTGATAAAATTTGACGCCGCCAGCTACACTATGCTAACAGTAAGAAGGGACAGTAAAGTTTGATTAAGGAGCTGCCTAGAGGGGTCATAAATAATTCAGTATGGATTTGGGTATGATGATTTTTATACTGTTATTTAAAGCTCGAGACTACTATGAAAACCTCTATAAAGTCATTTACTTACATTTTAAATTTTAACCGTTTTCATACGTCTTCTATATTTTTTTCTTTGAAAATAATAAACATTTAGAAATTTAAGCTTGACAAAAAGGTGGATAATAACAAGTGAATTAAACTTCTAGAGTTTATGAATGTCTTAAAGAAATAATGAGTTAAATAAAAAAAATAATAATAAAAAACAATTAAATAACGACAAGATTAGTCTGAGAATGAGTTAATTGCTTTTGGAATCCCTCATAAATGGGTAAGATGTATTCATATCTTCAAATTTCTGTTTAATTTTTTTTCTTCTTATTCCTATTTTTCTTCAAAATTTGTTTTCCTGAACGTCTTTGTTAAATTGTTTCTATTCTGTATCTTATGTTTTTATCTCTCCTTTTTTCAGGGTTTGATCTTGATTTTATATTAAATTTTGCAATGGAATTTTCACAGCTGTATGTTATAATAATAATATTTGTTTTATTGTATTTTTTGGTTTTTATCTTTTCTTATTTCCTTTATCAATTTTGCGTACCTTCTGAAACGTTTGGAGTAAATATTATTCATTTGAAAAAATCAATATTTTTAGAAACAATAATTTTTCGTATTAAGTGTTTCTATTTTTAATAATTTTTTATTTTATCAATAAAATGTGAGTTTTATGAAATTAATTTTTTTCTAATATATTTAAGAGTAACAGCATTCGACTCAGATTTGATTGGACCGCAATGGAAGATCAAATCGGATTTGTTGTTAAAAGGATTTATTATAATCTAAAATTTTTACAAAATAAATATTTTGCAGCAAAGGCTTATCTTATCATTTATTTATTCAGTAATTATATAATCCAATTTCATAATAATATTTGATCATGGAATATACAATTAAATAATAAAATATTATGTCATTATTTATTTATTTGTTTAGTAAATACAATAAAAATTAATTCGTAAAAAATAAATTATCAAAAATATATATTTTTATTCAAATATTTCTCAGATAAATCAATAATAATTCAAGAAAATTTAAAAATTTATTCCAATGAAATTATTCTTATGAAGTTATTATCAAAATATAAATAATTTAATTGCTAGCCTTAAAAAATATAATTTATTTCTTTCTACTTATTTCTGCCGTTTTAGTAATTATTGCCCTTGTAGAGTAATTAGATTAAAGAAGAACTATTCAAAATTTACAAAAATACCCTTGGTTATTGTTATAATTATAATAATTTTTTTGTTAATATATTATTTTATTTAAATAAATGCATAGAAAAATAAAATTAATTTACTCAGTTCGTTGAATTCGTGCCAACAATTAAAATTGCTTACCAACGTGAAAGAAATGGCAGAATATATGAATATCAAACCATAGAAAATCAATCGGTATTTATTTTAATTTTAATTAATTTATTATTTTATTTATTTATTATTATTATTATTATTATCATTATTATTATTAGTATAAGTATAAAATGGTGATTCCTTGTTAGCAGTATAAATTAATATAACAGATAAGTGAGTAACAAAAAAGCCCTTGCTGCGAAGTAATAATTATATTTTTGAAAAAAGTTTCGATTATTAAATAAATAAATAAGAAGATTATTATAAGTAATAATTATTTAACATCAAATTTTTGGTCTTGCCTTTATCAATTGATTTTTAATAATATTTAAATAAGAGCCAAATATTTGTTTTACATACTGAGAAATAATTTTATATATTATATTGTTGAAAAATGTTTCGATTATTAAATAATCTTTTTCAGCTTCTTTTCAGAGAATTATTTAATGATCAAAAACTTTTTCAAAAATATAATTATTACTTCGCACCAAGAGCTTATTTTGTTACTCACTTATCTGATATATTGTTATTATTATTATTATTATTATTATTATTATTATTATTATTATTATTATTACTATTATTAATATTATTAATATTATTATTATTATTATTATTATTATTATTATTATTATTATTATTATTATTATTATTATTATTATTTTAGTTGATTCCAATAAACACTGATGCAAGAACGCAAAGTAGAACGAAATTTATCCCTGCTATTATTGCGTCATCTATTAAAATTTACCCAGTGGATCCGTATGACGCTCAGATGATATGCATCAAATTTGCCTTATTCGGATGTGATTTTCATGGTAAGTTAATTTAATATATTTAAATATGTTTTATTTGTATATATTTTATCATTCTTTTAAATCACTTCACGCCATATCTTTTAATGTTAAATAAATTGAATTAAGTGGCCCACTAAAATTTGATACATCTCGTCATCCCTACCTTTTATAAAATCATAAAAATGTCAAATCAACATAATTTACAATATTTCAAAAAGAAATTATTTATTTATTTATAATATAATTAAATTTAAAGAAACAATGAAGCAATAAAATATGAAAAGCATTTTAATTCAAAATACAGGCAAACATTGAAACTAAATTAATAAATTATTGAATTAATTAAACATTTTTAAAATAAAAGAAAAAATAACAAATTTTACATAAAATTTTAACAAAAAATAATCATTGCAACCATAACCTTATTTAAACAAATTTGAAATAAATGTCCATAATATTATATTAAACTATTTTTAATTTTGTTTTAATTAAAGCTAATTATGCAAAAAGAATTATGACTCAATAAATAAACTAAATACACTCAATAAGTTTGATGTTGATTGAATTGCTTAAGAAGGGATTAACTCATTTAATCTAAATTATCTCTCGGAATAATTATCAAAATGATTTAACGTCTATAGTTTGCAGTGCAAATTTAAAGGGTATTAAATCTTAGTTTATATATGCAGTATAAAACATTCACAAAAAAGATAAATTTAACTGAATTTCAGAAATCAAAGTAACAACTTAAAATGAAATTTAAAAATAACATCAATTAAAAAGTTATTTGGTTCTGTGAAGAAATTCCTACCCCCTAAAAATAATTTCATCTTTAGTGTATTTACGTATGGTTTTAATTAAAACGATTAATTTAATATTTTGTGGAGTTATAATATAATTTTAATATTTCATTGAAATATTAATTAGGTAATATATTTTTTAAAAACGTTTTTTAATAAATTTTGCGAGAATTTAAAATGTTTAAAATAGATATTAAAAAATTTTTTAAAAAAATATTAAAAGTAAAATATTGATAATTTAATAAATATTTGATTATGGAAATGCAAAACTTTATTATAGTTTTATTGAAAAAAAAGCTAGATTTAATTGTAATATGTTATTTAGTCTAAATAATTTTAAATATTATTGCCAGATACACCATGGGACAAAATAAATGATTTTTTTAAAATTTTTATCTATGTTTCTGTATCAAAAAAGGAAAAAAATAATCAAATAATACAAATCGAATATTATATACATATGCAAGATTGAAAACATTTTTGTTTATTTTTAAAAAAATGTAATTTTTTTATTTTTTATTAACTAAAAGTCTGTAGCACCTCCTTTGTTACATATATTGAATCTACAAGTTTTGTATAAATTCCTGCGGTATAGTTTCCATATTTGTTTAATTTTTGTGAATGCCTCATTTAAATTGCAAGTCCGAGCTTCACCATATTTTTTTAACAAATGCCCAGCAATGTTCAATTATGTTAATATCTGGAAACTGTGCCGGTTATTGCATCATTTTAATTCGGTTTTCTTCAAAACACCTTGTGGCAATCTTACTTGTATGTTTCGGATCGTTGTCTTGTTGAGAAACATAATCACTAAGATATAATTTCTCCACAGAAGGTAAAAGATTTTCTTGTAAAATTTTAATATATTTAAGTGAATCCATTTTTCCATCAATGTTACATAAATTTCCAACTCCATTTTCACCTATACAGCCTCAAATCATAATACTTTCACCATTGTGTTTAACAGTTTTTTTAGTACATTGATTTTTCAATCTTTCTCCAGCTCAACCCATACATAAGTAATCCCATCACTATTAAACAAGTTTATTTTTGAATCATCAGATCAGTAATCTTTCTCCGATAGCTTTTAGGCATCACAATAAAATTTTTGGCAAATTCTAATCTAGCTATTTTATTTTTTTTAGATATCAAAGGTGCTTTTTTAGGTTTCATAGCCTTAAACCCTAAAAACTTAGCAAATATTTTGATCGTTTTTGATGAAATAACCTTTTTGAATTTTTTTTCTATTTTATTTGCAAGTTTAGGTCCAGATATAAATCTATCTGCATCAATGAGTTTTTTAATTCATAATCTTCAGCTAGACCACATAAAGACATAAATTCAATTTCCAATAATCAAGGCGAGGTCATGAGCTCAAACATAGACTACACTACCTCCCTTTAGGAGAGTCATAGTTACCCATACGGTAAAACAATGGGCCGTATGAATAAAGTTGATCATGTTATCCTACTCAAGAAATGTGAAGCATATGCTTAGTGATTTATGAATAAAAATGAACTTATGCTCAGGACCATTTGCTCTGGAAACCTTGAGCACATGCTTCATGGTCTTCATTTTATGAATAATAAAATGCATATGTTTTGAATTTTGAGCATATGCTCTTAAAAACTTGAGGTTGTTTAGGAGCAACCTCATTTTTTTATTTATGCTATGCGGAGCCGGTTGAACTTTGAAATAGCAAATTTTATGCTTTGTGCACAACTATAGATGTAAGGAGTGATGAGGATTACAAAAAATTACACCGATTTACACGCGATCATGTCATGTGGTTGGCCCATATAGTTTTGGACGGTTTTTATTGAAACTCGTGGTGGAGCTCTGTTATGCGAGAAGAAAATGGAAATCATTCTGCGATATTTGACAGATACGGGTTTCCAGAAAGGAGCTGCTTATAATCACGGAGTGACTCAACCTGCAACCATCAGTGCATTAGACTGTACGCGTAAAAGAAAAAAAATAAAAAGTGGAGTGTATGGTGACGAGTAGATCAACAGGATAAGGTTTCCTTCTTCAAATTTCCAGGTAAGCTGAATTTGCTGAAACCTTTATATTTATTGTTGAATGCCTGGACTTGTTTTTCAAGTCACTTGTAATGAAAAATGAATATTTACAAGTGTCGATGCCTGGTGGTCTGATAATCGTGTCCTGGAAAATTCTGATATATACCGCCATCTCCTGAGCGTAAATAATCAATCTGTTCTTCTGGCAGACGAGGGATATGGATTGACACCCTTCACCAGGACACCATTCAAACAACCTGTTAATGATATTCACAAACGTTACGGCCGTTCTGTTTTCACTGAACAAGCATTTGGACAACTGAAATGGAGATTTCCAGTGCTTCGTTATGATGTTCATTTAAAAATAGAAAGTGTATCAACCTGCATTTTTGTCTGTTTTGTGTTGCATAACGTCGCTAAGTATTTGAATGATGTTCACGACTTTCCGGATAATGTTATGGACAAACCGATTATTTCATTTATTGGAGGCAATATGGAAATCACAAAATTTACAACTGTGAATTAGAATAGAAAAACGGCGCCAGGAAATTTTGCCTCTTATTTAAACCTCTAGACCTAATTATGTGTACATGAGAGATTACTTTTATATATTTCAGTGCAGCTTGGTGTACCACTATGAGGAAGCTCATGCTCATGAGCATGAGCATGTACTCGGCAGTACAAGCAAATGGTTATTCATAAACTTGCGATCACATGCACTTGTACATATGCTCACACCCTTATGATGATACTCAAAGATTTGCTCCATGAGCACACGCTCCACTTTATTCATACGGCCCAATGCTGACTTGAATTTCTTCACAGTTTTCACGAAAGTAAAACCTTTTTGATCTTTCAATAAATAAAAGATTCAACAATAATTCAATTGTAACTTCAAACGGTAGGTCTAAAACATTTAGACGTCAGGACGAAAAGACAACTGGATTTGTGGGGCCCTTCATTTAATATAAATCTGAATTTATGTTAAAATTGCAAAAACGGTATTGTTTAACCGAAATCAATTAATTATTTAACTTTTTTAAACAAATTAAAATTCTTGAATTACAGATTCTATTTCAAATTAAGGTGTGTCTGTATAATTTTGCAATTTAATATTTAAATGTAATTTTGCCACTAAAATTATAAATCCTAAAATTTTATTTCTGTCATTAATATTAATCATCAATTTCTTATTTATTTGTTTACTCTAATTTTACATATATTTAATTAACTAATATATTATTATTACATATAAGTTGTTTTTTTAACAAGAATAAATATAGACTTCACTATAGTGTATTCATTATGCTGACTAAAATTTATTCATTTATACAAAAATTGAATTAATTTTTTTATTCATTAAAACAAAAAATAATTTTTTAAAAATCCACTTCATTTAAACAAAAATAAATATTTTTGACCCGTTGGATATGAAATACATTTAAAAAAAATATTTTTTAAATTGATTGCGAAGATTATTAAATTGATAGCGATGATTACTAAATTGGTTGCAAACGTTACTAAAATGATCGAAAACCCCCTATAAAAGTACTCAACATCATGGGATTTCATTGCTTACTAAAAAATTAATTAAAAACTATATTCACTAATGTGGCTTTTAAACACATCTTTAATTATTCCAATAACTCTCTATATATATGAGGCTACACCAACTTCAACAAATTTAGGGTCATAAAAGAAAAAAGTAAGTAAAAAGTTTTACATTTTTTTAAAATGATTTTGTAAATATTTTAAAATTTTTCAAATGCTAATAATATTTTTATTTAAATTATATTATCGTAATTATTATAAAATTTAGGTCATTTATATTTTATTTTTTTATAAAGCATTAATTTTTTGTATTTAAACAAAATTTTTAAATTTTTTTTAATGTGATTGCAGTTGTTTAAATCAGAACAGCTAATGAGTGTGAAACTAGTCCAATTTATTGCCTGTCTTTTGATTGTTTTGAGAAAGGGTATGCAAAAATTTAATAAATTTGACAGGAAGAACATTATTTAACTGCTTTTCTTCTATTCAGCAGGGAACAGCCATATCTGAAAAAATCAACATCCAAAGTTTTGCAGAATTTAGCCAAAATCTGATTGAAAAACTTCAGTGTAGAAATATTTTTTACGTGATAAATCAGGAGAGTCTACCAAATGTAAAAAATGTCATAAAATTTTGAAAACGACGGGCGGATCGACAAGCGAAATCATAAGCACATCGCAACTCACTCCATCGTAATAAATCAGGTCAAAAGACTAGCTTCTGTCACTTTAGCAGTACCACCAGCAAAACTTAATGGTCCACAATTCTCTATGAGCAAATAACTTATCACTAAATATCTTGTTGTTCATCACGATAGCTCTCTGAAGACAGTATTAGCCCGTTTGACAGCCTCCAATGGATTACCATTCAGCTTTTTTATAACATCGGTGGAGGAACATAGGTCATTGTCGGCTCGTGGATTTGACGTACCAAAATCAGCTATTACTATTCGTATTATGGTCATGAAGTATGGCAAAATTATTCAGCAAAAATACAAGCTTGAAGTCTCGGATGAAATTCACCATCAGCTTTGACGAATGGACTTCATTCAAGAACCGTCAATATTCGAATCTAAACGTGCACATTCAAAATAAAATTTTGAATTTTGGACTGGTTTGAATGTGTGGATCTTTGCCGGCAGAAAGCTGCATCAAACTTATTGAAGAAAAGCTGGAGTTTTTCGGATTAAATTTACACGAAGATATTGTATGCACCGTGATGGATGGTCTGTTGTAATGGTAAAGGAGGCATACATCTGGCGGTTGTGGATTTCCTTTACAAAAACCTGTTTTTACCTCAATCCGGTTTTTACTTAAAGTCGTTGATTGATCTTGGTTCAAGTATTTCATTTGAAGAAGAACTGAACATGATTCAAAATTTGGGAACAACACTTAAATTAGTAAAGCTAGCTGTGGAAGCACTTTGTCGTCGTGACGCAACACTGTTGTCAGCTGACACAACGATTTCATTGATGATAAATAATTTGAGCAGCAGTGACTCAGTCGTTCGGTTGAAGGAAACACTTTCACGTCAATTGAATCAACGACGAACGAAAGTTTTAAGTTTGCTTCAATATCTGCACAAAGGCAACCGAAATTATGCTAAATTGGATTTGGATCCTCTCCTAAAATTTGAACGTCTAAACAAAGCGACGATTGTTTCTATGGTTACAAGGTCTGACAAAGCCACTTGATCGCAATGAGTCATTTGAATTCGAATCGGACAGTGAAGCAGCTGAAGTAGAAGTCGAATTGCAGTTGTCCATGCAAAAGAAGCTTGCCAGAGCCATCGATAAGAAAATGAATTCCAAAATAATTTCCAAATAAAAAAGAACTGGCCATTTTCGAGGTTGAAGGTGAACGTGGAGCAAATTTTGAGAGCGGTTACGAAAATTTGAATTCAATACCATATACAAGCGTAGAACCAGAACGAGTGTTTGCAGGATGCGGAAAAACAGTGACCAAAATTATATCATCTTTAAGTGAAGAGAGCACAGACATTTTGACCTTATTAAGAGGATATTTTAGGACGTAAGCTAAATGAATAAATAAACAAAAAAGACTGTCAATTTGACTGACAAATTTCATTTATCATTATTTTCAATTGTGTTTTAATAATGCATTAAAAAATGTTTGTAAATATGTGTGGTTTTTAAATTTTAGGTAAAACTTTGAAATTTCGCTCAGTCTCGGTGCTAGCACCGGGATCCCGGAACCAAAAATTTCAGTACCGAAATCCCGGTTCTAAAACATTGGTCCGGATGCCTTAATAAATATTTAGTAGAAAAGTTATTTAAAAATAGTAGTCCTTATAATAACAATAAACTTAAAATTCTTTTCTTTGTCGCTAGCGGAATCATTTAACAAAATATAATTTAGATAAACAACTGTGTAAGTCAGTTTTTGGATTATTTATCACATAAAATGAAATATTTTGACCCATATAAGGCCCTGATCACTCACAGACAAAATTATACAACTCTTTCACTTTTTGCTTCTTTTTCTCTTATTGATATTTTCTCTCACTCAACTGTTTTTAAAATAAATATTGAGTTAAACAAAATTTTCAAATTTAATTCACCAATATAATAAAGTTTTTAATAGATCAAAGTAAAAAATTTAAATAATTATTTATACAGATTTAAAAGAGGTTTCTAAATATTTTAGAATTGTATTTGCATTTTTTAAAATTTAAATAAATATTACAGCTTTAAATTACTTTACTAAATTTTGGGTTTTCGACAAAATTTACAAAATTTATAATAATAATACATTTTTAGATTCTCCAGTGTCTTATTCCACATTTGATGGTGACAATATGTCACACCATAAATCTGTGGGGATCACTACTTCAGATAGATATTTTGATGGAGATAAAATCAGGCAAAATAGTAAAATATTATTAAAAAACGGTCTCGGTCTTTTGACAGACAATCGAGCTTGGCTAGGAAGTCTTGAAGGATTGAGAGACCCTTATTTTCTTGGATGGTATGTTTCCAACGCAAGTCCAATTCCTTATATTCCAATCAGTTTTGAATACGAAAAAAGTAATTGAAAATTTCTGTAATGATACTGAATAATTATCTAAAAGAATTATATCAAAACATTATATTCTTTGATGAACACTGAGAAAATCTAAAACAGATTTTCAAAAATAATGAATTTTTATTTTACAAATAGATAAATTTAATCATAAAAGAAACCAAACGTTATCATTAGACAATTTTCCCTAGTTAATATTGTTTGGGGATTCTTTTTTTTTTCAACTCATTGTTAGGATCAGATCTGGTTTTAAATTTGAATTTAAATGCAAATTGAATTCAGAAATTAAATTTAAATTTGAATTTAAATTTATATTTGAGTTGAACTCAGAAATTATATTTAAATTTAAATTTGAATTTGAATTTATGTTGAGTTGAATTCAGAATTCATATTTGAATTTGAATTTGAATTTATATTTGAATTCATATTTGAAATTGAATTTGAATTTGAATTTGAATTTGAATTTATATTTAAATTTGAATTTGAATTTGAATTTGAATTTGAATTTGAATTTGAATTTATATTTGAGTTGAATTCCGAATTTGTATTTGAATTTATGTTGAGTTGAATTCAGAATTCATATTTGAATTTGAATTTGAATTTATATTTAAATTCATATTTGAAATTGAAATTGAATTTGAATTTGAATTTGAATTTGAATTTGAATTTGAATTTGAATTTGAATTTGAATTTGAATTTGAATTTGAATTTGAATTTGAATTTAAATTTAAATTTGAATTTGAATTTATATTTGAGTTGAACTCAGAAATTATATTTAAATTTAAATTTGAATTTGAATTTATGTTGAGTTGAATTCAGAATTCATATTTGAATTTGAATTTGAATTTGAATTTGAATTTATATTTGAGTTGAATTCCGAATTTGTATTTTAATTTATATTTGAGTTGAACTCAGAAATTATATTTAAATTTAAATTTAAATTTATATTTGAGTTGAACTCAGAAATTATATTTAAATTTAAATTTGAATTTATGTTGAGTTGAATTCAGAATTCATATTTGAATTTGAATTTGAATTTATATTTAAATTTGAATTTAAATTTAAATTTGAATTTGAATTTGAATTTGAATTTGAATTTGAATTTGAATTTGAATTTGAATACGAATTTGAATTTGAATTTATATTTGAGTTGAATTCCGAATTTGTATTTTAATTTATATTTGAGTTGAACTCAGAAATTAAATTTAAATTTGGATTTAAATTTATATTTGAGTTGAACTCAGAAATTATATTTAAATTTAAATTTGAATTTGAATTTATGTTGAGTTGAATTCAGAATTCATATTTGAATTTGAATTTGAATTTGAATTTATATTTAAATTTGAATTTGAATTTGAATTTGAATTTGAATTTGAATTTGAATTTGAATTTGAATTTGAATTTGAATTTGAATTTATATTTGAGTTGAATTCCGAATTTGTATTTTAATTTATATTTTAGTTGAACTCAGAATTTATATTTAAATTTGAATTTAAATATGAGTTGAAAAATCTTATTATTTAATTAGTTACAGCTCAATTTTTAAAAGCATTTTCTTTGCAACCTATATAATACGGTAAATAGTTAGAACCTAGTTAGTAATTATTTTTATTTTATTCAGAAATATTAATTTAAAGTTTATTATTTGGAAAGAAGTGGTATAAAAAATGTAGAATTTAATACTGAAAACAATGATGAATTTAATTTTTAAAAATAGGAGTTATAGAGAAAATAAAAAGATAATAAATAATAACTAATTTCATTTCAGGCGTATTTTACTAATACTAAAATGTTCATTTAGCAGCTAAATTTTAGCTCTATAATTTACAAGTTTGAAGAGATAAACTCTAAAAAGTCAATTTAAAAATCTAAAAATATCATTGATGACATTAAAAATTCTTTTTTTATAAAAATTAATAAAAAATGTCATTGAAAAATGAAAATAAATCAAAGGTAAAAATCAAAAGTGCATAAATAAAATAAAAATAGGGAAGAATTAATTTAAAGAATAAGTTTAAAATTATTAAAACTTACTTTAAATTAAAAATAAAATGCGAAAAAACACAAAATTTTGTAAATCTATAATTTAAAAATAATTTCTAACAAATTATGAGTCATCTATTGGTTTGCGCATCAATCTGTATTATACACGACTTCATTCCATAAAACCTGATAAACATTGAAATCAAGTTATGTTTATAACCTTTAGTATTTTGACATACCCGTTTACTAAGTACAAATAATAAGGAAATGTACCAAATCTCAGTAGAAACCAACATGTATATATGTATTAAAAGGAACGACTTATTTTGACAGATAAAATTGCTAGCAGAAAGATTTACCTGGTCAAGTATGAGATTTGATGTTTGCTTATGGAACCGAGCAGAATTAAATCGTCACAATAAGAGAGAACTTCTGAAATATTTATAATCAACCAAGTAGATGTAGTTGATTCATTTCCTTCTGTGAGAAACAAAAGATTCACACTAATTATGATAGTTAGGTCAATTTGAAAGGGAAAATTAATTCTGATAAAAGACATTGCAAGTGTGTTTCCTCAAATTTAAGACACAGTCTTATATTCATTTCATTGACAAAAAACGAACTAGGTTTTGTTTCCACGTTACATTTTTAAACATCAAGATTTATGCAATCAAAATTGTTTATTTATCAAGCAACAGCAACACACGTTAACAAAACATTTTAAAAATAGAAACATGAAACATTTATTCTAACACCATCATTTCATCCTCTTCTCGGACGTCGTCATAATATATCAAACCTCGAACGCCACACTCTATTTCTTGCAAATAGATCTCTTCTAGAATACGTGGACCAAATTTCTCGTATTTAGCGATATAACTTTCTTGGAAAAAACACTTCTTGTCCAAATATCCTACACAATTAGCGGTAATTTTATTACATGGATTATTTACCCATTTCACGATTTCTGTCAGGTCTGGCTTAATAAAGTTTCCATATTGGATTCTCTCTATTCTATGTTTGATGTAATCATTAACTTCAATCCGCAAATAATTCTTGAATGGTTTGTTGATAACAAGATCTAAAAATTGTAGGTATGAAGTCATTCCAGCGCAAATCATTATTTTATAAGGTCTTCTTTTATCCAGAAATTGTTTCATCTCTTTAGCCCAATGAGTGCTGGCTGAATCCCACACCAAAACCCGCATTTAGAACCTCGAAGAATAGATGGCAGAATTAAATCAAACCATTTTCTAATAACGGCTTGAGTGCACCATGCTTTTAAAGTTTCAAAAACATACATTCCTGAAACCTTTTGTTTTTTTTTCTCTCCTGCCTTTTGCAATGATAAGTGATCGGACTTTCGTTCCACCAAGGCGAATTGCCAAAATACAGGTAACTCTTGAACTTTCATATCCTGTTGAAAAAACATAGATCTACTGAATAACCTTTTTTTGCACCCATCTTGTCTGGTGGACAAAATGTTAATAAGTCTAAACTTATAATTAAAATAAAACGTGCTTTTACTTGATCATTGGCAAACAACTGGATACCACCAAAAATGGACAGAAACAGATAAAATAAATTACTAGAGCGAAAAGATTGACCCAAATTGTAGGTCAATGAAGCAAACTGAAGATAGACCTATGATCTTCCGAAGGTCTTAAAATAACTATTAAATTAAAACTAAATGGCAGTGTAACATTTAAAAATAGGATAGAAACGGAAGAAAAGGAATAAAAAGACAAACAAAAAGACAATAAAACAAAAAGTAACATAAAGGAATTGTTTAAGAAGAAAAATAACTCACCAACTTTAAAAACATATGATTTCAAAAACCCTCAACCAAGAGGCTGCCACCACCTTGCAGTTGTTTATATAAAGTAATAAAGAGATCAGACTGCTTGAAAACATCCATATATAAATGAACAACGCAAATAGGCTGTTCAGCGCATATTGACTTGGATCAGCAGTCGCACCCTCAGAATAAGTTGGAGGGGGTGATGTTGAATTTAATTATAGTGAAATTAATTAACATATTAGTTTCAAAACAATAGATTAAATTTGTTTATATATGCAAAATAAATTGATGAATATATATTTGAAAAATGCCCCAACCTTATCACAAACCTAATACACAGGCTTTGACCTCTTCAGGTGGCACGAAACTTCAGTAAATATTTGACAAATAAAATTTATTGTTCCATTACTGCCACCAAAGCATTTGGAACTTATTAGAAGGATTAAGAAGAGATAAAGCCTGCCAGCAATAATAGAGATTATAAAGCTTATGATTAGTAATAGTTCTGTTTTGTCACAATTCTTTCTATGTATTCTGTTTTTAATGCTCTATGTTTTCAAGTTCTATCATATCATGTTCTGTTTGATCCAGTTTTCATCAAATTTGTAAGCCAAAACAATAGTAAAAAACAAATAGTAAACAAAAACATAAATATTGAAAGAACTTTTACTAGTTTTCACCTCTGATTGCTTTTCATTTTGAAATGACATAAAGAACATTTTTTTGTGTTGACTATGAATCAGATATTTTATTGATATTCACAAAGTTTTGGCGTAGCTTTTTAAGTAATATCACTTGAAAAAGACTGTGCCGAAAATTTGTGGATATCAATAAAACATCTGATTCATAGTCAATCAATAAAATAATTCTTTATTTCACTGCAAAAACATAAATCTTCAAAATAAGTATTAAATACTCCTCAAATGGTAAATTTTGGTAACAAAACTTTCTTTTTTTTAATTTGACTAACAGCTAATAAAACTGTATCAACACTCTTATTATTGTCAAAAATTTAAAAACTCATTTAAATTAATTCGAAAATATTTAATTTAGTATTTTATAATAATAATTGTGAATAATATAAACTACTTAAAGATAAATATAATAATATTATAAAGATGTAATTTAAAAAAAAGAATGTTTGTTGAATAAAGTGTTTGATGTTTTTTTGTTCCAGATATTTGGTAAAGTTATTGCTGTAAGTTGCCGATTTGCCAGCATCAATTATAATTCTTTTGAACACATCTTTAACAAAGCGGTTCATTATTGACATTACCTTACCAGAAATTTCAGGTTCTGGATGAACTTGTCTAAAAGCTTTATATATATAGATACTATAGTTTCTTTACGTTGATGAACTCTCTACCTTTTTTCAGATTTGATAACTGTCTTTAACATTTCCTATACTGATTTAAAAGCCAAATTTGATTTGGAGCCATTTGGATAATATTTGGCTAACGCTACCGATTTGGAATAACTACATAAACCACTATCGTGTCCACTTTTCATTTTTTTTATAACTGTATTTAGCATCACACAAACATATAATTTATACATCATTTGTTGCTTTACTCATAATCTTTGTCTTTTCATTTGTAAAAACCTGTTCAACATTTATTCTGATTGCTTCATCATCAGCGAAATGGTTTTGTAGAAAGTTAAATCCAAAAACATTTGAATTGATTTAAAAGGAGAAAACAATTAAATTAAAAATAATTAAATTCAAACAAATATTTATTTATTTAAAAAGCTCACAATGTCAACGAATCCAAACAACATTCAAAAAAAATTAATTACAAAAAATCTAACAACATAAATAGACACAAAACCCAATTGCAAGACAATTTACACACAAAAAGTAATTAACCAATAAACATACAGATCCTATCCGAATCGTGTCTAAGATAATTGAATTGTCAGTTAATTGAATTGCATTTTAATTATTTAAAAAACTTAAATTAGATAAAGTAAAAAATATAATTAAAAAATATATTATATTAAAATATTAAAATATTTAAAAATTAAAAGAACAATAAAAACAATGCAAAAACCGAATTTTTTATTCACTCGATTTTTTATTTCTCAGATTCTCTTCTAACACATTTATATCTACTCCTCTTCGTTGAACCCTGTTTCTTGAAGTGCTTCTTAATTCTAAAAAAATATCTCATTCGATATTCACCAATTTCCCATTTTTCATCATCAGTAAGCGTAAAAAAATTAATTTGATTACGTTCGGCTACTAAATTAGAATCAGTATGATAACTATTCCGATCTTGTTGTAAATTCGGGTAACGTTTCGGTTAAAAAGTAATTAAGTAAATCCCTATATTCTTTATTATTGCGTATTTGAATTCGACTTCCCATATTTGTTTCGAAAAAAATGATTACATTTATTTAAAAAATAAATACAAATTAATAAACTGACAACTCAAATGACTACGGCAGAGCCCACGTAAAATAATCCTTTTGTTTTAATGTTGTTAATAATAATAAATTCTAAATTTTGGAAAGCTCTTAAATTAATAGATACAATCAGTACTATGGCCTCGAATGTAATAAATTTTCTACACTATAAATTGATCATCATGAAGATTTATTTTCTTTGAGATTTTTTAGAAATCCAATTCAAACTAATCTTTTCTAATGTTTTTCTTTTCCGATTTAAATCTTTCGCTTATTCAAAATAATAGATAAAGTAAGCAATATCTTATTAATTAATTAATTAATTAAATAATTAACCAATATTTTGGTATTTGCACCTCCCAAAGAACCGCATAAATTTGAAATAATTTATACAATATGATTTTTAAAGCGGCATCTGTCTCCCGTATTGTCTGAAAGATATGTTTACTTTTTGATTTCTTAATTAAAATAATTAATTTTCAACTAATTTTTACAATTCTAACAACTTAAAAAAACTCTACTCTGTTTAATTGAAAAATTTAATCAAAGGTAAAAAAATTGTAATTTAGGGAGAAATTTTACGAAACTTCAGATTTTCTCCTATCAGCTTCCCAGCCAAACAATTGATATCTTTTCCAAGGTAAACTTAAAGTTTCAATCAAATACTAAACTCGAATCCGAAATTGAGAAAGACGTATCAAGGGCAAATGTACAAATGAATAGATTCGGAGGTGTAATCTTCACGATGCTCCTGTCTCACAATGTTGGCAACATGGTCAAGTTACAGCTCCACGCCACCAACCTCAACAGATGGATATTGGTTTCAGAAATTAATTTTGTTTCTAGTAACTATTCTCTTATTAATTTAATTGAAGATTCAATTTCAAAGTTAATTAATTTAAGATAAATTATTTTATAAATAATTAATAAGCTTTTCTTTAGAAAATTTAATTCCAAAAACGTTTTAATAATTAACTAATTAATTCAATTAAGTAAATTAAAATTCTAAAACATTCCCTTTGGAAAAAATACTGAAAATTACATATATTCACTACATAATTAACGTTTTAATTAAATATTTATAAAGGTCTTGCTGCTGAAAATTTTCCACAGTCTGAAGTTAGCGAGAATTTATCCTCTTCAAAACTTAAACCAAATATTCAGAAAAGAAATACCACCGAAATTAATCGTCAAGTAGTACAGAGAAAAAATAACGAAAGTAATTTATAATTATTTGTTAATTTAATTATAATAACTTTTTAATAATAATAATAATAATAATAATAATAATAATAATAATAATAATAATAATAATAATAATAATAATAATAATAATAATAATAATAATAATAATAATAATAATAATAATAATAATAATAATAATAATAATAATAATAATAATAATAATAATAATAATAATAATAATAATAATAATAATAATAATAATAATAATAATAATAATAATAATAATAATAATAATAATAATAATAATAATAATAATAATAATAATAATAATAATAATTAAAAGAAAACTTCATTCAATCACTCGTTGTATAATGTATTTCTACAGTTTAACTGTCATTTTTAAGCACAAAATCCAACTAGAATAGTATGCATAAATTTATATAATTCTAACAAACTATTTTTTTAATTAAATATAAAAATAAATATTTAAATACTTTTAGACTAATTAAAAAAAAAATTTTTATTTTTAAAAATATTAAAATATTAATACAGAAACATCAATTTATCACAATTTAACATATTCAAACTATTTAAAAACATTCAAAACATTCGTAGTCACAGCACTTTGCACATTAATCTTTGGATCCAATGACCTTATCAGCAATGCTTCACATATAAAACGCTCCCAATAATTAATAAATCTTTTCAACAAAATTTTAAAATCAGACATTCCTATTTTTCTTTTACAACCTCTATTGTTCCCACTAATTTTGGCCAGACTCTTCAATGCTCTAGAACTTGAGTACAGAAATGAATAATAATATTATTATTAATAATAATAATAATAATAATAATAATAATAATAATAATAATAATAATAATAATAATAATAATAATAATAATAATAATAATAATAATAATAATAATAATAATAATAATAATAATAATAATAATAATAATAATAATAACAATATAAATAATAATACTAATAATACTTATGATGATAAGAATAATAATGATAATAATTATGATAATACTTATATTAATAGTATTATTAATAATAATAATTAAAATAATATTTTTAAAATGTTTTATTTTACGAACTCTCAAACGACGATTAGGATAATTATTTTGTGAATTTTATAACACAACTCTTTAGTTTATGATTGATAAAATAAAATAAAGAATAGAAGTTTTGGAATTAATATCAGCTCTCAAATTCAGAGGAGGCCCCAAGGTAATTTTCTGAGTGCAAGCTCAGTTCAAATCGATAAAACAATTAAAATTAATAAGAATTTAACAAAGGGAAGTCAGGAGAGTAAAGTCGTCTGATACGTAGCAAGTGTATCATTTATTAGGATATATTTCTTGGAAATGAGAAATTCCTCATCAAGATTCCTTTATCAATTGACAAATTTAATTGTTTGAGTTTGTATAGATTTAGTATTTGTTTATTTATATATTTAATTTTAATTGTTACTTATCTGATCGTCATCACAGTTTGTTAAATCTTGGACACTTTTTACCACCTTAGAAAATAAATTGGTATCTCATGAACACATAAGAGGGAGCAGTAAAGTACCTCTAGGATAACTGATAGTAGAATCCGCATATTCCGTAAGGCCTTGACTAGTATACCTATACAAAGACAATACATAAATAGTAAATAAAAAGAAAACCTAAATGGTCATTTGATGTTTTCTTGTAGAAATCGTGTTAGAAAATTTTGGTGAGTCTTCTGCAAAGTAAATATATGTGAGGGTTTCAAACAGACAACGTAGGGGTAGCAGAAGTCTAATAATAACATATATAAAATCAGGGTTTATAATTGAAAACAGAACTACATAAAAAAGTGCATTAATATTGCTTTATCTTTACGATGTTTTTTTACTTATTTTTGTAACGTTTATATACTCTTATTTGTTTAGTACTCAAGTCTATTTACTGGTATTTATCACGTTTTGTTTTTAGTTTATGCGTTGCTATTATAATCCTTACAAAACTTTGATCCTTAGTGATTTCTTGGTGTCCTTTACTATAATACTCTAAGACAGAAGTTAGGAAGTAAATGACACTTTTAGAACTATTATTCCAAATAGAGATGGCCTGGAAACATCAAGAAGCATCAATGTTTATTTTTTCATAATCTCAAAGAAAGATTTTCTGTACAAATTTAGCATTAAATTTGTCTTTTAAAAATAAATCTGTAAATTGTTTTGTAAATTCTCTCTCAGACCCCCCCTCCAGCACATTATATATAATGTGCGAGAAATCCATATAATTTGAAGGATAGAACAATAAAATTTTTCATTTTTTTGTTTACCTTTGCTTTTGATTTTATACTATTGCATTATTTTCCAAAATAGGATATGTGAGCAATTATTTTAAAAATATTAAAATTTTATAACGTAAAATATAAAAATTTATTTAAAAGTTTTAAAAAGTTATAAAAAAATTTTTAAGTTGAGAGGCATAAAAACTTTATGGAAAATTTAATATAAAAATTTTAAAAAATGTTATTTTTAAAAAGGCATTGAAAATCTTTTAGATAAAACTATAAAATTATAACGAATATGAAATTTTATTTAATTCCTTAATTTCTATGAAACATCTATTAGAATTTGGATAAATGAATAACAAAATAAGCCCTTGCTGCGAAGTAATAATTATATTGTTGAAAAACGTTTGGATCATTAAATAATCCTCTGAAAAGAAGCTGAAAAAGATTATTTAATAATCGAAACATTTTTCAACAATATAATGTATAAAATTATTTCTCAGTATGTAAAACAAATATTTGGCTCTTATTTAAATATTATTAAAAATCAATTGATAAAGGCTAGACCAAAAATTTGATGTTAAATAATTATTACTTATAAAATAACAATAGAAAATCCACATCACTTTAAGTCAACTCGGTCACTAAATAAAAAACTAAATGTAATTTTTTCCTAAAAAATTCTGGAATTTTATTATCATTTTTTTCAATTGAATTCTAATACGAAACTTTCCCAAGCGATTAGTTTGATTTTCTCAGTCTCATTTTCAGATTTCGTTCCAAACATATCCGGTCGTGACATTTTTCTCGATTCCGAGAAAGATACCACACTGACAGTAGCTACCATTTCCGGTTTGATCCTACTCGTCATTTTCATATCAATAATCGCGGTGATTTTCTACAAAATGAAGCAAAAACGGCAATACAAGAAAAACAGTAAGATTCAGTATATGATTGGCAATGAGATCGGATCAATTTACCAGCAGTATAGTCAAACTGAGAGTAAGTTTTTGTATAATATACTGTTTCCTATCTATAAACAAATCTTCATTTTAGGTTTATTTATCTTTAAAAATAATAATAATAATAATAATAATAGTAATAGTAATAATAATAATAATAATAATAATAAAAATAATAATAATAATAATAATAATAATATTAATAATAAAAGTAATAATAATAATAATAATAATAATAATAATAATAATAATAATAATAATAATAATAATAATAATAATATAATAATAATAATAATAATAATAATAATAATAATAATAATAATAAATAATAATAATAATAATAATAATAATAATAATAATAATAATAATATTAATAATAATATATGTTCTACAATCATTGTAAAATATGTGATTTCATTATTAACACATGATCAAATCACAACACAAATGAAAGTAAATGTAATTAATTTGATGTTTTTGAAGATTTACATAAATTTTAATTATAAAAATACAAAGAGAAAATACAGATACGTCAGAAAAAGAAATAACTGAACGAAATGCCAGAGAAAATGCTGAGTTTAAATATAAATATTTTCCATTCTTGATTGAACATTAATAAGAGAATTAGTTTTCGTGATCATGTTCGAATGAAAATTCATTAATTTAAATTAATTAAAATAATAATTATATTTTGTTAGTTTAAATACATTATTGATTAGATCTCATGCATACTTACTTCACTTTTTTGCACAAACATTCCTTATTCAGCTATCAAATATCAATTTAATTTATTTATTATACATTATTATTATCTCACCTTAAATTAATAAATGACAAAAATATTCACCCCAATTTTAGGCACAGTTTTTATCAAATTTTTATATTTTTGAAAAAAAAATCATATCGTTGCAAATTAATAATTAAAAAAATTAAAATGTTTAGGGTAGCATGTACAGTACTGCTAGTACACGTTGACAAAAAAATTAAACAAAAATTTAAACAGTGCAAAATGGCGTATGAATTTCTTTACTAGGTGTTTTAAATCAAACATCTTTATTCCTCTTACGGATATAAGTCAAATAAAGCCTTAATGAAAAAATATATGAAATTATATGTATTTGTATGATTTTTCATTTTCTTTTGGAATAGGTACAATTACTACAACAGTTCATGATGTATGATTTTTATGGTTTAGGGAATTTTTAATTTCATAATTAACAATGTTTAGAAATTTTGAAAATTCTAATACATATTAATAAACGAACTATTGCAGAATGCACGGTAACAATTTAATTCACTGCGAATTCATGCATTTTAATCTATATTGTTTTATTCATCGGCAGAAACCTTTTGAGCCAATCCTGTAATAATTGTTTTACAAATAGTATATTTTCAAAAATTAAAATTTGGTTTAATAGAAAAAAAATCATAACAAAATGTATAACAGTGAATAATAATATACTGATTTAAAAAGAAAATTATTTTTCTGAATTTTAGTTCATAACATTTTTTTACCGTATTTTCTCGTTTATAAGCAGAATTTGTGATTTGTTGAGTATTTCTTCTAGTGATAAAAATAATTTCACACCAGTTTACAAACGGATCTCTATATTATAAAATAGCAAAGACTGTAAGTGTAAAATTACGCTGAAATAATATTTTAAATGATTTTTTTTTATTAATATCTTATTGCAAAGATATTAGTAATATAATATTTTTTAAATTTTCAAACGTATTTTTCGTCCTAAATAATAACTTTATATTAATCTGTTCTTTTTTATCACAATTTGTTTATTAAAACTGAATAAACAATTTATTTTTTCTTCAAAATATGAAAACAACCGAAATGATTTTTATCTTTGAATTATTAATATTTTAATATTTTTATTTATTTTAAAATTTCTAATTTAGTAGTTTTCAGCGTTTAACATATATAATCGTTTTTGTAAGAATAATTCTTATTATAAAATTTATTTCTTTAACCACTTCCCGGACAATCGCAGAATTGCGCGTGACTCTCCATTTCAATTCAATAATTAGTAATGTCATTCAAAAAAATAAAAAAAAATTATGCAATTATTTGATTATATAGCATAAATTTTTGACATAAAAAAATATGTTTTTACTGACTATTGCGAAAAAATGTTTCCCGGTAAGAGGTTAATCGTACCAATTCAATGATTTTTTTGCATTATTTTAACCTATTAGAAGCATCTTTAAATCTAGAATTTTTTGTTTTGTAAAAAACGAGTGATTTTAAAAAAATGATTATCATAAATTAGAATTAATGAAATTGTTAATTTTAAATAATTTTTTAATTAAAAAAATGTTAGTTATAAAATTTCAAAGGAACCTTGAGCCATCTAAATACTTCATAAGGAGCTCCATTCAAGAAGCTTTAAAAGGTTTGGGAACCGCTAGTGTGAAGTATCTCTTTGTTTTTATAGAAAACTCATCTGCAATTTGTGAGATCTCTCGAATTGATACAGCCTTATAGAAAGAGAATAAAGTGTATATATCATAAATTTATGATAATTTAATAAATTTATTCAAGAAGTTAGAATCAAATTTACAACAGTTGATAAAAGATTCGAAATGAAATAGACAATATGGAGAATCCGGTAAATTGTTGGCATCTCGTGAGACAGTGAAAATAATACAATTTAGCAATCCGACCGTCCGATTTCTTGTCAATTTCAAACGATGGGTTTCATTTGAGTAAAATTTGCTTTTGACATTAGTAATCTCGAATAATCCCATAGATCCCCTATTTCTGTGATAGAGAAGTCCTTAATAAATTATTTATTACAAGCTAAATGAATTAAAACACGTAAATAATTTTCATTTTATTTAGATTTATCTGTATAACTACTTCGTAAAGTTTTTAATAAGTTTCGGCTCCAAAATGTCTATATTGAGATTTGATTGGTGAAATGATTAAGACCAAGCTTGTAAATGTAATATTTAATAAAATCCAAAATCTGTCGATGTCTTAATTAATAAAACCACACAACAAATTCCTCAATAATTATTTCCGTACATGTTTTATATTTAATTGAATTCAATAATTTATTGTAATACTTACATTTGGTAAATAAATTTTAAAATTATAAAACTCTTTATAATCTGGATTTTCATCTTTTTTCTTTTAAGAATCTCACAATGAAACGATTTGTTTGCAATGTAATTTTTTTAACTTTTTTGGATCTGAGAATATTTGATTAGAATTTTCGAATTTTATTGAAAATTATATTTATTTTTTAACAATTAGAAAAATATTATAAAAATTTAAAGGTTTTTATGAATAAAAACCTATTTTGGCAAAAATTAATGTTTTTTGTTTTTTAACTTAATTTTTTAATTTATTTAAAATTTTTTTCTGAGATGATTATGAAAAAATTATTCACATATGATTCTTTTTTATTGTCAAATACATTTGCTTTTCATGTGGCTTACTTAATAAAGAAAAGTTAAAATATTCAATCCAGTCCAGCTTATAGTTTCTCACATGGTTTCGGTGAGTGCCAAACAAGTTTAAAATAAGTCTGCCATTAAAAATCACTTAAAAGTTATATCAGTATAAAAAATTGAGGAAGTTTCTTCTTTTCTGTAAATATTTGCTTTATCATTTACTTTCAAGTCACCTTCATGGTGTAAGTAGTATACTTTTAAAAAATCAAAAAATAGTAATTTTACAAATGTTTAAAGAAATTTTGAATTATTCAAAAATATAATAATAATAATAATTCCATTTTTTATAAAGATAAATTTATTGTCAAAGTTCGTGATAGATTATTTCTAAATATTATCAACTATAAACAAATAATTTGTATGTCACACTCACATGGTAATATTTTTTATTTAAAAAATATACGCAATTTCGCAATAATATAAATTTCTTTGCTTATTTGTTATTTTGATTGGTGTATGTATTTTGGTGAATGTATTTTGAAGTTGTTTCTGAATGTATTTCATTGATACATATATGGGCACACATTGTGTAGTATACACATTATTTTGCTTATAGCAGACTGGATTTGGAAATGGTCTAATAAACATCATTTAATTTAATTTATGTTAATTTGCATATCATAGATTGGAAATTTTACATAATATTATGTAAAACGTACAATATAAAGTCACATTTTACAACGTCGATCGAAAATATTATTTGAATTTTTGATTTTTAATACTTAAATTTATACTTAAATATACTGAAATTATGCATGAACATAGGCTTGAAGTTCATTTAGGTTTTGACGAGAGAGCTTTAGTTACTCAAAAATGTATTTTTCATTAATTTTATTATTAAACATGTATAAATCATTTAATTTTTGGATTTTTTGTTTAAATGGATATTGTTATTTTAAATAAATCCTTATCAAACTTTTAACTGGATCCAAGAATTGAATGGGTCATTTTAAGAAACATTGTTGTATAACTTCGTGCTTTTTATCTACTCAAAGTAATTTCTTATTAGATTAGACGGGAATTTTTTATAGAATTTGGGAAATTCCCATAATCAAAGTAAAAACTAAGCCCATCAATGAAAATGCAAATTTCTATAAGTTTTACTGATAAAACAAACATTATGAAGTCATTTGATTTCTCTTGTGTAATTAAAATAAGTCAGAAAGTGGAAATGAATTTTATTTTCATAACAGATTACAGATGAAAAGATTGATAAATAGGAATTTCTGGGATGTCTGCACGCCATTTTCCCCTAAACAATAAAATATTTTCATTATAAAATGGGAACATGAATGTAACTAATTATTATTATTATTATTTGTAAACAATTTGTTTGCAAATTTCATTGAATTATTTATTTGTTTCAAAATTAATGGAGCTGTTAAATATTTTCAATAATAAATGTTTTCTTATAATCACAAATTTGGGTCTGTTATAAAAAATTAATATAAACACACCTATTTGAAATAATGACATAAATTAAGTGAATTTACAATAGAAGAGCAGAAAAATAAAATTGGGTGAGAAAAATAAAATCCAAACACACATACATTATATCAAACAGGTAACCAAAATAATAATTTCCAATAATTTATAAAAATATGCAATTACTGGATAATTCAAGAATTTATACACATTCCAACGTTTCATGAGTAGAAAAGGAGTAAAAATAGCAGCAACTTAAATTACAATTAATTAAATAAAATTTCAATTCAAAACTTTTTTGTATTAGATTTTTTGGAAAATGGAGATAAATTACAGGAAATTATGGACAATGTCGAAGAAAAAGCAAACATTAAATTTAAAGTTAAATCTCATCTTTTTAAAAAAAATCACAAAAGACTAGATTTTCACAGTAAATATGACAGTTTCATTTATATTAATATTATAAACAATGAAAAATTAAAATATTTAAAAATTTTTTTTGATAAATGCATATTTAATGAAAAATATAGCTTTTAAATAACCAACTGTGAGTGTAACCGTAAATGTTGTTTGTTAATAAATAAATAAACCAACTGACTAGATAAGTAAATTATTAGATGAATTATTTGTTTTATATAATTGAATTTATACCAAAAAGGGTTCAAAACTTTCATAAAAACTGGGTTTTTATTTTCTTTGGTAAAATATCTATTTTTATTTATCTATTTATCTATTTTTTATAAAGTCATTAAAACAAGTCACAAATTAGATTCGAAATTAAAAGGTTTTCAATTATAAGTCCTTTTTAATATCCATGTAACATTATTAAAACAAATAATTTAATAAAATATTAACAATACCAAGCGTAAAATGCTTTTTATATATGTTTTCTATTAAAGTTATATTGTATTTTTAAAGTAATTTATATTTCTATACTTTATTTTAGAAATCAAAAGCTTTCTTTCCCCTAATTTGCAGCAGTCTCATTCACTGACTAGTGATAATAGTAGCTTTGACTGTCCTGTTGGCAGAATTCTAGATACAAGTATTTACTCTTCACTTCCTCACAAAACAACCAAAGATGCAAAAACTATTAGAGATGATGAAACATATTTACTAAAAGAATATAATAATAATAACAATAATAACAATACTATAATGAATCCATCATCCGCATTTAATATCTCACCTTTTTCAAACAAAGAAAACACCATAAAAAATCCGTCTTTGACAACCTATTCATGGACAACCAACGAACAACTTTACAAAACCAGTAATTATAGTTATTATTATTATTGATATTATTATTATTATTATTATTATTATTATTATTATTATTATTATTATTATTATTATATTATTATTATTATTATTACTATTATTATTATTATTATTATTATTATTATTATTATTATTATTATTATTATTTTTTTTTTTTTTTTTTATTATTATTATTATTATTATTATTATTATTATTATTATTATTATTATTATTATATTATTATTATTATTATTATTATTATTATTATTATTATTATTATTATTATTATTATTATTATTATTATTATTATTATTATTATTATTATTATTATTATTATTATTATTATTATTATTATTATTATTATTATTATTATTATTATTATTATTATTATATTATTATTATTATTATTATTATTATTTTATTATTATTATTATTATTATTATTATTATTATTATTATTATTATTATTATTATTATTATTATTATTATTATTATTATTATTATTATTATTATTATTATTATTAAATTATTATTATTATTATTATATTATTATTATTATTATTATTATTATTATTATTATTATTATTATTATTATTATTATTATTATTATTATTATTATTATTATTATTATTATTATTATTATTATTATTATTATTATTATTATTATTATTATTATTATTATTATTATTATTATTATTATTTATAACCATTCTAGATGGTCACGAATATGCAAGTGCCACATTGTTTCCCTCGTCTTATCCAGGTATACAATACAAAAGACCAAGTGGAAGTTCTATAATGTTAAAGAATGATTGTCAATCATCACCTGCGCCTTCTCCGTATCACTTGATAAAGAATTCACCTTTATTTCCAAACTCACCTCTTGGAATGAGCCAGCTGCCTGCAACGATACAAATAATAGCAAACCCATATTTTGATCATATTGATAAGAGCTCGGTCCCCATATCAAATGATATCCCAACGCCCGTTGCATCTCACAAAAGCTATAGTATATTATCAAATGATTCCAATACTCCCAGTCCATATTCGATGTCAAAGAATTCCTTGATGTGTTGGACTTCCCCTGAAGCAAATTATTTTTCAAATTTTGATTTTTCAAAGCTAATGCAAATTCAAAGTGAAGTTTTTTTAAAAAATTATTTTAATGGTATTTATCATATTTGCGAAAAAACAGGTGTATGTGGTCACATATATTTTGGACTTGCCGAAATAGACTCAATGGATACCAAACGACCGATGGGACTAATAGATACAAAATTACCCCGGCTGCAAATGTCCAGCATCACAACGGCGGAACTTATTAGTCAAGGTCAGTATGGTCAAAATAAAAAAGCCATATTAAATGAAAGCCTGATTCGCTCGAGAAATTTATCCGGATATCGAGACGAGATTTTAAATCGGAAGCTGTCGACAGAAAATTGCACTGTCATTTTGACGAGTCTAAATGATTGTAGCTCATCGGAAGCCAGGTTAGATAGAATATCTGTGAAAAAATATTTCACATTTATAGAAATTTAAAGTCATTAAATGTATTTTTCGTTGCGTTTGTCACAATGAAATTTAAATGAAAGATTTTTTGTCGTGGCCGAATCATGGTAAAACCATTCAAATTGGTTGGTGGGTGAAAAATATTTAAAACACAAACACTTTTTGAAAATTACATCACTAATAAACAAAATAGAAATATTTATACAAAAACCTTTATCTTTTTTGTATGGTATCTATATTGTATGTTTTTTTATATAAACGCTTTTATTTTCAGAAATAATATTTCTGAAATTTTAATATCTGGTGGAGGTAAAAGATTAAATTGAATCAAATTGGTTAAAATAAAAAAATTTAATGTGATATTAAATTCTGGTGTCTGGTCCTAACGTTATTTCATTCGATCTGGAATGATATTGAGTTTCTTACATAGCATCAATGAGAACAAAATAAGCTAGAAACTAATCAGTCATTAGATATCGCATTGAATATTGTATTGATTTTATTTTAAATCAATAAATCGTCCAAAAACCAAAATTATATGATTTTATGTGATATTCTTTTTACGAATTAGATATTTCTTTGAAGCGGTTAAGGGATTCCATAAATGTCAACAAAATAGGGGAGGGAGTTTGAAAAAGTTTGACAAATGTTGACATGAGAAGGGAGGAGTTAAAATAAATTGACGTCAAAAATGTTACTTTTTACAAAAAATTTAATAAAATTAAAAAAGAGAAAATAAATAGGAAACCCAGTTGAGCACTTGACATTAAAGGAAGTTATCTTCAAAAAAAATATCAATATAAAGATAGAAATTAAATACCTTCTTTTGGTTTTTTATTTCTGATTACTTCTCAGTTTAATATTTGACTATGAATTAATAATGGGATCGATGTTTTATTGATATTTTCGAAACAGCCTTTTTTAAGTGAAACAAAAGTTAACAATTTCTTTTCACTTCCTTGAAATTCGGATCACCTTCTTGTATGGATTAGATTTTTTCCATACGATTCTCGCTTGAATTATTTGACATATAATTTATATATTTAATTCGTGATTTAGAGCTTTAAGCATCATCGTGTTTTGTTTGACACTCTGAGCATAATGATTAACGAATTTTTGATAATTCATCCGCATTACTATGCTCGCTGCCTTTTCTATATTGTAGCTCGAAATCATATTCTGATAGGATTGCCATCCAAGTTTTGAACTGAGGACTAATTGGTTACTTCGTTGTATTCATGAAAATCAAGGCCTTGTGATCTGTTTTTGCTATAAATCTTTTTCCATACAAAGACTGTTTGAAATATATGACATACTCCATCGATGAGGTTCTATACCTTTGGTACATATCACACATACCAACAACACAGAATCGAAATGTTGTTGCCAAGCTGAAAGCGCTGTATGACAGGCATGTTGGCCTATCAGACAGCAGACAGCTGGAGCTGGAATCAGAGTTCTGTGAATTGATGGAGAAGCTGTTTGATGTGTCACATGCAGATTGCAATAAAGAGAAGAGTGCTATTGAGATACCAAAGGACAAAATCTTTCTGTAGGAACAGAGGGAGCCCAGAAAAATGGCAAATGATAAGGAAGATCTCGACTTCAAAGAACGGACAGAAAAAAGACAGTGACGTCAGGTAGAAGAAGAGAGACGTAGAGAAACTGCAATGAAGGAAGCAGCAGAAGTACGCAGTGTTGTCGATATTAGTAGCGAAGAAGATGATGAGAGAGGGGCACAGAATGTGCAGATTGTTGGCAGATATGAGAACGATCCAGATGATGAGCTAGTCAACAAATCCCGCCACCGCAGCACTGAAAAACGTCCAATTCCAGTCACTCACATATCATCTGCAACAGACTCTGCAATAAAAAGACGCCGTCTTGTTGACAATCTACTGTTTGTTTCAAGTTTTGACAGAACAAAGACTACTGCACGCGAAGCAATGCACATTGTTGCTCCGGCCCTGAAAGCCATAGGTGTAGACATTGATACACGGTCGCTGTCAACCAGCTCAATCTACAGAGCTCGAAAAACTGTTCGCAAATCACTGGCACAAACTCAGAAAGAACTGTTTGTACCAACAACGCCATTGATTGCTCATTTTGACGGGAAATTACTACCTGACAATGATGGCAGGATAGAGGAGTTAGTGGATTGAATGCCGATTGTGGTATCTGGTTTGAACACTGAGAAACTCTTGGCCATTCCAGTCAGTACCGGTGAGTTAATGGGAAATGCTGTGGTTCATACACTGCAAGCCTGGAAAGGTGTTCCAGATTGAATAGCTGGACTGTGTTTCGATACGACCAGCTCGAACACAGGCATCAACACAGGAGCTATTACTGTCATTCAACAGGCATTTGATAAACGTTTACTGCTTCTCGCTTGTCGCCATCAAATTCTGTAAATCATATCGGCTGCAGTTGATGATCAATTCTTCAAGTCTTCAGGTCCGCAAATTGTGTGTTTTTGGCCGCTTCAAAGAGCAGTGGAAGTTTTTTAACTTGACAAAACATGCTGCAATTGATGCTTCCGTCAGTGGTGTGAAATCAGACTTGACAAATCCTGAGAAAGATTGGCTGGGTGTGAAAAGAGCAGAAATTGTCAGTTTCCTTGAGAACCTGATCAGTTAAGAAATGCAACCGCGACAAGACTATCTGGAGTTTTGTAAGTTGTCACTGATAATACTGGGTGGAAGTGTCGCTGGTGACAGTGATGACTGCCGAATGCATTTCAGTCCCCCAGGTGCCTATCATCGTGCAAGGTGGATGACAAAGGGCATCTACTGTCTAAAGATTTATCTGTTTCGGGAACAATTTATGCTCACGCAACAAGAACTGCAGGCTCTTCGTCGCATATGTCTGTTTACGATAACGATCTACGTCAAGGCTTGGTTCACTGCTCCTAGCAGTTGTGATGCGCCATGTAATGACCTTTGCATGCTGCAAAGTTTGGAATTATTTGCTGCTGTGTTGACAGTCAAGTGGCAGACATTGCAATAAAGAAAATGAGAGGCCATCTATGGTATCGAGCGAGGATTTGATTGGACTTGCCCTTTTTTCAGATGATGTCTGGGGCAGTGAAAAGACAGCCATGGAGGATGCCTTAAAAAAGACGAAGATGTAAACCGATCTTCCACGAATTGATCCCAAGACAATTACAGCATTTCAGTCGAAGACTCTGTCAGATTTTGTGACCGAACGATCGCTGAACTTGTTCACAGCAATGCACATTGATCCCGCCTTCCTGACTGGACAACCGTCAACGTGGTCTGAGTGCCCAGGTTACATCAGTGGGAAGCAGAAGATCACAAGTCTGAGGGTCATCAATGACTGTGCAGAGAGGGCAGTGAAGCTGGCGGCAGACTTTAATAACATACTGACGCATGACGAATCCCAGCGACAGCTGGTATTCCAGATTGTTGAACATCACCGAAAACTCATGGCAGTGCCCCTCAAGAAAAACTATAAAGCTGACTAGACACTTTCACGTTGCCCTTCAACTTCCAGCTGTTACCTGATACTCAATACATGTACTGAGACTAGCTGAACTCAAATGTTGTGTCTATTGTACAATTAAAACATAAGATGTCAATGTTAATTTGAAAATATAGGTATATAATTTGGCATAAGTGTTACTGGCCCTAAACCTCATCAGACCAGAAGGTAGCTGATAATGAAATGAAAATTTTTTTTTCGTCATTCACTGGTGAACCCGCCTAAAACTCATGTAATGCTAATAATTCTTTTCTAGTCTCACAATAACCTTTTTCATGTGCTGACAGATGCCGTGATCCATAAGCAAATACTGTTTTGTTTACGTTCTCTTTTATTTGACTCAACACTGTTCCGATTTCTCCAAAACTAGCATCTGTATCCAAAACAAACATGAGATTCTTTCTAGGATAATATAAAATTGGTGTTTGCAGAGTTTCACTTTTAACTCATTGAAACTTTTTTCACAACGATCAATCCACTGTAAGCTTTTATCTCATCCAGAAGTCGCCGCATAAAGTGGCGTCGCTATTTCAGCATATCATTTAATAAACCGACGATAATAATTAGCTAATCCAAGAAAAGATCTTAATTTAGACAAACACTTTGGGGTTTCTGCTTTTAAAATCTCTTCAATCTTCAAATTATTTGTTCTAATTCCTTCTGAACTTATAGTATGACCAAGAAAAGTAAGTTCCTTTTGATAAAATTTGCGTTTTTCTGGGTTCACTTTTAATCCTGATTTCAGAATACGTCCGATTTCCCATAAACTAATATATTGTCAACATATACAATGAAACCGTTGAAAATTAAACCTTCCAAGAAGTTCATGCATCAGTTTATAGAATGTGGCTGGAGGTGTTGCTAAACCAAAAGGAATGCGATTAAAACAAAACTGTCCTTGTTTAGTACTAAAAGCTGTATATTTCTTAGAGATTTCATTTAATTCTACATGATAGTAAGCTTGTCCGAGATTTATTAACGAAAATATCTGTGAGTCAGCTAAGCAATCGAACAACTGATGTAAATCTGGCATTGGAAATGTAAATTTCTCTGTAACTGTGTTAAGTTGTCTGTAATTTTCACACATTTGTATTGATCAGCCTTTTTTTCAACAATCAGTAGTGGAAAGTTCCATGGGGTTTGGCATTGGCTTTCCACTCCGGTTTCAACTAACTTTCTAACTAATTCGTCAATTTTATGTTCGAAATGCATTGGTTGGCGGTGATCCATTGACAGTAATATTATGGCTTAATATTTTTGTGTGACCCAGATCACATGTAGAAGCCATAAATATCGTTCCATATTTTCATATCAAAACTTTCAGCTTGTTGCTTTCTGGATTTTGAACACATTTTAACGCGTTCCTTACTCTATCTTCAGTTGAATAATTTTCTAAATTCAGCGAAGCATCAATATTATTTACTTCCATCAGTTTTATACCAAAGCTCTTCATAACATAAATTCTGCCAAAAAAATTTGGATGAATTCTTGCAACTATTAACACATTTATTAATCGACACTTACAATTCCAATTAACATTACTCCATATTGATCTCATCAGTTTTTCTCCCATTTTAGAAAACACCCTGCTAAGTATAATATTTGTATCTAATAAAACTGATTTTCCAATCTTTTACTAAAAGCTTTTGCTCATAACTGTTATAGCAGCTCATGAATCCCATAGCATATCAATTTCAACATTTCTAACTTTCAATCTGCTCTACAGTCTTCCATTACTTGTCTGATACATCACATCTTTTCTATACTTATTTGGGTTTAAATTATTATTAAGTAGTTCAACTCATTGACGAAATTAAGAAACAGGGTTGCTATCGTTTTTTTGCATAACATCATGATTTATTACATCTTTCTCGAGATACAAATCACTATTTTCATCATAAATGCACATAATTGGTCTGTTATAATCTTGGCTTCAATTTTTTAATAAATGACAGTGTCTATATATGTGTCCATCTTTTCCACATATTAGACATTTATTTTTCAATGGGCATTCGAAACGTAAGTGGTTACTGTCACCGCAACAGTAGCATTGACCCGGTGATAAAATTACTTCTTTTGGTTCAAGTAATTAACGAAATTTGTTGTATAATTTCCTTGCTTGATGTTTCATTAAAAATAATGGTCCAAAGTTTTTCTATCCATATTATGATATCTTGACGTTTGGCTATCTAAAGTTCGATTCTGGCGCCCATTATTTAAATTATTCTATTTCAACGCATCCGAGTAACCCTTCTTTTGTACAGCATCCACAAATATCTATGACGAAGAATGTTGAACATATTCCTAACTTTCATATAATTTGGCCAAATTGCGAATATCTTATACTTTCATAGTTGGTTTAGAAATAATATCTTTTACAATTTCTTCACGACTAATTCCTGAATCAAAAATACTTTCCAAAAGATTTCTTACCCTTATTTCAAATGTAGCAAATCTTTCATTTCCTTTTTGATTAATTTCAGCCAATTCCACAATCATATTTGTACTTGATTTCTTTATTGTAAATGTATCTAAAAACCATGATTCTGCTTCTTCCTTTGTAACTGCATCTGTTTTGAAATTATCCTATAAAACTACAGCATCTTCAGACAGTAACAAATCGAAAACACTTATGATGCACAAATTGTTCGTTCGGACCATTCTTCGATATCTTTAATCCAATTTGATGCTTCTTCGATACTTTGCCCATCATATCTTCGAATATTGAAATTTTATTCTTTTTTATTTAAAAAAACTATTTTTTTATTAACTCAAATCTCATTTATTAATTTACATATAATGGGTGTAATGCCAAATACATTGTAGAGACTTCCCGTCATCTCTGTACTCGAGTTCTAGAGCATCAAAGGGTTTGACTAATATTATTGAGCACGATAGAGGCTGGAAAAAAGAAATAGGAATGTCTGATTTTCAAGTTCTGTTGAAAAGTTGTATTAATTATAGGGAACGTGTAATATGTGAGGCCTTGTTAATTAAGTAGTCACAGCACTTTGCACATTAATCTTTGGATCCAATGACCTTATCAACAATGCTTCACATATCACGTGTTCCCAATAATTATTAAAACTTTTCAACAAAATTACAAAATCAGATATTCCTATTTCACTTTTAAAGCCTTTATTGTGCTCACTTATATTGGTCAAACACTTCAATCGACAATGATCTAGAACTCGAGTACAGAGATGACGGGAAGTCTCTCCAATGTATGTGACATTACACCCATTACATGTAAATTGATAAACGAGATCAGAACACAATCCAACCGGAGTTTTGATTTATTAATAAACATATTGCGTACCTTGCTCAAATTAGAGACGATCTTATACTCTAAATTTCCCATCTGTTTACTTAAATTCCTTTTATAATTTGTAAAACCTTCAGAGTACGGCAATACTAACACATATTTAAGCTCAATTTTTTTATATCCATTTTTACGATTATTTAGATCAACACTCAATTCACAACCATTTGACAAATTACACTCAGACTTTCCAAAACATGAATCCTATGTTAACCTATGTTAAACCATGTTTATGTATTGTTTTTTTAAAAAAAAACTTTTTTGTTTAATATTATCAAAATAATTGAAATTTTAAATTACATTAATTTTTTTAAAAAGTTATAATATAAATGAAATTTAAATTAATTAAAAGTTATTTGAATATATTTTATAAATATTTATTTATTACAAAATTAAATTAATAAAAAATAATTTGTTTAAATTAAATGTTAATTCATAATATTTTTAGTTGGTTTTGAGTACCTGAAGATGATAGTTATGCTATCGAAATATATCGTACGAAAAGTTTTTTATTGGCGTTATCTTTTAATAATAATAATAATAATAATAATAATAATAGAAATAATAATAATAATAATAATATCCTCATTAAAATGCTATTAGACATAAAAATTCATCCATTATAATACCAAACATTATAATATCAAATACTTTTTAATTTCTAAAATTATTTTTATTGAACAAGCATAGATTGATTACAATAAACCTTTATGATCTGTTTTTTTATTTTTTCTTCCCTCATCTAATTGACGCATTCGCACTTGAATGTTAATAATGCCTAATAGTATAATTATAAATCATTAATGAAAATTATATTAATAATATAATATAATGGGAACGAATTCAAATGTTGAGAATTGTTTTTTTTGTCAATGCAGATTTGCAATAAAAATGCAATAAATTATTCATATGTTTAGGACAACTTTAATGTGAACTAAATGTCATTAAGCTGTTGTTTTAATGTGATTCATCAATTCTATTATTCTTTTGAAAATTAAATAATTTTGTTTATTGAATAGTATAACGCGCACACATACACAAACCCAAAATTATATATATATACAATTTTGTGTTTGTGTGTGCGCATTGTTGTTGTTTAGCATTTTTCTTATTGGCTCGCAAGTAAAAAATTCGGTAACACGGTTTGGTCTTCGATTGGAATATGTATATTTATAAATTTAAATGAAACAAAAATTAAAATAATATTGTTATATTATTAGAAGGTGTCACTCAAGCATGTCTTTTAAAATATAATTGCATTAAACAAACCCTATGACCTAGGAATAAGATATACAATGTAATTAACTACTCAATAATGGCATGAACTTTTGACCTTATACTGATTAGTGAATCAAAGAATGATTTTCAACACTTTCCTTCCGCGATTCTAGAAGCACTTAGAGCGATTTGTCAGTCATTATTTGGATAACAAAATCAGAATCCGTATGTTCCGAGGGAGAAACTATTTTTAATGAGATATCTAAAGAATTCGGAGAGCAAGTGAAAACCACCAACAAACTCACCAATTCATTTGCTGAACGCATTACTAATTTAAGTAAGGTGCATTAAAATCCCCAACAGAAGTAATTATTGAAGTAACTAAAAGATGTGGATAAAATGACTACGACACTAACCTGCCTAGAGATACTTGTTCACCCTTCATCCATCCGAAAGTACGATATAGGGATACAATGTCAATCTATTTTGGCGTGATTCCAGTTAGTGAAGGTATTTTAGAGACCGGATAAACGTATTTTTGTTATGAATTTTAACGAAGCAGTTAAGAAAACAATAAATATTTCGATGAAACCAGTAAAAGTTAGCGACTCCTTCAAAGAATGACAAGGTTATTTATTGTGATACTACTGGGAACTGTTATATTTTAGATGCGACGGTAGTAGACTGTGTTTATCCAACCAAGTCCTATTTTGTCATTACTGAACTGCAGATCCTTTGTTAAATGGGTCAAGGATAGACGTAGGGCATCGTTCATTAATCGGTTTTCGAAAAACAAACGATCAAATATATAAAATTTCGCATTTAATTTGAAAGATATTCAAAAATTATTCAAAAATTGTGCCAGTAAAAATCAAAACTTATCCAAACTGTCATTCTTTAGTGATGTTGGTAATTTTGTCACAGACAAACACGGGGGCCCTTAAGCATATTTCTGCCTCAACTGATGGAATGGTGGAATTGTCAATAGTGAATTATATATTTGTGTTCGGAAACAATTATTTGACTTTTTTTCCGGCTTAATTGTTTTATTGAGCTTGTGGTTGAAAATGTTTGTTTTTTAGACTTTTTTGAGAGGAAATCTTGTAATTCCTTGGCTTCAGAGCATTTAATTTTTTTATTTTCTGTATCATCAGTATCATTGGATTGAGTTTCATCTTGTACGTCAAGTCAGCTGAACATCATAGCATTGGCGGTATTTTCCAGTTCTTTCTTTGTTGGTCGCTTGAAAATCCAGGAGCCAATTTCTTCACCACAAATGCACTATCCGTGACCATAGCAACGATATGATTGTTTAAATCAATATCATTTTGTTGTAATTTATGATATACTACTTCAAAACTTTTAGTTGCCATCATAAATCCTTCAATTCGTTTCATTCCCAATACAAAAATAATACCTTTAGAATAGATGTTAAGGCACATATAACGACAGGGGTAAGAATCTTAAAATGTGAGTCTAACGAGAGTAATACTGTAAACGCTGAGATATTACGCACTTTAATATGTACATTAATAAATCAAAAACTCCGGTTGGATTGTGTTCGGACCTCATTTATCAATTTACGTGAGTGTAATGCATCATACATTAGAGAGACTTCACCTCATATCTGTACTTAAGTTTTTAAAAATTGTTACTTAAAGGCATTGACTGATATTAGTGATCACAATAGTATCATTAAAATAGGTATGTCTAATTTGAAAATTTTATTAAGAATTTTTAATAATTATTCAGAACCGGTAATATGTGAAGCATTGTTGATAAGATCATTGCATTTAAAAATTAATGTACAAAATGCTTTAGGTTTAAATGTTTTGATTATTTTTAAATAGTTTGACTATATAAAATTGGGATAAGTAAAAATGTTTGTTTTTAATATTATTTTTATAATATATTATTTATTTTAAGTAAAATATAAAATTGAATGTTTAAATGATTTAAATTTTTAATATTAATTTAGAAATTTTACAGTATTAAATTTATTTTGAGCGAAATAAAAATTTTAAAGCTTTTGTAAAAATATAACAAATATAATAAAATATTTAATAAAAAATAATTTTTTCAGAATATATAAATTAAATCAATAATATTTTGGTTGGTGTTTTACCTGATGATAACAGTAAATAGGTAGAAATATATAGCAAAACGAGTGTTTGAATTCCGCTACCTTATTATTATCATATTTATTTTATTATTATTATTATTATTATTATTATTATTATTATTATTATTATTATTATTATTATTATTATTATTATTATTATTATTATTATTATTATTATTATTATTATTATTATTATTGTTATTATTATTATAATTATTATTATTATTATTATTATTATTATTATTATTATTGTTGTTATTATTATTATGAACATAAACAAATAATTTATGAAAAAAATAATTTAAATTAATGTGTTCTCTCTCGATTTAATATAAAAAGAAAAAAGAATCTGCTGCTCAATTACATGCATTTCTATTATTAAAATCTCTACTTTTCTATCAAAATATGAAATCTGCCTGTTGGCTATTTCCGTCGACAAAGTACAAATTAAAAATCTTATACTTCAAAGTTTCCTTTGAACGAATCAAATTTTAATTATTTAAATAAGATCAAAATTTCTTTAAAGAAAAGGTAAAAAATTTAATAGCATAGAAACAAAAGAAAACGAAACTGAAATGTAAAATAGAGAAAACACGAGAATTTGTTGAAGAATTCTGAGTAATATTAAACGACTCTTAATATGCCACTTTAAACGTTTCATTCTCTTTTTATCAACCAAGACTAGGAATAACAAAGAAATATTTAAGTGCATTTATTGTTTTAATTCTTCATTCATCCTGTAGGTTGAAGCTTTCTAAAATTCTCATTGATTGGAAATTTTCCTTGTAAATTTACTTTCTTTTTTGATAAATTTATTTTTTATGTTTACTGCAATATGAAATGCAAATGACTCTTTAATGTATATCTCATATGAGTCTCACATATATATATATATATATATGTGTGTGTGTGTGTGTGTGTGTGTATTACAATTAAAGTATTAACCTAGTGAATATACATCCCAACTAATCAGTGTCTTACTATTATTTGTGTTAGAGTTAAAGCGTATATTTCAGGTAATGTATACATTGATTAATTTGTGTTTACACTCAATTGGTTTTTCAATAGGTTACATTCAAAGACAAACACACAAATAAATATATATGAATATTATTATAAGGACTTTTTTTTGATTTCACCTCTGAATTCTTTATAAGTGACATAATATTTTCTACAAAATCTGATTCATAGTCAAATTTTGTAAAAATTATTATGTCACATATATGAATATGTTTTAATATAAATAGATAATAACCATTTAAGATCTATTGCTTCTTTTTCTTCTTCTTTCAGGGTGGATAATAGGTAGAACAGAGCTCCAGGCGCCACCATTACCATAAGTAAATAAGCGCAACCAAACGTCCCCAAGCAAAATTTCATTATGGAGATTATTTATTTTCTCCGTTATTGATTTTTTAAAGATTTTTTTTATTTTTAGTGATTTAAAGTACAATTATTGATTTTTAAGTGCAAGTTTTCTTTAATTTTCTAGGATTAATTTTAATGTGTAATTATTAAATAAAAAGGACAAATATTTATTTTAAAACGATCTTTTATTATTTTGTTTATCGCGCTATAGCGCGGGACTTTGAAATTTTCAAAACTTTGTTTCTGCAAAAACATAGAGATTGATTTAAATACTCCAAACGCCATCAGTGTTTTCAGTATAAAACACAAATCATTCCTTTATAACGGAAAAGGAAAAAGAATTTCTGTTGCAAACAGTCGGTAACATTTTGGCATACAAAAACCTTGATGCTTTTAGATTAGGAAATTTAATTCTTTTAATGCATTAGATTAAACTATTATTCGGTTATTAGAAGGTGAGAAAATGCTAATTTAATCAGTTCTTTTGTTTAAATTCATTCAATTTTTTAATGCGTAAAATTTCTTAAATTTAAATTGCAGTTTTTGATTTTTAAATTTTTTTGTTTAAAAATGTTTACTGAATGATGCAATAGATTTTTATTAGACTGAGATTGAGCTGTTTATTTTAAAATTGGATAGACGTTTTTTAGGTCTAGCAAAATTTTTATTTTCTTCTGGCATATTTAATAAACACTATTGGATAATTAGTTTTTTTATTATATGTAACTACAAAACACAGAAAAGTTGGCGGCTGTTAAAACTTATGAATATTTTGAAGTTTATTGAAAAACAAACTTCATTATAACAAAAATGGATTTACCCACTTCCTATATAAACGATAGGACCTAAACAAACTAAACAATTATATAAATTGTTACTTAAAAGGTTCAACTTTTATCAAAATTTCACCCAACAATAACTGAAAGCTGAGACACGCGTTTAAATATATTCCCATAATTTATGTGGCGTGTTGTTAATTCAATGTCTATTAAACCTGTTAGTTATTGTTGTAAATCTACTATTTCCAAATGAAATTTGCTATAAGCAGAAAACGTTTACAAAGCCTAGTGCATACAGACATAATTATTATTGGCATGCAGTCCGATTTACTGGATTAATACATCCTGATATACTCGAATTCATGAAAATAACACTCAAAAATGTTACTCAAATGATGATTAAAAATAACCTGCTTATAGGAGACTCGATTTGCAAATGGTGTATGATATTATATAAAAATATATTTACTATTTTGTTTTCGTGTATTTTGCAAATATATAACATTATCTATTATCAAAATATACATAAAGTTTAAAGAAATTTTAAATGATTTTACTGATCAAATAACGTTTTAGTTTAGTTTTTTAGTTTAAATTGATAAAATAAAAGTTTATTACATTTTAAGACATAAGCGAGATATTTAAAGTTTGGCTTTTCAATAAATTTGAAATATTGATAAAATCTCTGTTAGAAGTTGAATCTTCTAAATTATCTTGAATAATATTTGCATTAAAAGAACTGATATTCAAGCATTGAACCAAATAATTTCAAAACAATTTATCAGAGAAATTCAATATTTAAAATTTCAATAAAAGTTTAAGAATTTTATATATAAATTTTAATCAAAGCTAGTTATGCAAATTTATTTTAAAAATTCATCAAAAAATTATTAATTATAATTTTAAACATTTTACTAATAAAAACTGATATTATTTTTTTAATTATTTAAATTCATTTTTGTGTGTTTTGCAGATAGCTTTAAATTTATTATACAAATTGTTTATTATATTTGTCTGAAGAAAGTATGAAGTTTACTTTATCCAAACGAACTTCACTTTCAAAAAAAGACTCGTTTTTTCTTCTATTTTCTGAATGTTTTGATTATATTAACTGTGAAATAAAATGTTAATCGATTAAAATCTAAATTAAAATATAAACAAAACCGCAAAACTGTACGAAAATTTCTTTTAATAATTTATTTTCTGACTCACTTCTCAAAAGTGAATATGAAACACGAAATGACAAAACATTCTAGTCTAGACAAAACAATGTTTACATATTTTTATATAATAGAATTTTAAAACATTTTTAAAACTGCCAATAACTCTAATATATATTATATAATAGAGCTCAAGTCTAAATTTTTATTATAAGACATTTTTGTTTATAATATTGATAATATACCAAAACATCAATACCAATATCTCACTTTGTGTTTGTAAGAATATTTGGCCATAATTATCAACGGACATAAAATTAAGTTTTAAAATGATTAAAATTAAAAATGAGATTTAAATTAAGTTTTAATAAATTAAATAAAAATACTTTAAAAAGTTTGATTAAAATTATTATACTAATTATTAATAAAATAAGTATTTTATTATATTTTTATTGTAAAAATTTATATTTAATTTAATACCGTTGTTAATTTTGTTTAAATATTTGGTAATAGGAAAGACATATTTTTGATTTGAATAAATTTTGGACTTTAAATGACTAAAGATTTTGAACTAAATGAAGATGTTTTCACAACATCAAACAGTGTTCATAATTGGTTCTAAAATGGTACGCAAACTAAAACTGAATTTTTCATGTATTTCCACACAAACAAAAAATAAACCTTAAATTCATTAAATTCTTATTTATGAAAATGAGTTTTTTGGAAATAACATTTCAGAATATGAAGTGTTTGAACCTTTTAATTTTTAATTAATTTTATTAAAATTTTAATTAAACTACATATGCGTTATTAAAAATTACAAATATTTATTTTTGTTTGAATATTATATTGTTTTATATGATCGCCACCTTTTCATTTAAAAAAATGTTCCAACAACTCTTGAAGATCATCAATAGACTCATCGATAATTTTTCACTTCAAAATTCAATCATGGAAATTGCTGCTTTGTTTCAGTTTCAGTACATCGATATTCAGCACATTCAAGTTCGGTCGTTCAAATCCAGTAGAAGGATGTGAGCCCGCCAAATACAAATCCCTCTTAGGTTTACGTAATGTTATGTAATATTTGACCTCTGTCCACACTGTTATTACCTGGAGATTGACCTCTGTCCATGTGGTTGCTACCTAGTAATTGACCTTTGTTCATTGTTACGAGTTGGTAGCACGATTATGACACGTGTCCAGTGGTCAGTCGCTGCACTGAGTCACACTTATTGCGCCATACATGCCGATTACATAATATTATTCACTTTTATTATGTCACGCAGTTGTGGACCAATACACCTTGATGACTTAATGTACACATATCTACCTTCTAGAACCTTCCACACACCTAAACCTTACAATTACTATCGTGATACCAGATTCACGCGAAATATTATCAAGGCAAAACAATATTGCGAACTGACAATAAATTACTAATCGGTATTCCGACAATACGAATGTCAATATAGAGCTCACAAATCAGTCAACATTATCGCTCAATCCTTAAAAGTCACATTAGTCTCATATTCCGTCGCAATTATTTCTTAGTCTCGAAAGTTCCGATTGAATAAGAAATTCTCGAAACCCTGTCAGGTCAATCAGAATCAAATCAACTAAAATCTGCTTGGTATTGTTTTAAATATATTTTTGATTTTAATGTTGTGTCCTTACAAAATATATATATTGTTTAGCTATTATGCATGAATATTTCATTGAAATTTTCAAAACGTACTTTTACATTTAAGTAATGCAAAATTACAAATAAAAATGCAACGCAATGTGAGACTTAAATTTGAGTGTCAAAAAATATACAATGCAAAGTGAGGTATTTCTAAATGAAAGAACGAAAGAATGAATAAATTAGGTAAATTATTCTCAAATTATCATAGGCATATCAGAAGAGAATTCAGTGCAAATTTAGAAACATATTTATTTTTCAAATATGCAATGTTTTGGATTATTCAATTTTGTTTAATGAGAGAATTGCATGGAAATTGTTATTCTCTCCATGACAAGAATTTGGTATTTTTCTTGGTATGTTTCTACCATTGAGTTCCCGCACAAAATAAAGATGTTTTCTTTCAAAACTAACTTTTCAGTTCCCTATTTTATTATCATACTGACTGATAGTTGACAGATAGTGTCTAAATCAGATGTTCCTAAACCTTTAATAATAATGACTTCTATTTCACTAACTTTTCCTGTACATTTTTGTTTGATATACTTCAATTGTTTCACCAATAATGTAGATAAAAGTATTTTAAAAATTTAAAAGTTTGAGTGTGATGGCACTGAAAATTTCAATGCTACCAAAAGTTTTTTGAAGAGAAAAGACCAAAGAACAACTGTACAAAAGAACAGATCCAGGATTATTTTTTTGGAGGACGATTGTTTTCATGACCCTTTGCATGGATCCGCCTTTGACTATACAGACAAAGCTAATGCACAAAAAAAATGAATTGCTGAAAAAGTTTTAGTTTTAAATTATTTCAATAAAAAAATATTTAGAATTATTAATCGCTTTTAATTGTATTTAAAAACAATGTGACAATTTTTTTACAATCAATTATTAATTTTTGTATGTATTTAGTTTCTTGATTATTAGGGGAGGGGGGATATAGACGAAGCCGGCTAACCCAACTGTGCATGGTATCATAACAAATTTCCGTATTTTTGCATGTTTACACAAAAATTACATTCAAACAGTCAAATTTGCGAACTGAACTCTAATATTTTTAAATTTTATAAAAATGTACTTTTTTACTGATTGAAACATGATTACAATATGACGTGTTATAACAAATTAAGAAAAATCTGTATATTAAAATCAATTAAAACCACTTATGGCTAATAAATGAATAAATGTTAAAATTATACATTGCTCAGTGATTTTAATATTGTTTTAAACGATGACTTTTTATTAAAAATTTTATTAAATATGCCATTATTCCTTTCAGTCTTGTAAGAAAATTATTATTTCACATGTATTATTACTTTTTTTACCATAGATATATTTTATAGGTCCAAATTTTATAATGAAATCCAAATCCGATTGAGGCTTTCAAATCCAAACATTGCCGCCATTCTAGCTATTGTCACCGACTCCGTCGAAGGTGACTTTGGGATATTAAACCATCAATGTGGATTCATTACAGAGTGTTTTATGAATTTACACGTGTATATACGATTGCAAACGACAGAAAAGGGAGAGATTACAAAACCGTTGACTGATTGCGCGTATCCGTTTCAAAGTCCTGAAACCCTAAACTATGGATCGCTAATTTTTATTGCAAGTCAAATAGCAAGTGGCATGAAACACATGGAGGAACAGGGTATTTTACACAGAGATTTAGCTTGCAGAAGTTGCATGGTAAATATGAATTTGCAAGTCAAAATCACAAATGGTGGTCATCAAATCAGTTCTCCGTTCGATGTAGATTATCTTTCAATTCCCTTATCAGATTATACAAGTATCCATCTACCAATTAGATGGATGGCTCCAGAATCTTTATTTAATGTAATAATGGCAATCCTAATAATAATCATAATAATAATAATAATAATAATAATAATAATAATAATAATAATAATAATAATAATAATAATAATAATAATAATAATAATAATAATAATAATAATAATAAATAATAAATAATAATAATATTAATAATAAAAATAATAATAATAATAATAATAATAATAGTAATAATAATAATAATATTAATATTAATAATAATAATAATAACAATAATAATAATTATAACCATAAAAACAATAGACAAGATATCGCCACATTTTTAGTAATTAAAGAAACTTTAGCAAATCAAGTGAACTAAAAGAAAAAGAAAGCAAAGATTCAATTAGAGAGGAAGAGAGAAAGAAAAAAATCTATTAAATTTGTTTTTTATTAATAGTTTTTGTTAAAATAGCTCACCTATTTATTTGAATTACATCATTAATAATAAATGTAATTAATAATAATAATAGTAATAATAATAATAATAATAATAATAACAATAATAATAATAATAATAACAATAATAATAATAATAAATAATAATAATAATATTAATAATAAAAAAAATAAAATAATAATAATAATAATAATAATAATAATAATAATAATAATAATAATAATAATAATAATAATAATAATAATAATAATAATAATAATAATAAAGTATAAAACGATTATTTTTTTGGTAGCTGCATCAATTAAAATGTTTTTAAACAAGTAAAAAATAAGATGAGCCCTTGGTTCAAAGTATATATTAAATGAATAAAAAACATTTCTTTAATAAAAGAATCCGTTTTAGTTTTCAGAAGTTTTATATTCTAAAATTTTTGCATTCATTTAATATATAATTTGCAGCAAAAGCTATCATATGAAGATAGTTGATTCAAATCATTATCATCATCCATTGAATGTGCAAGTTAAAAGACAATTTCGAACACAGAGAGTATTGATTTAATGTTGTTTGGAAGAAAACAAATTTAATGATATGGGAAGAAGAATTACCTCACATAGAGTTTGCAATTAATTCAACAATGTAATCAAGATTAAAATTCAGTTCAGCTGAAGTAGATTAAGAAATAAAATTGTCCAAAGAGCGTTTTACTATTGTTACAGAAACTAACATTAAAGAATCAGGAATAAATGAAATTTTAAATAAATTATCAAATCATTTTAATCGTATGAATAACTAACAATCAAGAAAATATAACTTATAAATCTTCCACGGTTGGAGAAGATGTTAGGAATAAATTGTGATCCATTTGAAATAATAGAAAAAGTTCACAAAACTAGATTAGATCGTAAATTTTTGAAAATAAATGTAGAATGATTAAAGCCATTTAAAACGAAGAGGGTGTGATGTAATTATTTTGGAATATTTGATTTTCCTGTCCCATATATGTGATTGTTTGTTATTTATCCCAATGGTGCATGTGCTATACACACACATTTTCATCATATAATAATAATAATAGTAATAATAATAATAATATGTTATATTTATTTGATGTTTTCAGGCGAAATTTTCTTCTAAATCAGATGTTTGGGCTTTTGGTGTGACATTATGGGAAGTGCTAACTCACTGCAATCAACAGCCATATTATTATTGGTCTAATAGTCAGGTTATGGACAACCTTTACAACATTTTATTAGCTCAAAATTCACAGTTTCATTATTTGACTCGACCTAAAATCTGTCCGAAAGAAATTTATGATATGATACGAGAATGCTGGCATCCCACAGAAGATTATAGACCAAACTTTCATGAGATTCATATGTTTTTACAGAGAAAATGTATTGGATATTTCAACACAGAAAACGGTTTTAGTCGACCTATGATTTAATAGATAAATATGTGTTATTGTTTGTTGTTTTATTATTATTATTATTATTATTATTATTATTATTATTATTATTATTATTATTACTATTATATTTGTGATATGTTTGAGAATATTTATTTATATATATATATATATATATTTAATAAATAAATTTATTTTTTACTATTTTTTGAGTTTTGATGAATTCTTTAATTTTCTTCATGTTGATTACAATAGAGGTTTTCCCTGATTTTTCTTATAGTTAAGTCAGCTGGGATAAAGACAAATATAATAGAGAAAATATTTTCATAAATAATATGTTTTTAAATGTTCTGGTAAAATTATGCAAATAATAGATGTCATACCGTGCTTCCATAAATTTATTATCCAACTTTTAAAATTTTTATTATTTTATAAGGACTTTTTTGTTTTTCACCTCTGATTTCTATTTTTGTTTAAAAAGACATTTTATTATCTACAAAATTTGACTATGAATCAGATTCAAAAATACAAATCGAAAATTAATATGGATTTTAATTTACATATTAAAACAAATTATTTATTTTTAAATATCTTTTTTAATTTTTTTATTAAATAAAAATAAATTTTGTAATAAAAAAATTATTAAATTTTTGTATTAACAATTAAATTTTTTAAAAAAACTCACTAACCGAATTTTTGTTAACATTCTCTTTTATCATCTTTAATTAATATAATCTTGAATACACATTCTTTATCAAAAACTCAATCAATTTATGTTCATTTAATTGGCAAACTTATAATGTATAAACTATGTAGGATGGATAAATCTTTTCACTGTTTTTCTTATACTTAAATTCAGGGATGGAAACCGAAATTAATTTCGGTTAAAATTTAACCGGTTTTATATTCCTTAGAATAATATCGGTTTTCGGTTAAACCGGTTTGCGAAATAACGGTTAATTGTTAAAACCGATTTTTAAAAATTACTTTGTTAGCGTAAAACAAGTTTAGTTTTACGGACATCAGAAGGGCACATTCTGTAATTGAATGATTTTTTTAAAATTTGATTCAGATTAACAACGCGTACTATCATGAAACAAAAGTAAAAAATTATCATTCACGTTATTATAATTACAGAATGCGGCTTACGAATGAAGTGAAAGAAATTTCATTGCAAAGGAAATATAGCATAAAATAAATAATACACTATGGGATCAGCCAGAAAATGAGATAACATCTGAGTTAACTGAATAATTATGAAATGATGTTTAGCATTTTCTTTTTGTTTTCATTGGAGTTATGTATTTGTGCCTTATTATTGCATGTTTTAATATGGTGTGTGAATTGATACAATTGTCATGTTTTTAATTAGTTTGGATTTAAAAATTGAAATTAGTGGATTTAATGAACAAGAACTATTTTTTATTGGCTCATTTCCAATTACTTTTTACCGGTGCTTCGAATTATCTTTGGTGAATAGAAATTGTGGAATTTGTTTGGAATTAAGTTTAGTTTTATGAATTAGAAATTAAAATAAAGGTTTCGGAATTTATTATTTCCTATTTTATCTTGGGAATAATTCTTTTAATTTAATATTTTTGGAGAAGAATTAATTCCATACGTCTGATGATATTGTCACTTTGGTTAATTATAACGGATCAAGAATATGCGAAACTGGATCTGCTGGAAAAGAAGCTTCATAACCCGTTATTATTCATTTTCTTCAAAATAATGCTATCAATACGAAAATCAAAGTGTCATTCAAAACTACAAGCTTGGCTATAAATAATGAAATAAAAAATGGTTTAATTGGTCAAAATGGTTCTGGTAATCTAAAATTGGTGCGTCATATTACTTATTGAAGGTCACAAACTCAATCAATTATGGATTTACTGTTCTGTTAACAAGAAATTGTACTAGAATCTAGATTACAACATTTTACTTGATGCTGTGTAAAGATCTGACTCAAAGATGATGGTTATATTTAAACTCAATGATGCGTATGATGAGTTCAAATGTAATTATTTTGACTGGAAAATATTTGACAGATTATTTGATGAAAATTCTAACAGAACGAGATTGCAGTTTTACAACTACATCTCAAAGAAAAAATCCAGAGTGAATGAGAATTAAACAACCAGTATCAATTACATCTTTCAATTATTATAACTGTTCATGAAATGCGAAAACGTCTCTACGTGCCTTTAATTTTCAAATACAAGAAATATATCATTTATATAATATTTTTTTATTTTATTTAATATATCGTTTATATTGCATGTTTATTTAATTATTTATTCAATAATAATAATAATGCTGATAAATGTTATCCTTTAAAATTTTATTGATCTATTGTCATGAAGAAAAAAATATTGCAAAATATTTTATTATTATTATTATTATTATTATTATAAAATCATTAAATGGAAATTTCAATCTCTGTCAATAATTAAAGCAAATTTAACAAATTTAACAAAATGCAAATTTTTCGATCAACAAATTACCTTAAGCTATTGAAAATAAGCAAAAATATTTATCATATTTTTAAATCTATTTATCTATTTTAGCTATGATTTGCAAATTTTAATAGATTTTATCAGATCTTCCGTTCGTTTCATAAAAAATTAAAGATTACAATTTACGAATCCCGCTAAAACTCATTAGCTTTTATTCTGACACATTATAGAATGAAAACATTTTTATCGGTATTTTTTCTTTTAAAAATAGTGTCAAGGCAGAATTTCTGTAAATTTTCACTGATAAAAATCAGCGGAATTCTCATAAAAAATAATTAATAATGCGCAAAATATATCATTTGTTAATAATTATTTACTGAGCTATTTAATTTAATATTTATTATTATTATTATTATTATTATTATTATTAAAGATTTTAAAATTTAACAAAACAAACCCCCGCCAAGATGAAATGTCGGAAATCCAAAATTTAATAAAGAAATAATAAAGGTTTTTTTTATACTTATCTACATTTTCTCGAAAATGCAAATTGGATTTTAAAATATTAAAAAACATTTTTTTAGAATTGAGTAAATAATTTCTGATTTTTATTCTCTTTTATTAAATTTATTATATTGGTGAATCTAATTTGGAAAATATTTTGGAAATTGTTTAAATAAATATATTTGTTGAATTAATTTGAGTGAAAGAAAATATCAAAGTAGTGCAGAAAGTGAAAATCTAGTTAAATTTTGGTTATGAGTGATCAGGGCCGTTTATCGGTCGAAATATTTCATATTTTATGAATAAACATTGGGGAAATTGGCTAAAATTGTTATTTATTATAATATTATTTTTATTATAATTATAATTATTATTATTTTTATTATTATTATTATTATTATTATTATTATTATTATTATTATTATTATGATTATTATTATATCAAGCAACTAAATAAGCATTTTTGCAGTGTTAATTAATTGAAAATTATCGACATGAAATAAATTTTTTTTACTCAAATATTAATTTTTTAAAAAAACACTAAAATTCATAAATATTCGAAAAATTAATAATAATTTTTTTTTAATTTGTTTAATTAATTTCATTTGGCAGAACTAATTAGTAAAGAGAAGCAATAGAAAAAGAAAGATTCAATCGGAAAGATCAAATAAATTTCATATTTGAGTGAATAGAAAGTATTTAAGGTCGTAAATTTTCTATGTATTAATATTAATATTATTATTATTATTATTATTATTATTATTATTATTATTATTATTATTATTATTATTATTATTATTATTATTATTATTATTATTATTATTATTATTATTATTATTATTATTATTATTATTATTATTATTATTATTATTATTATTATTATTATTATTATTATATTATTATTATTATTATTATTTATTATTATTATTATTATTATTATTATTATTATTATTATTATTATTATTATTATTATTATTATTATTATTATTATTATTATTATTATTATTATTATTATTATTATTATTATTATTATTATTATTATTATTATTATTATTATTATTATTATTATTATTATTATTATTATTATTATTTATTATTATTATTATTATTATTATTATTAAATTCATTGATATTTATATGTTAGTCACTTTTGCAATGGGTTTATAAAAGTTTCGAAAATATTTTAGGTTTTAAGGAAAATTTAAATTTTTAGTTGTATTTTGAATGTATGAGAATCACTGTGATATATTAATTCAGAATTTTCCATTTTTTCATCAATTTTCTTTATTGATTTCTGATCGTTATAGCAAATATAGATTGTGTTTTCTTTCTCATTTTACAACTGAAGGAGGTGGGTGAGAACAATAAAAAAAAATATTAATAATAACATTACATACAGCTTTTATGTCCAAATTTTCTAGGTTTACCGCGAAAATTTAAGATTCATTTAGTGCGCCACAGACAAATAAAAAATTGAAAACTACTGCTTTAGATATTTTTTGTTAATAATGTTTGATAAATGCAGTAAAATTTTAAATTACTAACTCAATAAACAAAAGTAAGAAGACAAAGGTGAATTATCTTATTTTGTGAAACCCTTCAATCAAAACAAAGAAATATTTATTCTCCCTTCTACAGAAAAAGTATGTAAATATGTACAATACTTTTTTTGGACGCCAGAAAATGAGGAATAAAGATGCAAAACGGTAAGATCCTATTTTGATGAAAGGTTTTTAATGACTAAAATAGTTTGAATGAACTTTCATAGATGATAGTAAAAATTGACTCTGTTTCATAATAATATTGAAAAATTAATAAAATTTTTGATATAAATATCATTTCATGGCCCTTTGCAAACTTGTGGAAGTCTTTTAAGTTAAAGTTTTAGTGTTAGATGAAAATTTCTTTCTCGTCAATAGAAAGGAGGAGGAGGGTGAGTACCCGATTTATTAGAAAATAAAGTTGAGTCAAATTTAGATGAAAATAAACATATTAATTGTTTAGTAAGTAAGCGTGGAAATAATGTTTACTAAAGAATGTAGTTAGTGGCTTACTGCTCCACACACCATTACATAATAAATCGAGGGGGGTGGGTATTTAATTATGTAATTGTGTAATTAATCAGGGTTAATCTTGATTACATAATTACGTAATTAAGATAATTGATTTTTAAATTATGCAATTTTTTTCTTAACATTTTTTTTGAATTTATTTTTGAACAAATTTTCATCCACAAAACTTTTTCAGTCGCACTATAGTCAGGAGGTATTTATTTTCGAATAATTTTTCATCCACAAAATATTTTTCGATCACATTTTAGTCAGGGGTATTTTTGACTCTAAAAAAAATTCATCGAATAAAAAGCCTAAAAAATAATTAATCAAATAAATAGTCTAAAAATATTTTAATTAAAAAGCCTAAAAAGTATTCGTTGATAAAAAAGCCTAAAATATAAAGTGGCTCATATCGCCTACGATGGTCATATTATTGTCAGGAATATTTTTAACTGGCAATAAAAAACAATGCAATATTTGGTCTCAGTATTTTCTATAGATAATATAGGCATAAAATAAAAATGGCTTGAATAGTTTTCCGATAAAAAAGGTCAGGGGTATTTTATAGGCTTGTTACAAAAACCTTGTAATATTTGGTCACACAATATTCATAGGAAAATTTAGGCTCTTAATTAAAAAATTAAAATACCTAAACTAAATTAAGGTAAATTAAAGTAAATTAAAGTACATAAGAGCATATTAGAGTATATTAAAGTAAATTAAGGTAAATTATTGTAAATTAAAGTAAATTATAGAGTATAAAGTAAATTAAAGTGCATCAGAGTACATTACAGTAAATTAAAGTACATTACAGTAAATTAAAGGATCTAAAGTAAATTAAAATAAACTTATGGTCTACTAATTACATAAAGTAAAAGATTTTTAAAGAAAATATAGGGTCAGTAGTTAGGTTACATAAGGTAAAGGTAAAAATTTTTTAAAAGTAAATAGAGAGTCAGTACTTAGCTTACATAAGGTAAAACTTTTTAAAGTTGAAAATTTTGAAAGTAAGTTAAAGTCGACAAAATTACATGATAAAGTTTTTTAAATACAATTTTTAGTATAGTTTTATCGATACATTTTTGATATGTTTTTAAAGATGAAATGTTTAGTGTAATTTTATTGATGAATTTTTTATATATAATTTTTAAAAATGAAAGTTTTAGTATAATTTTAAAAATGAATTTTTTATACACTGGAATTTTAATAAGTTTTTCAAAAATTTTTCCAATGAATTTTATTACATTGAATTTTTGATTAAAATTTGGGTCTCGTTGTTACATAGTAGTTCTTAATAATAATAATAAAAATAATAGTATTAATAATAATAATAATAATAACAATAATAATAGTATTAATAATAATAATAAAAATAAATTTATTCACAAACAAATAAAAGATTAACTAACTTGATATCAACTTATGAATACCATTAACCCATACACATTGAAAACCTACTGATAAACCATTGAACAGTTATTAGGTACGGTATACCAATGATTGATATATAATTTTTAAAAATGAAAGTTTTAGTATAATTTTAAAAATGAATTTTTTATACACTGGAATTTTAATAAGTTTTTCAAAAATTTTTCCAATGAATTTTATTACATTGAATTTTTGATTAAAATTTGGGTCTCGTTGTTACACAGTAGTTCTTAATAATAATAATAAAAATAATAGTATTAATAATAATAATAATAATAACAATAATAATAGTATTAATAATAATAATAAAAATAAATTTATTCACAAACAAATAAAAGATTAACTAACTTGATATCAACTTATGAATACCATTAACCCATACACATTGAAAACCTACTGATAAACCATTGAACAGTTATTAGGTACGGTATACCAATGATTGATATATAATTTTTAAAAATGAAAGTTTTAGTATAATTTTAAAAATGAATTTTTTATACACTGGAATTTTAATAAGTTTTTCAAAAATTTTTCCAATGAATTTTATTACATTGAATTTTTGATTAAAATTTGGGTCTCGTTGTTACACAGTAGTTCTTAATAATAATAATAAAAATAATAGTAATAATAATAATAATAATAATAATAATAATAACAATAATAATAGTATTAATAATAATAATAAAAATAAATTTATTCACAAACAAATAAAAGATTAACTAACTTGATATCAACTTATGAATACCATTAACCCATACACATTGAAAACCTACTGATAAACCATTGAACAGTTATTAGGTACGGTATACCAATGATTGATATATAATTTTTAAAAATGAAAGTTTTAGTATAATTTTAAAAATGAATTTTTTATACACTGGAATTTTAATAAGTTTTTCAAAAATTTTTCCAATGAATTTTATTACATTGAATTTTTGATTAAAATTTGGGTCTCGTTGTTACACAGTAGTTCTTAATAATAATAATAAAAATAATAGTAATAATAATAATAATAATAATAATAATAATAACAATAATAATAGTATTAATAATAATAATAAAAATAAATTTATTCACAAACAAATAAAAGATTAACTAACTTGATATCAACTTATGAATACCATTAACCCATACACATTGAAAACCTACTGATAAACCATTGAACAGTTATTAGGTACGGTATACCAATGACTGAGTACTATACATCATTAACCAGATATTGTACAACTCACTATATACGCACTACGCATTGAATAACTGCGTACCTTATTCATTAAAAATTCCCATTTATATAATATTTACCCTTTGAACACCGATATTCAACCAACTCAACACCTTTAAAAATATCATTAAACTCGTTCTTAAATGAATAAATCTCTTTAAAATACTTGGTCATTGGCTATACACACAATATGTTACCAATAATCAAGTACTGAACAAATAAATATTAATATTTGTTTGCTGATCAACAAATTTTGAAATATAAACACATAAAAAGTTGAACAAAGAAATAGAAGTTAAAATACAAATTTTATTAACAAAACATCTTCACTTTTTTTAGCGATCATTGCTGTCTCCAAATTGGTAAAATATTTGATTGCTTAGTTACCTGGTTTCTATCAAGTGACTATTAATCAAATTCATTGAAGCTTAATCCATTGTTATATTTTCTCTGAATAAAAAATTATTGGTTTGTTTTTGATTTTTTGAAATTATTTTGTAAGAGGTAATAGTTTTGTTAAAAAATTTTGAATTTTTTTCTACTATTTTTGTATTATTTTTAATTGCACCCAACAATTATTCCTCTATTAAATAGTACTTTCATAAATATATTTTCACATGTCCCTAAGTCTAAAATAAATTAATTGCTAACACCTCAAAAAATTACTCAAATTTATTTTCACACATTTTCTAATCTTGTTTACTGAATGATAAATTAATTTGTAAGAATAAGTAATTGTTATTCTAATTGTTAGTAAAAAGAAACTTGATTAGAAAAAGTTTCTTAAATTAATTTCACAAAACTTAAAATATATTACTTGCATAGTACTTGAAATAAATTTTCATATATTTATTGAAAATGATTCGACTATTAAAATTATTAATTCAAAGATTCTAAAGTTTTGAATGAAATTGATAGAAAAAATAGTACACATAGAATTATTATTTACTGTATTTCTAAAATCAAATAATTATCAACTAGTACTAAATATGATAAATTTCTGATACCATGGTTCAATACACTGAATAGGTTCTTGTGTAATGATAACATGTACTGAAAATACAAATTTATACGACAAATGTATGTGATTGAGGACTGTCTATTAGTTTTGTAAAAATAATTATTTTCATTAAATTTTGATTAAATAGTTATCTGATGAATAAAATTCCAATAAAATAGTGAGAAAGATGTAAAATTTAAATAAATTTGATTAAATTTGTTAGTTCTTTAATAAAAACTTTCAACATGGTGGCAAATTGTAAAGAAAATAGTACTTATCGATTAAAAAATTAACTAAGTTGTAAAATATTTAAAAACATTTAATAGATTGTTGGTTAAATTATTTAGTACTTTGGATAAAAATTTAAAGAAAGCTTCAACATAGCAGTAAATTATTAAGAAAATAATACTTACCGATTAAAGAATTAATTAAATTAAATAAGTTTTAAAATCTCTGAATAATTTAATAGATCATTTTTTAAATTTTATAAGATTGTTAGGTAATTGATAAGAAAAAGGTACTTGTTGAATGAAAATTAAGGTATGTTATTGACTGCTCTCAGTATTTAATTGTACAATTTAAAATTAAGTAAATTCTTGATCCTTTGAAAATAATCGTAAATATTTAAATTATTCAGAAAATTATCAATAAAAATTAATAAATGAGTAACAAAAAAATTTTTAAATACTTGTCCATTTTAGTTTTTAATTTAATTGAATTACAAATAATAAAATAAAATAAATACTTACTTGAATGCATGAATCAAACATATACTGAAAATCCAAATCATCACATATTTTCTAAATTTTATTTGGAAACCAACAATATCATTAAAATTAACTAAAATCTTACCGATATATTCTGATTAACCTTAAATCAATGAAAAAGTAATAATTTTCATAAGTATATTAAATATTCAAACGACTTGATCCATTTTTAAAAATATCATAATTTACTCTTTACCAATCATTTCTCATTAAATAGCATTATTTCTACGCTCTTTTCACTTACATATCGATATCTATTCAAATAACTTCCCCTAAAATAACATAAATTCCCCTCTTTACCAATCATTTTTCTTCAAGTAACAATATTTCTTCCTTTTTAATTCATTATCTTTCATCAATATTCCCAGTGTAGATAATCCTTACACTTTAAATAACAAAATTCAACCGACTCAACAAACCTGTTTTTAATCGATTATTTCCACTTAAAATATGATAAATGGTAATCAAGATTAATCCTGACTAATTACATAATTATGTAATTAAATACCCCACCCATTTTATTATGCAATGGTGTGTGGGAGCAGTGAGCCACTAACTACCTACTTACTAAGCCTATTTATCTAAATGTTTTTATAAAGTTATAATGCATTTGGTTACAATAATAAAATTTGTCAGACAAATTAATTCACATTTAATTAGTTATTACATATTAATCAATCTTTAAAAGATTCTGATGGTTTTTATTGAAAATAATTTTTTGATAAAGCCGTTGAGATATGAATGTACTTAATTTTATAGTGACCATAGACATGGCTTTCATTGCTATTTAACCAATATGTTTTGTCATCATGACATAGAAGAGCTTAATTTTACTTCTCAAAAGAATACGATTTATGGTTAATAGTTCCTATTTGCGCTTAATGGTTTCTCACTGTATAAAATAGTGTTTATGTCTCACGGTAGTAGAATAAAATACCTAGATTGAATCAAAAAATTTTGTAGGTCACGAAAATATATATATTATATAGGTAACACACAATTTTTCCTAATTAGCCATTCAAAATTAAGTAGGTCAAAAGCCAAATTTTCAAACTTTTTCAAAGTTTTTAAAACAGCCAAATTTTCATCAAAATTTGTGTAAAATCAATAGATTTTTCAAATTTTCTAAGTTTCTATGTAAAATCATCTTTAAACATATAGACAAACCATATGTAATATGTAGGTCACTTCAATGATTAACATCAAATTTTTATTTTTACAAGTTTTTTAATACTTACAAAAATTTTGTCAAATATATATATATATATATATATATATATATATATATATATATATAGAGAGAGAGAGAGAGAGAGAGAGAGAAAATAATAAAGCATTCATATCAAAATACATTCAATATATTCTATAATTGCCATGATCAATCCCCATACGAAGATCAAGCTTAGTCTTTTCGAGACTTTAACAAAGTTAAACGAACTTGATGCTCATTAGAGAGCTGGATTTTCAAGTCTTGCAAACTTTGAAAGACTCTCATGCGTCAATTAACCTGGCAGCTGAAGTATTACGAGGTGAAGATGAAACTTATGTTTTTTACAAACCCTACTTCGGCTGGAAAACAAATTTCCCTCGTTTTTATTAGAAAACTTTTACTCTTGTTAAATTGTTCTCTCACTCTTTATCTTCGACAACTATGGGAATTTTCTTAAGTTTTTAATTCTTTTTATAAGACTCTTCTCTAGTCAGTTAATTCCAAATTAAATTACTTGTTCGCGAAAACGGAATTATTGGTTAAAATTTATTTTTTTTGGTTTAGTTCGACAAGCTGAAATTTCTCCTGACAAGCTCAAGAATTTTGTTTTTAATTAAATTGATTTATTTTCTGTGATAAATACATTAATTAGTTTGTATTTCTTAAGTAGCTTTCTCTTTGGACTTCCAATCTATCACTATATTCTTATACCCGCTTAATGTCTGTTTCCTCAGAAAAATAATAATTGTTAATTTTTGTCAATTTTTAATTAATATTTTGCGCTTTATTTTATTTTTGCGTTTTGTGTTAACTTTTATATTTTAATTGCTTTATTCATTATTTTGTGTCACTATATTAATCTTACATAAGCCCCATTTGATGACGGGACCTAACCCTAAACCCTTGCCCTAACCTCAACCCTTGCCAATTCTTTGGAATTCAAAGATGAAAATCTCATCATTCTGAATATTATTTCCTAGAAAATCTTTGATTTAGAATTGAATTTTTATCCCAAGAAATAATATTGTAAAAATAAAAAATATATATTTTATTTCAATAAATTTCAACCAATTTCATTGAGGAGGAAAATATATTTAAAACTAATAACGATGAAATTTAATTATCAAAAAAGAGAAAGAAATGAAAATAAATTAGATAATTATTTTATGCAGCATGGGAAAAGGAAATTGTTTCGGATTGAAATATTGAAGGTGAAATTCGATCAAAATGCTGCTCTGAGTCACAATTCGGATCTTGTGAGTCATGTCGGCATTGGGATCAACAGGTGGAATGAATAATTGCCCAATCTCAACTGACTTTGAAAGGAAAATATTTAGTTGTGTTTAGTTTTAATGTAATTTTTGTTTTAATAAAATTGAATATTGAAATCGATAGGATTTGGATGTGTTTTCCTGTGATGTGAAAAATTTTTTCTTTTTTTCTTTACTTTTCTCTCCAGTCTTTACCTCAAGCTTAAAAGCAATAAATTCAATGGATTGGGGTTTAATGTCTGTGTTAAAATATAAACATAAATATTTTTAATTTTTAAACTATATCTTGAACGAATTTTTGTTTAATTTTTTAATGTCAATCTTTAGATTATTTTAACTAAGGAAGTTTAGCAAATTTGCATTATTTAAAAAACTCTTTGTCAAAAAGTATATCTGAAAAGAAATACAGTTAAAATCTAATAAAGAGGATATGCTCTGAAATGCCGAATTTTTCAATGTAAAATTTAATATTTTCAATTATCAATCTGATTCCAAGTGTGTCTTGTTTAATTCCAAACTTCTATTGATTAACACAATCGACTACCAGTTCACAGCGACACAAATAACTCAATATTACTACAATAACTTGAGTGCTTATTAAAACCCTTGTGGAGGAATAGTGTGTTTACAATACAACTCAGAATTCACAACCACTTGACTGATGTTTCTGATTTAATGATCGATAGATTCAATCTGGCTGTTGTCCTTCCTTTACCTTGAAATTATTTGACACTCGCGATTAATAATTTTAATTTGTTTAAGACTGCTTTTTCGATCCGACAAAGTTGTATCCGGTAATCTCATTTAATTAGGTTTTCTTCTTTTTCTTACCAACTTCCCTTTTAATTTTCAATTCTCCTTTTCATTTTCTTTCTTTTCAACTTTTGTTCTTTAGATATTTGGTTTGAATTCAAGTTTTATTTTTTTATAGTTTGCAGTCTAATAGCACTTAGTGATATTGACTTTCGTTTAGATTCTTATTTTCCCTACATTCGCATTAGTCATCTTCAGTTCTTTTTATTATCTGTCAGAGATAATAAAAAGAACTGTATATGACCAATGAGAATATACGGAAAATAAGAATCTAAACGAAAGTCTATATAAAACACCATCTCCTGGCTTCCACTGTAATTTTTTCTTTTTATATCGAACAAACTGTCAAGATTTGCAAATTTAATTTTGATTTTACGATTTTGTTTTCTCTTATTCATCTTATACTTTTTAATTAACAATGACCTTTTCGAATTTCATTGTTTCCTTTTTTCAATTCTTTTTTATTTCCCTTTTTTCAATTTCTTTCCTTTGCTCTTACTTCTTTAAATTTTGGAGCTACATACGCTTTATGTTACTCCTTGTTCTTCACTCATTTATTTTATTTTAATTATTATTATTTTATTAGTTTTTTAGGTAATCTCAACATTATTTTGAAAAATCAACAAATTTACTGGTTTAGCTTTAAAATGGTTGAAAGCTTTTAACGAAGGAGGGTGTTAGATATTATATTAAATTCTACTAATTATAGTTGTAATTAATATAAATATTAAGTTAATGGGTATTCAAGTAAAACCTAATCAAACTCTAAACTACACTGCTAAGAAGAAAAATAAAAATTCCATAATCTGTTTGTAATTTACAACAACCCAGTATTCAGACAACAAGGAACATGCATCAAATAATAGCAAGAGGTCAGTCACAGTTCAAGGACTATAAGTGCTTCTTGAATGTAAGAAAATCTTCCCGCAATGATGACTAGTCCATGGTTAACAAGAATTTAATGATTCATCTCTTTAGTTGTGGGACTGACTGATTTTGTTAACCTCTTTGATACACTTTGGAATTTAAAGAACCACAGAAATTTTCGATGGAGCGGCATTGAGGGGTTTTTGGAGGATGGCACTCTTTCTCCACAAAATTAATATTGAGATCTCGGAACACTTGAAAAGTACTGTTGGTATAATGTGCAAATGTTAGGACCGGTAAGATGAGAACATCATCTTTACTATGTGCATATTAATAAATAGAATCAAACCAAGTCTTAGACAATCCTCCTCATAAAACTGGGCATTTGAGCTGTTGAGACTCTTCAAAAATACAGGATTGGAAATGTGATCTTCGGAGCTACTCCATCGATTGCAAAGGAAACTTACGCTCCGTTCATCAAGTAAATAATCACACTTAAGCTTAAAGTAAGACTCGTCGTCCATGATAATTTTTTCTATAGCACAAATTTTCCTGCTCGCGCCGTTGCTCCTTTTCTTGGACCTCAGTATACTGAGGAGCTTTCCTTCTCTTGCAACATTCTAGTCCACGCTCGTGAATTATATTGTGCATGTTTGTGGTACATACGCCATAGTTTCTTGACTCTTGCCTGAGGGATACAACCGGCCAGTTGTTAAGTCTTCGACCAATGCTCGCTCGTCGTGCATTCAATAACTTTTAATTATGCCTTCTGTGACACATCTTGACTCTTGGTCAATGTTGTGAGTATAGAATAACAGATGGACCTTGCACATTTTTCACTCACAAAGTCTTTTCTCTCATAGAATTATTCTTCCAGAATTCGCCAATTCTCTTACGTAGTTCCTGTTTGACCATGCTTTCTGTGATGAAATGAAAAAGTTCAATATAGAGTTTGTCAAATCTGTTTAACAGAAACAGAAAACAGCTCTTTTTCACATTCTTTTTTTCTGTTTTTGATTATAAACATTTTAACCGTTATGTTTTCTTTGAACTTTCTGTAAACAGAATAATAATAGTGATATTATATTAGTTAAAATCTTAGTTTAGTTTTTTGAAAAAATCAATAATTTAATTGTTTTATTGAAGTAAATTAATCGATTAATAATTGATAACAGATTTTGATATTCTTAATATATTGAAATCATTTTTAATTGTAATAAAATGTCGTCAACGTGGGATTATGCAACTAAAAGAAAAAATCCATCTACAAAGGAAATTGAAGCAGTTTGCAGCCGTTGCAATAGGTGATTAAGTGTTCAGTTGGCTCAACAACATCATTGAAAAACCATTTGAAAAGCAAGTATTCCATTGATTTTAATAATACAGCAGAAAAAAATGAAACTAATTTAGTCGAAGAAAAAAAGCCAAAAACCATTCTGGATTTCGTAACGCAAAAAACTCGAATCCAATGAATTCGTATCCGATTTAGCTACTAATGGCATTTCCATTCGTGCTGTTACTAGAAATGAGTACATACGCGGTTCTCCAAGCCGTGGTGGATTTTAATTGCCGCAGAATGAAAATCGAGCCATGAAACTTATCCAAGAAGGTTTTGAGAGTAAGAAATTGAAAATGGTTCAAGAAATTAAATCAAAGGCTGAAAAAGGAAATAAATTTAGTATGAAAGTTGATGAATACACAACTGCTCGGCGTAAAAGATCAATATTTTTTTGCGGTGATGGAAAAAAAATGATAACATAGGGAAATTGTTGAGGACAGTCAAACAATCAGAAAGAATGACTGGCCTTAGGACAACACTCAGAACATAAGACGAAATCAGGATTGAGTCATCAATGCAGATTTTTGTTATCATCAAATGCAAAAACCATTTACTTCTTTTAAGGAAATATACTCTAATTTAATCACAACCATTATCAACCAATTGAATACTTTTTTATTTTTTAATTTGAAAAATTATGTTTATTTATTTTTAAATTTTTATTAAGAAAAGATGACAGTCGATTTTTATGATCATTTTTAAAACAAAGTTTAAAGATAGGCAGCTTGTTTATTCTGGCTGTCTTTCTTCTCTTATGTGTTGATGTTGTTCTCAGGCTTCAGCTATGTAAATAAACAAAAGTAAATATTTACTCTTCTTTTTCATTACCTTTCATTTTTATTAGTTAAAAATTATTTCAAATAAATTTATGAGAATTTTAAAATAGAAAAACTTCAGAAATATTTAACTAAAATTATGTCGCATTTATGAAGTAGTCTATAATTAAAACACAGGCAGAAATGGTAAAAAAATGAAATATTTTTATTTATATCTATCACTAATATTGTTAATACCATAATCATTATTATTAAAGTAAACGCCATTAAAAAAACTCTTAGACGATATATTTCGACAGTTTGACTGTCATCTACAGACACAAAAAACCAACTAAAAATATTATGAATCAACACACAATCAGAATCAGAACACAATCTAACCGGAGTTTTTGTTTTTTTATTAATAAACATGTTGCGTACCTTGCTCAAATTAGAGACGATCTTATACTCTAAATTTCCCATCTGTTTACTTAAATTCCTTTTATAATTTGTAAAATCTTCAGAGTACGGCAATACTAACACAAATTTAGGCTCATTCTTTTTTTATCAATTTTTACTATTATTCAGATCAACGCTCAAATCACACTCATTTGTCAAATTACACTCAGACTTTCCAAAACATGGATCCTTAGGATTTTTAACCAATTTGTCAACAGTCTCTTTTATCATCAACAATAAAAATGATTTAGAATATCCATTCTTTATAAACAACTCAACCAATTTATCAACACTTTTTACCAAATTAGCAAAAGTAGAAGATAAAAACAACAAACGATTAATGAATACCTTCACTATATTTCTCTTATACTTAAATTCACAAAAGCTTTCTGGAGTAGAGATTGATTTATGTACTGGATATCACGTTATGTTTCTTATTATTCTTTCATTAGAATCAGACATTCGGGAATAAATCAAATTATTATTATTATTATTATTATTATTATTATTATTATTATTATTATTATTATTATTACCTTCGTCCCAGAAAAACCCGGGATTTTTCAATTTGAGTAAAATTTGAATAAACCAAACACAAAAGTTAAACAGATACTATTAATCAAAGAAGAGAGTTTCTAACGCCAGTATGTGGAATGTTGATGGATGCTTTGATGATTTTTTGGATTACAGCTGATTTCGTCACTCACAAACTTTTCAATGCACTTGCATCATATGAGTAGTAATCATCTGGTATATTTTGTCAGAGTTCTTCAATATTCCTTTCGTAGACTTTAGCAAACTAGCAACTAAATGGATTTTACTAATTATCGAAACAAGAAGCAGTAAATATGGGTTATAAATTTTTATTCGTAAATAATAGTGCTATTCTTCTTGGAGATTCTAATAAGGGATAAATAACGACTGTTACAATATTGAATTATTTTGGTCATTAAAATTGTAATTAATTGTGTCGATCAATAAAAGTTTATGTTGCCTTGAATTTGTTATTTTTGTCAACCAAATCACGATTTTGAGCTAAATCAATAATTTTTAATTTCACATTTCACTGACAGGCGGAAAATTATTATTATTATTATTATTATTATTAAAATTATTATCATTATTATTATTATTATTATTATTAAAATGATTATCATTATTATTATTATTATTATTATTATTATTATTATTATTATTAAAATTATTATCATTATTATTATTATTATTATTATAGAAAATTATTTTAAAAATTTCAATCTCAAATCCTTAATTAAATTAAGCAATTATCCAAATAACTTTCAGGGAAGAGAAGATATCAGATTTTCCTAACAGATTAGAAGAATCTGAAGACAGCTTAAGCAATCCAGAATATCGTTAAGCCTTGAGCAATATCTTCACATTATTTAAAATTACTTTTATTTTAAAATCCTTAATTAACAACATTTATTTTTTTATTTTTGGAGATCGATCAGTTGAGGGGTGATGAAGAAAGAAGGACATTTCCCATAAAATTCATAAATGAGCGCTTATTTGTGTCTTTGGAAACGATTTAAACTTTTGAGTTGAAATCTTTTATAATATTGAATTAAAAATTCATTTAGTGTATATATATATAAATTCTTTAAATATTTCTTTGTAATTAATGGATATTTTTATTTATTTGGTTAACTTTGATATTGTTTCTATTTTGTTGATATTTAATTTATTTTTATTTTGTAAAAAATATCAAAAATTTTATTCTACGTATTATCCACCGTAGCTTTAGTATTTATAAATAATTTATTTCAAGGAAATTCAAAAGCCGATCTTCTTTCAATATTATTCAAACACAATATGTTTGAGAATTTTTTTAATAGTCAAACATTTTCTGAGTATATTTCATTCTGCATACATTCCATTCACATTAATATACTAAGTTTGTTATTTTGTTAATTTTAAAATATACTATTTTAATAATATTTTAGAGAATTAATCTACGCAATTAACACAAATTTTCGGTTTTTCCTTTACCGAGTGATTGCACGTGAGTATTAGGATGTGAGCCGGTCAAATACGACCCCCATTACGTAATATTAAATAACATCTGACCTCTGTCCATGCAGTCACTACCTGGCGATTGACCTCTGTCCACTGTTGCCAGGTGACGCATGATTATGTCACGTGCTCACTGGTTAGTCACTAGTCGGAGACACACTTATTACACCATACACACCGATTACCTAACTCACCCTTATTATGTCACGCAGTTGTGGACCAACACACTTACCTTCCACACACACACCTACCTACTAGAACCTTTCACACACCTACCAACTTCCACTCACCTACTTCCTAGAATCTTCCACACAGCTACCTTCTAGAACCTACCGTTCTTAAACCGATCACACACACACCAAAAATCACCGATCAACACGCAACATTCCAACACAATGACGCAATCCCCTTCAGTACTGCAAACTCAATTTGCATCAAATCAATTGCATAATAGTTCATCAGAACTCATGCTTTTTACAAGAATTCTAGAAAATCAGCTAATTTGTTCTCAGAAATTATTGGATATAATCTCTCAAGGATCAAACAGAGATAATATATTGCCACATTCGGCGAAATCAATGGATCCAGAACAATCCTCAAACAAAATAAAAATATTTAATTAAAATGAATATTGTATTACTTGGGGCGAAGATAGTTGAACTCGAAGGATCAATTAATGGGATTAATTGTACGTTAGATTATTTATTACATTTAATTATTCCTGATTTTAATGGTAAATTAAATTATGATTATGTTAATTATTCTAAAGTAAATTCTCTAATTAAACCTTTAAATTTAGATAATACAGAATTTACTAATGTAAAATTATCTGATAAAGTAGTAGATTTTAATAAAGATTTAGGTTTAGGTAATACAGAATTTAATAATGTAAAAGTAACTGATAAAGTATTAGATTTTACTAAAGATCCTAATTTAAGATTAAATTCAAATTCTAACTATAATTCATTAGATAACGAACTGCATTTTTTATATCAACAAAAACCTTCAACTAATACTGCTATTAAAAATTTAGAACATGTGAGAAGCAATTTTGATTTGACTAATAAAAACTCAAATTCAATACATTTATTGGATTGTGATTTTCGTGAAAATAATTGTAGTGAAAATAAAAATTCAAGTTCAAATGATTTATTTTCAAAAGTTGGTAGTGAAAATATCGATAATTCTTTTTCTTCGTCTCGCGTTGTCACCGGGTTTCGAGATGGGCAAGAGGCTAGAACAAAAATAACAATTAAAAATGATCTTCAAAATCTTTAAATTTCAAAATAGTTTATATTTTAATAATTATTTAAATAAATTACATTTATTTGAGAACAACTTTGATAATTCTGATAATTCTGTCATTTCCAAAGTTGAACAGAGTCAATATTCTAAATTAATAGAATTAAATGATAGTGAGATTAATAAAATTAATTTAAAATTACCATTAATTGAAAATAGAAGCTTGGAGTTGATTAAATCAGATGATTTAAACAAAGGTGAAATTGTTGATTCTGAAACTCAAATTGTAAATGACATAAGTGGAATTAGTTTCAATGAATTAGATAATTCTAAACTACAAATTAACGATAGAAATAAAATTGAAACATTTAATAAAGTTCAAAGGGAAAGAACGTCTGTAAATAATAATTACAAAAATTTTCAATCGTTAAATAAGAATAATTAAAACAGTAAAAAATCAAATTTTGGAAAGATTAATCATAAAAATAATTCTTATATTAAGAAAAATGTAAACTTTGATAAATCTGCAAGAATTTTAAGCAAAAATGAAAAACGAGAGTTTCTTAAAACCTTCCTTAAATTCATTCGACTTATTAAATTAAAAGAAACTTCGGGAAAGCACTAAGAGATAAACTCTAAACTTTCGACGATAGATGCTATTGAAAATCCTTTAAAAATATCAGGATTTGTCAAATTTTTCTAAAGAAATCATAATATATGGGTTTCTTTGGATTTTTCGAATACCAAGAAAGCTATTGAACCAGATAAATCACTGAATAATTCAGTCAAGACCTTTCTCGTGGAGTCAGGCATTATAAAATCTAATAACAACCAAAATAAGTATATTTCAGCCTCGCCAATCATTAAGAAGTTTTTATGTGCTCTCTTCCAGGAGTTAGCCGAGACAGCTACCATATCAAATACAAAAATCAAGGGTGTACAGATAAATAAAATATTAAATGAGATAAAAGAACGAGGTGAACTTCCGAACTACTTGCTAAAATCACAAGTTAAATTTTCTGATGGGGAGTTTATTATGATTGATATATTAAATAACTGTGATGTTGATAACAACGAAACCACGTTTAGATTATTAGAACTCACTCACTCACAGCTAAATGAATTATGCAAAAAATTCCCAGATATTTTGGAACTGTGTCATGCGGAAAACATAGAAAAAACTCCAGAAAATTTAATAAATTTATTAAATAAATTAAAATTAAATACGAATTTTCCCAAAGAGATTTTATTTGTGGGGGGGCAAATTTATTAAAATCAATAAAACCTAGATAACCAGAGCACACTTCTACTTTAAATATTGAAAGCTGGGCACCCGGATTAGTTGATATGATACCCTCAAACTCATATCATAGCTCCAGCTGTAAAGAACGACTCCTTAGGCTTCAGCAATGGAAACTATCTAGTGAGATCGATAAAATACACAACATCATCTCTCCTGAAACCATAAGTGAAGTCAATAACTTTTTAGAAAAGGTTGGCGATTTCAACCCACAAAAAACTGCTCAACATAACATTCTTGTAAAATTAGGCAACAATATAAACGAAATCAAAGTTGAACCTCTTGAAACTGAGCTAAATAAAGCTAAACGATTTTTTTAATTTGCTATAAGAGACCAAAATAGATACTTATTTAACAGCAAGTACTCATATCGCCTACCTCAACACTGCGAAAGATTTGTACCTCTAACATGGCTGCTCACATCTCAGACATACTAAGCAATATGTTACCATCCTTGGATCAGATGATCATCAATGATGGAAAAGACGCATCCAACACTGAAGAATCTGTCATTATACTCGAGGATATACTTTTAGAGGAATCATCTAAAAATATTTTTCATCGTGATACGATGGAGACTGCAGATAAAACCCATGATAATCTAAAACAAATGCTGCATGTTGACACTGATGAGATCCAACCAACATTTATAATCACCAGTGATGACCAACAAACTAAAATACAAAGGAAAACTAGGCAAACAGCAGCCAAGAATAAATGAAGGTGCCTGCCTGCATCAGTCTTAGAATCTGCCACAATCTCTGAAGAGACTGATACAGTATGCACAAAGTTAAAAAATATTAAACTTCGTGATCCAAAAATGTGGTTTACCGACGATGACATTGACCAATAGCTTGAGCGGCACATCAGTAATCCTACATTTGCACATTTACAGTGCTTTATTATTAGTATTATATCTTCAGACATTAAGGAAAATATTACCTCGATTCCAGATGCAGTATTTAAAGCTGAGGTTATTCTTTGTCCGCTAAATATAAATAATGCCCATTGGATTTTATTTGTGTACAGCAAATCGTTGCTTGAGTCATATTTTATTGACCCAATATTTGCAAATAGAAATCTGTTTAAAAATAAACAAGCTACTCTTAAGATTAACATTGCTTTAAATAAGATTTTCAAACTTCAAGTGGCTTCATCTTGTCACCCTTTCCAAAATCTTATATATCAAGAGAACAGTTTTGATTGCGGTCATTTTATTTGTGCTTATGCAATTCTTATAAGTCAAGGTTTGGACACTTTTCTTAACAATTTTATAGATGGGATAAGACGAGAGGTGCATGATTTTCAAATTTTTGGCTCAAACAAAGTATCCCAAGTTATCGGTGGGGGCCTTCCTAAAAATAATTTGATGGGAATCAATTTTAAAAAAGCAATTGCGCTTACTCTTGAAAAACAAAAACGAAACATCAATAACAGTATTAATATTAAACCAAAATTTCAAAAGTCATGTGTGTCATTCCTCTTAAGTAAATGGTTTAAAAGCAATACTAATATACTTGTTCTTTCCCCGGATCTAACTATCAATTTAATAGCCCAAAATAATAATTATATCATTGAGAACGTCAACTTTCGGCAGTTCAAAGACGTTCAACATGTCATTAGCATAATTCCCAATGAAAATTATTGGTGTTTACTTCTCTATTCGACCCGTCGTATGACTTGTAATATTTTCGATTTTCAAAAGACTGATATTTCTGATAGACTAACCGAAATAGGAGGAAACTTTACGGATTATTTAAATAGTTTTTTCTTGAGTATGAAAATAAAATTTCAAATAAATCATGGTATTCTCCACCGCTGCTTCATTTCAGATGATCCAACTTTTCATGCCACTGCTTTCATTGTGTTTTTGGAAAAATTGATTTTAGATCGGGATTTTCAACATGATAAAATATATAAGCTACTTGATGATATCAACACTAAACAGTGTGTTGAAATTTCATTAAATTTAAATCTAATAAATGGAAAGATTACCGACAGCATTTTAATAAAATATTTTAATAATTTAAGTTTATCAACAGACTTCGTTCTTTTGGGTTTCACAATGTGTACTGCTATTCTTGACGATTGTACTCATTATTTGAATGAACATTTGAATTATAAGTGCCTCCAAAACGCGAAAGTTGTATTTGCCAATTTTTCTCCACCAAAGTCTCGGGAAACACTAATGGTAATTGATTATAACACTGACGAGCATTACTTTCTGGATCCAACAACACTTGATGTCAGCCTAAACTATACATTTATTTGTAAAGTATTAGTTACTAAAATAAATGAAATAAGAAACTCACGCGGTTGTGCCATTAGAGCAGGCAAATGTCCACATGATGTTCGTGGTTCAGGTTTGCTCAGTAAAATTCTAATATGTGCTTTCATCAACAACTATGCGCATGATATGTCCCTTGAAAACATTAATTTGAGAGAAATAGCAAGAATTATCAACTCTGTTCTTCCAATTGTTTCTGAGATCAATAACAAAGATAAAGAGAAAATTTTAACAAAAGCAAAAGAAACAATTAAATTTGACTTACAACAACGTAAAAATAAAGTATTTGAATTAATTATTAGTTTTGAAAATGTTGATGTTAACCAAATAGTTGAAAGCATTATTCGACAAATTCCTCACTTAAATAATTTCACTGAAATTAAATCCCATGAACCATACCTAGGAAGTAAACAAAACTCAAATATAATAAGTAAATATAAAAGTAGATCAGAATTTTTAATTAATATGAAATTAACTTTTTATAAAATTATTAATGATTTACCAGTCACTGTCAGGCCTGAAATTCAGGATATTCTGAACCAATTTAGCCACGAGGACCCAGTATCGAATTCATGGAATAAAATTCTTAAAGATTGTTCTTAATCTTGTAGATATTTTACCGTTTGAAGTTATTTACGAATTAAAGAGAGCTGATAACACTTCACCGGGTATTGATGGTATTCAATACAAAGATCTTGCTCTTCTTGACCCTGAAGGTATTTTGTTATGTTTCCTGTTTAATAAAATCATCAGTAGTAAAATCATTCCGACTAGCTGGAAAACTTTCAAGACTATACTAATTCCGAAACCTGATAAGACAGATAATTATGATAAAGTTTCATCTTGGCGACCAATAGCTCTGCTGTCTGTTATTTATAAAGTCTTTGCGTCTATTTTAACTACACGCCTAACATCATGGGTGATTTGTAACGATATTTTGCATATTGGGCAAAAGGGCGGCTCTGTCTATGAAGGTTGTGTCGAGCACAATTCAATACTTTCTTCTGCACTTGAGCATTCGAAATATAGCAAGAATTCCCCATTAGCTATTGCTTGGTTAGATATTAAGGACGCATTTGGAAGTGTTCCTCATCACTACTTGTGGAGTGTTCTGAAAACTATTGGCGTTAGCGAAGAATTTATTACTATTGTCAAATTACTTTACACCGACACTCAATCTTTCTACAGCTGTGGCCCAATTGTAACACCTAATCTTTCAATCAAAAAAGGAGTTAAACAAGGATGTCCTCTTTCAATGATTCTTTTCTCGATTGCCATTAATCCTGTTCTTGAAGCAATAAGTAGATCATGTATTGAATCATTTATGATTGGTGATTTGCCCGTTCAAGTTCTAGCTTATGCAGATGACATTGCACTTGTTGCAAACAATGTCGAGAACCTTCAAAAAATTGTTGATGTTGCTGTTGAAGCTGCTACAGAAATAGGATTTGAATACCGACCGGAGAAGTGTGGCTACATGCAGCTTCCCAGAGTTAACATCAATGGTGAGATCTTGATATATGAAAAGGAAATCAAAAAATTGTTGTCAAAAGAATTTTATCAATATCTTGGTGTTCCAGTAGGTGAGGACAATGATCAAAGTCCCTATGCAATTCTTGATAAAGTTGTTAGTGACACAAAAAAAATTGCAGATTCCGGTTTATTTGGTTGGCAAAAACTCAAGGCCTACAAGATTTTTATTCATTCTCGACTAACATTTGCATTCCGAACACGTGAAATTAAAACTATGGCTTTATCAGAAGAATTTTGAACTTGCCGCACAATTCTGAGACAGTTTATTTATGCAACTCAACTGAAAATGGTGGAGCTTCGTGTGTCGATTTGCTTGATGAATATCATACTCAAACAATTGTGCACTTTTTCCGACTCTTTACTTCCAATTGCGATTACTCGAGAAAAGTTAATATTGACTCTCTAAAGTTTGTAACAGGTCCTCGTCTTGGAATCAAAGAGCCTACATTACAACAAAGTTTTGATTGGATTAATCGTGCTGTAACTAAATTGAATCATGGTGGAAAGAAAACGAGATTTTAACGTGCACGTACTTCAATAATTTACTTTAAAAGAGCAAGTTTTTTATATCTGATAACAAAGATTCATGGAACTTTCATACTTACGATTAAGTTTCGAAAAGCAATTTCTAAGATATTTCACTCTGCATTGTACGACTCATATATGCAAAAGTGGCAACTGAGCAATAAAAGCGACATGATTGCAGCGAATATAAAATTATCTCCTCAAATAAATAAAGAAATTTTTAAAAGTAAACTTGGCGAATTTGCATGGAACTTTATACATCGAGCGCGAACTAATACACTTAACATCAATGCAAAGCCTATTAGAAAAAGGGATTCTAGACTTTGTAGACGTTGTGAGTAAGAGGATAAAACTATGTCTCCTGCCTTACAGTCATGTAAGATTCACCAAATACTGACATTAGAGAGACACAATGACTGCCTAAAGATAATAACGAATAATCTAAAAAATCCTAATTTTAGTGTCGTGGTTTACCATTCTTATTCTCTTGTATTGAATTCTAAACAACGCGTCGATCTTATAATAACTGATACTGAAAGAAAAAAAAATTCATGATTGATATTAAGTGTCCAATGGATTCTGTTTCACATTTTGAATTGACTGATAAGGCAAATATTGAGAAATATAGCTTGCTTCAGAGTGAATTACAGCTAGCCAAACCTGATTAACAGGTAGAGCTTTACACTTGTATTATTGGTGCATTAGGCTCGATTCCTCCATCAACTTATGATCTGATTTGTAAACTTGGCATTGAACCACTTCAAACAGAAGTTCTGCTTAAAGAATGTGCAATGAGCAATATCCTGCACTCAGCAAAAATATAGTATTACCATGTGCACGGCATTCTACCAGACTTCTGCAATTAATTTAAAATAATGGATATTTAAACTAACTTAAACTTTTTCATTAAGATTTTATTTGAAATGATTCAGACTACATTCGTAATTTATCTCTTAATTCAATATTATTAACCTGACTTTTGCCTTTGTAAAAGTCGTAATTGAATTTAGAAAACTTAGCTTAGTTCGTAGTATTTATTACTGCAAAATTTATATTTGCAATGCCGGATGACGACGAGGATGATTCATCATATCAGATCAAGCAAAAGAAAGTTCAGAAGAAGCCAATTGCAAAAGAGACTGATCAAATACTTTATAAATTACATTTGAATTCATCCTTCTCTACTACGATTGCAGTATGAATTGCATGCTTCATGTTGAGCATATTCTTTTTACTGTGAAACAAACTTGTTATATTTAATAAAATTTTAAATAGTACTAGTGAGTGATTTTGCTAAGTAGTTCTAGGCGTATTAGGCGATGATGGGTGATGATGGGTGATGATGGACGATGATGGGTACGGATGGGTACGGATGGGTGTGGATCGGTGTTGATCGGTGCGGATCGATGCGGATCGGTGATGTGTGTGTGAATGGTTTAAGAACGGAATATTCTAGAAGGTAGGTGTGTGGAAATTAGTAGGTGTGCGGAAGATTCTAGAAGGTAGGTGTGTGGAAGGTTCTAGAAGGCGGGTGTGTGGAAGGTTCTAGAAGGCGGGTGTGTGGTAAGTGTGTTGGTCCACAACTACGTGACATAATAACAGTTAGGTAATAGGTGTGTCTCCGGGTAATGACCGTTGGTCACGTGACATAATAAGGGTTAGATAATAATTTTGTCTCCTTGTAGTGACAGACCAGTGGTCAGGGGACAAGGGTTACGCAATAAGTGACCATCGGTCACATGTGTTACATAATAAGTGACATAATCATGATGTCAGTGGACAAAGGTCAATTACTAGGTAGCAGCTGAGTGAATAGAGGTCAGATATTACGTAATAAATACGTAAGCCAGGGTGGGGGTTGTATCTGACGGGCTCACATCCTACTACTTACCAGAATTATTCCGTTTTGATTTAAAATCTTGTTCAGTATATGTTTTCGATACATAACTTATACATCTAGATGTTACCTGTAGTAATTCAGCCATTTTCTTTTGTTTAATTCCTTCTTTTTTCCATTTGAAAATTGAAGCTTTTTCGTTATCAGAAAGTGACTTTCTAGCAGTCATTAGCCTTAGTTTATTATTTTAAACATAAATACTTTAGGAATAAATACTTTAAAGAAGGCATTAGAAAAGAGCCATATGTAAACAGGTAACTGTGTACGGAGGAGCCAAAATGTGTCTGTGATCAACAAAAGATGATGCGAATCATTGCTCTTGATAGCGCTTAGTAAAACTCTCTACTTTGGCTTGCATTTTTCCAACATCTGAGTGGAGCGAAGGTATCCCTTGAAGTCAATATTGTTTGTGTATTTTATAAATGAGAAGCAGTTTACAAAAATTACATTGACAATCCATTGTACCTTTTAGATAATACAAAAATAAAGTTTAAATGAACTTCATATCTTTTTCATATAGAACTTTGATTGATTTCCACAGGTTTTTCAAAAGTTCTTTTTGTTGAGTAAATAGAGGTGCAAATTAGAGTGTATAAGAAAAATTTTGAAATTAATTTTAGGAAATCAGTAATAGTTGAAGATGGTCCTAAGCATTTTACTCACAGTCGGCGCACCTAGAAGTGCTCCAAGGCATTAGCATTTCCAAGAAGGAGCTCATCTTTTGCTCGTAATAACCAATTTAATACAGAACAACAACAGGTGTCAAGTGGTATAAAGAAAACTTTATATCATGGTTACTTTTATTAAAAGTAAAATGTAATTACTAATTTAATTATTTTAATGTTTTTATAAACTTGTGTTTTATAGACCCACACGGCACTGATGTTCCCATCAGGCAAACGTATATGAAAAAAACATATCCACTAGCACAAGTCATGAGTAATGTTAGAATTGTGCTTTAATGACCGGTCGACAGCTAAAGGTGAACCATATCATCATGACTGCTAATACCCTATCGCACCACCAATCAAATTTTCCTGTAATTGTTATTTTTTATGTAAATTTCGTGCGCTTCTTGATGCATTTTGTACAAATTTTATTTTAGTTTTTCTTGATTTTATATGTATTTTTCTTCTCTCAAATTTCAGGGTGTTTAGTTGACGTTTTGCGTTTGTGATGGGTTTTCGTGTTATATAACTGATACACTTAAACAATTTTCCGGAATGTTTGTATTTTGGCCCAACATAATTATCTGGTGGCCTTCAATTTCCGTTTATTTGCCCATTCTGTTTCGTGGAGCTCTAATTAGCACCAAATTGTTCGACTTCTTCAAATATTATGATTTTTAAAAATTACTATCTCGCCGTATTTTCAATACGTAATTTAATTTTTAAAATATTTAAATTTATTTACTGAAATCTCGTTTTTAGTTTCTATTCTTCATTAACTGAAAGGCATAACATACTTTAAAATGTTCTATCGATTTTAAATAATATTAAAAACTAAAAAATAATTCTCGTTTATGAATTTGTATTTGAAGATTAATAGCTATAATTAAACATTTTTTGATATATTTTTATTAAATTCAAGAATAACTAAAACTTGAAATTTATTACAAAATTCAACTAATTTATATCGATAATTCTGCTTTGAAGTATAAGTATTATAAAATTTTCTTTAAAAATAATGCTTAATTTGTTTATATAGATATTGGCACATTTTAAATCTTTATTTTCTAAGTATACTGCTTAAATCTATTTATAAGAATTATTTTTAAATTAATGTAAGCATTTCGTTTAATTATAAAATAATATGATATAAAATAATTTTGTATCAACTTTTCTTAATTTTCAATAAAATTTTGTTTCAGTTATCAATGGCATCTAAAAAAAATAAGAAACCAGATCAAGAAATATATAGACCACCTAAATCTGATAGGTCTAATTATGATGTAAATGATAAAAGCCACGAAAGAACATTTTATAATTCTAATCATAAAAAGAAGGTTATTAAATCGGACGTTGAAGAGAAGATTAAAAAGCCAGAAGGCCAAACTAAAATTGCTTCCAGAGATGGGAAGTCGAATCCATACTATTATGAAGGAGACACTAGTGGAAATTATTATAACGAAGATTATGGATATTATAAATATGACTCTTATTCACCAAGATATCCTAAATATAAAGATGATTATGAATATGAAAGCTATAATGACAAAAAAAGGTACAGCAGTGCTCATTATGTTGATGATAATTATTACCAATCGTATGACTCTCGTTATTACAAAACAGTTGATTATAATTCTTTTAAACCGCAATCTAAATTTAAAAGTTATCAATCATATTCATACGAAAGACCTTATAAATCTCCAGATGAAAGACCTCGCCAAAAAGTCCAGACTAATTATCAAAAAAAACCTGATAAACAGCAAAAAGTTAAAAAAGAAACAAAACCTAATAAACCAGAAAATTATGAAGATAAAAAACCTGTGAATTATGAATACAATCAAAATGTTCGCAGTCGTCAAAATTCTTACAACAAAGATTTCACAGATACTCGGTTATTTAACCCGTATAAAACCGAGTCTGACATAATGAGTGGTAAATCAGTAAAACCCAGCAATTCTAATACAGAAATTAAAGACAAACCAATTGTCTCATTGGAATCCGATTCTCATATCCACGGAGGATTGATTCATTTACCAGAGAATTTAGAAATTAAAAAATCTGGCAGTGTTTCCCAAATTAATTCTCCAGGTTAATTTTAAAGTTGAATTCATTGAAATTTATATTTGATTATTAAACTGTTTATTAAATAACGGAAATTTCATTTGGGTTATATCGATAAATGGATGATTTCCGGAATAGGGAATGCACGCTCTAAATGAGGGTCAATTTTGTAACCCTTTCTTTTCCGGAACATTCCTTATCAGCACTCCCGCCCCCCTTCATCCTCACCCTCATCCTCTTTCCCCCAGGTTAAGGACGTCCGATGAGATTAAGATTAACAAACATATCACAATAAGTTCTACTTGAAAACAATCGCTGATTGGCACGGAACACCGATTATCGACCAGGTTTTATGCATGTAGACATACGACATCAAATATCGTTGCGGGTTGAATCAAATATATAAAAAACATGTTCTACCAAGATTTTTCCCTTATGTAACACTCGCCTAGTCTAGCTGTTCATTTCGGTTCCAATATTGAATATGTGTACCACTTCAACCTGTATTAATAAATTTATCATAATTTTTGATTTAATCGACATTATACCATTTTTATTTCAATATTATTAAAAATCAAATTTCTTATAATGAATGATGAATAATTTCTCCAATATTACTAGTATTACAGAAAAATAGCTAAAATATTTCCAAATATTCATTTTTTGATTTACATATTTTATTATAATTATATAATTTAAATAAATTGATTTTAATTGATTATATGATAATTTACATTTTAATGGAGATTTAATAATGTATAAATGTTGTATTTATAAATTTATAATGACTTTAATTTTATTCTACAAAATTTCATTTTATTATCTTTCTTTTGGCATGTTTATCGATTTTTCCAAACTATTTATTTAATTATTTCTTAACATTCATATTTTATTATAACTGTAATTCAAATAAATTGATTTTAATTGATTATATGATAATTTACATTTAATGGATCGCAGCTTTTTGAGTCCATATATAAATTACGTAATTTTGCTAAAATGTTCCAGTTCCCATTTATTTCGAAATCAAAAAGTGAGTATTTTAAAAGAAGCCAACATTTTAATTCAACTATCTTGATATATTCTAGTTTACTGGAGAAAATTGATCTCCAAATCGGGATATTATTACAATATTTTCCTATCAATTCAATTTTACGAAATAAAAAACAATCTTTGTTAAATTATAAGCTAATAGGGTCCCAAACTCTTATTTATTAACTAGTTGTTGAAGCACTTTGACGTGTGACGCCTAGTGTTTCCGAATGCCCCGAATTACAACCACCAGGGTATTTGAGTAGTAATTTTTCAAACTATTCGGGTAATCCGGACTAACCGGATAATTTAAAAAATGCATATTAATTTGTAAAACCTATACAAAAAGCCTGTAAATAACAAATTAAAATAAAAATATGTAAATAAATTACTCATTCTGTTTCTAAGTTTATTGCAAAATATCCCGGCAATGGAAAATACACGTTCCGATAACTATATATATATATATATATATATATATATATGTTTGTTTCATCGTCAGTAAAGCTTCATATCATTTTTCTAATGTAGCTGTTCTAGACCCATTATTTGCTTCTAATAGCTTAAACTCTTTCTCAACTGTAAAAGTTACACTAGGAGCGGTAATTGAATTTGTAATACTAAATATTCACTACCTGAATTTGAATGCTCGTCGGATTGTAAGCTTAGCCCATCCAATTCATCTGTATTGTTGTGTACAACACCTGTTGTTTTGCTTGGAAACAAATGTGTGATTAATGACGCAGCCAATTACGGGATTACAGCTCGTTGGATTTTCGGTACACTCCATTGTGCAGTAGCATAAAAAATTACGTCAAATCCTTATTTCTGCGTTGATCAACTCGTATTTTAAAATAATTTTTAAATTCTTCTGCTAAAGATGTATCCACTTTTTCCAATTGTTGAAATGCGTGGGTAAATGCGCCTTATAATGCTAATAAATTTGAACTTTTTTTTGCTTACTTCATGCACGGGCAGTTTCACTGGCTCCAAAACCATAAAAGCTTCTGTTAGCAGCTTTTTATCCCTCATTAAATGTTTCTCCCCCAAGTTCATCCAAGGCGATGTTAGTCGAATCAATTACTTTCCATTGAGTTTTAATATCCAACAACAATTTTAGTGGTTTATTTTCTTTTATTATGACGTTATTTTATCAATATTTCTGATCGAAGTGATGATTTTCATCTCTGCTAGCGCCACATTATGACTTGGATGAAACTCAGCAAATATACCAGATTCATCTACACCTTCATTTTAGTACTCAAGTTCATTGCCGTTATAATCATGTTCCTTCTCTTCACTATCAAAATAGTCAACATAATTAGAATTATTACCATTACTTTTAAAACGCTGACGCCGGCGCGTACCACTGGTGTCAGAGAATTAAATATTAAAATTGTGTCGAATCGAGAGCGTGACACTCAAGTCTTCTTTTTTGACAGTCAAAGTGTAAAAGAATTAATAATAAAATCAAATACGTACCACCGATGGTACGCGCCGGCGTGAACGTGTTAATATAATATTTTACCGACTTACAAGCGTATTGCATGATTAAAGCAGCATTGACCTTCAGCAGAAATTATTAATACTGAAACAAATATTAATAGCCCTAAACGCATAAGCACACAATAAACAATACAATATACTTTAAATACAGTTACGCCGAAATAAAAGCAAATTTTGTTTAAACAAAATATAAGGTTCTGTTAAACGTTTCATAAAAAGTCAATAAAATTTTGTAAATTAAGTCTGATTTTCAAATGTTGTCAATCCCTAATAATAATTACAAAAACTTTAATAATTTGAAATAAATGTTGCACATACGCTCATGGGGACTCCACCCTAAACTTACTGAACACCTTAAAGTAAAGTAGCCAACCAAGTTCGCTTTTATTAAATTTGCAAAAATCGATAATTTCCACACAGCATTTCATGAACTATTTTGATTAAGCATTTTTATAAATTATACAAATAACATCTTTCCTAAATCTAGCAGTAGCAGCGTCTGACAATGTGGTAACTTCGAAAATCAGTGATAACAAACCGACTGTGATGGTTAGACCGACATTTTCACAACATGTTTCGTCGAATTCCACATCCTACCCCACAGTTCCGATAATGCATGGAATCCAAACTATTTCTGGGTTCATTCCAGTTCAGTCAAATTTCATAACGCCAGGAACAATAAATTTAATGCGAGCACCACCATCAACATTAACGACACCGCATATTATGTCCCCTCTTAGATTTACCTCTCATCAGATGGTTCATACCCCCGATGACCCTGCTCTCTACACATTGTCAAATATGTAAGCATTTTATTAATAATACTATTATTTATTTATTTATTATTAATAATTTTTATATTATTATTATTATTATTAAATGTTATTATTATCATTTTTATTATTATTATTATCGTTATTATTATCATTATTATAATCATTATTATTATTATTATTATTATTAAATATTATTATTATCATTTTTTGTTATCATTATTATTATCATTATTATTGTTATTATTATTATTATTAAATGTTATTATTATCATTTTTATTATTATTATTATCGTTATTATTATCATTATTATAATCATTATTATTGTTATTATTATTATTATTAAATATTATTATTATTATTATTTTTTTTTTATTATCATTATTTATTATCATTATTTATTATTATTATCATTATCATTATCATTATTTATTATTATTATTAATATTATTATTATTTATTATTATTATTATTATTATTATTATTATTATTATTATTATTATTATTATTTATTATAGTTAGTTATTTATTATTATTATTATTTATAATTATTATTATTTATTATTATTATTTATTATCATTATTTATTATCATTATTATCATTATTTATTATTATTATTATTATTATTTTTAGTATTATATTATAATTAATAATTTATTTTACATTATCAATTATATATTTAATTATTATAATTATTGTTATAGTTAATTTACTATAAATATATATTTTTTATTTTAAATTATTTATAATTAATAATATTTTTTCATTATTTATTTATTAATAAATTGTAATTTGTTGTTATTGTTAAATTATTATTTTTATTAATATTATAATGATTCTTAATTTATTATAACTTATTTATCGTTTTATTTTTAAATCATTATTATTATTTACTTCTTATTGTTTATTTGTATTTAATAAATTTATTATTTGTTTTTAATATAAATATCGAAAATATGATAACCGGTTTTTAATAAAAACACTCGAACCCCAAATAAAAGAAATATATTTCAAGGAAATTATTTTCATCGTCTGTCTGCTATCATAATCTGTGTCAAATGTTATGTACAAAAACAAATCTCAAAAAATTTGTGGCTGATTAAATGCGAATTACAATGAATGGTGATTTTATTACCAATGCCTCACACAAAATGTTTTCACACTTATTATTAGTTTTTAAAAATTATATTTCCATTGTTTTCATCGGATGCAATCAAAAATTCAATCAATTCTTTCTACAAAAGCTATTAAAATTATCGTATAGGCCTGTATCTCTTGGCTTTCTATGTATTTCTGTTTCTAAACCCCTAACTGTTCTTTCTTTATAATCGTGAATTTATCAATTTTAAATAACTTAAACAAAAAATTAAATTAAAAAATAATTCACTTCATTAAAACAAAAAATATTAAACCCCCTTAGAAAAATTTTTTTTTCAAGGATTTTTGCTGGAAAAAAATTATTTAGGGAGGGGCCTCGAATTTTTTTTATCCAATTATTTACGAAACACAGTTCTCATTATACATTACAAAACCTTTAGAAAAATCCAACTCTTAATCATATTTTAAGTCACAAAAGCTATTATAATTATTGTATAGGCCTGTATCTGTTCGCTTTCTATGTATTTCTGTTTCAAAACCCCTAGTCGTTCTTTCTACTAATAAATCTCAAAATGGAAGATATAGGAACAACATCATCAGAACTAGAAAATACTAAAACGATAGCTGTCAATATAACGTTATTGTATCTTAAGCTGGTAATTATAGATTTTAAAATTTATATAAAAACTTAAATGATAATCGAGAAAGGTGTTTATCTGATTCGTTGGTGATTAAATCACAACTCACCACAATTAACATTCAATCAGCAACACATTTATCTCGTATTTATTTAAAATTATTTAATATTTATTTTTAAATTTTTATTATTATTTTTTTTCTTAAATTTATTTTAACTTTATTTAATTATTTATACTTTTTAAATAATTTATTATTTACTATTTTTGATTTTACTATTACACATTATTTATTTTTTCATGATTAATTTTTTACTATAATAATAATTATTATATTTTATTAATTATTTATTATTATTTACTATTTATAATTAAATATCATCAAACCTTTAATTCCACTTCTCATTTCCATTGAAATAATTTATTGTTCAAAAGAATTTATCTTTTTTTGTTCTTCTCATAATAATTGGTTCATTTCTGACAAAAACAGAGTCAGCAAATCGCCTGTAGTTGTCCATTGTGTTAATCAAATCAAATCATTGGAAATGCAATTAGACGTTATGATCAGATCATCTTGTGATATATCTTCACCTGATTGGTGGCAATCTGTTAACAGTGTCAGATCAGAGCTCATGGATCTCTACCGATCTGTAATTACGAGCGATCTCGATTATTGTAATCAAGCTGGCATTGAACAAAATTTATGGAAATCAGTTTTCTATTCCATAATGGAACTGATCCGTGCATTTATCAATAATCCCGATACCATTGCGTTAGTGTGCTAATTGAAATCGGGCATAAAATAATGCTAAATAACCCATCTAGTTTACCTCAAAATCAAAAAGACCAAGTGAGTAAAATTAAAATGAGCGTCACCGGTCACGGTCAGAATATTTTACAATCTGGTGAGGAGTACTTTATCAGTATTTTCACCGACATTTCTAAATTGCACAATATCGATTTGGAGGTAATTTTTGACAGTAGGCGCCCGCCACCAGAAACTGGATCTCGAACTAGAAAACTCGTATATTTGAGTGCTCAAAAGTTGTTGTTGTTCCTTGGAGATTTAGCTCGATATTCAGAAATGATCAATAACTCATCAGATTTTACAAAAGCACGAATGTATCAATTTTTTATTGATTTTCTTTAATTTGCACTGTTTATTAATTTAAGTTGGTATCTGAAAGCTCAATTGCTTGTACCAAAAAATGGTAGACCTTACAATCAACTGGCAGTGATATCCATTTATGCAGTAATTTATTCATATTTATCTCTAAAATATTTTTTTTCTTTCCTATTATTATTGCATGAATTTCTAACTTAAGATAATTTCATTATTCGATTACTTTTGAAATGAAATTATTGTAATAAATTAATATTATTGCTCAATTAATTTATCGAGTGAAAAATAAGTTACCAAAATAAGTTATTCTCAAATGTTTCCAACCTTTTCATCGCCGCGGACCAATCAACGTTTGATAATTTTATCGCGACCCGCTGAGGAAGGGGTTATTGTTTATATTTTAGATTGTTTTGATTTAATAATTTTTAATTTAATTGCACTTAAAGTTGCCATCAAAGTAAAATACAATAACGCACAAATGAATAAAAAGTGATTTAAAATTTATTCATTAATGAGAATTTTGAGCTTGTTTCTTTGCAACGAGAATGTTCCACCTCGAGGTTATAGAAGATAATGAAGATAAGTGTATTGATTATGTCCAGTGTATTCCGTTGTTTAGTTTTGGTTGCTGTCATCACAGTTCCTTGGCTGGCCAGGTACCATTTATTCCAGGACCCGGCTGTTGGGAACCACTGATTAATTTTCAGTATTTCAAATACTACGATAAACTTTCAGGGCGCAAATTGTTTTCACAAAAAGCTATAGCTAATATTTCTTCTAATATCCATTCATGTTCATCTGCCTGGAAGTAATATCTTGTCTGCAACACAAATATTTCTTTATCTTGATTTTATTAACATTATCTATCAAAATTTTCTCATTTTGTTACAGCTTTCTTGAAAATATCTCCGTATTTGTTAAAGTATTTAAAGGCTGCAAATCATCATATAAAAATCTATGATTTATCTAAGTCTATAAAAGTCAAAATTACTAAAATTGATATTTTTTCCCTAAGGATCAGGTAAGCAATTTCGATTGAATAAGTTTCAAAATATAATTTAATAAAAAAATATTTTTGAAAAAAAAATAATTAAAATTTATTTTAATAAATTTCTTATAAAAAATTTTTTCTGTAATTAATTAAAAAAATTAAAACTGCTTTAAATTATCAAAATTTAATTCTAAACAATAAAGATATTTTTATTTTCAAAAATAATTTTAATATTTATTAATTTATAAAAAAATATGTTTATTAATGTATAAAATTTAAAAGTTTTAATTTGTAATTTATTATTTTAGATAATGGAAAAAAGTTAACCAAAAGAATAATACTATTATTTCAAATTAAAATAATAATTTAGATAATTAATTAATTTTAGATAAATCTGATTCATAGTAAAATTTTTTAGAAAATATTATGTCACTTATAAAGAAATCAGAGGTGAAACACAAAAAAAGTCCTTATAATAAAAATTATATTTAAAATTTGATTATAATTTAATAATAAAATTATTTCAAATCAAAATAATATTTTTTAAATAATTAAACTAAAAATTACATTTTAAATTTTTATTATAACTTAATAATAATTATTTTAAAATAAATTTAATATTTAAATTTAAAAAATATAGAAAAACTTAACCAAATTATTAAAGAAAAGTAAAATAAATATTAATTAAAATTAGATTAAAAATATTTAATATTAATTTATAAAAATATATGTTTATTAATATATAAAATTTAAAAGTTGTAATTTGTAGTTAATTATTTTAGTTAACGGAAAAAAGTTAACTAAAAGAATTTAATACAATTATTTCCAATAAAAATAATAATTTTTAAATAATTTAGATAATAAATTAATTTTAAAAACTAAAAATTACATTTAATTTGATTATAATTTAATAATAATTATTTAAAAATAATTTTCTAAATTACAAATAAAAATATATTTCAAAAAAAATTAAATTTTATATTTAAAAAATTAAAATTTATGGTTTTCCAATGATTACATAAATTAATAATGCACTGTCCAATAGACTATCGATAACTATTTAATTGTGTCCTTTCAGAATCGTCATTTAGATGCATTGTATTATTATACTCGTACATTGGCTGCCAGTAATCCATTTCCTACTGCCTCTCAAAGTCTTTCATTTCTCTTTGAAGAAACTCGGAAAACCGATGAAATGATGCGGCGACAACAGGTAAATATTGTTCTATAACAAATTTTCACCCTCTTTCAATAAATTATAAACATCTGGCGAGAAATGTAATAAAATGGCTTTTTTTATATAATTCCAATATACCTACTTATTTCCACTTTAATCTATAATAATCATATAGAAATGCATTTATTTAAATAGATTTTAATTGATTATATGATAATTTACATTTTTAATAATTTATAAATTTGTCATTACTTTTTGTTTTAATCGACAATATTCAGTTTTTATTTCTATGCTGTCTGAAAATCGACTTATCTCTATCGAAAATGCTTAATTCTTTAAATTTGGACAAATGTTCCTTAAAATTATTTTATTATATCTAAACTACGCATAATTTTGCTTTATTTATAAATTAAATTTCAAACGAAATAATGGCAAAAATGTAGAATAAATGATTCTGATAAAACGGCATTTGTTTAAATATATCTAAATATTTTGATTTGCATATTATAATTATTATTTATTTAAATTGATTTTTATTGATTATATGATAATTTACATTTTAAAGGAGATTTAATATATAAATTCAATATTTATAAATTTGTCATTACTTTTTATTTAAATCAAAAAAATTCAATTTTTAATTTAATGCTATCTGAAAATAGACTTTTCTCTATCGTGTGATGCTTAATTCGTCAAATTTGGGAAAAAATATTCCGTAACTTATTTTAATTTATTAATTAAATTGCAAATGAAAGCACCACAAAAGTGAAGAATAAAATTTAAATGATTGTGACAAAACTGCATAGATTTAAATATTTTGATTTGCATTTTTTATTTTAATTATATAATTAATTTTAATTGATTATATGATAATTTACATGTTAACAGAGATTTAATAATATATAAATGAAATATTTATAAATTTATAATTAGTTTTTTAATTTTATTCGGCGACATACCAAATTTTAGCAACAATTTCGTTAAGAGCTTTTATTTATTTATTTATCAAGATTATATAGAAAAAAATACAGACAATTTGTTTAATGTCGAGTTTTGTGAGATTTTTTATTCAGTATTTTGTGATGTTATCCAAAATTCTCAATATTTTATCACAAAAATCATCTTTTACCAAATTTTCACCTTTTTATAAATTTAACATTTGTCGTGCCCAGTGGGAATACGTATCGATCATTAACTAATCGGTAAAACCGGAATCTGTTTTATTTTTTGCATATAATTAAATATATATTAATACATAAGAATTTAAAATAAAAAGGTTAAAAATCCCAATATAAATAATTTTGGCACGAAAGGGTTAAGCATCAGAATAGAAATCGTTCTGTTTGATTGGGTACAAAAAGTATCAAATTATAAAATTATGCAAAATCTTTTCGTTCATTCTAATATTAATTTTGTAAGCTTTTTTAAAGCTCACAGGATTAGCTAGTGCAATTACAGTTCTTTTTTCAACTAGATCATTGAAATTGTAAATTAAAAACAGATAAAAAACATAGAAAAATAAATTATTTTATTGTATTTTTTTTCAATTCGGATCTCATTTATAGGAATCTATTAAACGGAAAAAAAAGAAACAAACTACAACAACGGAAAACCGTAAAAAAGGCTGTATTGAAATATGGATTCATCCAGATGATGGAACCAAAGAAAAGAAAGTTACAGATGACGACGATGCAGACATTTTAGCGACATTTGATACAAATGACGATCCAAAACAAAAAGTCGACAGGCAATTCAAAGAAGATTACGTCAGTATGCCTCTAATTGAAGTGAGTCATAGAAGCCATATTATTGTCATGGTTAAATATTCTAGTTACACAAACTGTTCACGTTGTCCTTCCTTAATAGTCACGGGAAACTATTTGGAAAAATTAAGTAAGTACATTCTATAATTGGCTTTCCAGTACTTTAATAACTCATTCTAACAAATTATTTTATTTCTGACTATAAATCAATATTTTCGTGTCAAATACAAAATATATGGATTTATAGTTTGAAAAGAGATGAAGATTTATTTAAATATAATCAAAAAATTATTTTTATTTTAAATTAATTCTATTGGTTGTTAATTTACTTTAACAAAAATCAATATATATATATTTAATCCTGCGAATTATTATGATATGATATTTTCCTAACATGAATGTTTTTTGACTACTATTATTATTTTTTACAAATAATAATATCTTATTATAAACAAAAATTATTTTTATTTTAAATTAATTTTATTGGTTGATAATTTACTTTAACAAAAATCAAAATATATTTAATCCTGTGAATGTTTTTTGACTACTATCATTATTTTTTACTTAAGTATAAACCAAAATTATTTTTATTTTAAATTAATTTTATTGGTTGATAATTTACTTTAACAAAAATCAAAATATATTTAATCCTGTGAATGTTTTTTTGACTACTATTATTATTTTTTACAAATAATAATATCTTATTATAAAAAAAATTATTTTTATTTTAAATTAATTTTATTGGTTGATAATTTACTTTAACAAAAATCAAAATATATTTAATCCTGTGAATGTTTTTTGACTACTATCATTATGTTTTACTTAAGTATAAACCAAAATTATTTTTATTTTAAATTAATTTTATTGGTTGATAATTTAATTTACCAAAGATCAATATATTTAATTCTGCGAGTTTATAGACGGAGTATTAATTTAACGTGAGTATTTATTGACCAATATCATTTTCTTTTACTTTGAAATATAAATAAAAACCTATTTTTTAAAAAATTAATTCTATCGGTCGATAATTTATTTGTTAAAAATCGAAATATTTAATTCTGTAAATTATTAGACGGAATATTAGAGTATTTATTGGCCAATCTTAATTTATTTGCTTCAACCCAACAATTTGATTTGCAGCATTCGACTTAGCTGTGATATATTTGGAAAGTGTCGACGTATGTGCTATATTATTAGCTTGTTATTCTTTTACTGACTTCTAATGTGACCTATTTTTGGACAGTTCTTGCTTTTGGGTATTCGGTTTTTCTTCTTTCATATGATCTTTTATATCTTGATCTTTCTCGTGTCACTTGTCTTAACTCTTATTAATTTCTATGTTAGTTTCTTTCTTTAACCTATGAAGATCTCGGCTGCTGATCCTTGTTTAATGATCTAGGTATGTTGAAAGCGTTCTTAGCTTCTCTTCTACGATTTTTCAGCCTTTTTATATTATTTAATATGATCTTTATCAAGTAGTGTTACAACGAACATTTTTTGCATTGTCGGTGTTCTTTTGATCGCATTGAAAAATCTTTGACAAAAACTCCTCGAAAATCTTTTCGGTAATAATCTCGTTATTATGAGATCTGTATTTGTAGTTACCATATTTTAATGCTTATAAATAAAGCATTGTCATACATATTTAATTATATGTTGATTATTTAATATTTAATTTCTAGTAGATTACTAGTATTATATCTATAAATAAAAGTTAAATTAATATGTTTTTTATGGATTTTTGAACGGTATTTATAAATATTGGTAATTAATATATCATTATTGTTTATCATTATCAAATAAAAGTGATTATTAATTAATTAATTACTTTTAAAAAGTCAAAAGCTTTGTGGCATTAAGTTTTGGAATTAAAGTCCTAAAACTAAGATTATTTATCATCTGTTTTCTACAAATTTTTATGATTCCTTGGTTAGATGACTTTATTTCTACCTTACAAAATAATGTAAAAATAGACAACCATTGCCAAAATACTTACTGCATCATAAAATTTTTTAAAAGCTAAATTCTTATAAATTATTTCTTTCTATTTCTTTATCTTATATTTTTCCTTTTCATTTATAAAAAATTGTAAACCTATTTGCCAAATTTGTATTTTATAATCATTTTCATTTTTCATTAAATTTTAATAAAAATACAAATTCAACAATATGTTTGATAGTATGGAAAATTTTCCCGAAGTTTGCTCAACAATGCTCCAGGAATTCTGGGCATTATTGTCTCACCAACCCTGTCCATTATCAAGTTATCGCCTGTGCAACATATTGATCATAAATATGTATATTATGGACCGAGTTAGTCAACAGGCATCGGTCGTTAACAATTACGCTTTAAGATCATTACACCAAGATCATGCTTCGCGAATGACATTAGATTTCTTTGCGCTTCTTTGTCAAAGAGCCATTGAAATATTTGATGAGGTATTTTAGTTTTGAAATAGGTGCAGAATGACATCTATTAATTTCCTCTAGTGGGCAGAGACTGAGACTATATCAAATAATGGCCCTCTTCAATTACCGGCTGATTTAAGCTTGTTATTACCGCCTTTATGCCTATGGACAGACTGGATGGTTACACATCCTGAGTATTGGAATCCACCTCCTAGTCATCGTGATCCATTACTTCTTCCCAGTATCGATGACTTTGGTCTAATTTCAAAACTTTGTACTAAAGTTAACCGGCTTGTTGAAAGAGGTACTCCGGCATTAAGCCGGCCACACTATCGAGTATTATCCGATTCTAAAGAAGCAGACAAAGCAATTAATAATAAAAAAACATTTGTTTTGCTCGAAGAAAACCTAATCAGCGGATTTCTTCCGATGCTTGACCAAATACCTAAAGTTGAGAATTTTTACTCCCGTTTACAGTATAGTATAACGTTTACGGTTTAGATTTATTTATTAGAAGATGATAAATGGACAAAAGAACAAACAGATGATTGGATTCATCTGGAAAAATTATCACTATTTGGTGATTTCTTGTGCGGTATTAATCCGCCGTTATTGGATTACAATGTCGATAGTTGTACTTACATACCTACTGTGATAAAAGAGGGCTCTGAACGGCTGCAGGATGGAATTGATGCAAAAGACAAAAATGAAGTTATTATTGAGGATCCGATTGATTCTGATGAAGATCTCGATACGAAATTGAAAAAAGAAATCGATGAAATCAATTCAACTCATGTTAGTAATAATCGATTTTTACACGCATATTTATATATTGATTATTTAATTAATAAAAAATATTTATTATTAATCGATTTTTAAATTATTTAATAGAAATACAATTTTATTTTAAATTATTTCATTGACTGATTTTTAATAATAAAAAAAATAATTTTTTATTTATTTAATTATTTGTTTCTTATAATAATTTTTATTTTAAAAATAATTACAAATTCGTTAATAGGTATCAACTATGCTATGATTTTTTTTCGTTCATTTTGTATCACTTTAATTTGAAAATATCTCATTGGTTCATTATGTGATTTTATAAATAATTTTAAAAATTGACTTTTGACTCTTATTTTTATCAGGAATTTCAAAATTCATTTTAATAGCCATTTTTTATTTTAAAATATTCCATTTGTTGAATATCTGACTTTAAAATTAATCAAAAATCAAATTTTAATAGCCTGTTTAATTTTATAATATTGTATTGATTTATACTGTGATTTTAGATATAATTTTAAAAATTTAATTTTCGACTCTAATTTCTAATTTTTTGAAAATAATTTCGAATGCTAATTTTTATGTAATTATTTTATTGGATAATAATTTTATCAAAAATTACATAAAAATAATTTGTAATTCTTTGAAAGGAATTTTGAAAGTTTATTTTAGTAAAGAATTTGTAAATCCATTTTAAATTAATTTTAAAATTATTGACATTTTTAAAATAACTTTCGTAAATGAGTCGCTGTAATTTCTGATGAATATTTTAATGCGAATTTTTGGCGCAATCTTTTTAAGAGAATCTTGACAAATATTAATTACATTTAAGTTTAAGAATTATTTGACATTTGGACTAAATTTTATCGTTACATAGTCCAAAGCGATAACATTGGAATATTTAACAGCGTATTTTTCCATTTAAAAAAGCTATTCAAATTAGAAAACAGAAATAATCCATAAAAATTCAGGTTAATCAATCCATTTTCTTATTAGATCGATTGATTTAATTTTAAAAAATTGATTTATTGAAAACACATTATTTTACGAGGCTACGTATATCTTATATTTTAAACTGGTTTTATTGGATGAATATTTTTCTTTATAAAAAATTGATATTCTAAGAAAGAAATGTGGATGACAAAATAATTTTACAACGATAATAAACTTGAAAGATTAGGAAAACAATTTAAGGTAAAACCAACAAAATCTTCATCTTTTTTTAATTCCTTTATATACATTTTTTAAGATCAATGTTTTCTTTTTTTAAATTGAAGTTTTGCTACAATCTTGTATTAAAATAAAAAATGTAAAAAAAATTCTATTAAAAAGCAAAAATTTTATATTAAATTTAAAAAAGACAATTTTTTTTGTTTTGAACCTTCATCAATGTACTAACTGATAAACCAAATCTGCCTTGAGTCGACCATGAATATTCATTGTCAGTAAATAATCTTATTTACCGATTCTGTTATCGGTTTCCTCATTGAATATTTACTCTATATTGATTTCCCAATACATTGTGCATTCATCAATAGTTTCTATCCATTTCTGATTTATTGAAGTATTTAAAAAATCCATATTTTTGAATGCGGGGACTGACGTAATAGTATTGTAATTGCACTTAAAGTGCACCGACAAAATACTATTGCAATCACATGATTTCATGTTCACTTAATGATTTTATTGATTAAAATTTGTGCCATTTATTTTTGAGTAAATAAATTAGATTTTACAAATTGACATTTTTAGACATTAATATAAACTTGAAAATAATTGCTTGCTTCAAAATATTCTAATTTGTGTAATTATTAATCAACCAGAATTTTGAAATAATAAATGTCTGCATCTATTGGATATATATATGTACTGGTACAACAATTAATAGTTTATATTTCTCTGTGATTTATCATATTGTTGCATTATAATTAAGATATAAACATAAATAATACCTGAAATCATTGAAACTTCTATTATCCGGATGATAATAGAAATTGAGTGATACTCTTTGTTTATCGGAACGAGAAAGGATATTGTGAAATGAATAGCAAATAGAACCTCTAACCGTATACTAGAAATTGAAATAACAATTATTTCACAACACAAAACTGCACATAATTAATAAATTCATATTCAAAAATTAAATCAATATCAATTATTTTGTTGACAGCGTATTGAAAGAATATTATTTTTCAAGTTATAAGGTTGTATTTGACGAACTATTCACATTTCAAGATTTATTAAAAAAAATTGTTCACTATATTGTATGTATAAAATTTTATTAGCTCTAAAAAAACTGTCACCTGAAAAATTGTAGTTAGTAAACTATTCAAAACCTATATTTATAATTTTACGCGTCTTACTGGGCTTGCTTAGTTTACTAGTAAAGGAAATAATCCGATAGTCCTATATGATACTTGTTGATGTTTTGGACAATTTATATTAACAACGCTAAAAGTGTCTTGAAATGAATTCTTTACTTAAAATAGTGTCTAAAATAGTTTTATGTTGACAAGCCATTTTGAACTATTAAATTTAAAAAATGTGAAATACAAAACTTGATTCAGCGCTTCGCGCATCGCTGCTAACCGTGCAAATTAATAAAAAATTGTATATTGCTACAATGGAATTTCTATCGAAAATTAATAAGTAGTATCGCGAATAAAATCAACCAATTACTGGAAGTTAAATGGCTAATATTGAAATATTAATCGAGTGTCGCACAAATTTATTACATGGGTCATATGTTAGACATGCATGTCTAAAAAATTTCATAATGGATTGATTGGAAGAGGTGGAACAATTTCTCGACCTCCATGTTCGCCAGATTTAATTCTATTATATTTACTTTTATTAGAGCCGTGTGGAAGCCAATGTTTATTTAACAAAACCATGATCCTTATAAAATGCATATAAAACTGTCATACTAGCATCAGTGTTGAAAAATAATGAATAAAGATGAAATCTAGGCACCAATTAGAATGTTATTTTCTGTAACATATGTCCGAGAATTTCCTCTAAATATTAATGTCTTAAATAATTGCTAATCACAAATTTATTTAGCGTAGTGATAGAATAGTTTATAAAGCAGAAAATAAAAACAAAAATACATAAAACTCATCAAATATTGAAAATAATAAAATTTCAATACAGTGATAACGTTTACAACGCTCTATATGCGTTCCTGGAAATTGAGCACAATGGGATTGTTTTAAAATTTGTGTTCCGCGTTTGAGAGGTCTTCATGGCTGAATATCGTTTATAAATAATATTAACACATGAAAGTGTATAAATCAATTGTGAAATGAATATTGAACCGGCATAATTATTTCAATTGATTTTGACAATTTATGAAAGTGCTATCCTTGCTATAGGGAACCAATACAGAAGCATCCAACGAACAGACTTCATGGGCTGATTTAACAGAACAGGCTGAAGAAGAAGAAAGAGAACATCAAAAGCGTATTGCACAGTTGAAAATCAAACGTGCAAATTTAAAATTTAAAGAAGAAAAAAATCGTCGATTTGAATTATGGCGCAAATCTTTGCTCGATCATGAAATAGCGCAGAGATTTGTAGAATTGGAAATCCGTCCTTTATTCCTAGTTCTCGACACGAATTGCTATATCGATTATTTATCCAACATTAAACTGCTCATCGATCATAAAAAGTTCATTATAATCGTTCCGTTGATAGTTGTAAATGAATTAGAAAATCTCTCAAAAACATATCAATTAAAAGACGACGTCGACATACATGCCAGAGCAAAGGAAGCTTTGAAATTTCTAGAGGAAAAGTTCGATAAAGCTGATCAATATGTTAGAGCAATAACGTCTCGTGGAACCTTTATGGAAACGATTGCATATCGAGCTGAAGCTGTCAGTTGGTCAGAAGGTGAAACCAATGATGATGTCATTCTCAATTGCTGTCAGCATCTGTGCAAGGATAAACCCGTTGATTTCATGCCTAGAGAGAAAGGTAATTATATTATTATATATTTGAATTTAATATGAATTATTGACAGTTTAAAATTTTTTAATAACTTAATTTTTAATGTTTAACTTGCTATTTTTCATTATAACTCTATCTGGGAATCGAATGTTTTATAATTTGTTCGATTTGGACAAGCATTTCTTTTTTAATTGTGATTTAAATTTCCAAGCTTTTATATTTTATTATAATTCAAATAAATTGATTTTAATTGATTATATGATAATTTACATTTTAATGAAAAAATATATAAATATTATGTCACTTATAAAGAAATCAGAAGTGAAACACAAAAAAAGTCCTTATAATATATAAATATTTGTCATGACGTTTTGTTTTAATTGGCAACATGTCATTTTTATTTCAATATTATCTGAAAATCGACTTTTCTCAACTCAATGATGTAAAGCTTGATAAATTTGGGCAAGAACTTCTACATTTATCTTATCTGCATTTATTAATAAAATTGCAAATGGAAACAGGTTAAAATAGAAGAATATAAGGTAAACGATTGTGACAAAACTGCATTTGTTTAAATATATCCAAATATTTATATTTTGATTTGTATAGTTTATTTTAATTATATATTTCATTTAAATTGATTTCAATTGATTATATGATAATTTACATTTTAATATAGAATTAATAATATATAAATGCAATATTTTGAAATTTGTCGTAACTTTTTATTTTAATCAACAATATTGTATGAAAATCGACTTTTCCGCTAATCAACGATGTTTAGTTTGTCAAATTTGGGCAAGTATTACTTGCCTTAGGAACTTTTATTTATTAATTAAAACTGCATCTAGTTTATCTCTATTTATAAATTACATTGCAAATGGAAATATGTCGAAATAGAAAAATTAAAGTTAAATTACTGATAAAACTACATTTCTTTAAATATTTCCAAATATCCATATTTTGATTTACATATTTTATTTTAATTATATAATTAATTTAAATAAATTTTAATTGATTGTATAATAATTTACATTTTAACGGAGACTTAATAATATATAAATTTGTCTTAATGTTTTTTTAATTGACAACATATCATGTTTTTCAATATTATCTGTAAATCGACATTTTGCTACTCAATGATGTTTAGTTTGTCAAATTTTGGGAAGCATTACTTTAGGTTTTTATTATTTTTTAATTAGAACTGTATCTAGTTTATCTCCACTATAAATTAAATTGCAAATATTTATAAATTATTAATAATTTTGTATTTTAATCGATAACATGCTAAGTTTAATTTGATTTTATCTGAAAATTGACTTTTCTTTTTTCATCAATTTTGAACAAGTATTACTTTAGGAACCTTTATTTATAAATTAGAACTATATCTAACTTATATTCATTTATAAATTAAACTGCAAATGGAAACAGGTAAATAAAGTTATAGTATGGCAGAGAAATGTTCCTTTTGATAAAATTTGCATTTTCTGGGTTCATTTATACATTTAAAATCTTCTAGTATTCCATCATGTTGCTTCTCCGATTTTCCTTATACTAATATATCGTCAAGATATTTAATAACACCTTTTAAACTTAAACCTTCCAAGAAGTTCATGCATCAGTTTCTGGAATGTGGCTGGTGCGATTAAAACAAAATTGTCATTGCTTAGTACTAAACGCTGTATATTTCTTAGAGTTTTCATTTAATTCTACCTGATAGTAGGCATTTTTTGACAAAAATATCTGTGAATCAGCTAATCAATCGAGCGCCTGATGTTTGTCTGGTATTGGAAATGTAAATTTCTCAGTAACTGCGTTAAGTTGTCTGTAATCTACACACATTTGTATCGATCCATCTTTTTTCCAACAATCACTAGTGTAAAGTTCCGCGGACGTTGGCATTGGTTTACCAACACTGTTTCAACTAATTCATCAATTTTGTTTATTTTATTTATCCATTCATCTTTTTAATTTTCACCACTGATTTCTTTTCATTTTCAAATGGCATTTATTAAAAAATATGTCGTTTATATTTTTTTTGTATATTTTATTTTATATAATTCAAATTAATTGGTTGATTTTAAATGGTCCTCCAAAACTAATTTTTTTTTATTTTAACAATTATTCATTTAAATTGATTTTAATTGATTATATGATAATTTACATTCTAATATATTGTAATTTATTAATTAGATAAACTTTGTCTTTAATTTTTAGTTTGTAAATGATTTTTATATTTAACATCACATATTAGTTGTTCATCAATATAAAAATTTCCCGATTATTATTATTAATAAACCTGTCATAATTTTCAAAAATTGACAAGTGGCATTTAGATAAACCTATAACTCTCCATCGCGACGTTGTTCTGTTAACTGGAGATCGTAACTTGCGTCTGAAAGCTCTCAGTCGACATATTCCAGTGAAACCACTGAAAAGATTTATGGAATGGGCAGATATCAGAAGAAGTTTTCGTAGAAAATAGAATATTTTGAATCAGATTTCATTGATATTTTATAACAGCTATAAGGAGTGAATCTTTATTGTCATAGGAATCGCAGCTGCCTATGAATATAAATATATATATATATAGTGTAATATTGATCATCATCATCATCATCATTGGGTCAGCACATTCTGATTTATTGGCTAGATCGATTAGATTTTCTGAGCCTTCAATGGTGCATCAACAGTTCTATTCGATATCTGCACATTATTTCCCGGATTATCTATGCAGCTTCTCTTCGTTTTATCGTCATGTTTCCTTGTTGACATTGAAATAGTTCCTCTTTAAATTGTGATTCGATGTTTTACAGATGTTTTTGTGTGTGTGTGTGTGTATCGGTGAGCTTTGTATAAATTTGGATTTTTTACTCAATATTATTGTGATCATTATCAATTTATCGATAAATTAATGAGAGTTGTACGGATATAAATATTTTGCGTTTGCTGTTTTTATTATTATTATTAGTATTAACCAATCATATAAGTTCGATTCCAATATTTATTCGAACTGTATTTATTGTTAATAAATCAATAAATCATGAGTTATTTGATTTTTATTGATTATTCATAAATTATATTTTATTGATTTTTTAAATCGATTATTGATTTCTTTTTTCATTGATTTTATGTATATTTATCGATTTCCCAGTTATAAATGGCGCTACCTTATGAAAAATATGTATACGTTTAGGTGAAAGATGGGTAAAGTGTTGTTGGATACTGTAGTTATTGATGCTTAATGCCAACTTGTTTTCAAAATTTTTAATAAAATCGATTAAAAAGTCTTCCAAATTTTATGTATGAAAAATTCTTATAATAATACAATTAATACAAATATGAGAGGCGTTTATTTGGGGTAATTACACTTACACGATTTTTTGACACGTAACTACCGACAAATTTGATGTTATTAACTTACACTTTAATGTAAAGTTAAAATTTTATTTTTTTAAGATCAATAAATTTTTTTTTCAAAACTCTAATGTTTAGATTCCCAGAATCTCAACTTGGTATCTTATTTAAATACATAAGATAACACTGGCCGACTAATTTGAATATCTTTCGATGTGCTGTATGCTCTAATTTATTATTTCAGACCATATCAAATTTGAGATTCTTCATAGGCTAAGAATTTTTGGGTGATTTAACTGAGTATTCTCTCAGTTTATAAACTAAATTTTCTATTGCTTGGCTTTTACATACTTGATGATGCTTAGCGTCATTCTTGAAATAGTTATAAGACATAAACTGTAAGGCTAGGGTTTAGATACGTTACATTAAAAATTACTTACTCACAACATCTATATGTTAGTTTAGAATCAATGCTAAAATAAAAACGGGAAAAGCTGAGGGTTAATGTAATTTTTTATTAATTTTGAATTAAAATCTTGCAGAAGTCTTCCATCGACAGTTCATTGAACCTGAGGCACGTTTGAGAAATAATAGTCATGACAACAAAGATCGCTTTTTAAACAGTTTCAACTTTGTCTAGCCATATGTGCTAGGTTATTATGATAAATTTTGAGGAGTTATCTGGATAGCAGATAAATTGATGGTTTAATCTAAAATTAGGAAACCCACCAAAAGAAGGAACTGCAAAACTGGCTAAACTCAAATGTGTTTAATGAACAAATGATTATTTCGACAATTGGAACTAAACCAACGACTAAATTTGACATAAAAATTACTTACTTTCCTTGTATTTTCTTGGTATAATTTCTTATAATGCAATCTGTTTTTAGTTTGTGATACTCAATAAATGTTATTTAAATCTGCAAGCTATTGTTATTTTAACCTATAAATAAACTTATCCAGAAAGAAAGCCTAGAATTTTAAATCGGGCATTGATCTTTTAACTTCCGCTAATAAATTTATGCTGCTTACCTTTGTGAATGACTGTCAACTAGAGTTCACAATACCGGGTATTGGGTATCCGGGTAATAGGCGAATACCCGGGTATTCGAAACGGTTACACGGCTCGAATTTTTAATATAAATTTCAGGAACTTTTAAATTTTATTTTTACATGATGGTATCGTCATCCTTTATCCAATTTAAAAGGGCTGAAATAGTATATAACAGATGGCATAAGCGGGAGTCTAAAGAAAAATTAATACTGCAACCAAAATAAAATTGGTATACCAAATATAAGATACCGAATATAAGACGCACACAATATAAGACGCATCATTAAAAATTGACTGAATTCAAGAAAATATAAGTAACCCAAATATAAGACGCATATATAATTATTACCTTACATTAAATTTATTATTAAATTTATTTTTTGTTTAAAATTAAAATTTCAGTTACCTAAATTCAAATTTAAATTTTTATTTCCCTATAATGTCTTCAAAACGCTGCAGTTATACGACAGGTTTCAAATTGAAGGTAATTGAAGCAGCCGAACGTATCGGAAATAGAGGAGCATCTAGAGAATATGGACTCAGTGAAGCTAATGTAAGGCGTTGGAGAAAAAATAAAAATACTTTAAAAGAGTGCAGATCCTCTACAAAGGCCTCTGGCAGAGGTAGGAAATTATTTTTTCCTGATATGGAGAAAAAATTAGTTGAATATGTTCATGAAAGGCGATTTTCAGGTTCCTCAATATCCACTGTAGAAGTTAGGTTGAAGGCTTTAGAGTTAGTCAAGGAGATGTATCCTGGTTCAATATTTAAAGCCTCAGCGCGCTGGTGCCAGCTTTTCATGAAAAGGAATGATATTTCTATAAGAAAAAGGACTTCAATTGCACAGCGACTGCCGGATGATGTAGAAAATAAGCTGCTCGACTATCAGAAATATATAATAAATTTAAGGAAAAGGCATGAATATCCAATTAGTTGCATAGGGAATGGGGATCAGACCCCACTAAGTTTTGATATACCTTCATATCAGACATTGGATTTCAAAGGAGTCAAGTCTGTACCTATTAAAACTACAGGCAACGAAAAGAATCGGTTTACAGTTATGTTGGGAGCTTATGGGGATGGCAAGAAGATGCCACCTTATGTAATTTTTAAAAGAAAGTCTTTACCAAAGAACATTCATTGGCCAGCTGGTATGATTGTTAAAGCACAAGAAAATGGATGGATGAATGAGGAGTTGACTAAGGATTGGATTAAGACTATTTGGTGTAATGATAGAAAAGATGAATTTCGAAATTCAAGGAGGTTACTGGTATTAGACGCATTTAGATGCCACCATAGGCCATGTGAAAAGGAAATTTTGGCAAAAAACAAAACAGATCTTGTGATTATTCCTGGAGGAATGACCGGGCAACTTCAAGTTATGGATGTAGTTTACAATAGGCCATTTAAGCAAGAGATGCGAAAGAGATGGAATGAGTGGTTTTTTTCTGGTGCTCCATCATTTACTGCTTCTGGAAACAGAAGAAAGGTTGGTTTAGAAACTATTTGCAAATGGATTCAACTATCATGGGATGCAGTTAGTGAGGCAATTATTATCAAAGGGTTCAAGAAATGTTGTTTGAGTAATGCTACGGATGGATCAGAAGACGATATTATTTGGCAGGACGATATATCTGATGTAGGGAATGAGGAAGATGATATTGATGATATGGAAAATGAATTAATGTTTGGAGAAGTGGACGAGTCCATTGAGATTGAGAATTTAATGGAAAGTGAAGATGAAAATAATGGTCTCTGTAATGAAAAAAACATTCTGTAACTAAAAATAAACATTTTGTGTTAATTTATACTTTATTTCCCTTGCCCATACCGGTTTTTCAGAAATTTTTCTGAGTAGGAAAAAATATTTCCTGCTATGCCCATGTATAAGACGCACCACGATTATCATCCCCAAAAGTGATGAAAAAAAGCGTCTTATATTCGGATAATTACGGTACTTAACGCAAATGGGTTTTGAATATCCATGTTAACAATTTGAAACTTTAAAACATTGTGATATTTGTTTTGATGTTTTATTCCATTTGAATTGTTAATAATAATCTTATCTTTGTGTTGGGACAAGACACGATTTTGTTTAAATGAATCGGTAACACGCACGCAAATATACATGCAGATTTAAAATCGGACCCATAAAACATCAATTAAACATGCTAAAATATGAGAGAGAAAACAATTAAATATAAAATCAAGTAACACACAAATAAATTAAAATAATAACTAATTGCAACAAGATCCGCACGAAATAAACATAAAAATAACACGAGAACATGAAAATTTGACAAATTACCAAAAAATGCGAGAATCCATAAAAATGGAACAAAAATTAAATAATTTGAATTGGAAACAATTCAATTAAAAAATAAAAAAATAAAATTGTCAAATAAAATTACAAAATAATAAAATTAAGATTAGAATATACTAGAAAATCACAAGGTCAAATTTTGTTTTACTAGATCAAATTTAACACGCAAGGTTAGGGTCGTACGATAGGTATATATACCGATTCATTTTCACATAATTTTAATCAGTTTTTCAAAATCAGTTAATCAGTTTTGAAAAACTTGAATCGGGTTTTGATAACTAGAATTAGTTTGAACCAGTCTTAGCCAGTTATAACGATAATTTTTCAATGTGAGTGACGAAATGTTCGACACTTTCTCCATGTCGCGTCCAGACAACCTCGTAGGAGCTCTGTTTGAGGCGTCGGTGTGGGGAAAGGCTTGTATGTGCGATGTATAAAACAATGTATGCCAATTATGAAAATGTATTATGCCAATTATATTTCAATAAAAGCTTTATTTAGAGGAAACTCATGTCGAAATTTTTTCCGGCCCACAGCCGACATATCACCGCAAGTCAATAAAATTCACACACCCCAACCAAACTGTGTAAGTGCGGTATAAGTCCGCCAATAGTTTGTGCCCGTGAAGGCTACGGCGTGAGAACGCAGTAGCTGGAACGTCAATATTATCCGTTTTAAGGGAAATTGGGTGGCGGTGAGGTAGTCTTTTGGTTACCCCTCTGCATCTCATTTCCCGAAAATTTACCCATTTACCTAAAATGATAAACGACTGTCGGCTAAAATCATCACACCGAGTAGTCCAGTGGGCACTCGTAATATTCTAACGTGAACATAAAATGATCTTAAGGTCAAAATTAAATGGGATTAACGGGAACGGGTACTAAAAATCGTTGCTATGATCATCTATCTGCTAAATAAATACTAACATTATCAAAATCAACTGTAAAACTCTAAAAGGTAAAACTCTAATTACTGATCGAATACGAGCATCAGTAAATCGATATCGTAAGGATAAATTGTCGAAAAATAATTATAGCGTAAATTTTCAACTCGTAAAATTAACTGAGTCTTAACAAGCTAACCCTAATAACGACATAAAATCTGGCCCAAGTAACGATAGATGAAATTTAATAGTCGCGGTATTTCCCAAAACTAGAGTAAGAATCCCAATAATAATGAGCCAAACGATCTAACACTTCGAGGATATTATAAAGAGGTTTTCAGACCCAACTTAATTGAGGAATGAATCCACCACCGGTTAAATAAGATATGAATGAGAAATCTAGAGGAGTTAGTGAAATAGAAATAATAGAAATAATTATATTTAAAGTTGACAATACAGCTAAATAATAAAAACCCTGAATTCATCCGAAAAGGAGAAAATATTGGATAACCGAGTGGCGAGTAGTGATATCCACTCTAAAAATGGACCATGAATTCCCAAGGATAATTGACCCCGATGAGACTTAATATTGTAATATAAGATAATTCGACGGTAAAGGAACGCACTAAATATCAGTATTAAAATATTTTAGCGAAATTTTAGTTACTAACTTGGAATGTAAATAACTAATTTTAGAGGACTCTCGCTACGAGAGAACGTGCAGTGAAACCTCATCTAAGACGTCCGTCACCGGTAAGGAAACTCGTAGAATTAATGTGGTAATAGTAGATCCTACTAAAATCAATAGTTGCCGAGCCGCTCAACCGCAGAATATGACATTTGTTTTTGTGTTATCTCAATAAATATTATGTTGTTCATATTGTTATCCTAAATTTCGATTTGTAATGCCGAGATTTAGACAGTATAAATATGAATCAACAAGAGAATTATTCCACGTGATAAAACAAACCAATATATGAAAATGGGGCGAGAATAAGCAAAAGCGCACGCAGACCTTCTACCGGTAGTGCGTTGAACATACTTTGAGGTCGGGTCAGGGTAGTTCTTTCATAGCGCTCATCTTTGGTGACCTCAAAACCAATGGTTACATTTCCAACGTATCTTAGCAACTGGTAGCCACTGAGGGCAAGAAATAATTATGTGTGGGGTCCAGGTTACACTAACCAGAAGCCCCACATTTGCTTAATTTTGATTTTGTGATTAAAAATTTTGAAACAGTTAAACAATTGAAATGGGGACTATTGAAATCAGAGCTCGACGTCTTCCATGACAGCTCGTGAACAAAACCGAATATTATGGCATTGGCAGTCTTTGAAAAGAGGCTCACCCTTTGCTAATATTCAACCCATTAACACACAGTACCAACGTTAATTTTTTGGCAGGTAGCTAGCGGTTAAACTTCTTTTGCAAGCCCTAGGTGGGATTAGTTAACCCTTAAGCCTCAATAACATTTTTATTACCCATCAGTGCCCAGCAATACTAATGGTAATAATAATGGTAATAATAATAATAATAATAATAATAATAATAATAATAATAACGAATATAATTAATTTTTGAAAGCAAAATAAATTTATTTACACTCAATTTATTTTACTCAAAACAAATTAGAGCTGGATAATTAAGATTATTTCATTAATAAAATTTAGGTAGAACAAAATTATGCAAATTTCTGCAAATTTAAAAATTAAATAAATAAGAATTTAGAATTGTCATAGTTATTATTTTTAAAATGTTTAACTTGAAGATAATATGTATTAACAATAATCATATTAATAATAAGTTCATTTGTTTTATTAAACATGTCAAGGTTATTTAATATTTAAATGAAATCCTGAATTTCTTAATTTTTTTTGTAAATACTACATATAAATCTGCGTCTGTATTTGTAGTTTATATATAAATTTTTTAACAATGAACTATGAATCTTTTCATCCAATCGATAAACAAGCTGATAAATCTAATGGAAACATTATTAAACGGTTTTTCACCAAGTTAAATAATCCAAGTAAATTGATTTTTAACTGTTATTCTAATATATAAGTTTTTCAGTTCCTGATAAAATAAACAATGAAACACAAAAGCAGAAACTAAAAAGTATTATTAATTTATTAAAATGATTTTCTATTTTTGCAAAAACTATTTTAATAATTTAAAAGTTAATTTTTATTTAAAATAAGTTATAATTTTTATATTATTATTACTAGATTAATTACATAGAAAAAATTTAAAATTCTAAGGTATTTCGATTATCTAAGTGCATTACATAATCTTACATATGTATATTTACTAATTTGCATTACAATTTATTTATTCAATATGACATTTTTATATAATATTTATGAAGTTCCCTTATGGGAATTTTATATTTTTGCTCATTAATTGCTATTGTTTGGTATGCCGAAATCTGGGCAGATTCATGTTCTTCGATAACCGTTATAAATGCATTCTTTAATAATAATAGTTATTATAATAATACTTCAATTAACCACCGCTAATTGCTGCTGGTTCTTTGACCAGCTTTCCTTATAAAAACTGATTTATTCGAACTATCAAGGTATATATTCCAGAAGTGATCAGAAATGATCAACTAAAACTTTAGCTGCTTTAATCAAAGCGAAGGGGAGTTTCAGGACTTTGAACTTTTCTAAATCAAAAATTTATTTAACACGTTGGCGGTATGTGCCATAGGTAAATTTAGAAAATATAGGAACACAACGGAAAATTCCATCAATCATTTTTCAGATATTGGGACAAAACAGTATATGCAGACGCGAAACGCCTTACAAAATATTGGAATATATTTCAAACGACCCTTTAAAAACATCTTATTTTCATATAAGAGCATGTATTTTGGTTCAAACCCCAACTTTTTATCTTTAGAATTGACTGATTTACATCAAATGTTCCTTCATTTTCAAACAACTAATTTCTACTGTCCGCCAACGTGTTAAAAATCTTAATTTACAAAGTTTGGAATATTTTACATCTATGCTGATCATATATCGCACGTTCCCAGTTATCATTAAAATAAGCTATGCCAATTTCAATCATTAAGCCCCCTATTGTACTCGCTTATAGTGGTCAATCACTTCAATCGATAATGCTCTAGAACTCGAGTACGGGGGTGATGGGAATTCTCCAATGTATGTGGCATTACACCCATTATATGTAAATTGATAAACGAGATCCGAACACAGTCCAACGGGAGTTTTTTGACTTATTACTGAACACATTGAATACATTACACTAATTAGAAACGATTTTATTATCTAAATTTCACCACTGATTACTTAATTTACTCTTATTATTTTTTAAAACCTTCTACTTACAAAAATACCAACACAAATCTAGGCTCATTATTTTCACATACACTCAATAATCAAATTATAGAAATTATTTTTAATTTAATATGGGCTCGCGTGATTGATTATTAAGTGATCGAAAGATTAACATTAATTGATTTTTGATTTATTAGTGAAGCTATTCCTAAACGTCCTAAATATGTATTTTACTGTAATGTCAGAGAATAATAATAATAATAAATTGATTTCTTCGAGGAAATGTCTCTTTATTTATGCTACCTTCTTCCTTAATATTAACTTCTAAAATTAAAGCCCAATTGAGTGTTTACTGTTGACATAAATCCCATATTAAGACTTCTTTCTATAGAACAGCAAAAACATTTTGGTGGATTTCTGTAAGTAGATTTTGATGAACGAGCTTGGTGTATTAACGTATTACTGGTGAAAATAGAATATTTCATTATCTTGACACTAATTTATTAGCTCTTATGCTTTTAAAAGTCAAAGTAATAATAGATTATGAAGTGACTAAAAATTATTAGAATGAAAAAATTTACAATGACAAAATGTATTTATTTAATTTAAATAAAAGTAATTTACTGAAAAAATTTAAACAAGTCACACAATATAAAAATTTAACAGAAATTGTAAGAAATAAAAAATATGATAATATTAATCCTTTCACAAATCTCGATTTATTACAAATAAAATTCAACCATAAAGAATGACAGATAATTTGTGGCCATAATAAGATCTTTCCGAAATGAAGTTTTCCACAAGAATTTCAATAATCTTTTAACAACATAATCTGAGTGTTTAGTTTTCTACAGAAGTTATACGACCTATTATATCAGTTTAATGAAGAACTGATTTAGTTCTGTTTACTTGTCCGTTGTTGTAGAACTTTACAATGTTCAAAGGATACCAAGTTATTTACGATGATTTTATTGAAGGTGTGACTGATAAATTGGATAAATATTTAAAAGGATTACAATTTGATAGAAAAGGGCTTCTATGGTGAAGACTAATACATGAGACTTCCTATGTATTTTTACTAGTCGAGGTGATAACAGTAGTTGATGTTGTTGGGTATGACATAAATGATTTCCATTTTGAAAATCTTAATTTTGTTCAGAAAAAATATTTCGATTACATAACATATTATGGAAAAGTACTAACATAGCTACTTACGTTTAATTGGGTCCTACTTTGATGTCTTTATACAGATTGCATTCTTGACACTTAACGCACGGATAACATTCATTTTATCTTTCTCTATTCCCGAAATTTTGATATGGATGAAAAAAACTTGCTAATTTTAAAAATTCTATAAAAGCTTTAATAAATTAACATCAGTATTAGTACAATTTTTATCATGTATTTATTTTCATGCTTAGTATTTCGTTACCATTGAAAATTCTAAATCTATATAGTCTGTACATTAAGTCTGAAGTAAATTTTAAACATTTTCTAACTGCCAACGTTTTTTTACATTTTCAATAGTACTGGGTTGGATTGTAACCATTTACATAGAGAGAAGATTAAATTAGTAAATAAATTCCATTTGTGTATTTAGAATTATTTTTCAAGGACTAGATGAATTGCAAATAATTGTTAACAGATGTAAATATTTACATAAATTACATGGTACGTTTAATAAGTACGCAACCTGAAGCAGAAAACAATGTTCTATTAACATCAATTTTTTCTTAAACACCAACATAAATAGGTACTATTTTTACCTATAAACGTCATTTCAGTCCACACATTTTTACCAATGGGAAACTAGTTCAGAAAATGCATTTTGAAAGAAATCAGAGGAGTACTTGGTAAAGAAATACTTTACAGCAACCTTCTAATCCTTCTTTGTTGCAATGGTTTTTCTTGGACATGCTTTTTGAGGTGTTATAAAAGAAATCAGAGGAGTACTTGGTAAAGAAATACTTTACAGCAACCTTCTAATCCTTCTTTGTTGCAATGGTTTTTCTTGGACATGCTTTTTGAGGTGTTAGAAAAGAACTCTTTCACCAAATATTTAACAGTAGTAATCGATATGGAATTCTTCAGTAGATTGTTCAAAGCAGATCAAAGATTTCACTACACATTTTCTTACGCAAAACGAAGAACTTCATTAAGGTGTGATACTCCACTTCATAAATTTTGATTATAACGAAATTTCAAAAAGACAGAAATATTGTAAAAAATAAACAAATTAAATTTACTATCTAAATATATCAAATAATTGTACAAAAATTTGAATTTTTGAATGTTGTATTTTACAATTTCGGTCGAGTATTTATTAAGTGCACCAAATAATTAATTAATTGTCTACAAAAGTAAATTGAGCTCGATTTCATGAAATAATAATTAGTACACACAATTTTTTTATCACTTAACCCTTTCAGTCCCAATTTGTTTCATTAGTTAAAATAACTTAGTTTTTTGATGTATCAGTAAATGGATAACAAAGAACTAAAAAAATAATTATTTATTTTTTGAAGTGGAGGAATTTTTTATGGGTTCGGGAAATTTCTGAAAAAAATAACGCATTTTACTTATAATAATACTACTGGGATAAATCAATACCACATGGTAATTCCACTGGGACACATATGTCCTATTGGGACTAAAAAACTTAAGAAATATTTGAAAATTAAAATAACATTTTCTATTGAAACCTAACATACCGGCCGCTACCATAGCAAAGTTAATGTAGGAATCGATAGATTACATCGCTAACATTCAATTATAAACATGTAACAGCTGTTTGGTTTTCTTATTTAATTCTTTATTAACAGTTTCACATACGCTCTCCTCAGCTACGTATAACGTGTTTACTTGAGTAATATGATCGATATTATTCGGAAACATTCTAGTAAAGTGTTCATTGCTTGGAGAATTAGAGAGTAAAACCATGGTTAAAGGAAGTAAAGAAGATTGATTTTCTTCTTTACCGTTTAAATCCGCAAGAATTGTTTGATCAAATAATCCAACAGTTATAGCAGTAACAAAATCCAACATTTTCAAGATTATTGCCAAGATTTCCACTTGCTTTATCTTCACCATATAAATACTCGAGCCGTCTCGATAGGTTTAAATCTAACTGACTATAAATCATCTTGAAACCATTCAAATTATTTTTTACATAACTTAATAAATCATCTTGGAAATTTGGATATATATTCTGAATAATTGATAATATTTCTGCTGAATGGCTTAATCATAACTTAAAATTTTAAAGTTAAACTCAAAATATTTATTTTAATCACAACCTTTTAAAAAGAAACTGTGCCATTTAACAAAATTGCCTTACTTAAACAATCAAAAAAACTAAAACTAGAACAATAATTTTCCATGCTTTTTAAAATCACATACAATCAAGATTCAACAACAGCATTATATACCACATGGCTGATAGAAAAATAAATTACAATTTTGTGGTATATCCTATATACCATTAGACTTGAGATTTTTAATACAAAAAATAATCTTATTACGTTTTTCACTATTATAATCTGGTGGTTATGGGATTCTGAATTAAGAATAAATGGAAAGCTTGCCGTTAAACATTGGAGAACCTTGAAATATATTTGGGAGATGATATTATCAAAACACATTTTATCTTTACATAAGTCTAAGTGATAAATATTTATCCTGTTTCCTAACTATGTACCTAGTTCTATACCTATATATTTTGTATAACAAAACTGTCGACGTGCGTAAACCAGCAAACGTAAGTATTACAAATAGATTTGATTGAACAAGCAACTAATTTTATAAATAAACTTCTATAAATAAATTAATTGGGAATAAATAAAAAACATTTCTGGTTCTTTATTTGAATATTATAATTATTCATTTCAGAAAGTGAGATCAGTAACTCCTCAGAAAACATAAGCAAACTTAAAAGTTTGGTATTTTTTCCAAATTAACTGGATTTTGAAAAAGATATTTTCAGGCGATTCGAGGAAAATTATACCAAATCATAAACAAATTTATTTATCTAAAAGGCATTCTTCTGATATTGTTAATGATAAAATGTTCATTACAAGATTTCTGAATTCAGTAAAATTTAATTTACAATCAACACTGTTGGAAAATTCGGTATGAGAGATTTTACTCATAATTAATATTAAATATTCATGAAATCAGACATACCTATTTTATTACTCGTACATTTTCTTAAAATGATCACTAATAATTGCCAAAAATCCGAGTAATTATTGGGAGCGTTGTTTATAAAATCTTTAAATCCTATAATTAATGTTTAAAATGCTCAGTCTACAGGTATTTTGAATATATTTTAATAATTGAATGTGTATTGTGTATATTATTTATTTGATGTAATTTATTAGAATATTATGTAAAAATAATTTTAAATTTAATTTTTAAAATTTAATTTAAAATGAATGATAAATGTTATATTTTTTAAAAATTAATTTACATGTTTAATTTTTTTTTAATTAAAATAATTTTTTTATTGTTGGTTATTATATTTTTTAATATTTTTTTTATTATTGGTTAATTTGTTTAAATATTTTCGTGTTTTCATTTTGATTTTGTTAATGTGATTTCTAGCCTGAAGAAGATTGATAAACGGTCGAAATATTTAGTGAAATGTTACATAAAATATATTGTCTTCCTTTTCTAATAATAATAATAAAAATAAACTATTTTTTACTAATTTAAATTTAATTTAATTATAATTTTTTCTAGTGGATTTTTAAATATTTTTTGAATCTTTATATCAAAGATCAGAATAAGTAATGCAATAAATAATGGTTAAACGTTGAATAAACACCGTAAAACACTAATTGGTATTAAACACGGTTCAGGAAATTGAAGCAACAATGGATCGAATCGATAGAGAATATTGGATGCCAGATTCTATTTGTCGGAAATGCTATAGTTGCGAGGAAGAATTTACAACAATAAAAAGGAAACACCATTGTAGAATGTGTGGACAAATATTTTGCTATCGATGTTGCACCGATGTAAGTAATTATATTATTATCATATTTTTATATATGAATGTTGTGAACGTCCAAACTATTATAAAATTAAATATGCAATAATCAATAACTGATATAATAAAATATTCAATAACTGATATTATAATATAATAATCAATAACTGATATAATAAAATATTCAATAAATGATATTATAATATAATAATCAATAACTGATACAATAAAATAATCAATAACTGATATAATAAAATATTCAATAACTGATATTAGAATAAAATAATTAATAAATGATATTATGATATTGATATTAAAAGATTTGAATTTTGATTTATTTATTAATTTAAGCGTTTTTTGTTGTTCACTGATTGACTTCAAAATCTTACAAACACTAAGAAAAAAAACCCATTCAAAATAGAGAGCTCCCGGACACCCAAAAAATATACTTCCGCAAAAATGCGTTACATTCAAAAATGTTAGAAAATATAATTTCGGAAGCATGCATTTAAAGAATTAAATACCACTTGATTATTAGGGATTTGATAATTTGCCTTCCAATTGCAAGTTAGAAAAATTTGGATTAAAATTATGACCAGATACGCGCAGTCAAGTCATTTTTGTTTACAAAGTTTTGTTTACAATAATTCTAAAAGATATAAAAATTAGAACATTTAGTTTTTTTTTTGAATGGTTTTATGAATTTCTAAAGTATTCTAGAATTTTGAAAGAATCAATTTGTTCCCGAAGTACTGCAGAATTTGTAACAATAACTTTGTTGACTAACAAAATTACCAAAAATTGGTTTTAAATTTGTTGAAATAACTTTACATGTTACAGTTAAATTAAGAACCAATCAAAAAACCTTAAACCAGCTGAAACAGATTAAAATGTTCAAATAAAAATCTATTTGTACGATATATTTCGACAGTTTGACTGTCATCTTCAGGCACAAAATCCATCTAAAAAACATTATGAATTAACTTATAATTTAACCAATTTATTTTTTTATATTAATTTAATTTTCTAATAAATAAACACCGAAAAAATATTTAAATAATTTGACTAGTTTGAATATGTTAAATCATGTTTGCGTATTGTTTTTAAAATTTTTTAAAATTTTAATATTATTAAAATATTATTTTAAAATTATAATATAGATAAAAAATTATAATATTTATATAAACAAAATTTTTAAAAATTATGTAAAAGTATTTAAATATTTTTTGAGTGTTTATTTATTAGAAAATTAAATTAATATAAAAAAATAAATTGGTTAAATTATAAGTTAATTCATAATATTTTTAGTTGGTTTTTTGTGCCTGAAAATGACAGTCAAACTGTCGAAATATATCGTACAAAGAAATTTTTATTGGCGTTTTCTTTTAATATTATTTATTGATTATTTTATTTATCATTTATTAAATATATTATAATTAAATATCTAATAAGTGATATAAAAAGATTTAAAAATAATAAAATTTGTAATGGATTATGATGTCACTGATTAATTATTTTAATAATTATATATTTCTATTGGCGAGAGGAAATATTTTGTTTTTTATTGTATTTTCATCGGTATAATAATCTCGTTGTTTCCAACATCTAGAATGTAAATCTTGTGCATATTGATGATTGACGTGACATTTATCTGAAAAGTAAGTATTAAGATTAAAGTATTGGAACTTGAAATGCTTATCCGTTACTAATCGTATTTGATTCTGTAAATTCAAATTTAATAATCCTCAATATTATAATTAATATTCACAAATCTTGATATTTTATATTCTTCAAACATTGCATAGTTTTTGAATATTTAAAATTTCTAAAAGCAAATAATTCGTTATCTGAATCAAAGCAATCAATATTAGTTAGATCTATTTATTCTCAAATTATTTGGATCTCATAATCTTTATTAGAATTATAATTTGCTTAATTAGAAGCTAAAAATTGCTTTTTAATATTTGAAATGACATTTTAAATATGAATGTTTATTAATATCACAAATTGTGACTGTGTTAATATCGTGCGGAGAATTTGTAATCAATTGTAATAAATCGGAATAAACGTTAGTGTGTTGGGTTGTTTGATTTTATTAAACAAGGACACCAAGGAGTCAGACTTTAATACTTACTTTCAATAAAATACCAACAATTTTATCTTGACATTTACTTATCATGGAACACTTACAAATTTTACCAATTGACATTCGAACAAAGAATATTTATTTAGAAATAATGAAACAAGTGTGACATCGTGAATTTTGTATTGAAAATAAATATAGATCATAACTTGATTTCACAGATTGTAAAAATTAGACAAAAGTCAATTTGAAGTCTTCTAGTAATTCTTGAAATGTTTCGTTTATTTTGAATGTGTGTCAACCCCAGTGTCATTGTATTCGCTATAGATTAAAAGCATTAGAAGGTCGTTTTCTTTTATTCTCAATAAATTGACTTCAATCAGCAAACTTCAATCACTACATTTTTAAGCAAGTATAAAAAAAGAATCGTTTGATTAACACTTAATAAAATCAGTACCGAAAATTTGAGTTACATAGAAAAGTTTATTTTTGATCCATAGTCGTATAATGAAAATAAATGAAATATCAAAAGCAAACCAATCAAAGGTGAACGAAAAATGAAGGAAGTGATGATTCATATTTATAAAAACTGAGACATGGTATAATAAATTTTTATTTAAATAAATTTTGGAATATATGTATTTGAAATTCTCATCTGTATTCTGCGAATCTGGATAGCAAGTGTATTCAATGAATACTATTCATGAATAATTGCACTTAGTTCAAATTTTTAACTTGAAATTCTATTTTATAAGTAGAGCAAGATTTTTCTATCAGAAATTTACTTTTTTAGTTTTCACCTCTGATTGTTTTTCATTTTTCAATGACAAAGAATTTTTTTATTGATTGACTATGTGAATATAAATATAATTTCTGATTCAGTCAGTCAATAAAAAAATTCTTTATGTCATTTTAAATATATTGTTATTAATTATAAATGTGGATTGAATCACCAGTAGAAATAATTTTACTGATTTCAAATATATATAATTTTTTTCTAAAAGTAAATCATTAATAGTAATATTATTACCATAATCATTATTGATTTGTATTTTTCCTCTTTTCTTTAATTCATGTTCCCCGTGTTTTCACACGATACATGATGTATTACATGAGCATTTTTTAAAATTAGGAATTACCTGGTTCGTTGTGGAATTTATCAAAACCTCAGCGGTCATGCAAGCTATGCTTTATGTCTTATTATGCTCAAAACGGATCAAAAGTAGAATCACTAAATGAAAGTCGTATCCACAAAAATCCAGTGATTAATCCAGGAAATAGCAAGTCTAACCTAAGTCCTCGTGGTTCTATAGTGTCTGAAACATTTGCACCGGATGAAAATAATATAGCATTTCAAAATAAAAATTTATCATTCAGCTCTAACGACATACAGTATTTCAAAGATCATAATTCCGACCCAATTCTTAATTTCTTAGATGTCGATGATGCAAATTCCGAATCAAATGGCGATGAAGATAATAAACGGTAAATTGTAATATATAATTTAAAACACGAAAGTTTTCCATGGCCTTCTGAATTGGTAAATAAACGGGAAAGGACTGAATAGAATTATCACATTATTTTTATCCGATTTTTATTTATTAGAATTTTTTAGGAAATATAAATTTAACTTCAAAATATAAAATTTCACAACTAAAAACAACATGCAATATATTTTATATATAATATCCAATAAATTATTAAATTATTAAATCGATTATTAAATTAATAAAACATTATTGTGGTATACTGAAAAATAACTAATAAGTAATAAATTTTGATCATTGCTTCTTTCAAGTTAATCTTATTTTTCCTTCGTGAACTGTCATTTTTAAGCCTGACAATATTTTTTACCGGATTTAAATTATTAGGTTTTTTTACTGGGCTATTCAATCAATGGATATATCAGTCGTGTATCGTAATGCCGTGTGAATTGCGTGTTGTGACATTTCTCACGGCTCTACATGTACTTCCTCATTACACCCGTTTCAGTTCATTAAAAACTGCTATACTAAAATAAAAATATCAATAAAGTTATCATACAGGAACATACATACTTACCCGTGTCTTCATGTAATTTGTTCAACTGAATAAAAACTTATATTATAAGAAGGAAGGAAAGGTTTTTTTTAACATAAAAACATAAAACATAGTAAATAATGCATGCAAACTTTCAAAATGTAGAAATGTTCAGTTCAATAAAAACTATATAAAACATTTTTTAGTAACTTTTTAGACAATTTTTTTTAAATTAAAGCCGAATATTTTTGAAAAAAATACCAATAACTCTACTTTGAGTTGTAGAGAAAATTAAGAAATAATTTCGTAAGATTTTTCATGAAATTCAAACAATTTAATATTTTTACAACATTTCAGATATTTCAAAAATATCCATCGAAACTCTAGGTTTTTGAGGAGATGAAGAAATAACAATGTAACATTTTACTTGTACTTGAAATAAATTCATTTTTTACCTCATTTGCAATTTACCAGGAGCAGTGGAACCAAAACCTTCAAATGAGGAGTTTGTAAAAAACGGAAAACATAACTTAAATTTAAAAATGATATTTTTTATAAAGTATAAAACATCCAAATCATTAATACCATTGAAAAAGGGGAAGATTTTAATAAATTTGGGAAATTAACGGAAATTTCCAAAGCCTTATAAAATCAATAAATATCAAAAATTTGGATTTGCCAAAAGGTAAAAAAGATGGCAGCCAAAACGAATTTCCAAGAAACAGAGAAATAGTTTATTCAAATATAGAAACTTTTTAATATAAAATTTTATTTTAATAAATTTTAGATTTCAATTAATCGGACTTGAATTTATTCGAAAATAATTCCATTAATTTATATAAATTGGCATAAATTCCTAAAAAAACCCAAAGAAAATTAATAAAAGTAAATTTAAAATACACGTTGATGAAAATTATTATTTAAGAGCTTGATAAATATACGAGATCACAATCCAAGCCTTAAAATATACTTTATTAAAAACTTTACCTGTCAGTCATTTTAAAAATGGTTAATTCATAAACTTAATCATAATTGTAATTGGTTGTTCATTAAAACTTCTATTATAGAAGCTTTTAATGAACTGAAACGGGTGTAGTGAAAACAACTTTATTTTAAGCTATTATAATGCACACTCAAAAAGTATGTAAAAATATAACACGAGCTTTCATAAGTTATCAGTAAAAACGACAAATATTATTGGCAAAAGGTAAGTTAAAAGTTTTTTTTCATTAAATTTATGTTTTTTAAATTTTCTTAGAATATTTTCAGTTTTTATTATGAATTTTAGGTCACTTATTCTTTATTTTTAAAAAGGTAATAAATATCAATTTTTTATTTGATTGCAATAATTTTCTATCCATTTTTAGACTTCGATCAATCTTTTAATTAATATTTGAATACATAAAAAGGTTTCACTTATAATTTTCAATAATGTTGAAATTTTATTAAATAAATTATAATTTACATTGCTTTTCTTTCCTCTTCTATTACTCATTAAAAGGTAAAATCTGATTAAGCACTTGAAATTCGGTTTTTCTTTAATTAAAAGTACCCATAAAAATATTGTTTTCTATAATTTTTGTCTCTTTGTATGCATTTTTTATTATAGGGTTGTTATATGTACAAAATCTTTCATAAGTGATCATCCCGCAAATTACCCCACAAAAATTAAATTATATATGGAAAATATACACTTAACATAAGGAAAAAAATTATGGGAATCAGCGTAAATTAGGTGAATTTACTATAGTAGAATATAAAAATAATTTTAGTGACAAAAATAAATTAGTAACACATACACTGCACACAAAAGCCTTATAATAAAAAAAATACTTACGAAGAACAATTATAGAGAGCAATCGTTTATTATGGGTATTTTTAATTATGAAAATGTGCAATTTGAGGATAATACCAGTGTTTTATCACATTCCACTTTGCTATGAGTAATAAGAGGAGCGAAAATAGACAATGTAAAAAATTATAGAAGGAAAATACAGAAGAAAACCACTGAAAATCGTAACTTATATAAGGGATATAATTTTTTTGGCGTTCAGAAATTAATAAAAAAAAGATTAATCAAAGTCATGGAATGAGTAAAAAAATATTCCAATCATATAAAGGATGTTCTCGAAATTATTTGTGAATGAAAACATTTTAACTTAAAAATCGATATTTAAATAAAAATTTAATAAATTTCAAATTTTTAAAAAATAAGTATAAATGACTTGAAATTAATAACAAGTTTTGATTTAAATAAAAATATTATTAACATTAAAAAATTAAAAATAATAAAAAACCTTTAAAAACATAAATTTAATGAAAATATAACTTTGAACTTACCATTTTCCCATAATATTTGTCATTTCTGCGAATAAATTTATGAAGCCTTGTGCATTGTATCTGTGTTTGTATTTCATTTTTCTCACCGAAATTATTTTTCTGCTCTTTAGTAAATTTATCTACTTTTTGTCTTACCATATTTTTTTTTATTTGAAATAATGTATATTTTTTCACATGTAAATTAATTATTTCTTATAATAGGCTTTAAGTTATTGTAAAACGTTTTATAATTTGATTACAAGATTTTGAAATAGTCTTTAAAACATAGAAAAATCGAAAAACAGAATGATGTTTATAAAATAAACTGAATTTTAAAACTTTTCGTCTCCATTTTTTCGAAGTAATGGACGTTAAACAATAAAAAATTATTTTGCCGTTTTTGAATAAAACATTATTTGTATAAGCTAGATTTGTATATGATTTACATGATTTACATTCATTTTTGCGTCATTCTAACGTATCCTGATTTCATTTGCGGATGTCAAGTAAAACATATACTTCGCTTTATGGTTGAAATTGTTTATAAAATCTAACTGTTAATAGAATTCATTGAATAAATAGATATTTCACAATCTTGGTAGTTATAAAATACAATAATACAAATGAATTCGAGACCCTACTTGTAACCCGTGTTGAAATTGTCTATTTAAGATACTCTGTTAAAATAGGCTTTTGAATCAGAATTTTAATAATAAAAGTTGTTGGCCCTGTATAGAATTATTACTGTTTCTATTGTAGCAACATGTGTCCCCTGGCTGTAAATCACTGTTCCATATTTATGACCAATTATATTTGCAAATTGGAGACGGTTTTGTGAAGGACAAATTGACTTAACTTTTAACAAGCATATTGAACCGTTAATTCTCAAAGTAAGAAGAGTTGTAAAAATATTTCGGCAATCTCCAACAAAAAATGATATGTATTTACAAAAACATGTTAAAAACAGAATATGGAAAAGAATTGAAGTTAGTTTCAAATTGTAGAACCAGATGGAGTAGTCTTTTGTTTATGCTTGAACGGTTCTATAAATTGAAATGCTCTATTCAAAAAGCTTTAATTGATATACAAATAGACATCGCTTTTTCAAAAGAAGAGTTTGACTCAATTTTTCTTAGAAGAGCAGCGTTAGCTTCTGTTAAGCTAGCTGTAGAAAGTTTATGTTGTAAAGATGCTGATTTGTATAAAGCCGACATTGCACAAGAGTTTATGCTTGATGAACTTTCTAAGCAAGTAAATTCGTTCAATAATGAACCTTAAATCGCCTTAAGACCTAGAATTTTAGAACGCCGCTTCAAATATCCAAATCCTTTCAGTTTCCTTCAGGACACTAAAAATATTAACAATACAAAAGAGGATTATGGCATATTTAATTTAACTTCAAAAACAACGTTGCAGTCGCAAATTATTTTTGTATTGGAAAGATTGTGCACGCTTTCACTAGACTTAAGAGAATCAAATGCAGAAGACATTTTAGTTATCACGAATTCAGAAATTATAGTCGAGGAAGAGAGAAAACATATGTCATTAAGAAAAATTCTTCAGCAAAAATTAAAAGAAAGAACAGAATCCAAGCAAAGTATAAGTAATGTCAGTCAAAAAAGAAAATCGAAACAAGAGCTTCTAAAAGCTATTCGAGCAGAAGTGGAATATTACGAAGAAGGTTGCAAGCGCAAGTATCTAAGTATAATTGAATGTTATTTAAAAACCGTGCGACCTACCAGTGTTGAAGCAGAAAGAGCCTTTTCCTCAGCAGGGCTATTATTAACCAAAATTCGGTCGATGCTTTCGGATGATAGTATAAATAATTTATGCTTTTTAAAAGCCTATTTCTTAAATCAAAATAATATTTTAATGATTTTTAATAAAAGTTTTTTATTATTCTTAATTTTCTTTAATTTATAATTTCAGTTAGCTTTTCGAAAAATAAAATAAAGAATGTTTTGATTTTTTAAAAAAATATGTTTTTCTTTTTCGTTGTCATGAATAAATAAGCTTTTTTTGACTACCGAAAATACCGATATTCCCGGTTTCGGTATTGACATCAGTACCGAAATACCGGTTTTAAAGAAACTATTCGGTACTGGAAACCCTACATATAATATATATCATATTAACCTTTTTTATTTCCATGATTTATCGTAATTTGGGTTTTTATCAATATAGTTTGACATATACTAAATCCTTTAAATTTTAATACTTTACTTTTCCGTCTTCTTCATTGTATTATCATTACACAGAAATTTATCGGAAATTGAAGAAGTGACTTTCAGTTCAAAATTTAAATTTCCTGAAAGGAAAAAATCTCTTTTTCCTCCCAATATTTTATCCAAAGAGAAATTATTCGGAAGTAAATTTTCAGTGATTTCGACTTCGAATTCAACAATTTTTAACGGAATGGGCTCTGATCAAGATGAATTTAAACGGGTTTTGTTGTCAATTTGGAAGTTGATTATCAGTGAAACTGAGAAATCCAGGCGTTATTATTTCACTAAAATCAGAATTCAAAATCAAACGAGAATGCTGGAACATAGGTTTTCTTTTCCGGCCGAGGAAGGGGAAGCTTTCGATTGCAGTCTACCTATTATTGTCAAAGATCTAGATTCTCCAAAGTCTTGTATAGTTGGTCAATCCTTAATAAGCTGGATTATCGAACATTCCAAAATTAATGAAGTGTAAGATACATTTTATGATAATAAAATTTATGAGATATTTCTCGGGATCCAACGTGTGTTAAAAACTGAATCTAAAATAAGCTAATTATTTCTTAAAATAGTCACATTTGTTGATCTCGTGGAATTCGTTTTTAATGACCACTTTTTTTATTGAAAAAATCCGTAATAATCAAAAAATTTTTTCTAAAAATTCTTGGTTATGATAATATAAAAAATTTTTCCGATCTGTTCAAATTATTGTGATTTATTAATATTATATTAAATTGCTATAACACTTATATCATAACTCTCATTTTTAATCGACAATATCGTATTTTTAATTCAATATTATCTGAAAATCGATTTTTTTATCGAATGCTAAAGCAAAATGTTTTATCAATTAATTTGAATTTCAATAATTTTAATTAAAATATAGAAAATATATTGATGTGTACAAATATTCTAATTATTCCTATCATTTATTTAGAATCTTTTAGAATATAAATGACTAAAAGATAGTGGTTATCATCGCCCTATAATCTATAGATGCCTGTGCAAATTCTATGAAAATATGATTAAATATTTTTTTAAATAAATCTGTAAACATTGAATAATTATTTAAATTGTGTCTAAATTTTTAAACATTATTTTTAATAAGTTTCATCTAGGTCTCGTGCAACAGCGATTTGCCAGTCATATTTGGAAATGCAACTTATATTCCCATATTTTGATTCAGACGATAGAAAGATTTTTAAATCTGATGGAACCATCTACGTCATTCGCGAAGTAATAGTAATAATAATAAAATTTCATAATAATAAATAATAATAATTGTTAAGTGCAATTAAATTCAAATCTTATTCCATAATAATTGATTTAAAATACCAAAATTAAAAATCCACTTAATTTGTCTTTTGACAGAGACATTTTTAATTCTGACATTATTGTTGATATTGATCATAAATACTTTTAATTGATTTTTAAATAATGTTACAAACTATATATAAATAAATAGCGCAATCCAACATATATATAATACTACAATATATTTCGACAGACTCACTGCCATCGTCGGGTAGATTCAATCTTGAAACTCTATAGAATAAATTACTTTTATTTAAACAAATTTCTTTTATATTTTAAGAATTTTTTACTAATAAAAATAAATTCTGCTTTTATAAATCTCAACTTTAAAAAGTTTCTATTTTTTTCAATTCTATAAAATCGAGATTTTAACAAAACTATTTTACATTTATTTTCATCCTGCATCACAAACTTGTGTTTACTAATATCAATCAATTCGCTAAGTCGACTTTATTAGAGAACTTGAGAGCGGAAATGACTGGCAGTCATTCGAATGCATTTGGCATTGCACCCATGACATGTATATTTATAACCAAGATCTGAACACAATCTAAGTAGGGCTTGAAATCCACTTATAAACACAAAATTCAGACAACAATTGTGTTCACTGATATTAATCAATTGTTTCAGTCGACAGTTATCAAGAACTTGAGAATTAAAATAGATATTTTAATTAACTTTAATTATTTTTAATTTACGATGAGTTATTAAATTACTTACAATAATAATAACATTAAACAACAATTAAATTTCCACGAAGTTCTACACAGAAACTAATATTACAATAAGGATATTTAAAAAATGAATACAAATTCAAAAAGAAATACAACAAAACAGCATTACTTTTATCTTAATATTCCACGGAGTAGTGGCCAAGTGGATTTCAAAATCCTTAACACTTAAACACACTGACATTTCAATTCGTATAGCATAAAAATCCCGAACATTGAAACAAGCTCTGATAAATTTCACAAAAAAGAAAACATGTTCACAATTAAGAATTGTCAGACACTAAAGAGAATATACCTCCGTAAAAATATTGTATATCGCATCATGTGCAATTTATGTAAAGAAATATATATTATAAGTGCATTGTGGAACTTGCACCAAAGAGTTAAAAAACATCAGGAAAAGTCTTCGACGTACAAATATCTTCAACAATGTCAACTAAAGAAAAAAATGTTTTTCGATTAAAATCTTACACAGTGACAACATCAATAAAATCTCCACTTTAAAAAGACATTTCTTACCATAGATAAGCATTCAACAATTAATACTAAAGAAGAAATTAGTGAATTTTTTGTTTTTTTAATAATTTAAATACTTTTTAAAGTTTAATAAATTATAATTTAATAAATAAAAGTTAAGCAGCTTTTACAAATAAAAATTAAAATACAAAATGTTATGAAATTATTTTTAAAGAATTATTATTTTTTATAAGAAAAACCTTTTTTAAAAATTTTTAGTTATTTTTCAATTTTATATTTATTTTGTTTAAATCGAAGGCGTAAAATAAATATAGAAAATAAGAACATTAAAACAGCTAAATTTTGAGAGATTAAAAATTTCTCATTAATTCCATACATTATTTGCAGCAAAGGCTTATATTGTCATTTATTTACTTGTTAATTAATTAAATTTGTAAATAATATTAACTTAAATTTTGTTTAATAGTTGACAGCTGAATTTAGTCCTCGTGTTAATTGCACTCGTAAATTTTTCGACGAATCAAAAACTAGTGGTTAGATTTATATATTTTTATAATTTTTCATATTTATAATTAAAATTTCGATTTTGCACATAATTATTTTTATTTTCGACACCTAATACAACATATCCAACATTTTTTTGTATTTGTAATGAATTTACTCTAGGTAACAAAAAGAGCTGCGGCAATTCGGTTTTCTATGTAGATTATGGTAAGTTAGACTTTTTGTCTAAAATAATAATAGCTTGAATCATCTTGTATCTTTTAATACGATTTCTGCTTTTTGATATCATTTTTGATTATTTACCTTTGATTTTACTTTTTTTAATTGTATCATTGAATGTTTTAAACATTGAAACTTCAATATTGGTTTTAATTCCATAAGTTGTGACTTAAAGAACAAAAATTACTTTAAAATTTAAAAAATTAATATTGATCAGGCGAAACGAGTATGGTTGAACACCAAATTGAAAGACGAAATCAATTACAATAATAAAAATGTAGTGAGGCATCCACGGGGAAAGTTATAATTATAAAACAAATTAATTAGAATTATTTAATCTATTAATTTAAAACCCGAGACATGTAAAGATACGAGCTGTACAGATAGTCCGACAAGTAAATAAAACAACTAATGTGTTTCGAATAAAGTACCCCAAGAGCCGATCGAACAAATCGGGTATTTGAAAAGATAATTAACTTTGAATTTTAGGAATGATTCTGTACCAATAATTAAAATGTAAAAAAATAGTTCAAGATAAGATCAATTGCCATTTGATCGATGAAACATACGACAAGAGATTTGTTTTTGAGAAACGAGCGAAGGTCAGGATCCAAAAGAAATAACTTTGCTCGAAATTAGATCAAATTAACGGTCCAGACAAGGTAATTTCTCAATGAGACATCTGTCTTCACTTTGTTGAAGTGCAAATCGTATGACAATTTGTAAATTTATGTTAGAAATCATTAAACATATTCTGTGTTGGGTTATTGGGTATTATAAAAAAGGGAATAAGAAGTCAGAAATAATAATTAAACTATATATATATATATATATAAAGAATTTTTTATTGATTGACTATGAATCAGATGATTTATTGATATTCACAATTTTTATTAATTAATTAAGATAAATAATATTTTTAGGACTATTTATCATAATTAATTAATAATTTATGATCTATATAACTTGAAAAAAGCTGTGCGGAAAATTTATCAAAAGTATGAAAAACATTGATCCGTGACCGAAATTTAAATGTAGTTAAATGAAATAACATTTCATGAATATAGTGCGGAAAAGTATTAAAAGATAAAACACTTAAGTCTCCAGGCATTATAATTTAATAAAAATCTCTCTTATTCAAACAAATATTTTCGAGACAAATAATAATTCCGGTGTCGACTTAACAAACATTTTAAAGTTTCAACATTCAATATTCGCATGTTTAATTTGAAACTGTAGTTTATGTTTTTAATTTTAAACATTTATTTTAAAATTTATTCGGCACTTATGCAGTTGGCCCCCCCCCATAAAAAAATAACTGACTTTCCAAATTAAAAAATTTTAAAAAAATTAAAAAACTGTAATGTATTAATATTTTATTTATTTATTTTAATTGTTCTATAAAAGATTCAAAATTCTTATTAAACCTTCGGTGAGAGTGTCAAGAACTATATCTCTAGTGTATATAGCTGTAAAGGCTTTTCATCTTCCATTTTTCGTGCAAAAAGGAATAACAATTATAATTAACTGTTGGATTTCTGAAAATATATGAATTTACAAAAGTATTTTTAACCAAATACAAATTAAATTAACATTTAGATGTGTATAGATAACGTTTCTTAAGAAATAATTCAACATATAACGGCCTGAAAATTTTCACAGTTTTTTTAATATTACAAAAAATAAAGTATGTAAATAAAACACATGTTATCTAGTTAAAGAATGTTAATTTTAAATTTAATTAACTAATTTACATTTTTTCACCAATTTTTGTAACTTTTATTTTTAAAAAAAATAACATTACTGGCGTTTGAACTACAACTATTTATTTTTTTCTTAAATTTCTAGCCAGAAATTCAGAAACTGGAAATTTTTATTTGTAAAAATTTTTATTCTATATAAATATATAAGATTAATTTTTTAATTTTAAAATAATTTGGTTCTTTAATTTGTGTTTTTTAATTTTTTATTTTCACATTAAAGAAAAAGTTCTTTGAAATATAATCGCAATGAAAATAAATATAATGTTTAAAAAATAAAAAAAACCGGTCAAAGATGAAAAAACCTAAATGAATTGACTGACATAATGAAACATGAAAAGCATAAGATTTTTATTTATAATATATTTATTTCAATCCTCAGCAACTCAAGTTTACTCCAACCATGTTGGATTCATTGAATATGGCAGTGTTAAACGATTTGTAGATTTGCATAAAAATTGATTTGATCAATAAACTAAAAAAAATTAAGTTAACGAAAATTGAAAAAAAGATTAAAAATCACATTTCATTTGTCATTAAAATTCAGCTTTGAAGCTGCAAATAGGGGTCACATTATAATTTCTGTTCTGATTTTCAATTTCAAACGGTTTCATTTCATGTACCGTATTTTTAATCAAATAAAAATTATGTTCTTTCTAAATTTTTGTCCCATAAATTTGAGGTGGGTCTCATCGTCCGAAAAGTATCATTGAATAATCCGATTCATTAATCTGTCGATGTAATTTTATTGTTTTATTTGGTTATCATTTGCATTTTCAATGGTATCACGGGTGTAGCGACCTTGCCGCGCGGGACTTTTACGCCCAGATTATTGAGCAGCCTGGACGCCTGTAGCCAGATTTAAATCTTTCAATTAATATTTCGGAATGGTCTTGTTACTTGATGAATTGCTCACACAATTTATAAACTGTAGGGTGCACAATGTTAATAGTTTGTTGAAAAGCACTGTGCCACGCTTCCACTGAATTATTGGTTCGATGGAGATGGCCAGTCACTCTGTTTCTCATATTGCAATTCTTTGAAAATTTCGTAAAAGCACCAACTAATCATAAATAAGATGTAGCTTTAGCAAAAAAGTTATCTTAGTTATGTAAATTTCTTTAAATGAGCAGTCAATAATATAAAATAAACTTATTTTGCTAGCTAACGTCGCTAAAGTTCCGTGCGGAAAAGTCGGGGTGCCGTTATCAAGTGCTAATTTTCTTTGTACTTTTTCCTATTTTACCCCCAAATATGAATATATCACATTTATTCATGATCTTAACTGACGATCTTTTCGAAAATCCTTTTATTTTTAAAATAAGTCTTTACCGAATGTATACAATATTGAATCGACTATTTTCATTATCAAAATTTTTAATTTTTTTTCACTTTAATTATCTTAATTAGTGAATGTTTTGAAAATGCCGAATGTTTTCCAATTAATATTTCATTCAACTCATTCTTTAATCTCTTTAACCGTAGAAGTTTTCTGTTGTATATTTAGGAACACATTGTATTTGAGATTATGACTTCTTATCCACGGTTTTGTATGACGTGGCCAGTTCACCTTCCATCAATCATGAATGAAATGCACATAGACATTCAATGTATCAACTTGTCGACCAACTATCAATTATTTGAAATCTTATAATGTTTATATATGAATCAGATCATTAACAGAAAATTGAAATCAAAACCCTCAATGTTTTACAAAGTGTACGTTCATCATAGTTTTTTAAAGTGCATTAGAATGAAGTCAATGATAATGAAAACAAATCTAAAGTTAGAAGTGTGAATACCGATTTTAATAATGATAATAAATGTGAAGTGCTTAGAGAATCCCTTGAACAGTTTACTCACATTTGATAAGGCACAATGTTTATTGTCCATTATTGACTTGGACGGGGGTCGGTTGGTACTATTTTTCTCTCTGATAATCAAATTTTATCTAGTGAATATTTCATTTTATAAGTTAAGATTTGCATTGGTTTTGTGTACTTTGACTCAAATATAAAGTTGGTAATTTGCGTATTTAAATTAATGTGAAAAATTTTTGATTTATTTTGTTTTTTGATATTTCTAGATAAAATATAAAAATATATTACTAAAACCAAATTTTATTTAAACAAAATTTTGTCGAAAACTGAAGTTATTTTCATTTTGTTATTATTTAAACAATTGTCCTCCATTCAATTTTAAATCATTCAAAAAAATTTTCATATAAATTCAACATTCCAATAAAATTTAATAGTTTTTAATGTAATAATCAGAAAATTTTCATTACTTTTTTAAAAAAAAATACTCCAATATTTTTTAAAAATTTTATTTTAATTTCGCTTTTCAGCTTAAATATTAATTCACAATAAAATTTTTATCGTTTTAAAATTATTGCTCACAGAATGGAAGTGTGTTTCGGTATGTAAATGATGTGACCAAGACAGACTTTACTTCGTAATTCATCGACGCTCCCTACTATTGTGCACTGTGCGACGAAAGCCCAGAAAGCAAGACATCTATCTCTGACATAAAAACTCACCATTTCACATAGCTCACCAAACTGTGAATCCAATCACCAAAATGGGTCTCGTTCTGGTTTTACAGCCGCCATTTAGTTCTGATTTGACTCCCAGTGATTTTCTGTAGTTTAATCACCTGAAAAAACATTTGCGATTGCAGAGAATTAAATCCAAAGAGCGTCTCGCGAGACTAGTGCTTGATTTAATCAATGAAAAGGATGACACTTTCCTTGAATATGGTCTCTTTTTACTGTTAATCACTGGTTGAAGTAATTGGAACCAGAAGGGGGTTCCATCGAAAAATATAAAATTTTCATTGCAGTGCCATTTATATTTATGTATGAGTCTAAGGAATTTTTATCCACACCGCGTAAACAAAAAAAATCAAGGGCACCCAAAAGTTTTACCTTTACCTACCAAAGATTTACTCCAACAAATTATTTATATAACTTTTATAATTAATTCCATTTTATTTATCAATTTAGACGGTTCTCAATCTAAAGGCTTTTCTAATCTCGAAGAAGAATCTCGTAAGTTGTTTTCATTGTAAATATGCGGTACTCAATTTTAAGTCATAATTGAAAGTGTTTTATTTTATGTCATTAAATCATCTGATATGAAAAGTTTCAATTAATTTTGACTGAAAATCTAGATATATCCATCATTAGCACATTCCACATCCATCTATGACATGTGCATTATTTTATATTTATTTTTTCATACAAATTCTTTCTATTGTGAACCTTGTAATAAATTAATTAGTTGTCAAAAAATATCACTACAAAATCCATTTTCGAACAGAATTTGGAATATTGTAAATAAAGACATTCATTAAGATCCTGCACATTTTAGGGCGGAGATAAATGCACCCAATTGAAGGTAAAATAAAGAAAATATGTACTCGTTTTTTTTCATTTTTATACGAATCTCGTCATAAATTGTAATTGATCAGTTAATTTTCTTTTATGGTTTTCCATTATAATTTTTAATTTACCACATTTAATTTCACAATTCTCGCTGCACTTGTAACCTATTTTAACGAGTTGGAAATCAATCTCACAATAGGTTAAATATGTGTTGTTTATGATAAATTTAATTGTGTATTTAACATTTGGATTCGAATATATTTGTGGTTCGCCTCATCCAAGGCCCACTTATTTCGAGTTTCCGAAGAATTGCTTGAATTTCTTATTCTATTGTTATGTCGCTGCTATTGATTCTGGTAAACGCATTTGTGATCAATGTAAATTGTATTTTTGTAGAAATGTGAGTCCGTCATTTATAGGTCAAACCACATTAAAACAAGTAGGTCAAAATTGTCAAATTCGCTAATTGATTATTTGAGCTTATACTAAAATGTAGGTCAAATTATTCAAAATGAAAATTAATGTTATGTAAATTCCTAGAGCATTTATTATGTTATTATTATTTTTGTTTTTATTAACAATCTTTTATCAATTATAATATAATTAATAATTTGTTTGAATATATGAATTGAAATCCATTCTACTTTTGATTCATTTTTGTTACCTGATGATAACAGTGAATCTGCCGAAATAAATCAAAAAACACGTGTTTGAATTGCACTTTGTTGTGTATGTATGTACATATATTATAAGGGCTTTATTGTTTTTCACCTCTTATTTTATTTATAAGTGACATAATATTTTCTACAAAATTTGACTATGAATCAGATTTATTTAAGGTATTCACGAATTTTCGACACTGCCTTTTTTTGTTATATATTATACATGGTTTTTAATATCAGCTGAATTGATTGAGATATGTTCTTCGGAACTCGGAAAAATAAAAGAGTAGAAACTGAATTACTTTATGCTCATTTATATATCAGTATTTAAATAACTACAGTCAAACCCTGTTTTATCGCCAAAAATATTTTGTTTCTCAAATGGCAATAAAGCGAGGTTTGACAGTATTCGATAAAAATGATAATGATTTAGTTTTCAATTTCATCTGTAATAGTGATTCTCTTATTCTTGTTGGTGATAATGGATAGTATTTCTTGTTTTGGTAATATTTAATCCTAAATTCATTACAGTCAAACCCCGCTTTATCGCCAAAAATATTTTGTTTTCTCAAACGGCGATAAAGCGAGGTTTGCTTGAATAATATAATAATAATTGTGGTATAGACTATAATGGAGACATCACAATGACAATAAAAAGAAACATAAAATATAACAGATTTTAACTTCGACGGGTTCACTATATATTAAATGTTTATTTCACTGTGAGAATTTCTTATTGAAAAGAATTCCCATTTTGATTTATGAAGGATTTCGATTCGGAGATTTAATATGTCGATTCATTTGTGTTAGAATATTTTTCATTGTTAAATTATGGAAGTGAAATTATTTTTTCTATAATTTCGTCTTATCGCTATCAATTTGGAATTTTTTTTCCTTTTCTTTAACTAATTATTCTTTATGATTATGAACATATTTGATAAATGATCTTGCGGATTCGATTGTTTATTTACAGTGCTAATACTAATCAGTGATCCGAATCGATTTCAATTAATTAATGAATTTTACACAAAATGATCAACGTTCACATTTAGTGCAGTCGGCCACCATCGATCATTTTCATTATAATCTATAATCAATCAATTTATTTATAATAAACCGATTTATTTATTTGTTTTATATTTATAAATTTTATATTTATAACTCTAAGATCAAACCATTCATATTCCCAATCTTCTAAGTTAGTTATTTTATCAGTTCCAGTTGATTATATTTCCCTGATATTTCATTTGCCAACTCTTATTGCATTCATTTCGATTTCTATAGCACAATTGATATTATTTTTTATGATTATTATTAAAAAAAAATGGTGTTTTAAATGATTGTATAATCGCCTCGAACTATTTTCCGCTTTCTATGAATGATTTCCCTTAAATGAATGAAAATAGTTTTGAGCAATCTATATAATATAAAATGGTAATAGTTGTTGAATACTTAATATTAATTTAATTACAAATTTCGACACAACTTTTTTGTGCACATCGAAATCGCACTTTATAAAGTTATTTATTAAATATTATGGACACATTTATAAAAATTTTATTTCCAAAAAATTATTTATAATTGAAGGTAAATTAAACCTATATTTTTATGTATTTTAAAATTGAATTTATATACAAATTTTTTTAATTACTAACATCATCTATCGTAAATTGGCTAATTTTCAAATGAATTTAACTTCATCTTTTACCTTTTCATAATCCTCCACAACAGTGACAGCAAGATTTTGTTGTAAAACGTTTTCTTTTCTTTGACACAAATCTCTTTATAGCCTATCATACAAGAATCATATATTTTGATAACTACAGTGAATTAATGGACATAAAGGTAATAAAGGTGATTGTTACTTCATTCATGCAAGCTTTCTTAAAATATAATGATACCTTTTGAGGAGGCAAATATGAAACCGATAACTTTAGTATTTCTAACATTATGTTGTATGTACCCGAATCCTTTTACTGTAACATGAAATATATACAAGGAGGATAAGAGTTACCAATTTAACACCTTTAGTAGTATTATTTATATTTGATTGACACTTAGTGATACGGTGTAGCTTTTCCTTTATTTTAAGGTAGAAGATCAAAAGTGAAGTATATCAACACTTGATTATTTAAACAACTTTTATATAAACAATCTTTTTTCGTGTAACCAATTAAATTTTAATTAATTAATTATTTAAACATTTTTCAAATGATATTATGTCACTTAATTCGGCGATTTATTTCCAATTCTCTCGTGATTTCATTTTCGGTTACAGTTTCTGGTTGTTTTGTATCTTAAATTAATCTGATTCTAATGTTTTGGAGGCATTGGTTAATGAGGTTTATTGCGGTGTATAGCACCTACTGTAATGCAAGGTCTTGCTTATTTCAGTTTAAAAGTAGTCAAATTTGAGATGCAAAAATGAACAAACTTACTTAACCACACTATGAAATGACGCTATTACGTTTTGTACATACGCACGGTAAGATAAACATAATGTCTCGATCATGGGTTGAATATAAAATTGGATGGTTATTATCGCTAATACTTAACTACAAAGTAATGCTTTAGTAGAACTTAGTTATAATGTATTTATTACCATTATACTCATATGTAGGTGTTCACAGTATCAGGAAACTATAGATAGAAAGGTTTGGCTGATGTTTGCCGGTAATAAAATTAGTGGTCTTTGGCACTTATTTTTTAATATAATACCATAGAGATAGCTCTGATTACTTGTCGGTATGTTGTCACCCCACTTAATGCAATAGGCAATAATATTTAGTTATATTTTGTAAATATAGTTTACTGTTTTATATCCTACACCAATGTTCCTACAACTCTAGCTATGCCACTGAATATTAATAATTTCAATTAAACATGATAATAGTTTCGATAAATGAATTTCTTTCTATCTCTTCCATAAATATTCTAATAATTTAGAGATAAAATCTCCCACATATATTCGTGCAGCATTTGGAAATAATGAAGATATTTTGGCTGAAAGTATTTTCAATAAAACAACAACAAATTTATGGTAAATTTATTTTAATGACCTCATTTGATTTTAGTACGTTGAAAAATGAAATTTGACTTTAAAAAAAATTAATGATTTTAATTATTAAATGTTTTATAATTTTTACAGTATTTGACTAATATAAATAAGTATTTCTACTCAGTGGAAGATTTATTTCTGGCACTACAAATAGACAGACTTTTTTTATAATGACTACTGTCCTTTATTTTGACAGTAGTTTTTGATTAGGTATTAATAACGTCATCGTTCCCAGTGGATCCCCGGACTATCTGTTTTCTGTAAATAAAATATTAGGAATTGATTAATATATGTATCTAGAACATGGGTTCCCAACTGGGTCCATGGACCTCGTAAAGGTACATGGAGCATTCCTCAGGGGTACGAGAAGCGCGGCCGGTAAGAAAATTTTTTCGAATTATTATTGATAATTATTGATATTTTAATCATAGTGATTTATAAGTGGCAATCAATGTATACTATCATTGTCACCAATCGCCAAGGATTGTAATGAATGGTGATTTTTCGAACTAATATATTTTTTTTCACCTACTCTTCACTAACTGTTAAATTTATTGGAATATTATCCATAGACCATAATTATAAATCATAATAAGTACTTACTTAAGTAATTATTATAAGAAAAGAACTAAAAGCCAAAATAGTATTTATATATAAAATAAACTACTACGTACCCACACTGTTTAAAATTTACTCAACTACTACTTTATCTTATTTAAACTACATGTAAATTTTTCAGCCAATATTAACTATTTTTACTCTCAGCAGTCTTAGTTTAATATATTTTGCTGAGAAATTTACATATAGTTTAAATAGGACAAAATAGTGTTAGTGTGTAAATTGTGAGAATCTAATAAAAAAATTGCATGGGATTTAAGGGGTTCGTAAGATTCCAAATTGTTTCCAAAGGGTACGGTTATCCGAAAAGGTTGGGAACCATTGTTTTATGACAATCGAATGATATTATGAGAAATTACATGTTAAACTCGGCCAGTAAAGATAGTGAGCAATTCACATTTATAAACAAAAGCGCATAAATTATCTGAGACAAGAGCACATTATGTGTAAGGGGTAAGTTAACGTAATATTTTTCATTAAATTTACAATTTAAAGTTTTAAAAATATTTGTAATATTAATAATATTTATATTTAAATTAAATTTTCGTATTTATTATGAATTTCATTGTATTTATGATTAATTTTCAAAACCGGAATGATTTATTAAATTTTTATCTAAAAACCAATTTTTAACGCTTTTTAAAAATGTTTTCATTCACTAACAATTTCGGCAAATTTTTTTATGTGATTTTAGTAATATTCTTACCATTCTGTTGTTTCACCAATCTTTTTTTATCTATTTCTGAATATCTAAAAATATTAAGGTATTTAAGGTATTGCATGTAGAACAATTTTGGAATTGAAGGTTTTAAACAAGTGATAATTGAATTCGACTGTAATTCTGGATCTTTTAAAAGATGAAAGCATCTTTAAATCTATACATAGATATAGATATAGATGTAGATATAGATATAGATAGAAATGGAGATATACATATAGATATAGATATAGTTATAAATGTAGATATACATTTAGATGTAGATGTAGATATAGATATAGACTATTTAGACATGTTTCTGTCGATCACTTTCTTGCCATTAAATAATAATTTAGAGGTGATGGAACAAAAGATTTGAAATATTAATCTAAAAATTGAAAACTTCTTCAAGGAATGTAAATTAATTTTATTTTTGCAAAATAATAATTTATAATTTAGCCTATCGAATAACGAGAATTTGATCTCTAAAATTTGTAATACATTTATTATTGATTTTCACAAAAATAAAAAATTTGTGTCATAAAATATTTATATATTCGATAAAACAATATTCCAACTATTATTGTAGGAATCGAAGTTGTCGGTATTTAGAAAAGCTACTAAAGCAAGAGCTTCATGATTATAATCTCGACATCAGCTGGTGCAACATTATTTTACCCATCTGTAAATTGGTCGGTGAGAAAATATTTCCACTTAGCAATGGAAAAGATATGATTTATGATGTCAGGAATTTTATTCAAATAAAAAAGGTAGTGAATTTCACATGTTTTACATGATGACTTTTATTTATTAATCCTTAACAAAAATTTATTAAAAAATATTTGGTAATTCTATAATTTTAAAATTTCACAAACTTTCAACCAAATATAATTTTTTGGAAGAAATTCTGAATTTTAATATATTTGATATAATTTTTATAAAATTATATGACTTTTCAGATTCCAGACTCTTTAAAAAATGAATGTCGAATTGTTTATTCAATTTCAATGTCGAAAAGTCTTGATTTTCCAATGAAAAAAGAAATTAAAAACCCATCAGTTATTTTAATACGCTCTTCTATCGACTATTGGAGACATAAGAAGCTCGTATCGTTTGACCCGCTGTTGTTGCAAGTGACTAGTTGCAAAATATTATTTGATTTAGTCTGCCATTCAGGAAGAAGAATATCTTAAAAATTGTGTCATCAAAATCAAGAACCTTGAACCGGATATTGTTGTGGTTGAAGGATCGGTTTCACTTTTTGCTAAAGATTTGATGGAAAAATCTGGTCTCCTTCTCGTGTCAAATGTTAGAAAAGTATTACAATTTTATAAAATGGTTCCTAGTTCAAAGATATGTAGGAACAAATTGAACGCCTCTCTAGAATGCTTGGAGTCTCAATTTTTGATTCAGTAGATAGTCTTGGTACTAATATGCATAGTTCGTTAGGGAAATGCAGTTTCTTTAATGTGCAAAAATATACTCTAACTAATGGTAAAAATATTTTAATTATAATTGATAAGCTATTTATTAAAAATAATTATAAAAACTTTTTTTTATTTCCACCACTAATTTCTTTTCATTTTTCATACGTTGGAAAAATCTTTTGGAAAATAATAATAATAATAAATAATATAATAAATATTTAATTGTTTTCAACATTGATTATTCAGGTAAAAACAAATGCCTTATCTTTTTTAAACTTTGCCAAGAAAAGCACGGATGTTCACTCTTGTTACATGGTAAATCTTTGAGTGAGTTGGTACGAGTGAAATACGTGACGAAATTTATTCTCATTGCTTTTAAAAATGCCTTTCTCGAATTAGCATTTTTGAAAAACTTCCAAATCAGATCATTTCCTTTGAACGGGAATTCCAATAAATGCGATTCTTCCAATAAATTCAATGACAAGCGAGTGAACTCAAATAATTCTAAAATTAATGAAGAAGTTAGTTTTCTATTAGTATAATGAACTGTTTTTTAGTTGTTTAACAACCAATGTGACTTGTGGGTTTTGTCAATCATTAATAATCTTTGAGGTTTTCAGGGTTTAGAATTTAATCATCTAACTGAGCGGCGGCCTCCAAATGTGAATTACTTATTTTGTATTGGTTTTCAAGTTTTAATTTCAATTAATATTTTTATTTATAAAGCTGAATTCTTAGTGAAGGATAGATAATTTCTAAATCCGCTATGAATGAAAGAATTTATGAAAAATATTATGCCTAGGAATTTTCTCGTTTAATGTTTTGCATAATATAGATGTCCGAAACTTATTTTATAGGCTTAACAAATAAATACTCTAAGCCCATTAAGAAGTCGTTTTTCTATTGGTTGGTTGTTAATACAAATAATATGCAAATATTTTATTAACTAAGTAATTTTTTCGCCTTTCCTTTGATCATTTCGTGTGAAATGCATTTCTGCTGAATAAATTGTTGACACTAAAACATCATTCTTTAAAAGCAAAATTATGTTGAAAAATCATCGATGGATATGATGACCCATAGAGGGGAACAAAAAAATTAATGCGCCATTGGCCGCTGGAATTAAAATTTTATTATGTAAATCGACTGGGCACTGCAAAATGGCATATTCAGATTTTCATAAAAAATTTACACCTTATGGATGTTACTTTTAAGTAATATCTTATTTAAATAATCACTGTTTTCATAATTTACTACAATAATATTTATTTAATGATCGATTTCATAATTTAATAATCAATTTAATAATTTCTTAGTAAAAAAAAATTTTAAATTAGTACTTGAAATACTCTTCAAAATGAGTGGGATTTCAATATAGTCCTGGCTGGTAATGCAATCTATCTTTAAGGACATTTCCCGACTTCATCTCTATCGTTATATATCGAGTTAATAAATTTTCATTAGTTCTAGTATAAAATCATTTTAGAAATATTTCCTGTTTAAATGTACGCAATCACTTGTCAGATTTCTTCATCTCTATTTTTATTCAACTCTTCATGATTAATATTGTCGAAACTTTAAATGACAAATCGGAGGGAATTCTGCCAGGTAAGCCTTCTCAATTTTGAAGAACATGGTGACCGATTCCTCAGAAATACCATTATTGTAAATGAAACCCCTTTATCCTTGTATGTTTGCGAGACAAAACATGAGTCTAGTGAATGGAAATTGCTTGGAGAAATGAGTTCTAAGAAGATGAGATCTGAAGCATATATCGAAAATCATTTATATTGAGATTTTAAAATCAAGATTTTGAAAAAAGTCTGCCATCTAATTTCACCTACTTCAGCAACCTTGTGGGCACATGCAGGCGTAATCACTGAAACCCACGCGGTCTCCCTTTGTGGCTTCTCTAAGAGAATTTCCCAAGCCACAATAGTGAGGAAACAATAGCAATGATTAAGAAAAATGGATTTGTTTTTTTAGATCATCCTTCCTATAGTCCCAATTTTTTATCTATTCATGCATATAAAGGAAATTTTCTGAGGGGTAATCTACCAAAATTTTGCAGATTTGCAAAAAGATCTGGAATTGTTTTTGAAAATTTAAAGCCTAATTTTCTTTAAAATTGCCTTTTTAAAACTCTTGTGTCACTTGAACCACAATTGGTGTTATGTTGACAAATAAATTTTACATACCCTTGTCGATAAGATATATTCTAAAATCTTTATTTGTAAGAATATAAAATAGTGAAATTGTTGATTTTCAGCTTTGAAAGAAGAGCTTATAAGGTCTTTGAGGCTGAGGAGGAATTCTGGTTTAAGTCATATTTTTCATAATATATCACATAAGTGAATAACAAAATAAGCCCTTGCTGCGAAGTAATAATTATATTTTTGAAAAAAGTTTCGAATATTAAATAATCCTCTTCAATAGTTTCTTTTGGAACTACTCTAAAAAGAGCAGTTTCAAAAGAAACTGAAGAGGATTATTTAATATTCGAAACTTTTTTCAAAAATAATATTACATTCACAAATATTAGTGAGCACAATAGTTGCTGTATTTTAGGCATGTCTGTTTTTAAAATTTTAATACTTATTGAGAATGCGTAATATGTGAAGCTTTGTTGATAAGATCATTGGATCTGAAAATTAATGTGCAAAATCACGCGAATAGTTGTATTTAGAATATTTTAAACTAATTTGGATGTGAATTTGAATGCCGTGAATTTCCACGGGTATTCCGTAAAGTACGTATGCAATTAAAAATAAGTATATGTATTTGGAACGAATCTGTAAGTAGCATTAAAAAGCTTGATATATGTAGTTTTTTCGTTTTTAAAAACTTTAAAATTTAAATATAAAAATTATATTGCTACCGGTATTTTATTTACATAACCGGGCTTTAAGGATGCTCTGTTTATAAATTTTTGCCGAAACAATATTTTACAAGTCATCTAGTTATTACTAATACTATAGTCACTCAGATATCAGAATGTTTCTTCGACTGTCCAAAATGTGAGTTCTTTTTGTATATGATTATTTATCAAATACTTCTATGGGAATTATTTATATAAAAGTTATTAAAATTTTATTAGAAAATAAAAATTTACTCAACTTCTTAGTCGTCCACATTTCTTGACATTATTGAAAACCGCTGCATTGCAATGTCTGTCAATGTTGTTTATGAACCGCCGAAAGCTGTACTGGCAACTATAAACAATCCTGAATTTCAAAGTAAACTTCTTTCATTGGAGATTATAAATCTATCATGGAAGGAAAAATTAAATGATGTTATGAAACGAAAACAGAGGGTTTTTTATAATTTCCACAAAGGTTCATTGTATTGATGAACATTTTTATAGCATATTTGCGCTGAATTGTATGATGTTGCACGAATGAATACTCGGAAACATCCATTGATGTATGAACCCCAGTTTCATGCGTTCACTAATAGTTTCTACACTAAAAATCTCAACGATAAAGAACAGTGTATTCTTTATTCGGATTTCCGAAAAAATGGCAGTCGATTTTATCCAGTTAATGAAGACATAGAAGATACGATAATTTCAACTGTGAATTTTGATAGTTCGGATCTCGCCTGTCAGTTAGGATTCTTAACCAAAACCCAGGAAATCAAATGGAGAAATCATGAGAAAAAGGTATGTTGATATTTGGGGTTTATTACTATCCTTTCCAATTAGATATATAGTTTTCGAGGCGAGATAAATGCCCTGGTAATCGGATTGTTTTTAATTTATAAAATGTGGAGGTGAAATTTTTCAATTAAATTAAAACATTAAAATAAATATTATAAATAATTTGAAAAAATAAACAAAATATAAAAACAACAACACATTTTCTGATTGGAAAACGAAAAAACAAATGTTTAACCTTTGAATCCTCTGTGGCCGTGTAAGAATTCAAGTGGCTGGTTTTGTTGATTTTACTATTGAGTGCTAAAATGGCTATTTCGAAAAGGTTTGAAATTTTTAGATCTGTCATTTATTTCACTTATTTACAACAGTCTGAAATTATATATCTTCTCTGGTGATTTCATGAGAATCAGTTATTATGCTTTTAAAATATTTCAAATTCAAGTGTTATTTCTAAATCTTTCAAGGACAAGTCCAAAATACGATTCCTTCAGCATTGGTATATCGAAAAGAGCGCCGTCCTAATAGCATATAAGAACTTCTTTTTTTTAAAAAACACTACTTCTAAGAAAATCCGAAATTTCCGCCGCAACACAGACTTACCTGTTTACATCCGGTAAAGATTCGTCTTTTCTGTAGCCTTGAAATTAAAAGTTTGGAAATCCTCAAAATCATTGTCCATTAAATTCACTTGCCTAAAATTTGAAGCAATTTACGTTTGGAAATACAGTATTTTCCATGCTTGAAAGTATCAAAAACTAAACTGGCAATTGTCAGAAAAACTTTGCTAAGGTTGCCCCATACATCAACGAAACACAATGGATGGTGTGAGTTGAAATACCCTTTACAGAGATATACTACGAAACCCTGATTCAACCAAAAGCACAGTTGGTTTCTCTTTCTCTCTATTTCCATATTTAAAAAAATTAAACAAATTTTCGTTCAATAAAAATTTTTTAAAAAATGAACTTTATTTAATATGAAAATAGGGCTTAGAAAATGTAATGCCGAGAATTGTTTTTGAATAGGAAATTCTAAATGAAGGCAAACTGTGAACAAAATGATTTTACTTTATCGGTTAAATTTCAATGAATTTTAGTTTTATTTGTGTTTTTATCAACATTTGTTGAGCCAGCAATTGTTGCATAGAAAATTATCATTTTGTTTATTAGTCTAATATAGCTATTCTAAAAGTTTTAATTAATTTTGTCTCCAATAAGAATTTCGAATCAATCTACGATTCTTTCAACCCCCGAAATTATCAAAGAATTCTCATGCTTTATTCAATTCAAACCCGGCTTGGAATTTGTGAAAAACCAAGAAAAATATCGTTAAATTACTATGACAGCACTGACAGAACTCTGGGGAACTTCGTCTCCTCGTTATTGAAGTAAACGGTTAATTAGTACAATCCACATGGGATTTAATAATTCTTTGACAGTATTGTGACTACTTGTCCAAGCAAATGTGATTTACCTATATTTGACCATGTTTACAAATTTGTCAGCAATTCCGGGTGTATTCAAGTGTCACTCCATCATCTGGAGTCCGAGTCCCACAATAAGTTGATGAAGACCATTTCATTGAATAATGATAATCTCGGCATCAAATTGTGGAGTTGGTGCTCTCGTTGTGATAAAGTAAGTGTTATCAAATATTTCTCAACTTTTTTTGACGACAGCGAAGTCTTGTGAGTGGATTTTTATTCCATTTAATTAAGTTTACTAAAATTCAATAATTGTCTAAAAATAAATAATAAAGAATTTTAATCGTAAACTCAATCTACGAATTATTTTGCAACTTTACTATTTAATTTTATTTACATATCATTGCTTTACTAACTTTCCCAATACCTTTTTTCTCAAATAACGGATTCAGTAGTTCTTGGGTTTGCAAATTTCTTTATTTTAAATTCACATATTTAAATAATCAAGATTGTCTTGGATTTTATCGTCACTCCGGTTTTCCCCTAGAAAATAACGCCCAGGCTTAATATAAAATGTATTACATATTAAAAATCGCAGCACTTCGAACAATACACGCCTACTCTAATAGAACACCTAGACGCCGTGATAAGCGGGAATCTTTTAAAAAAGAAAAAAGTTACAGTTTTTTCCTTTTATGTTGTGATGGTCGTGGGAATTTGATTTGTTGTATTGCATATCATTTCAAAATCCAATTTTACAAATCTTAGAAAATAAGTATTAATTATTGAAGATGATAAAATAAGGTCTTGATAAGGTTTGTTCTTTCTAAAGCACAATAAAATATATAAATATTTCAACAAAGTTGAAATTTGAAACGAATATATTTAATTCGAAAAATTATATTGAACAAATTTACAATTTCACTAATTTCCCTTTTTTTAAACCAAGCTCTTTTACATAGTATATTTAAACAAACTGATAAATGTCAAATTTACAGCAAACATAATAGTTCCCGAATAAAAACTTAATTTTGCTTGCCCTAAAAAGCACAAAAGATTTTCATCCAAAAATTCATAAAAAAACTCAAATAAAATTATTAGGAGGTTCATCCTGTAAAACATTAAAATCAGTTTTTGTTTCCATAAATTTTATTTCAATAAATATCAAACTCAACAATGTCTCCTTTAATCTTTCTTATTTAAACAAATTTTCTACGAAGATATTTTTAATTAAAATATCTTCTTATTTTGTTTTTTTTTAAAAATTAATCTAAACTTTTTAATTTTTAAAATTTTCAATTTAAAAATTTCTTCATCATAAAACTTCCTCATATCCCCCTTCTTAAGAAATTTTTAAGTTTTTCCACATTTCTTTCGATCCTTTTTCCATCTTCATTTCTTAAGATGTATCGTCTGTCATGCACTTTCTCTATCACTTTGTACGGACCTTCATACCTGTCCTGGCCTTTGTGCCGTGTTTCTACTTTTACTAATACTTCTCCTACATTGAATTTTCTCCTTGTTTGTTCTTCTAGTTCTTCCTTTATCGGTATTTCTTTGGACCCGTACCATTTTCCCCTGCTAATCTTTTTTCCAAAAACTATCTCTGCCGGGCTTTTCCCTGTCGTTTTTTGTTTGGTTGCATTTAAAGTGAATTCGACTTCTGGTAATATCTCTGCCCAATCCGTCTTCTTTCTATCCTGTAAAGTAGCATTTATCAAATCCCGTATTGTCCTGAATTGTCTTTCTATCTGACCGTTTGTTTGGTGATGGTATGGACTCGAAAAACATAATTTAATCTCTAACATCTTTGTGAATTCTCTCATCATTCCTGATTCAAACGCCTTTCCGCAATCAACTCTTATCTCTTTTGGGCATCCAAATCTTAAAATCCACTTTTCTAAAATCGTTTTCTTTATTGTTTCTTCGTCTTGTTTTGTTATCGCTGTCAAGACTTGATACTTACTATACTGATCTATTTTGCCCAATATATACTTCTTACGTCCTTTTGTTTCTGCCAACGGTCCACATATATCTACGAATATGATTTCGAACATTTCCTTCGAATCTTGTCTTTTTACTGGTTCTTTCGTTGTTATTGTTAAAGCCTTGGTTTTTTGACAAATCTCACAACTTCGAACAATCTCCTGAATCTTACTCCACAGGTGTTTTCCAACATATCTATCTTTCATATAATCGGCTATCTTCTCGACTCCAGCATGACACAATAGTCTATGTATTTCCTTTATTGTTTCTTGTAACTCATTTTCAGGTATCATCGTTTTCTTTCGTACTTCTTCTACAATTCCATGTTGGATGTTGCTTCTTCCCTCTTCTCTGATCGAGTCTAGTAATCTTGTTTTTATCTTTCCTTTCTTAGCTTCTTCGTGGGTCATTTGACATTGAACACACGTGTCACATTTAGTTCTCGACACCATGTCTGCATTTTGGTGATTAATACCCTTTCTGTATTCTACTCTTATATCTAAACTGCTCAAATAATTGATCCATGTTTGGAATTGTGAAGTAATCGGCTTCTTGGTTGTCATCATAAACGTGATTGCCTTGTGGTCTGTCCTGAGCGTGAATCTTCTTCCGTAGAGATAGTGCTTAAAATGAATGCAAAAATAATATACCGCCAATAGTTCCTTTCTTGTAATACAATATCCTTTCTCGTGGCTCGTCATCGAGTGTGATCCATACGCAATTACTCTTTCCTTTCCATCTTTATCTCTTTGTGAAAGTACTGCTCCAATGGTATCGAAACTAGCGTCGGTATCTAAAATGAACTCTTTTTCAGATCCGGAAAACATAAGATTGGCGCCGTCGTGAGTGCTAGTTTCAATCCCTCAAACACGCTATTCGTTCCTTCACTCCATTCTAATTTTTTGTTACTTGGTCCGCTACATAATTGTTCTAACATCCTTGCCTTCTTTGCATAATCACTGATGAATCTTCTATAATAATTGCAAATACCTAAAAAGCTTCGGAGTTTCTTTACGCAGTTAGGCTTCCCAAAGTTCTGTATGGCCTGAATTTTAGATGGATCTGTCTGTACTCCTTCCTTGCTGATTATGTGTCCTAAGAATCTGATTTCTTCCTTTATTATTTGGCATTTTTCTGGATTAATCCTTAGGCCTGCTTCCTCAATCGCCTTTAACACTTCTCCGAGTATTGTATAGTGTTTCTCTTTACTGCTTGAATAAATCAAAATGTCGTCCAAATACACCATTGCTCCCTTTATTTTGCCTAATACTTTTGTCATCATTTCTTGGAACGTACCTGGTGCTGCTGCAATTCCAAACGGCATTCTGTTGAAACAATATTGTCCGTTCTTTGTTGAGAAAGCTGTTTTCTCCTGTGATTCTTCTTCTAGTTCCACTTGGTAATATGCATTACCTAGATCGATTGAGCTGAAAAAGACGGATCCTCCTAACAAATCCAACATCTCGTCTATGTTTGGCATTGGAAATGCCTGCCTCTCTGTTACCGCGTTCAGCTGTCTAAAGTCCAAGCATAGTCTAATATCCTTTTTCTCTTTTTACCATAACCATTTTAGCGGTGTATTCCATGGAGAGTTACATTTCCGTATAATTCCATTTTCGTACAAATTTTGTATTGCTTCTTCAATCTTTGATTCCAAATTTAGTGGTTGGCGATATGGTTTTATGTTTATCGGCTCACCTCTTGTAACTATCTTGTGTTTTACCAAATGTGTGCGACCCACATCCCATTTATCTGCCATAAACACGTTTCCACTGTTTGTTATAATTTCCTTTAATTTGCTATCTTCATTGATCTTTAACTGCTCCAACGCTCGTATCAATCGTTCTTCATCCTTTATTTTTCTGCCAAATTTTGCTTCAATGTTACAAATGTAGTTATTGTCTTTTTCACTAGCCTCGATATCTTTAATTTTTAACAGTCTAAATCCAAATGTTTCTTGTAATTCGATTCCTCCAATCACGTCTGGTGTCATTTTCTCCGCCACAATGAATATAACTTCCTTCGAAACATTTCCAATGGTTACTTGCACCTTCGTTTTTCCTATTGTCTCGATCGTACTCTCGTTTGCGCATCGTAACTTATCGTCACTTTTCGTCAATTGTTGTCCTCGTAGCTTGTTGAAACAGTTCACACTCATTACATTGATTCTTGCCCCAGTGTCTAATAAACAGTCGAAATTTTCCCCATTCATCCTTACTGTTATACTAGGCCTTCCTTGCATTCTGTTATACAAAATTTCAACAACCTGCTCCGTTTCGATGGTTCCAATTCTCTCCACTTCCTCTTCAAACATTTCTCTCTTTAGGAACCTGTATACTTTCTCGCTTACCCTTCCAACATTCTCCCACTTTTCTGCCCCTTGAGGATATCCCATCAAATTTTCTGTTAGAATATGGCTCCAACCAACTCCTCTACTGGTGGAGCCCTGTTGTTTGGGTACGTCTTCCTAAAATTATCTTCATTTGTCTCTACACACGATTCCCTTTCTTCTTCTTCCTCGATACCATTTATTCGACTGTATCTGTTTCCCGTGAATCTTTGTCTCTCCGTCGCTTGCCCGTACCTCATCTTTGTATAACACTCCTCGGATCTATGACCATTTCTGCTACATCTTTCACAGCGTATTTCCTGACACAATCTTCTTATATGACCTTCTTTCCCACACCCAAAACATCTTGGAGCTTTTTTATCTGGGCAGTTTCTACTTATATGTCCGCTTCTATGACATGTCCAGCATTCTATTTTACCTTTTATTGGACAATCAATTTTCGTGTGTCCTATTTTGTGGCATAACCAGCATTCTGGCATTTCTCTTCGGATACTTTCTTCTCTCTGTTCTTTCTTCTTGTATTGTACTCTTCCCTGTGGTTCCTGATAGACCACTCTGGCGTAACTTTTCATACTGTTTATCTGTTCTCATTGCTTTTCTACTTTGTCCATCAGAGTTAGTGTTTCCTTTATTTCTTCTGTGCTTTTTATCTTCCGTAGTATCACTTCTTTCTCAACTTCTTTATTCTCCGCACATACTATTAACATCCTTGCTGTTAATTTCTCTTTGGTAAATTCTTTATTTTCGAACAACCTATCAACAAGGTCCTCCACCTTTTTAAAATACGTTTCTATTTCTTCACCCTTCCGCTTGTAATTCAACAAGTTTTGTAGATCCTTTAAAACATCTCTTTCACGATCGAATGCCAATCGCAACCTAGCCTGGAATCCTTCGGCTTTTTTCAGTGTTTTGGCGTACACTTCCAGGAGATCCTCATCAATCATGCAAGATGTTAATCTTTCCTGGTCTTTCTTCTGCGTGATTCCCTTGGCGTCGAAATAAATTTCGCATCTTTTAATGAACTTTTCCAAATCGTCCCCTTGGCAGAATACCTTTGGTAGCAATCTTTCGGTGATTGCGTCCGTGTTTACCGCTGCCACCATATTAGGAGGTTCATCCTGTAAAACATTAAAATCAGTTTTTGTTTCCATAAATTTTATTTCAATAAATTTCAAACTCAACAATGTCTCCTTTAATCTTTCTTATTTAAACAAATTTTCTACGAAGATATTTTTAATTAAAATATCTTCTTATTTTGTTTTTTTTAAAAATTAATCTAAACTTTTTAATTTTTAAAATTTTCAATTTAAAAATTTCTTCATCATAAAACTTCCTCATAAAAATATTACAATATTGAATTGTGCAACACTATATACAATAACATACAAGAAATATATATATATATATATATATATATATATATATATATATGTGGGTCATTACACCTTCTACCCATTTTAAAATATTTTATTCACCTTCTACCAAAATTAAAATATTGTAACAAGCTTTCATGTGTTAAATCGAGTAGTGATGTGTTTCTTATTCAGGGTGAATACACAATGTGAATTTAGGGAATAGAACCTGTAGTTGTAAACAATTTTCAGATGTAGGAGTTCCTTGCATCCATTTTTCCGGGCTACTAATGAAGTAAATACCAAATTAACCAACTTTGTAAATGTATCGATTAAATTTTATCAATTCGGCATTGGTTTTTATTTTTTGAATTATATGATATTTAATAAATGAACATTTGTTTTTGTCATTTGGTAAATAAAACTTAAAATTTGGGTAGAAGGTGAATAAAAGATTTTTTTGGGTACATATATCCCAATACATATATCCTAATCAAAAGTACCTCTGATTAGTCTCACGATCAAAATACATCTTAGCACTGATAACGTCTTCAAAAGACGTGAACATTTTGAGTCAATGCAGAATCTGTGAAATCATAATGAGTGTAATATTCCTTGTAAGTTTGGAATTGATATTCGGTTTTGCTTGATAAAACGACGGATGAAACTTTTGTTGTTGATTTGGTGCTGAACGATTGCATTGACTGGTGTAGAAATGGAATAAGCAGATAATGGACATGAATAGTATGATTACTAGAATATCATGATATTTGATCAGACGATTCATAATTTCTGAAATTGTGTCTTTAACTATAATGTTTATATTGGTTTCGGTAAGGCCGTTGAGCAGTTCTCCACATATATATTCTATATTGAATAGCATTTAATTAATATAATAATAAGCAAAAAAAATCAAAAACAAGAGATTTTTTTCGGGGATATAATGAAATTCTGCAGTAGAATTTAGGACTGAAATTCATTAAAATTTTTCTTGGTTTTCCCGTTTATAATACCTAAACACTATATATAAATACAGCGTCCAACTGGTGTACTATTTGATTATGGCGCCTAGGCTTTTTTTCGAGGGAAGGTTTTGAAATTTTATCTTATTGCTTAGTTTTCTTGTGAAAATGGTTATACGTTACCTTCACCTACCAATTCCTGAATCTATTCATTATTTACTCTTGAATTCTGAGATTTTAAAGTGCTGTGATTAAAAAAAATGTTTAAACTGGGTACAAGCCTTGATCCTTTTGCTGGTTCTCGAGAACACTGGTAAATAGTTTGTTTATTCCTTTCATCGGTCTCGGTGTTTCAAAACGATAAACAACATTTGGTTTGACTTTGAAATTGCCAATTTTTTTTCTCGTCAACTTTTTACAGAAAAATCATTTTAAATTATGACAAAATTTTAGAAAAATAAAATTTACCGTGACATCACTGTATTATGATTATAATCAGTTGAATTATTAATAATTATTATCCTGTTTTATAAATAACTAAACTAATTTGCTGACAAAAATAATTGCTATTTATTTCTACTGTGATTTTTAGAATAAATAATTAAATAAGTTTGGCAACTATTTTATTAAAAGAATGGCGTTTTCTTTTAATTAAATATTTTATTGATTTTTAAATTTTTATTGAATATTCAAACTAATTATTTTAATTCAATAAAAAGAATTTCAGCACAAAATAAAACAGATTAAATTGACTAAAATTTAATATCAAGCAAAAACCTCAATGTTTTTATTGTGCACTTGGTGTACCATGCCAATTTGGTTAAATTAAATATTGATATAGCTAAAATATTTCCCGTGACGTATAAGTTGAAATTTAATGAAATTAAAAGAGTCCAAACCCGTAGCCTTTATTATTTCCCACAATAATGCATTGATAATTTCCAGATTATATCAAAACGTATCAAATTCATGCTTATGCATTTGTATAAAGTTTTATTTCCTGTTACTAGCATTCTGTTTAGTTTCGTATTAACATTTTAATTAGTTTTTCAATATAGCTAGTTATAATAAGATATTTGATAGGAATATGAAGGGTTCTCACTTCATCGAGAGCCTTAGGTCTTTTACAACGCAGCCTTACTATCATAATGTGTCTCAAGAATTTTAGTAATTTTAGCAACTAATTATTTGATGCGTAATTACAATCGTATCAAAACGATTTTTGATCACATTTCCAAAATGTTTCAAGTTTAAGTCATGTAGGATCCTCTTTCGTATGCTTCGGTGTTATTGCTTGTTATTAAATTTCTGTTAAACTTGAATTAAGAGTGCTAGATGTTGTGAAAACATCTTAGTTTAATTCAAAATTTGTATTCATTCAAAGTTCAAAACTTATTCAAATCAAAATTATATCTTTCATATTTACGAGTATTTAAACAATAACAACGACATTTATTTTTATTTTAAACTTTAAATTTATTTAAAAATAATAATTTAATAATAATTTAAACATTTTAAAACCTAATTTTATGTCCGTTGATAATTATGCCTAAATATCCTCACAGAGAGCTCAAATTTAGCGATGCTCGTAAGTTAAATTCATCACTAATTTTGAGATTTTAATCTCTTTTTTATAGTCTCATGAGGAAATTAATGAAAAAACATTCATTGTATATTTGGTGCAATCTTTTGTAATATATTTAGAAAGGTTACTAATGATTTAATAAGATATTTCAAGATTTTCAGATCTAGGATGTTTTCTAAGAAAAATTTTACAGCAAACGTTTTATGTTTATAAATTTAGCTTCTCACTCTCCAACCGATGTCAGATGAAACCTATCATCTTTCTCTGGGCAGATTCTTTGATATTTTATTCAATTTGAACTTAACCGATACCAATCTTGTCCCAGGACAATGTTCACATTCTCTACAAACTGATATCCATTACTATTTTACTCAGAATTCCGTCTGCAAAGCTCTGGAAATCAAGTAATAAATATAATGAGAGACATCATTTTAAAATTATTAATTAAATTGCTTTTTGAAGGTATTTCTTTTAATTTAATGCAGTATATTTTAATTGTCCTAAACATTCACATTAAATTCAATTATTTGTTTTCACTTCAATAATTTTTACGGCAAAAATTATCACAAAAACTCTAATTTCTTACATGTTACTTGATCTATGTTCACATAAAAGATGAAGAAAAAGGACATTGAAACTAGTCAATCATTGGGTGGATCAGGAACAAAAATGACATATGGGCCTTTTTCTCCCTGATATTTTAAATTGAAATTTATTCTATTTTTAATTATTATATAATGATCGTTTTTTCATGACCCTTAATATGAATCTTGAACAGATAGAAGAAACAATAATTCGAATGAACAATGAAGAATTTAATAACTACATGTTCAGCATGGGACTTTATAAAAGAGAACAGCAATACTTAGGTACATGCTCCGGCTTTATGACGTACGAACCATCTAAAAATTACGTGGATTCTTACTGCTGGAGATGTTATTCAACTGTATGTTAAAAAAATATGAACTCATTTCTATCTGAGATGGTTCTTTTTTTGCTTCTTTCGGCAGACACAAGAAAAATTTTAAAAGCAATAATTAAATGGTGTGCAAACATATCGCAGAACTCGATATTACAATGGGTTTCGATTTCATAACTCATCATTCGCAAGTTAATGCAAAAGCTTATTTTAAGAATGAAGCCAGAAAACACCTTGGAGAGGAAATTAGGTGGCCCAAACACCATAGTCCAAATAGATGAGACTAAGTTGAACTATGGTTGTCACCGTCGCAGATCGCCTTCCAATAAAAGTGATGCCTTATACATTGTAGAGTGCGCCAAAAATCACGAGGGTTTGGGCTAATTGATTCCGAACAAAAAAGCTACAACTTTAATGCCAATTATATGTGATCACGTTGTTCTCGGTACTATTGACATACTGATGAACGCAAAAGCTATGGATTTCCTGTAAGAAGTGGGTTTTTACATCGCTCTATAGTTCATAAGTATAATTTCGTCGATCCTGTTACTGGTGTTTACACACAACACGTGGAATCCTTCAGCAATGCACTCAAGTATGAAATAAAGAAAGGAAAAGGAGTTGCGACTGCAAAAAGAGAAGATTTTTGACTGAATTCGTCTGGAGATGGAACCATAAGAACAATTTATGTGAAGCAATTTTAAATTTAATAAAAATTAATTAACAATTTTCTCGATTTTTAAATATTTATAATCTTCATATTAACTTTTTTTTGTTATAATATCTGGCTTTTTTTCCCAGCTCACATATTTGGCATATTTTTCCCCTGATCCCATTGGGTGAATAAAACACAAGATTCCACAATATTGTGCTTTTTATTTTTCTTTTGCAATTTTGATTTTGTTCAATCCTTTGTTACTTCCATTTATAAAATAAATTCTCAAAAGTACCGCTTTTCATTATAAAATTTCATTTGTAATAAAAACACTAATTACATTGCATTCTTCATCATCAATGAATATAAAGTTTATTTAATTATTCAATAAAAGTAACTAAATGTTTATTCAATTATTATGTCAAACAAACATTTGACAGATTTGCATTGTAAATATATTATCTAAAATAGAAATGTAAAATTTTGAAATCAGTTGTAAAATTGTAAATACTTACAGATGGTTTAATTAAAAATGCACATTTAATGAAACGATATATTAGCATAATTAAATATTATTAATCTTTATCATTTCATGGTTTTCTCCCTTGCGATTTTTTACTTATAATACATAGAAAAAATACTGTAAAAAAATTATTTTTAAGTTTCTATTCCAGACATCTCATATTGTTTTTTTAATTTTTATTACCTAGTTAACTACAGGAAAATATATTTGCTTTTTTTTACTTAGATTTTTGAAAATAATATATACTAAGTCAGTGTCGGATAAAATTACAAGTATACGGTAAATTAGTTGATTTTATATACAGTTATAAATGTAGTATCAAACTCACTATTACTGTGATTTTTACAGATTTTTCACTTTCAATTCAATCTTTTTTGTGAAGCTCTTGTTGTAATAAACAATTTCAGAACACCAAATTCGGAAATTTTCGCTTTTTTCTTTTTTTAAATATGCTTTTTTATATTCCATTTTCAATGAAATTTTAATAATAGATACTCAAAAGGTTTGTGATGTTGAAAAATAAGACTAATAAAATTATTTCAAATGATTGAATTATTAAAACATTATTTTAGGTATGTTCCAGTAGTTACATATGAATTTCAAACTCCATTCCTTTTCATTAATTTTACACCAAATCCTCGATCACTTGAAAATTTTAAAGAATCTTTTAAAAAATTATGTCAAGAATTATCAGATGTTCGTGAAAACAAGTGTGTTTAATTTATTATTATTATTATTATTATTATTATTATTATTATTAAAACTTAAAAATTGTTTTTGTTGATAGCGGAATCATATATAGATAACAGTGTAAGCTATTTTCCACAATTTTCATATATAAAATATAATATTTTTTACCGAAAATACTCAAATGTAAATATTAAGTTTTAAAAGTGTTTTATTTGGATTTATTCATATTTGAATAATTAAATGTTAAAATGTTTAAAGTTTTTGTTTTAATTTTTCATTTATTGAAAACATTATTAAAAAAAAAAAGGTCAATCAGAGAAGTTGAAAGCGAAAGATTTATTAAATTTTGTTTTGTGAGTGATCAGGACCGATTTTAGATTGAAAAATTTCATTTTATAAATAAAGAATGCGGAAATTGGCTTACACTGTTATATATATATATTTATCCTCATTATTATCATTATCATTGTTATCTAATGTGACCTATAAATTTATTCAGAACAAAATATAATTTGGAAATCAAAGAAAAATTATACGAACTCAAAGCGAAATCAAAAGAAGATAATGAATTATGTGAATATCTGAAAGTATATTTTTTATCTTTATATATTCCAACTCTATGTTAAAACCTCTAAATAACCTCTGTTTTCACTATCCAATATTAAATTTTCTGCGTAAACCATAAAACCATTTGCATTCATCTGTCATGAATAAAAAATTCCTACACTAAATTTCGTGTATAAAATTAGCGAAACCTCGATGACAATGATCTTGCGATAATGCTCATCAACTTAAAAAAGAAAACTTAAATTAACGCATATTAATTATGTTTTACTTGTATAAATAAGCAAATTTACACAAAGAATAAATATATAAATATATAAACACCTAAAATTAAACCCTAAAATATCTCTAATAATTATATTTTACCTACATTGACTCCAAACCCTTGGATGACCCCTGCTTTACAATACCTAAACTCATACTAAGCCCAAAATGCGTTATGCCAATCCTGTTACATCTACCTAAAATATGTACTAGTATTTTTATATTAACCAACATAATTCCCAGAATACATATTACATAGCTAGAAAATGAATTTATATATAAATCAAATTGTTATGAAAATAATTTTAATTAAATTTATCCACAAACATTCTTGTGATATTTTGATTAATTCTTTCAAACCCAATGAACTTTAATTCAAATCCATTGTTCCTGAATTACTTTATCTAAATATTAGATATTGTAAAACTAAATTATTGGGAAAAGAAAGTTAGAAAAGTATTTGAGGATTAAATGTAGTCACTGTTCTTGTTCAATCACAATAACTTCCAATTCTTGTTTTTTATTACAACGTGTACGTTTGCATGCAAATAATATTTATATATAAACCTAGTTTACAATAATGAAATCTTTTCATACATGCGTGCAATGTTTCTTTTCATCTAAAACAATAAATCTTTTTTTTAAGTTGATAAAATGGATTTTTACTACTTATTGTCATGTTAAAAATTCTTTTATTATAACACGATATTTTCGAATTAAAACAAGCATATTATTTAGCAAGACAGTAACAGCCATCAGTATTCTCAAACCGTCAATGATATTTATAATTTGATGGAAAAAATATATTCCAATACAACGAATGAATTTAACGTGGAATTATTTGGTAATTTTTTATCATTTATTTTCAATATAACGTGTTCTTTCTCTACTCATTTTTTGTAAAGCTTTTTTAAAAATTTCAATTTGTTGAAAATTATATCGCTCAGAATATAATATATTTCAACATTTTCATTGTGATTAGGTAGGAATGAAAAAAACTGCCTAAATATATCGATTGGCGTTTTTTAAGATTTTACTTATAATTTGTCAGTAATATATTAATTTAATTTTTTTTTAATAAGAATTATTTGAATTACAATGAATGGCAAAGGATTCCCAAACTTTTCCTGTGATGGAATATTTCTATAATCCAGAAATTGTAATGGAATACCTTATTTATTTTGTAAGATGTAATACATAATGAAAAAATGAAAAAAACAGTAACTTTTTAAAAAAACACAAAATTTGTTGTAGTTCATAACGAGTTTGATGATTTTGGGTCCTTGAATTGTAAATCTTCTTAATTTCATGCACAGTTTTAGAAAGAGTCCGTTTCTAAAATTTGACCTTACGTTTATTTTATTTACCGTTTTACACATTTTTGTCAGATACTTGAAATTTATCAACCATCAAGGATTTGTTAAAAATCTTCTTCAATACTTGTATTATATATATAACGAACAAATTATAATAGTACAACCGGTCTTGCGATATCTGTCGATTCTTTCTAAAAAAAAATCCGAGTCAAATGAATTAACTTTTTCTCTATGTCAGTAGACAGATCTTTGATTTGTTGAGAAATAGTATTTTAATGAGTATCTCTCTGAATGTCTGAATTTCACCAGTATGTTTGACTTTCAGTTTCTACAATGTGAAATGAAATATTTTAAAAATTTATTTTTGAAATTATCAATCTCTCTCTCCCCGTATTATAATAATAAACATTGCTAATCTTTCTCAAAACATATTAAATTGATTTCTTATTCAACATTTAAGGACATTATAATTTGAGCTGTTTTATTTTGATTTATAATTTTTTAATATTTCCTATCATAATTTCAATTTGTTGCAGCTATAGAAGAAAATAATATCAAATCCGAAATAATCCGTTTATGGTCAGATATAGATAATATGGTCTACAAATGGGAGATCAAGTTAGACTTTACGGGTTTTATATAGATTATTATTTTACTATTTGTTTTAATAATATCTTTCGAAGAAATATTCAGATTTATTTATTATTTTTTCATTTTTAGTATTTATTTACGTTATATAAAGAAGTTAAATTGGATGCTTTTTTAAAAACATTTGATATTTATTGCGACTAGTTCTTTCAATCCCGGAGACTTTTTCAGAACCGTAATTACGGTGCTGGCAATTTTCGATACCAGGATCTCGGTTCCATTATCAGAATATTAAATGTTTAAATTATTTTGAAAAAATAAGGGCTGAAGCAGAGGTTATATTTTTATATTTAAGGTTTTATACATACAATAACATAAAGCATTTACAAAATTAAAATATAAAAGTAACTGCACAAAAGTAAAAAAACAAAAAAATATCAGAAAACGCGTCTTACAATAAAAGAAATTCATTCAATATATTGATGCTTAAAATGCGACCTCAATAGGATCTCAGTGTCTGTGCTTTCATCCTCTCGTATATTTTTCCTTAGGAAATTTTATTCAAAACCTATTAACTGATTGGTAATTCTACCTTTAAATATTTGAAATATTTCTCAATAATAATAATAAATCCAATTCAACTTGATTTAAATACAAAAATGTGATTAAACAAATATATTTATTAGTATAAAATGGATACTTTTCAAAAGCATAATACTTTCAAAAGACCTTCGAGCGCCGTAATCCCGATATTTAACCAAGATCAACACCTGAGTTATGATATCCAGAAAAATTTGTAATTGAGAGCACTACTTGCGACCAATTTATCGTGTGATATGTGTTTTGGTTATAGACAAGATTAAGTTAATGTCATATTTGATCGTAAAAGATTAGGTAGAGGAGATTAAAGTATTGAATATATATTACATGCTTATGTAAGTTTGTAATGTCTGATACATGCACATCATTTGGATAAATGTATGAAATACTTTACATATAGGAATTGCTTGACCACAAATAAAATTTAGAAGATATTTGAGTTATAAATTAATCAAAAAGTGATACATCATTCAGTCTTACTGTTGTCGATTCGCGTTTTCCTTGTAAGGAAGCGATTGCAACTTTATATGGAGCATAAATGGGATATGATACGTTTAACTCTTTAGACAAAAAGTGACTCTTTTTATCAACGTTCGATATTTAAATATTGTAAACAGCAAACGTTATGAATTCAGTAGGGCTTCCGAAGAACTTTAATAATTAAATTAGAAATTTTTGAATTCTAAACTATATTATGCAAAACTTGATTGAGTTAATATTAAATTGCTGAGTACACGTCCAGTGCTAGTCAACAGTATTGGGTAATAACATTGTAACTGTATTATTACATAAACCATCATTCTTTGCTTATGATCACTTACTCTGATTGAGGTATTAGATTTACCGGTTGGCATTTTTTTGACGAATTAGACAGCATCCCCATTCAAAACTCATTATAACTGGCTATATCTGCGACAGCAATGAATGTTTCATAAAGTTTTAAATAGTAATATATATGCTTTGACTGTAACAACATACACTAACTACTTATGTGACACTCTGCATAAACGTTTCCAATGATAAATTGTGCTTTTTGATTCATTTAAAAATAAGTCGTAGTGATTTCGTTAATCCAAAGTATTTATTATATTCAAAAAACCTACCTTCTCTAGTGATATTTAAACAAATTAAGACCGAGCAATTTGAATTAATAATAAATAAATAAATAAATTTCTATTAAATTATAGCATATTATATTAAAGTATTTGAAATTAAATCAATTATATTTGTGACCAATAGCTATATCAATAATAATAAATACCACTTGAATACCAGACTTGAATTTTATATATATATATATATATATTGCTTATATACTTCAGATTTATTATTTTGCTTTAGCAAAGTTCTTATTTTTATCTTTATTTCTTTGTGTTAACTCCTTCGGAATCATCCATAACAAATAATAATTAGAGTTACAATCTCTTCAAAAGTCATAATTTATATAGCAGTTTATTTAATTCAAAAAGTGTCTAATTAATTCTGAATATTAAAACAAAGTTTTTAATATTCATTATTGAACATCACTCTCCTCCTCTTCATTTTCTTTGTACTTCTTCAGCCATTCGATTCTTCTTGATTTGTTTGAGTGTGGAAACTGTAATTCAAAATTTTGCATCTTGCATTTATTAATACACTCTGTAATAATCAGCATATATTCAAGTGTCATTAAGGTACACAACCACTCCTTTGAAAACTAATCCTTCCAATATTTGATGCATCAGTTTCTGAAAAATGGTAGGAGCTGTTGACAAACCAAATGGTAACCTATTGAAACAGAATTGTCCTTTTTTTGTACTAAATGCCGTCTTGATTTGCGAATTTTCATTCAACTCTACTTGTTAATAGGCCTGTCCTAAGTCAATGGACGAAAATATCTTAGACTTACCTAATCAATCCAATAATAATTGCATGTCTGGCATAGGAAATAAACACTTTTATGTAAGCGAATTTAATAACCTGAAATCTAGGCACATTCTTATAGAGCCATCTGGTTTTCCAACTATCACTAATGGTGTGTTCCACGGACTTTGACATTTCCTCAAAACTCCAGCTTCTAATAAATTCTGTGCTAACTCCTCAACTTTGCCTTCTAAATGCATGGATTGTCTTCTGGGATTTTGTGAAATTGGAGGCCCTGAAGTCTTTATTTCATGTGTTATTAATTTTGTATGACCTAAGTCAAATCTGGATGCCATAAAAATTTTGCTAAACTGAGATATTAAAGTAGCCAACTTCGAATTCTTGTCCAACTTCAGTGTCAATAAAGTAATCTTTAACCGATTAGAATCGCATATGGTAATTTTGTCCACAACAAAAGCATTGCCCAGGTTTTAACTTATCTGATACTTGTTCCGGTAAACCACAACATCTATTATAAGTCTTTGGCACGATATGTTTCATTGAAACTAAAGGTGGTGGTCTACGCTCCGTAGTTGTCCTCTCGTTATATTGTTCTGCCACTGGTTTCGCTTTATCAAATTGTCTTTCGTTTCTTTCATTTCTATTTTGGTAAGTTATTTCTGTTTGACGATTTCGGTATATTCAGTTATTAAAAGATTTTTGAATCTATTGCTTCTGTTTATCTTGAGTAACGTTTGTATATGTCGATTTAACTGTTGCTTGGACTTCTTCAGATCGTTCTTTCGTATCGTAACCTTCTCGTGTTTAATATACATTTGCTAAATTTCTAATTTCTTCTCTTGTAATATTGACCTTCGTTGATAAATTTTCTTTCAAACGGTCTTTCCGAACTCTGTGGCATAAAATCAGTTTGACGATGTTTTATTTTGAAATTCCACAGTCATAAACTTCGTCAACGAGTTTCTTTACTCGAATTTCAAATGTAACGAATCTTTCATCGTGATTTTGTCTCACTGATGATAATTCACAAATTTTATCCATAATAGACTTCTTTTTTGTAAATGTGTCATTAAACCATTCACGAGCATTTTCACTAGTTGTGGAGATGTCTTTAAATTCTTTCCAGAGGATAGACGCCTCTTTAGATCAAAGTAAGTCAAAAATACTTGCTAAATTCAAATCATTAAATAGCATCCAATCTTCAATGTCCTTGAGCCATTGTTCTGCTTCTGTCATGCTTCGGCCGTCAAATCTTCTGACATTAAAATGTCTTTTGCCTGTTTAGGTAAAGATTACATAATCAGCTTCCGATTCTGAATTCTTGTTACCGCATGAATCCGTTCGATTTTTTCGACGTGGTCGCCAGTTACAATCTTTTCAAAAGTCATAATTTATATAACAATTTATTTAATTCAAAAAGTGTCTAATTAATTCCGAATATTAAAACAAAGTTTTAATATTCATTATTGGACATCACTATTAGATTTTAATATAATGAATAAATAACCCGTTTTGGAATTTATATTTCTTTCGTGTATTCGATTATTTAAACAAATTACATTTTGTAATTATTATAAATACGAATGATATTTATAATAATTTAATTAGTTTCGCTACATACTTTGGTTTTTTAGAATTTTTTGACTGTGTTTGAATTCGTATTAGTCTAAACTTTATACAAATTAAATTGAAAACTGTTGGAATATCTAATATGAGAACAAAAGTTCATTTAGTGTTAAGTAGTGACAACTACAGTCTTGGGGGAAAAAGGTGGGAAGTTATTATTGTTTTGTGAATGTTTTTATGGATATCACCTCGTGCTGGTTGCAATATGTTTATTCTATTTTTTAGATTGGCTGAAGCATTTGAACGCGAGGAAAAAAATGACAAGCGATTGTCTAAAAATGAAAATAAAAATATCAAGAATTCCAATGACAACTTGTTAATGGATCAAGAACTAATGTCAATAAAAACCATTATTCCTATAATCAAGCTAGAGCCAGGTATATATTTATTTATATTTCTCTTAAGCCGATAATATCTGTAGAATATTTACTATTTATCTATAATATTTTCTTAAAATTAGATTTCTTATTTTGCTTTCCAAAAATAACTTAAGTGAACCAACTGGAATGAAAGAGTGTAAACTGATTAATAAATATTTTTTGTGACTTAGTCTATGGTTGGATCTGTTTTATGATTTAATATCATGTTTTAATCTGTCAAATTTTGGAATGTTGTTAAGTATTGATGAAGCTCCCGGCAAATTAAACTACAGAATCTTGGAGGGTTGCATGGAGATAAAAATCATTGGTAGTCAATGGTTTATGATAAAATTTATATATATAATAAAATTTATATATATAATATATATATAATATATATATAATATATATATATATATATAATATATATATATAATATATATATATAATTTATATATATAATAAAATTTAATTTTAAGTTAGTTTTTGATACAGAGTTTATGAAATTCTCTGAAAAAGTACTAATCGGATAATTCTTCGCAAGATTCGGATTCGGATAATAAGTTTTTTATCAAAAATATTTTGCTAGCAAACTAACTATGTAAAAGAAATGCTGAAGAAATACTGTTTTAAAATCTAAAAAAAATGTCATTTAAATTTAAATTAAAGTTTGTTGGCATGAAATTTTAATTTTAATGATTTGGAAATTTTATTATTGATTTATGAATTTGAATTTTAAAATGTGTTTTATGATAAATATTGAATTTTAGATATGAATTTAAATTTTTTAATTTTAATTTGAAAATTTAAAAACGGCATCGGAATAAAGTGTTTCGAAAATTTGAAAATATTATGCGATAAAATATATATTTTTAAAACGTGAATTTATTTAGTTATTTAATGAAACGGAATACAATTATATAGTAATAGCAATACCTACGAATATATCTATCCGTTTCCTATTAATATGTTTAATCTCTGGTTTATATACATAGTATGTCATCATTTATTAATTTTTTTAGATATTTTTCGATAAATATACAAAAATATTCTACATTATCAACATTAATAATGAAATTGAAATCTATTTCACATTTCGTTTTTAGAATCATCGTCATGCGATGCCAAAGATTTAATGGATAAAACAATATTTCATTCCAATGTTAGCATTTTGTCTGATCCGGCCGGCAAAAGTTCTTTTATGTTTGAAAGTTCTGAAGACTCAGATAATCATAAAAACACTTTAGAAAATCAAGATGGCTCAACTCAAAAAGGTTTTTTTAAATGAATAATTGCTTTGCCATTGTTATCTCGAGATTTTTTTCGATGTTTATTTACATTTATCACACTGGCATTTTTTTTTGAAAGTCACCAATTTTAATAAAACTAAATTTATTCTTTCCATAGTTCAGCCTTTCAAACTTTATTTACATACAACCCCCTTTGTCACATGACAAAGATATGCACTGCATATTATGGAGCTTTCAAGATCTGAGGTGCAGCAACTGTTAAAATATTGGTGAATTTATTTCTCATTTCATCCTAATAAGTCAAAATGTCAGCTTGAGGTTGAAATTTGTATTATGAAGTTCTAGGATCAGGAGAAGTCGCCTAAAGTTGTACAGAGTCAGTCAGTGTACGTGTAATATTATTTGTCGGCATCAATAGGATAATTTATTTCATATTTTACAAAAATAAAATGAAAAACAAATTATAACAATAGTAAAAATATTCAAAAATTTGATAACGATATCTAAGCTGAATAGTCAAAATTATTTATGTTAGTTTTCATAACATTTCGGTATTCAATGTCAATAGTAATTTTTAGAATTTTTCAAATGAGTGCAAAATTGGAATTAAAAGTAAATTAATCAGTTAAAAATGTGAAATTTGCACAATCATTAAAATTAATTTTAAATAATTTTACTAAGAATTAATGTAAGTAGGCAAAAAATAAAAGTTAAAGATGGATTTAATGAATTTTAAATTTATTGGGATGATTCGGGCGGAAGTTGATGAGTCCTGTTATTTTGATCTCTCAAGATATACTAGTATAATAGTGAAATCATATTTATTTACAGATTTATCTATTTCTTTGGAAATTTTGTAAATAAGATTAAATTCTTGAACATTCTAAATTATTCTAGATAATTAGTTAAAAATTGTAAAAATTTAATCCGTTTCCTCGAACTTTCCATTGAGGATGCTAATCAAAGTTATCAAAGTTTGAGGATCAGAAATTGAGTATATTGATGAAAATACTATATATTCTTTATTTGTTATATTAGTATACGTAGATATCCTAGAATATTTTGGGATAACAAGTGCCGATAGAGTTTGGCAATACTTGGGCAATATCCCAATAATATTATATATTAAGGGGGGGGGGGGGTAAACGGCTGGTTTATATATATCCTAAATAAAAAAACGATAAAATTATTTTAATATTATTATTTATTATTTCATCTTTTCTAAAAAATACATTTCACACTAAATACTACCTTAATGCTAAAATATAAATTAAAAATTAAAACAGTTAAGAGATCGTCAAAATTTATAAAAAGCAAAATATTCAAATTAAAAATGTGTTACAAATAAATATAAATAAATATAAAAAATATATAAGAAAAAGTAAATCGTTTTTAATGAAGAACCTCTTGAAAAACTACAAATAAAATAATTATCAACCTCACATTCATAGAAATACAAATTTATGAATTTGCCTCAAATGATAATGTTAATTCCGTGCGAAGACACAATTTAAATAAATGCTATCACACTTTATATTAATAAATGTTGAATTTAGGAATTTTTGTTATTAATTGCAAGAGCTTGTAACTCGCTCGAGGTTTAATATTAAACTGTCTTCAAACTTTCCAATTTTTATGGTTTGAAGTCTTTATATAATAGTTTGGAATATACTTTTTTAATATTTTTATCTCAACTGGTTATCCGCCGACAACATGGATTGAAACAACTCGACAATTTTTAACATACGAAGCGATTCGTTTTGCAGACCTTTTTGTTATTTTATTGAAACATGTCAGAAGAGAGATGTATTATTCTAATATTGAAACGTTTCTTTGCAATTTGTATGGATTTTCTAACATAGAAACAATTATATTTTTCAAAACTTTTTATTATTGGTGTTTTAAGAGTATATATGGGAAGAGGTATACCTGGACATAACAATAATGATGATGCTTTATATTAGTTATATTGATAAACTGGCTTAATTAAATTATTCGTTGAAGTTTAAAATACGCCTACAATTTACCTAAAGCACAAAATTTTCATAAAAACCCACCTTCCTCAAAAATTGGGAGATAATGAACCAAAACATGCCTACAGGCTTCCCATTTTAATACTAAACACCAATGCAAAAGCTCAAGGGATCATCTCAAACGGTCTGGAAGATAAATCGAAAAACCTATAGCGTCCTAGACTCAGTGAGTCAGCCATTAATGAGTATATATATATATATATATATATTAATAAATTGTCTGTGATATATTACCCCAACAAGGTGAAGGAATTAATATGATTTTCAATCACAATAAAAATAGTTTAAAATTTAAAGTAACAAAAAATGTAGTTGTCTCAAAGATTTTATTTTTAGTTTTCAACAACAATAAAATAAGTGAGTTTGTTTATAAGTATTTTCTATATTTTTCCCATATGAGAAATTTTGGTATTGAAATAGGAAAAAAATGTTCACCTATTTCCTGTTTTCTTCTGATATTTCATTTATTTTTTATGGCTATAAATCAAAATTTATTTTGCATATTTCCATAAATTACATAGAAAACTAATATTAATCTGTAATCATGAAATAAATAAATCAAATATTATTATTTCATAGGGGTTTGTATTCAGTATTTATAAATGTGACAGTAAACAATATTGTTTTGTTGACTGTTGTATTGTCCCATTGGGACTCAAAGGTTCTGTAGTAAATGATAATTATCAATATGTAACTATATGTCTAAATATTACAACTCTTGAGGCTACAACATTGCCATGAAGAATAATGCTTTCTGATTTACCAAATTTTAGTCGCTTTAGCTTATAAAGTTTAAAATTATCTTTATTCATCTCTCTGCTCTTGGTAAAATATATTTTTGATAGGTTTTCCTGTTGCATATTAATTTAACGGCTCAAATTTATGGTATTTAAAAGTCAAAGTTTAATAATAATTTATTAATAATAAAAACACATCCTCTATGAATGTCTTTCACATCCATTATTTTCGTTTACAAATTTCGTTATCTCTCGATTTTATATTAAGTTTTATATTATAAGTATGAAGTTGCCGATTGACATGTCCTATGTCCTAATCAATTAGAAAATGATACATTTATTCAGTCAAAATAGTTCCCTTTCTCGCCTTTACACATTGGCAGTAATTATGGAGTGTCATTTTGCTACACGATGGTGTGCGTTAATGTTATATTCACTGCGCTTGCAGTGATGGATGAACCTCTCTTTTGATTTTCAAGGCTAAAATCACCACCAAAAAATGTTTGGAACCAAATCTATCTGTTCATTCATTAACATAACAATCAGTGCCGTCGGAGTCAAATTAGACTTGTAAAAAGTTTTAAAAAAATGAAAATAATTCATAAAGGCATTTTTTTTCGTTTTATTTATGTAAGGCAAAAGTATGCATATAGATAGTTATATAAATATATTTAGATATCTATATATTTATATTGAAATGTTAATTTATTAATTTATTCAGCCAACATCAGTAGGACGAGCACTGAAATTTCATTTGAATCCAATGACGAGACAGATTTTTATATCGTTAAAAAGGAAAAGATTTTACCACTAAAAGGTTAGCTGTAAAATCCGATATTTCTCATTTTATTTCACTTACCACTATTCTTTAATTATTTTCTTTCGTCAGTATAAAATCCTTCTTTTTCGGTCACCTTTGATCTTTTTTTTTATTTGATATTTCATTTATTCAGACAAAAATACATTTTATGCATCACTGATTTTCGCCTTTGTCTTTATCAAAGAATGAGAATAATTATAAATATCTGCCTTCACATTTAATATTGCTGTTGAGTTCATTTTATACAGTTCGACCAGTTTATAGCTGTCCAATCTAAAATTCTGAAATATGTTATATTTTTTGGAGATTTTTTTTAATCTTAAACACCTTTTGTGAATTGATATAATTATTTTTTGTTTTTTCCGCAGTTAATTAAAATCTAATAAACAATTTATTTTCATAAGCTCGTTCATTACTAAGATAAATTATGGATGAATATTTAATAAAAATTTTCACGGTCCATTGTCATAGTTGGGAACCTAATTGGGAAGTTAGAAATCCTATTATGCATCTTAATGGAAAAAATGAAAAAATTTTGGGAAGATCATTAGCATGGTGTGTTCCTCTAATTTGAAAGCTAAATATTAAAATTTCTCTGTTGTTAATTAATGAATTGGAAAATTTTATTAAAATTAAAACATCACCACCTATGCTTTTGGATCAGCAACAATGGGGAGCTTGGTTGAGAATATTATGCCCATGAGAAAATTTGCCCGTAAAAACATATTTTGTACTAATTTTATCCAATTTAAAATCCCTTTGTTACTTTTTCAATCTGAAATATAAGGTTTAGTCAAAACAAAATTTGTCAGCAAAGTCCGTGTGCACAGCGCCATTTTTGTACGAGAATATAGAAATCATGTAAATCGTTACCGGGAAGTTCCTAATCTTATCTGGACTGACGGCCTCTCATGGGGTAATTTTGATTCAGTGAACTGTGTGGGGTCTCATCCTCTTTATTTCTTCATTTTACATCAATATGTAGATGTTGATTTGACATGTGATGCGACGAGTTTCTATCATTTAATGAGAGAGAAAATGAGGCACCATTCGTGAAATTTATTTTCAATCATCTAAAACCTTTTATCGTACATACTGTGCAGATAATGATTTTTCTTCATTATTTTCAACTAGTTGTCAGAAATTTTCTGTGATAGACCTTCTCTGTCATCATCAAAACCTGATGTTCGACCAGCTCTCACAATGCTATCACAAAAATATGACAAAGTAAAACAAACTTTCTTTGACTTATATGACTGCTTCAAAATTAAAAATGAATAATTATTTGGAATTCTATATTAGACCAGGGACTTATTGTGGGCCCCTCTTTGATTTATTCATTATTAGCTTTTAATATCGGATTTTTCTGAACAATTTCAGAAATATATTCCAATTATAATTTTCCCCTAAATAATTTTAATTATTTTAATATTTTAGATAGTGATCTGAAATTATGCGGTAATAATACTGAGCGAGTTTCAAGTACAAATACAATGCAACCTATCAAAAAGTTTTTTACTGGGTTTTTCAACTCTTTCAGTTATAAAATACTAGCTGATCCGATTCCTCCAAATATCAGTTATTCTTTTTCTAAGGTAAATACTGTCAAAGTTCCGGTTCCCGTCAGTGATGAGTTCATCACTTCTGTTGTAGCTTATTCCTTGAGGTTATTCACTTATGGTCTAGATAATTTTCAAGGTTTGGTTTCAGTTGCGACCTCTATTTGGAAATGTTATGTGAATATTCGAAATTGTTAGCAACTTTCGATTCGTAAGATATATTTTTAAATAATTTATTTTTTGTTTAAGTAACAATCAATGCATAAACGTTCTTAAATATTAAACTTTTTGCTTTCTACAAAGATTTATTAAATAATCATATAAATTATAATGTTACTGTTTAGTACAATAATAGTAATAATAATAATAATAATAATAATAATAATAATAATAATTATTATTATTATTATTATTATTATTATTATTATTATTATTATTATTATTATTATTATTATTATTATTATTATTATTATTATTATTATTAAAACGGTGATTCCTTGGTAGCAGCATAAATTAATATAACAAAATAAGCCCTTCCTGCGAAGTAATAATTATATTGTTGAAAAAAGTTTCGATTATTACGTCGCAGTTAGAGCTTATTTGGTTATTCACTTATCTGTTATATTATTATTATTATTATTTTATTTTTATTATTATAATTAGTATTATTATTATATCCTTCAAAAATTATATATTATCAATAATTCCTAATTATTCCTTTTTGTCGCTGTTCATTGCGTGTGGACCATATGCAATGACATACTCTGATCCTATTTCATGTTTTTGTGACAGCATTGCCCCTATAGTATCAAAACTCGCGTCCTGTTCAATATGAATTCTTTTTTAAAGTCTAGGAATACAAATATCTGGGCCTTTGTAAGTTTTTCTTTAAGTTTTCTAAACGCTTTGTCACACATTATTTTTTCCACTTTCTAATGCTCTTGCCTCTTTGCATGAACTTTTATGAACTGTTGATAATAATTGCATATACCGAAAAAACTTGTCAAATTCTTTACACACTTCGACCTTTGGAATGATTTTATTGTCACTATTATGATCACTTCTGTATGTAATCTGCACACCATAAATTAAACTGAACAAAAAACTAAAACATCAATTTCCTATATTTGATTATTAAATATGTGATGATCATAAAAATGATCTTAAAAATTCAAGATTCAAAGTGACAGCTTGCATAATTCTAGCAAATATTATTGCATCATAGAAATAAATGTGTTAGTCAAAGTTATTATGGTTGTAACGTTATCAAGTTTAATAATTAACAGTCATTTAGTCATTTAATTGTGACTGCGCAAAACGTAGAATGTTAAGAAAATGACTTCTATTTTGTTTTTCTTGAAGAAATATACGTATTTTGTATAAATAACATCAGCAGATATGTAAGTCTTTTTACATTGATAAAAAGAATCGCATCAGGTTTTAAAAAGACAATTGAAAGCATTGGTTGTTGTCAAGTTGAAATATACATATATAGTAAAAATATGGCCCCAAATAATTTCAACGTGTGAAAAGAAAAGGTTTTAGATGATTTAAAGAAAATGTAAAAATTTTAGTTTGTACTTCTAATAGTTTTTGTTAGTAAATTCTACCGAAATGGACGTTTTTAAAATATATGAAGCGTTGCATCTAAAATATCATTAATTTCGAAACAATTTTCCATTTAGTTATTAAGCAACTTTTCTCTAATCAAAGATTATCCAGGAAAACAAATTAATGCCAACTTATATCTTAAAAAAAAATAAAGTGGTTCAGAAAATTGTTATTCACGGCTCGTAAATTTATATTTACTCCATAATTCTTCATGAGATTTCTCTCCCTCCCCCCCGCTCCTTAAAATTCATCAGAATAATTCTCATTCTGAATGACATTGGATCCAGTGTAGCAATAACTTTTGCTTTGGCTATAAGAAATAAACACTATTTATGATGATTTTTCATTAGAAAAATTGCAACTGAAAACGACTGAACAGTTCCATATTTTTCAGAAACGTATGGAGATTATTCTTTACATGATGAATGGATCATCATCCATTTTTATTCATTAATTTCTGAAACTTCAACTTATTTACATTTAATAAATTCCATGCTCTTACATAACAGTATAAATCCATTAATACAAAGAATGCTACAGTGCCATTTATACTCAATCCCGTTATTAAGTCTGAAGGACTATATAATTTATTAATTTGCTGGACATTTCCGTTCCACATATAAATGCAACTTTTGTTTTAATGTCCCAAACTACTAACAAATCAGCATTCGGATTATCACGTTTACTTTCACTGACATTTTCAAAGTCCAAAATAACATTTTCCGATAAAGTTCAAAAATTCATTTGTAAAATTTACCCCTTTTCTTCCAAAAAGAAATTCGTTAGTTCAAACACCAACAAAATAAAATTATCCTCAGAAATTAAAGCCAAATTTCCCGAAAACCAACAAAAAAAAATTAAGCACTGAAAAAATAAAATAAAAATAAAGAAATTTATAATTAAGAATTGGTCAGTAGTAATGTTTGTTGTCCTGATTTCTATACTTTTTCCGATTGAAAATCTCAACGGTTACGTTAAATTTTGACAAAATTGTAAATACACTGTAAATTTCGTTACAAATTTCAGTAAGAAATCGGAACCAGCTGTCCGTCAATCTGGTGGCTCTCAGAATCTACGTCCAAACCAAGAACCAATCACCGTGGATTCATTCAATTTATCTTCTGGAAGTCCAACATTGAATAGGGATAAACCAAAACTCGGCAAATTAGATCCGCCTAACAAGTAATTTGCTTTTATCCCATAACTCCTTTTTATTGGGAATTATTTTGCTATTTTTTTAAAATTTGTGAGATAATCGTTTTCTATTGCCGTATATATTGATATATGTTTATAAAATTCGCCATTTATTGTAGAGATCGAGACATCAGTGTTAGATATTATCACCATCCTGAACCAAATGACTTATCAGATCTCACTGATCCGGATAACAGTGGCCTATATGAACCAAAATCGGAAAGTGAAGATATTAGTTAGTATTTTGTTGTTAATTTCTGTTATTTTGTCTTTAAAGGCTTTTAATAAAAAAATTTATCTTTTTCACTTAATTTTATCTTGATTTCTTTTTAAGGCTGTCGATCAATGTTTTCTTTTATATTTATCAGTTTTTTTTTAAGAGTTTTCCAAAAAAATAAAAGTCAAGTTTTAAATTAAATTTTAATTTTTTTTGAACTGAATACTTTTTAACATAAAACGAAATAGCGTTTTTGAAATTCATTTAAATTTTTAAATTAAATATAAAAAATACTATAATAATATATTTATTAGAATATTAAAATATTTATTAAATTCTATTAATTGTCTAATTAAAATTGAGCAAAATTCTGTCAGGATTTGATAACTTTTACAGTCTTTTAATGCAAAGAGAATTTTTTAATGAAATAATAACTATTCGCATAAGCTACTTTCTTTCAGGATTTTATTAACTTTATTATTTGATTTGTGGTATAATTATGGTTCAGTTGTTTGATGCTTTCAAGGAAGTTTTTACGAAATCTTTCAAATAATGAGTTTTGTTTTCAAATCAGATGATAAATCAATATTTTTATTTATTTCACATTTTTACTATCAAAAAGACTTGTGGAATAATACAACATTTTTAAGCGTTAAATTTGTTTTACGAGTGATGCTTATTTAGGATTACAAATAATTAGGTTGCAAAAAATACTTTCCGTAATGCTGATTCTCTGGCTTAAGTATATGATCAAGATTTCATGTGAGAACTTGTGAAGGTTACCACGAAATTTCGATATATTTTATTTTATTTTTAAGATATAAGAGTGGAAATAATTAAATTGTATTTTTGATTAATTAATCCATTGATTGATAAACTTTAAAATTTTTTTTTGTCCGTAGCGGAATCATTTATGTAAATAAAATTTAAATAAATAACATTGGTAGCCAATTTTCGCAATGTTAATTCATAAAATATGAAATATTTCGGCCGATAAACGGCACTGATCACTCATAACCAAAAAGTCTAATTAAATTTTGGTTATGAGTGATCAGGGCTGTTTATCGGTAGAAATATTTCATATTTTATGAATTAATATTGTGGAAATTGGCTACCATTGTTATTTATTTAAATTTTATTTAATCCATTGATTATTTTAATGATTTTAAAATTTATTTAAATATACTAATGTTTATGCGGATGACAGTTTCTTTCTTTTGATAACGGAAGTTTCGGAGGCTAGTATATGTATAGAATTTTTAATTTTGCGTTAAAAGTGTTTGCGATATTTTCTAATTTTGCTTTTGATGTGTTCATAAATTCTCATGTAAAAAAGGCTTTTAATCTCACTTTTATAAATAGTTTTATTATTGTTATTGACCTAACGCCCAGATAATTCATATTATTTTTTACATAAATGTCTGGGATAATTACGCAATTAGCTAATTGATAGTTCTTAAAATCAACTTTTTCTTTTCCCAATGTATAATAAAATTATTGAATGCAAATTTATTTTTAAAAATTTTGAAAAAAGAAATTATAAATGTAACTTTTTATCGTAAGTAAAAAAAAGTTTTCGTTTTCCAATTCGAGAGTTATTCCGTAACCTTTCCTACCTCTACATCGGTGAATCTGTTTTTATTTACCAAACAAATAAACTCAAGTGGCCGTCAAATAATATATAATATATTGGGTTTGAATCAGAGTAAATTTTCCGAATTATACAAATCATAGTGAAGAAAAGCTTTATCAAATGTTTTTATATGGCTACCACAACTCAAAAATATATTAAAAAAGTCGAATTTGCCAGAAAACTGTTATGCATAACACCGAAAGGATGAAACTCTGTCAGAATGCCCGATGCTAGGCATGTATATATTCGAGTAATGTACAAGATATACAACCAATAAGCTAATTTTCCTTGGTGAGACTAAATTTAACTTTCATGTTTCCAAACATTGCGGATATTATAAAATTTACCCGTAAAGTAATTTTTATCCACCACATTTTTATCATTTGTATAACATTTGATTTGAGTACAAATTCCTAAATTTTATTTTTTGGAGTCACATTCAGACACTAATAGGATCCTCACGTAGTGTGATGGTACAAAATCGCTTTCGGCTGAAGGAATTTGCAGTCACTTTATCTTTTATTGCACTTCTAGGTGAAACATCTAATGACTGATGTCGGTTGTTACTGTTAATCATAAATTCCGACATAGGTCCTTGAGATGATTCTCTCTATGATTGCGTGAAATGAGTTTTACAAGATTCTAAGTGGTGCACCCAAAAAGTACGTGCAATAACTAAGGAAACAATTGAATAGAAACACCAAACTTTTACACAATAACATATAACACGTCTAGACATCATTTTTCAACATAAGAGCCATTTACATTCACACACTTTTGCCAGCGCTGGATCAGTTCAGAGAATGCGTTTTTTGAAGACATCCGAGAACTGATCACGCAGGAAACTCCCCACCTCTTCCCTCAGATCTTCAGCATTTGCAAACTGTTTGTCACGTCAATGTTTCTTGATATAGCCAATCACTTGGGGCAAGGTCTGGACTGTATTGAGGATGGTCCAATAAGTCAAATCCACTTTCCTTCAGAACTCGCATAGATGCTGCACTTTTGTAGATTGGTGCATTGTCCTGGAGAAATCACATAAGAAGGCCCGTTCTTTTCGTCGAGCATGTCAGCTTTTACACACAAGAGCAGAGTAGTATGCAGAGTTGAGTCTGTTTTTTTCAGCAAAATTGACAAGAATAATACCACGGGCATCCAAAATAATTCTCAGTATCAGGCATTTTCTGTGGGAGGATCTAGATCTCATATTCTTGGAACTTGATTCTCCTGCAAATTCCCACTCACATTTAGACACTGGTAGATAGAGACTGAGAAGAGTTGATATGACTCGGGAAGCCTCACCATGTTGTTGGAAAAGAAGGAGGTTTGCCTGAAAGCACTCTAGTCGCTTCTCACACATATCTGATAAAAGGAAGTGGGGAACAAATCTTGACGTCAGCTTTCTCACTCCCAATTCATGCAGAATTGATTGTATGGTTTCTTTGGTCACATTCACAGTACCCGCGTTGTGATTTCATGGTCTTCTCGCTGTAAAGATTCACACTTTTCTTTAATTTTGTCAGAAATTTCACATGGGAGTCCAATCCTTTGGTCATCAAAAACTGACTGCTTTCAAAGTTTAAACAATGTTAATAACTTTTACATTGCTCTGCGTGACGGAGAGTCCTCGTCATGTCTCCTCCAATTTGGGGAAAAAATTGGTCATTGGGAACATGGCGTAATACTAGAAACTTTATAACGCTGCGATATTCCACTGCATCATCAATCATGAATTGTACCAAATTTCAAAATCTCGCAAATGTCATTTAAAAACTGTAATTACAATTGAAAACAAACTACTAAAAATTAAAACTATAATAACATAGCTACAATAAAAATTTGATTGCATGACAAAATAATATTTCCTTCCTGCATATTGCAGGGACTTTTTGGGCGCACCAGGTATATGTGATTTATTTTGCTGTTTTACTATGAAATCATTCATCAAGAAATATATTTCCAATCTGTTGGCAATTCGATTGTCTTCAATAATCATAATTTTATTTCTTTAATTTTTCAAAAATTAGAAAACATTAAATGGGAATCCCACAATTATATACTAAAAATAAAAATCAATTATTTTCAGTCTAAATTTATGTATAATATTAAAATTTTGTAATAATTTAATTGTATATTTAATAAATTTTATTAAGAAATTGATATTTCATGTGAAGATAATTTGACGGATGATTTAAAAAGTGCTGCATTAAACAAACAAATTAATAATAAAACCCCGCTTGGTCCTGATTTTGTGATAAGTGCGTCATTTTATAACCTAATTATTTTCTATATATTTCCTGTTAGATTTAAACAATAATAAAGTGAAATGTGTTTGTCGAATATTTTATGCTAAACAATTCCATGATCTCAGGCAGTTGATCTTTCAAAACGACGATGTGGGGTTCGATATATTTTCCGCTTTCTAAATTTTTTATTCTTTCTTCATATTTTAGTTTTATTCGATCTTTAACTGAATGCAAAAATTGGGCTACGACTGGTGGCAAATCCGGATTGCAATTTAGGAAAACATTTGGTAAGTAGGAAATTATTAGAAAAACTCGTTTTTTCTATTTAAAAATCAACAATGATAATTTTCCAACAAATAAGTACTTCTGATTTTCTATTTGAAAATTATTTATTTCATAATTTTAATGATGTGCTACACTTCCAAATTAATTGTTCTCCTTTCATAAATAAAAAAGATGATTTTTTAATAATTAATCTAGGTAAATTATCGAATATAATTATTTGAAAAAAATATTATGTAAATATAATTATGTCATTGCTGGAATAAGAATGAACAAAAAATAAAATAGTTTTAGGTGGCGTGTAATTTAATTGCAATTGTAAATAATTAATTTAATTAAAATATATTCTAAGTGCTTATATATTTGTGGCAAATTTAATTGAATTATAAAATAATACACATCAGAAGTCAAGGGTGAGCCTCTGTATCCTCCTGTGGGGTTTGGAAAGGTTTTGATAGTTTGAGAGCAGAATTGGTACAGAAAAAAGAATAATGCTTGTATGAGATTGAAATAGAAGTTTCCGTAACCAAATTTGTTATTGAGGTTTATAAATAGCAGTATAAAGAATATGCATTCAACCATCCAAGAAATTCCACAACATTTGTTTCTGATCGAGTCGAATAATAATGTAAAAAATCCATTTTGATGAAGTGCTGAAAACCCGACATAAGTGATATGATAAAAACATGTGAGTAAATTGGTCAAAACAGTGAGTAAAGCACATTAACTAATATCATTTAGTTGTATTTATTATAAATACTTCTTTTTGAAAATATTTCAAATTTAGAAGTTTATTTAAATAAATGTTCTCAAAATCTCATTTATTTTGCTACAGCATCAAGAATTTTTTTATAGTTGTTTGACTATGAATCAGATGTTTCTATTAATTTTCCATGTGAAGAACAGATTAAAATATTTGATAATTATTATTGAGAATATTTTCAATAAATGTATAAAATTTGATTTATGTGTTTTTGTAAATGTTTATTTAATTAGCAATTTATGATATATCTATTAGTGTACCATTATTATAGCATATAGGTGAATTAGGCTGCCGCCTATGGCACTAAATTTTTGAAGGCGCAAAAATATTTTTATAAATTATTTCTCAGATATTGAAAAAAAATTATTTACTGACATATTGCAACTTTATTAGATTATCAACAGATAGGCTTATCAGACAACTATAAACTATCTGAAAGACTATACGAATTCATTTTTTATACTAATTAATACAGTAAATCAGTGATCTCAGATTTAGGGAATTTGCACCAGAATCAAGGAATTTTAGCTTAACGAAAATCTGGGGAAAATTTCAATTAGTATAACACTTTTAAAAAAAGGAATTTTACTTTTTCCTATAGGGAAAAACGAATTTTCAGTACGAAACATCGATTTTATATAATTTCAAATTGTTATTATTTACTGTATGTATATTGAAAATGCATAAATGATTATATTTAGAAATGAACATATTTTTTATTTTACTCAATAGAAAATTAATTATGAAATACCTATACATTGAATTAAGAAATGGAAATTATTAAAACATAATGTTTCAGTTGACATTCTTTAAGGTAGGCGCTTCGTAAAAGTTCGCCTATGGTGCTATGCTTGGAAAAAATTTCTTGAGCCGCCCTTGTTTGACAGTTAATATTATTCAGTACTACTTTGAAATTATTATTATTTCCTATTGGTAATGGTATTTTAATATCCATTTTATTAATTATCATAAAGAGTTAACTATAACACAGTCTAATTCGCTTAATAGTCCGACTCTGTGTCTTACAGTGACATGTCATTTCCCGTTTCCAGTCATATTTAATTTTATATACATTTTTGTTTCACATTTGTTTGAATGAATTTGTTGCAATATTGAATGAACACAGCAGATCAGTAGAGATGAAATTGTGAAATATTTCCCGATGAATATGGCACTATTGAATCGTAATTGAGGGATAGGTATAAATTTATATCAAAACATAAATATATATATATACATAGGCACCGCTTATATGATAGCTGTATATGATAGAATGAATAAAGACACTAATGTATTTTACAAATTATATATATATATATATATATATATATATTCATGGCATATAATAAACACTATGGAATTAAATAATTATGCTTCCAGCAAAATACTTATAACTTATGTTCTGCCTATCTCAGAATTATTTTCACAGTTTTCAGTAACCGCCAAAATATGTCACATCAAAACCCCTAATATAATTTTTATACAAGAGTCTCGTAACTAGCTTAACTGATGGTATACAGAAATTTTCGTGTAATGTTCCCCAATGTGCCACTACCAATTTGTATAACTTCCAAGGCAGGTTTTAAAAACTGTTGAGTAAAATGATGTACTGAAAATTCGTGTAAAACATAGAGAAATATTTATCCGTTAATACAGGAATAAAGATAAAGGGAAATGTGAGTTTGACGTGTTGTGAAATGAAAGGTATAAAATAAATTATCAAAACTCCAACTTTCTAATCAAGTTCATTACATTATTATTATGTGATAAAACATCTTAATTAAGTGCTATAAATTAATTTTTTACAGTTAATATGCATAGTTTATTCAAATGTAACTATCAGAATTCAGCACTTATGCGTTTTTGACTTTGAAAACCACAAATGATGTAAGTAACTAATTTAGTAAAATTAAATCCCATGCTCGGAATCTGCGTTATAAAGTTATACTAAAATAGGTTGATTTAATATCATTGGGAGGGGGGGTGTTGTGAATTGGTGTTGGGTATTCTTTTTGGCATTGGTGAACAATTTGTCATTTAGAATATCTTATGTTACTAACAAACAGTTGTAAATAATACGTTGTACAAGGAGATAATTCCATGGCAAATAATAGGCGACTTTATCAAACTGATTTTCCAATTTGAAATCAGTTCCGGAATTTATTTTATTGAATATTTCAGATGATCGGTTCATTATCAAGCAGCTGCAGCTGATCGAATTGGATGGGTTCAAAAAATTTCATCAGAAATATTTCGATTATGTAACTGAGAGATTACGAAACAAGGTGGATTTTATGGTTTCATTTTGATTGATATCTTTCACTTTTTTGAAATGTTTAAAAATATTGAAATTATTGAAAATATTGAAAGTTTTTTTAAGCTAATATATTTTAAATGAATGAATTTTCGCTTATTTTGCGTCAAAAATAAAAGTATTTAGTAAGTTTCTGAAAAAGATCGTAAATATCAGAAAATTAACTTTTCTTTTGACAGTCTTCAGTTTTCCTCTTTTATAATTAGATTATCACTTTTCAACACTTCTTTTATCGTGGCTGCTTGTCTGTGGTGTTCTTCTACAGGGTTTGAAAAGATAATTATTTCATAATGAGCTCTCAAAGTGCATGTATGGTCGAAGAAGCTTGTTCATGTATCTTTGAAATGTTTGAGTTGCATTTCTTAGTCCAAACGGTATTGTGGCATATTCGAATAGATTACTGCGTTATTCTTTATATTGGAATTTAGTGGTAAGCGTTTTCTAGACCTATTGTTGAGAAGATTTTGGTGTTTCCAACCTGTTCAAGAATGTAACAGGTTCTCGGTAATAGGTTTTTATCTGCTCTTTTTTTATCTGCACTCTTTTTTTACAATCACTAGCGGTGGCACTCATTCTCTTTAACTCGGACCAATGATATTTTTGTCTAATAGTTTTTCGGACTGTGTCAAGAACTGCACCTTTATTCCGTCGACCACGTTGTGCAAGCGGTGGTCCAATTATTTCAATCTTCCGAGACATTTCTTCAGAATCCTCGATAACGTGAATTTGATTTTTGAAATGTCCCGTTGATGGTATTATAAGCAAATCGTATTCGTCTTTCTGAACTCACATAATGATTCCATTGGTTGAAAACAGTGCAAAACATGTGGTGATGTGTATTTATTGCCAACACTGTATAAAATTAATGAAATTGTCAAAAATATAGTTACTTATATAAATTTCATTAATGAATGCAATTTTTATTCCTAATGTGTTTGATGTTTGATTTTCTATTTGTTTATAGCAAAAATGCGTTTTGGCTAAAATTCTTGGTGTATATCAAGTTGAATATAACAATACTCTCACAAAAGTTAACAATAGAATGGAATTTTTGGTGATGGAAAATGTTTTTTACAATCATAAACCGAGTAAAATATTCGATTTAAAAGGCAACAAGCAAGGGGCTACAAATATATCAACGGAAAAGGTCAATGTTGCAGATAATTCTGTGAAACAGGATAAGGATTTTATCAAATATAGTCGAGAAAATCCTTTGTATGTTTCATGGCAGGCTCAGGTATACTAATTATGATTCTTTTGAGTTATTTAATATTTCATTTATTTTCATTATGTTCATATATCAAAATATTAATTTTTTAAATTATTATTAATATTTAACATTTTATATTGTATTGAAAATGCTTAATTGAATAAAATTAAACTACTCTCTGTAGACAGTAATATTTATTTAATTTTAAAATTAGTTAAATTATCAAAGTTTTGTGTTGTGAGGCAGAGAAGGATTATTATCTTGCATATTAATCGGCGAGTGAAATGTAAAAGTTTATATTTACGGGTCGTATATAATTGTTTTGTGCATTTTGTATAGCTGAAAGAATATTCAATTTGATTCGATCTAATAATTTCGATAAAATGTCACATGACAAATCATGCAAAATCTATATTTATAGTTTTATGATTCTTATCCGACCGTCATAGATAGGCTTAGTTTACTAGTTGTTATTGTTTTTATGATTCTTTGGTTGTGTTGCTACTTAAATATTTTCTTGAGTGTCTATTAAAAGAAACTGTTTATAAATGGGTATGAAATGCTCATGATCTTTGAACTGGTGTGTCTTGAGATAAGGTTTCTATTGACTATGAAATCAGTATAATGTCAAGTGCGGAAAGTGAAAAAAATTATCTGATCACACAGTACCGAAATAGGTTTTGGTAGTGCCTTATTTTAAAGGTTTCAGAGAATTTGACTTCAATATCCTCGAACATATAAACACAAATCTATTTAGGATTGTTTCCACTTCCTGTAAAGTTAGTAGTTTGCTCACTAATAAATCTTCAACTGCGGTTGGTTTATGTTCTGATTTCGTCTTTCAATTTTCATGTAATGGGACTAAAACCATATATATGTTAGAGACTGCACTCGAGTTCTTGAACATTGTCGATTAAATGTATTGGCCACAATTTTAATCATTTTAGGAAACTTGTACCAGTAAGAAAACAAGTATTTCTGATTTTTAGGTAATTGCGAAAAATATCAATAACTTGTAAGGTTTAATAATGTTCCAAGAACTAAGTCTACTGTGATTTCAAATGTATTTAAATATTTGAATGTTACTTTTGTATACAAAGCATTTGGTACAATGTTGTTTGTTAAAATTTTTGTATGAAGATTGATAAATTTAATTTAAATGATTATTTTTTTATTCGATAAAAATTTGATTGATAGAATGATAATGATTTTTGAGTTTTTAAAATAATTTTAGATGATTTTAAATATTTATTTTGTGAAAAATAACATGTTTTATTTTGATACAATTTGAAGACGATTATTATTAGTTAATTTGTTTAACCCTTAAGATATTGGTGTATTTTCACAAATTTGTCTGTCTAAATGCAAAAGAAAAAATTTAAAATTGTACAAATGCTGATTCATTAATTTTTTATCTCTTTGTGAAGATTTATGCACATAGGAATCGTAAGATTATACGGGGTAGACGGAATTTATGAAAATTTAATGAACACAATTTTGTATTTGTTTTGTTCTTTTTTAATTGATTTCAAGGTGAATATAAATGTAAAATAATAGTATGTAAGAATTAGCTGAAAACCTGCCAAAACATTTTTGGCAATCCGTTGTTATTTTAAAAGTTAAGTCGAACCTAATTCAATCTAACCTAACTTAGTCAAAGCTAGCTCAAATATGCTTCTTACAATCATTTTTTCTTATTTCCGAATTCAAATCGTGATTCTATCATTACTTATTAAAGCTGTGAAATAGTAATCTTGCATAAATTAGTGTAATTCATTATCAGCGTAATTGTATTAATATTGATTCATTGTGGAATTCAGTATTATCTTGGTCTTAATTAAGATACAACGATTTTATTATTATGGATAATTTAATCTGTATGTTACTTTTAACTTGTAATTAGATAATTTTTATCAAAAGTAAAAAGTGTAACTCAAACTCATATAAACAGATATTTTTATTAATCTGGATATTGAGAATGTTATTAGAAATATTTGTTAAAAATAAAATTTATTTTGTAAATTTTAAAAATATAATTTATATTTTTAAATATAATATATTTCTATAATAAAATTAATGAATTTGTTTGTTTGATAAGCAATTTTAATATAGTTTGGGCAATAGTTTTAATTTTCAATTCTACCAGAAAATGACAGTAAATCTGTCGAAATATATTGTAATATAAGTTATGTTTGAGTTGGGTTTTCTATTATTTATTTTCATTTTTATTGATTATTATTAGATAAGTGCCCTTTATAGACTATTGCAAAGAAAAATAATGATAATTTATTGAGATTCATTTAATGAATCTATTCGAAATCATTGCATTTTTCAAACTAATTCAAATCAATAAATTAAATCTATTTAAAATATGGTTTTAATATTTATTACCTCATTACATTTTTAAAATGATAATTTAGTTTAACTGGATAAATTATGTATAATTCGATGTAGAAATGTAAAATTGAAATAAAAAATATTATTTTTTCAATTTAAAAAGTTCATTAGATGGGATTTCAAATTAATAAAATTAATAATAATTTTAAATCAGGATTAGTTTTTTAACAATCTAATTTAATTTTGTTAGCATCAAATCTTTTTATTTCATATAAACTAACAATATCTGATGCACAATCCAGAGTATCATCAAAGCCCTTTGATAATATCAAAGATGAACTACTATTTTCAGTATTATTCTTTTTAAGTTTAAACGATTTATATTATTTTAACGAATATGATTATTGAATATATATTAAGTCTGACTAAAATAATGAGTGTTGTTAATTAACATAATTTTTGAGTATTTTAAATTAATTAAACCGATTTACATTAATTCTGATGATTATTAATTAAATTATAAGTATAAAACAATGATTCCTTCGTAGAAGCATAAACTAATAATATCAGATAATGGAATAACAAAATATAATTATTACTTCCCAGCAAGGACTTTTGTTATTCACTTATCTGATATATTAATTTAATTATACTAACTAACATTAAATCTGATATCGATAAATTAAATACGGTTAAAAAAATTAAATTTGGTGGCCAAATGATTATTTATAGAAATTTAAAAAAAGTACTCATTTTAAATTAAATTGAATTCGATAATTTATGCATTATTATATAGAGAAAATTTTATTTCCGGGCGGCATTGAAATTATAATTAAATGTTGGTTATAGTTAATTTTTTATTACATATGTAATGAATTATCAACATTATTATTATTATTATTATTATTATTATTATTATTATTATTATTATTATTATTATTATTATTATTATTATTATTATTATTATTATTATTATTATTATTATTATTATTATTACTACTAATTATTATTTTTATTATTATTATTATTATTAGTATTATTATTATTATTATTATTATTATTATTATTATTATTATGTTAAGATTGCTTTAAAAGAAACTTTAACTCGAGACACAGACTTCTTGCAAAGTCTTCCAGTGATGGATTATTCTCTGTTGGTGGGTATTGATGATACCAATCAAGTATTGGTCATTGGTATCATTGACTATTTGAGAATGTTTACCATGAACAAACTGATTGAAATGCATATAAAACAGAAACTGCTCACTCCTCACGGAGAATTACCCACTGTCATCCAACCGCAGAAATATCAAAAACGATTTCTCGAAGCAATGGAAGAATATTTCCAGATTTGTCCAATTCCTTGGGATTATTTATTACTTTACCCGTCTAATTCCAATTGCAACAATAATTCCAATAAAAATCCGAGTTTCCTATTCAATTTTTCCTCGATATTTCCCAATAGGCCGCCGAAACCGTTGCCATTGAAGCGCAGTTTCGAGAGATATTCAGATGAAAACAAATTGAGATTGGGTCTCGCGTCAACCATATAGAGATCAATCAGAGATTTGTGCGCCCATTCCGATTTATCCTCGCCCCCATAAAGATGACATTTTCTATTTTCACTGTTTCCAAATCGATTCATTTATTTTTTATTCGATTTTCAATGATTTTTCAAATAAATTATTATAATTGATTTTCGGTTTTGATTTATAATTGATTAAAACACAAATATTGATTAGTTATAAATTCGGTTGTCAGTTGTGTTTTGGGATTTGTTTGTTTCATAGGGAATGAGGGGGTGGTCATGTGGGGGGGGGGGGGGTAATAACACCCTTAATAAATTTAAATTGTAACGGTTCCCAAATTTCATGAATTGTGACTAGTTACTCATGCAAGGAAATTTGGCTGGATTTAAATATTTATTCAGTGTTTTTATATTTTTGACTGAGAAATTATTAAATTGATTATTAAATTGATTGATTAATTAATAAGCTAATATTGCGATAATTAAATATTTATAAAACAGTATTTATTTAAATAGGACAATAATTATTTAATTGATAAAACACTTACATATTAGTAGTATAAACAATCAACAATAGCAAGTTGAGTTTTTAATTCCTTAACGCACATGTATAGCATTGCTCCGGTAAGCGCTCGTGTTTGTCTGAGAGGTTCAGTAGGCACAGTATATAGTTTACTTTATGATTCATAAACGATTAGAACTGGGGCCATGTCAAAAACTTTATTCACATATTTAAATATTTAATAATAACACTTACAAACACTAACATTTCTTTTTACAATTTTTCTGTAAAAAATCATTGGTTTATATGCTTAAGGGACATTCATAAATTATGTCAAAAAAATATGGGAAGGGGTTTGAAGAAGTTTGACAAATGTTGAAATGGGGAGGGAGAGTTAAAAATAAATTGACGTGAACAATGTTGCTTTTTAGAAAAAATTTAAGAAAATAAAAAAGTGATTAAATAGGAAACCCAATTGAGCTCTTGACATTAAATTATTGTTGGGCCAGAACACAAGTTTGTTTAAATGAATCGGTAATAGCACGTAAACACAGCACGCAGATTTAAAATCAGACCCTTTACACACCAATTAACCATGCTAAAATCTGAGAAAAAATAATTAAAATATAAAATTAAAGACATAAAAATAAATAAAACTATTAACAGAATGCAACAAGATCCGCACGAAACAAACATAGAAATAACACGAAAGCACGAAAATTTGACCGAAAATTGACAATTTAATTAAAGAAACAAGAGTTCATGAAAATTAGAACTACAATAAAATAATTTGAATTAGAAATAATTCAATTATTTGTTAAAAGAATAAATTGTCAAAATAAATCAAAAATTAAGAAATTAAAGTTAGAAAATACAAAGAAATTCCCTAGTTCAAATTTTGTTTTAATACATCAAAATTAACACGCAAGGGTAGGGTCACAGAATAGGTATATATACCGATTCATTTTCACATAATTTTAACACAAAAACACTCGTTTTAAATCAGTTTACTGTTTAATCACTTTTACTCTGAGTAATCAGTTTTATCCTGAATAATCAATTTTGAAGCTTAAAACCGTTTTAAAGAATTTGAATCACTCGTCTTTAATAACACTATTCAAAGCCACGAATTTATCAAAAGTAAGCAAGAATGACTTGCTGTTATTGTAATTGAGTATGACAAGAGCATCAATGATAAATGGAACTGAAATTGGTATTGGAAAATATATATTACTGATATTATGAACTTCACTATGTCGAAATTTTTCCGGCCCGCAGCCACACACCGACAAGTCATTAAAATATTATATAAATAGTCGAGCAGTGTAAGTCCGCCAACAGCTCTTGCCCGTGAGAGATCTCGCAGTGAGTAACGACGGACTCGAACGTCAATTCATTCACTTCTATAGGGGCAGAAGGGAGATCGGAAGACAATCTTTTGGTTGTCTACCTTTCTACCTACTCCCGAATAATCGACCTAAAATATTATTACTCAGCGGCTAAAATATTAACACAGAGTAGTCCAATGGGCACTCTTAAAATCTAATATCAATATAAAGGTCCTAAGATCAACTTGAGGTTAAAGGGGACGGGACTTGCTGAAATCGATGCATCAAACTTCAAATAAACAATCATTGTTAGTTTAATAAAATAAATATAAACTAATAATAAGCTTAATGGAATTTCAATAATTTTGGATCTAAAGCTAAACAAAAAATCCCCAAAAGATAGTCACTTACCCAAATAATTACTGTAAAAATCACCGTATAATTAAATAATATGACGAGAACCGAACTAAATTCTAGGAACTATGCCGGGGATGAGGAGAAATTTAAGTCAATAACTATCAGGAATTGGTAATAGAGTGAATAAAATGGTAGAACTAAATTAACCAATATCTGAAACGTTATTAACGAAAGAATACAGCCATTAAACTATCACCCTTTATGATAAAAGGAGTAAACTCAGGCGGCGTTGACTCATGATAACTGTTAGCTATTATGGGTACACGATACCAAATCATCTGTATTTCTGAAAACTTCTGTCGTCCATGAATATCAAACCTAAGTGGACTACCGTGACGAATAAAAATGTAAAGAGTAGGGCCGGTAATTTAGGATGCGATAATAGTCTGAACTGGATAGTAATCCCACCGATAACTTCCCTAATTAACTAGGAAAGCCTTTAATCATAGTCCCACTATCATTCACTCCTCCAAAGCCACATAAAATTTAGATATAAAAATTAAGCAGGATCGTCAGAAAACAATAATAATAAGTAATCAAATTGATATTCATTAAACAAAATAATTTGTACATAAGAGAATATTCCGGCAGGTTAAATCCGACCCAGGATAGTGTCTGCGAAATTAATCCAATAGACCCGAAGGTGATTGACAGATACCCTTTGACTTCCTTGAAACTATTAAGAAGGAAAGATGAAAAATTATAATTACTTTATGAAATACCACAACTAGTGTTTGCTGATAAAAGATCCCACCCAAAAAATTCAATCCTCGTTTCAGCCGACATCGAGCAAAGGCCCCACATAAGTGCACTTTAATCGAACGGCAACTCGTTCTCTGGGTGGCTGAAGACGGAGAAAAACGGTCGATTCTGACAAACGAAAATTTCTAAAAACTCCCCATAATATAATGATCTCAGAAAGGAAACATGCCGACCATTCTAGAAAATGGATAGACATTGATCGATTGTTAGATAGAAAAATCTAACTATTACCTGTTTGTGTGTTGAAAAATTCGGTGCCCTCTCCAATCGATGGTAGAATTGAAACGGACAAGAATGTTTCAACTGATCGAGAGATTTTTATCTGCCCTGGTCGACGAAGGAAGTGGGAAGGAATCAACGAATCAGATCTTGCCACGAGAATAAATTCTGCCACGTGGCAGTACACACCTACTGGCGACACGAGTATAAATAATAAATGTAGTTGTACACAATGGAATAATTTCTAAAAACTTGGTAATGACAACAATTTCATCTAACGAATCCATGCGAACGAAGACGAAGGAAATTTCCCAAATTGAGGATCCGAATCAACGAATGTCTGAGGCGTCCAAGCATCGAACTCATGGAGTTTTTGGTCAAGGTCGAAACCGCCTTACAACAAAGAATTTCATGCCAAGTAGGACTATCACCGCTACATTTTAGTGTTAAATAAAACTTGTGTTATAATTGTTATATTACTGCTTTTTGCTTCTGATGCTTGTACAACTGAGAATTACGACTTAATGGTTCAGAAAACTCCTAGGCATAAATTGCTTCATTACCAAATCGATAAAACAACTAAAGCTACCTATGAGATATATCAGAAATTTTCATAGTCCCGTCGTTCCCACCCGATAATCAAAATCGTGAACCTCATTTTGTTCAAATAAGATTCTAGAATTAGAGCGAACCGCTAAGCAGCGTGTAGCAATCGCGTCGATTGAACCCCAAAATATATAACAGTGTCCTCGTATATACATGAATATTTTTCTAGAATTAAAATTTCCAATGTTCATGTAATTATTTAAATTAATTTACCTTATTGGTTTAAATGGGAAAGTACATAAATTTCCTTTTGAGGTAAGGGTGCTCATCATCTAATGCTACCATTCTTAGCTTGCCATTAGAATTAGGTAATAGAATATTAAATTACAACTGTTGATACAGTGAAATTGGTTGACTCTAGGTCGTTTTGCTACAACCAGATAACCAAAATTAATGAAATTTTTTTTAAATTTAGGAGATCAATATTAAAATCATCATTATAGGAATTTTTAATCATTTATAATTTTAAAAATGCAATATATTTAACCTAAATAAATGCTGTGGCTAAACACGAATAACTATCTTTTATAAAATAAATCGGACTTGTACAAATCAGAAATTTGATTTAGTAATTTGGCTAAATTTGATTATAAATTTATATTGATCATGGACAGGAAAGAAAGTGATAAGGACTGATAACTTTTAATATCACTTTTAACAGGCACCAATACCCGTGATTGGGAAGACGTAGACCGTACTACGCTAACCGTACCAACCAGATTCGCCGGAAGGTATCGCCAGGCTCTATGGGATAGAGGCTATACGATATCAGCCTATGGAACCCCCGAGTGGCCGAATAGGAGCAATAATGAATACTCAACTGACGTGGAGCTCCAATCATCCTTATTGAGAGGGAGTCGGGCAGAAACCCCACCCGAGAAATCTGGCAAAGGGCAGAAGTCGAGCTGCATAGGTTGGAGCAACTCGAGTGGCGGTACAGATTCCTGTTGAAGCGGCAGAAAGAACATCTCGACAGGATCAACAGAGATATCGCCAACGTTACGTATCCCTAGCTCAGATGGATATCTACCGGCTTACGGAGTGGCCTTCGATCATAGAGACCCGGCTCTTCTCGGGAGTGATGCGCCAGTTTACCTGGTAGTCCCAAAAGACCTCCTCCAACCTGACATCCGAGACATCCTGGAGGATCGGGGCGTCGAGGAGCATGCGTACTCACGCCGACGTCTCATGGGAAAACAGCTGTTCAACAATTAAACTTTTACTTGTGCATATTGTATCTTTAATAAACTGGTTATGTTAGCAGATATTTTTTTTGTTTCATTACTATTAGTTAAACTGTTACCGGAAAACCGAAGAGTAAAACATGAATCAAATTTTTCAGAATAAGCAAGACGAGGGTCAATAATAGGTGGAGGAATTAAGGTCTCTGCTTATTGCATATTTATTCTATATTTGTTTTTGTGATGTCTTAGCATGTTAAATATTGTTTCCGAAATTGATTCTATGAATATTTTGTTATTAAGGTGAAACCATGGAAGAATCTATGCAGAAAATCATTAAAAAATTAAAGAATCTCCGGAAGGAAAACGCAAACCTGCATCAACAATGTCTTCATCTCAGTCGCGAGATGCAGAAAGTGAGAGCTACTTGGTCCGAGCCGGCCAGAGTGAAGAGACTCTACCAGAAGCTCGATAGGCGCAGAAGGGCTGGCAGGAAGAAATAGCCCTGAACCAAGCCCAGAAGGTGCAGATACAGGGCTGGAAGTAGCCGTAGTGGCAGGTCAGGAAGGACAGGTCGTTAGCTATCCGCTGGTGTTTGCCCCAGCCCAGGTAGCTTACCAGAGTGCGACAAATCCGGCGCAACCATCATTCCAACCAAAGTCTCACTCAAGGCCAGGGCGAGCAGAGAGAAGAAGGCAGAAACAATGTAGATTATAATTAGAACAAAATTAAATTGGTAATGTAGTGAATTAGTAAATAAAATCCTTTTTGTCATTCCTATCTTACCATGTAAATTTATTATTACAATTTTCTGAGGAATAAAGACAATGTGATGTAAAGTTAAGAGAGTAAAGGACCTAAGAAGATAAGACGAGCACAGACCTTCTATCGCTAGCTCGCTGAACCAGCTGTAGACCCGGTCTTAGCAGTTTTGGAAACAAACTCACCTTTGACGGTCACAGAACCATTGGTTACAGTACCTACGTTGCTTAGCAACGGGTAACCAGTGGCAGGTAGAAGAAAGTTTATGATTGGACTCAAGGTCATGTATACCGAGTACCTATAATCCCCACATTATTATTATAAGAACTTCTTTTGGTTTTCGCCTCTGATTTCTTTTCATTTTAATGTTTGGTTATGAATCAGTAATGATATCGATGTTTTATTGGTATTCACAAATTTTCGGCATTGCCTTTTGAGTGTAAAAAATTCAACAATAATAAAAATATTGGTCATTTAATTTGGTAAATTCAATCAATTAAATTATGTTTAAAATTTAAAATGTTTTAAAACACTTAAAATGAAAGAATATTTTAAATAACTTATTTTCATATTTTATTAGATCAAGAATGGATAAACCAAACTGTCACCAGTTGTCAAGGCCGGTGCCAGAGTATTTAGCATCTTAGGCGAGCCTGTAGCACTACGCCCGTGTGCCAACTGCGACTAATTATTTAATTAATATTAACTTTGATTTCGAATCAGTCAACTTTTTTTAAAATTTTTAAAGTGATATCAGATAAAGAATTAAACGTTAGAAATCTTTAGATAAAAAATAAATTTTGAAAATATAAAACTTGAGAAAGACAAATCCGTCAACTTTTTTAAAATTATTCAATTATTTTATTTTCAATATTTATATTTACACGCCAGATTTTGATTTTTAAATGGCGGTATTTACCCGAGGGATGTAGCATAGCTAAGTAGGTAAATATTATTGATGATAAAATTTATATATAAAGTCGTTTATCTAGCGGGTAAAATGTAATATGCAATATGTAATATGAAACAAAATCTGTCCATGCATAACAAAAACTCAAGGCGAGTTGTAGGGTCAGATAAACATCATCAAAAGCTACTCGATTGTATTGTATAAGCAAAAAGGTAGTGGTTTTTCAAGTTTAGACCATGAAAAGGAGCTTAAAGTAAAGAAACTAAAGGTTAAAGGGATTGGAAAAAAACATAAAAGAAATATTATAACTTATATTATTTCTTTTGTTTTTGTTAAAGAATTTATTTATTTTTGATTTTCGTGTTTAAAATGTGAAATATTTTTATTTTAAAGTTCCTTATTTGTTTTATTAATTTTTTATTTTTTAATTATGTTCTTAACCTGATGAAGTAATGGTCTAATTTTTTATTTTAAAAATTCTTTGGCCCGGTTTGCAGTGGTGAAAATCTGGCAACCCTAGTTTATTATTATTCCAACCGGTTTTGATGCTCATGCTCTTGTTTCAGAATATTTTTAATGCAATTCAATACAAAGTTCATGATGATGTCGGTGATACTTTTCATCTCCATTTTTAAGAATATTTTCGTATTTATACAGTGTACGAATCCCTATGAGAAACTGCTTTTATATATTAACAATATGATATTTAAACACAAATGAACTCTCTTTTTTAATTGTTTTTCTTTCTGTTTTAACTGGATTTATTTTTTTCGATCTACTGGAAATTCATTACTGTTGACTGCTTTTTATACTAAATTTTTGCAAAATAATGATTCTGTGAAATAAATCATTTAGCTAGATCAGATCCCTTTCTAACTTCAATATCATTCTTTTAACATGAATTTTAACCAAAAATAAAAATTTCCAACTTTCCTATTTATTGTACATATCTGACAATTATCATTACGCTTTTGCTTTCTTAGGGCAAATCTCAAGGAAATTCGTAAATTTCTTTAAAAAACAAAACAACATTTTCAGATTTTACTATCTTTAGTAAATTTTTAAAAATAAAACCGTAAAAATTGTTTAAAAATCATAATTAATCTGCTTGTTAATAGAAAACATTTCAATGGAGAAAATTCAAGAATTCATTAAAAGTCATTTCAAATTTAATTATTTCAGTAGAAATCATATCTCCAATTTGGAGAATCGAAAAGAAAATTCTCAAAGAAACGAATTAAAATTTCCCGAAATCATTCAATTATCAAATAATGTTCAGAAACAATTTCAAATAAATCGGATAATTGAGAATTTCAGAGTTAATACAAAATTAACTTATTCAAACAATTTCTTTGATACAGAGGTCAAGGAACAATTTGTTGAAAATCTTCAAAGTGACAGTTATATCTGGGAAAATTATTATGGCAAAACTTTTATTTCAAAATTTGTACCATTTGAATAAATTGTTATTTTTATAAAATAAATTATTACTCATTTTATTTATAGAATTTATAATAATTCGTTATATTGCAAATTGACTTACTGATATGTAGATCCCTCTATGTAGATCCCTCTAATTACCTTTGTGCTAATGTATATTTTAATATTGTTCATCGTTAGCAACTGCTTTTTTATCGATCTGTTACCTTACATCTGTGGAGTTTGTAGTGTTTAACCTTGGCCCCATACACATAACTTGTCTTGTCTCCAATGGTTACACATTGCTAAGCATCGTTGGTAATGTGATCGCCAAAGGTAAGCGCTACAAAAGAACTGCTAAGGCTCGATCTCATAGTAGGTTCAACGCACTACTGATAGGAGGTCTATGTGCGATTTTCCTACTTTCGGTCGCCTTCATATTAATGCGTTTCAAAAATCACTCCTTGTCCGAACCTTAGTTACTAGTTCTAATTAAACAATTCTCTTTCTCACATGACAATTTAGTGGAACAATAAAGGATAAGGAGACAAAGAGATAACACAAATATATTTATTTAATGATCAATCGAATGATTCAACTTGATGTAGAAGTTGGTAGTGCGCGACGCCTGGTGCGTTCCGCCTTGCCGGACGTCGTGGTAAAGGTTTCGCCGCTGGTTTAGTGACGTCATTGGCTTCTCTGTACGCCAACTGAGCTGGCTCAAATACGAGTAGATACGTCACGGCATTACGTTCTTGGCAATCCGATAACGCCACTTCTAAACTGCGAATCTGCGTCTTCTGTGCCTGACAGAGCTGTCTTTCCTCTGTCCATCCGCGCTGTGTGGCATTCAATTTCTTATACAGCGCCTTCATCCTCGCGGGTTCTACCCACGTCGCTTTGATTTTTTGTATCTCCCTGGAAAGTTGCAGTAATTGGCGATGTAATTCGGCTTTCTCTAGCCACGAGCGTGCTACTTCTTTACTCAGGGTATTGAGTGGATCCATATCTGCAAAATAATTTATTAGTAATTAATATAACTTGGTTTGTAGATTTTTTCTTTCTTTCATTTTGCTAAATACAATATTAACCTATTTGTGGAAAGCTTACTAAATATTTATTCTACTAGGCCGTGATCATTATTTTACTATTAGGTTGCTATTATTTCTCCATCTTGGATAGTTAAGTAAATAATAAAGAGAATAATGAAAATATATTCAAGGTTTATTGATTAATACATTATCAACTCCGGATTGAACTGGTGTAGTGATTGTTTTGATATTGTCTCGGCCTTTCTCGGGCGTACGGATGATCCCGTCGTATATTGGTATCACGGTCCTCGTCTCGCATTTCTTTAGAAAGAATTCTCCTCGGAACTACCACATTTATTGGGGTGGATAGTTGCTCCAACATTGGGTCATTGAGTTCGTAGCATATGCCATATGACGGGGCATACCCGTTGGTACTTGGAATTCTGCCGGCAGCGATATCGGCGTTCACTCTGGCCAAATGATATCTGCCATCTCTACCTGGCGATCCGTCTGTTTCTGCAGTTCCTCGAGACGGGCTAATATAAATTCGGCACGACTCCGGCTCTCCCGGGTGGGATTCCGGCCCGGTTCTCTTTTGATCGCCACATGTGGCAGGTCCACATCATCGTAGGCATCCGAACGACTTCCTCTGAATTTCCGCACGGGCGAGATCGAAAAACCCGCATCCCACATTGGTTGTCTGCATCTCGCGACAGAGTGAGCAGGGAGGCGTACGGTGATTCGTGAAGCATCGATCCACGACCCATCTAAGATATAAATTTGATAATGTGACTGATGATTGCGATAAACAGTTTATTGACGTCGCGTTATTTATGCAGTTTTCATTAAGTGAGTTAGCCTGACACGGCACTAATGGTCATTTAGTCTATGAGCTTATACACGGGTAAACGACAACTTAGGTGTATCGAAAACAGGGGCGCCTATAGAGTCTGTCGAGCTTCCATTGTACGGTAATACTGGGTCACATGAGCTTAAACATTGACTAACTCTTGAAGTACGTGTGAATATCTTGTGCGTTTGTGTTTTCGTTGCAGTGACGAAGGTTCTGCGGTACGTCGAAAAATCATGGCTATCTAAGTTTCATTTCCTTCTCTTGCAAGTAGTTATCACTGGGTATCTGATGATCGGGTAGACATATCGAGGCATTGATGTCACGCATTCCCCAGTTTTCCTTGTAAGCATAGGTAAATAATTTCACGGAGTAAATAAGAACAAAATTTCATAATAAATTTTTAAATTCATTTATTGAGCATCATAGATATTGGAGGACCTCTCCGGTAGATCGGTGGCAGGGGTTTGATTTGCCTCCTTTTTTAGGTTGTGATCAACGTAGTACCATTATTATGTAGTACCTAACTAATATTCTCGTGATTATCAGTTGGATTCAGATTGGTAGGCTTCTCATACAGAAAATTTAATTAAATTATATGAGTATTAATATAGTAATAAAATTTACCCTCTGAGTGATGGTTCCTTTTCTACGATTGTCCTTCGCTCGGTTCTACCTCCGGTCGGTTGATGGAATGGTCCTTCTTCCCGGATCATTTATATTAATTCAGTGCATTTGATGCTTGCATGAGTTAAGTTGTTCAAATGGAATAGATTGCAACTATACGGCTTACTGTTCATATGGAGTTATCGATTGACACACTGTTGGCTACAAATTTCTAACTGCTGTGACGTGGCAAAATTGATTTATAGATTGACGTGGTGAATAAAATGAAACATTAAATTTCTATTGTGCCGATATCAATATAAATTTCTCTCGCCCTGCGAATCGAATCGCTGGATTATTTCCTTCCTATTACTATTGACAAATAATTCCCGGTCTATGTTGATCAGCCTTTCTTCCTAATTAGTTGGTGTGTAGTGAGTTCTACAGTTACTTCGAGGAGTTGCAAGAGATTCGGAGTAATTCTTATTTGAGATAATTTGGCTACTGGTAATACCTAGTTGCAACCGTTCTCCTACCACTGGAACATGACTATTCACTATGGAGAGGTTTATTGTATTCAGTTTGATTACACGTTGCTGTTTTATTTATTACTAATGGAATGTTCGGATTACTTTAGGTGTGTCGCTTTTATTCATTTTATTTGCTTTATATTGTTAATTTATTTACTTGATTAATTGAATGATATGGGGTTAATTGTTCACAAATGTTAATGCTTCATTATTTGGCTTGGATTACCGGGTTGTGATCGTTATTTCGCCGTCATTATCTAGATTATTTAGAGCCGATCATTTGATTGCTTTTAAGGGTTTATACTTTGGTTAGGTAGTTCTACGGAGGGTACGGTTAGTTCTAGTTCTCATCTGTATTATAGAATTATTTACATTCATTATTAGGACAAGTTTATTACTTTTAATACATTTAAGTGTTTGTTATTTATTTATATTTCTTATGTCGGTCCTTATACCTCGCCTGTTAAGCTATATGATACTTTAACTTGTTACCCCCATTTATCTATCTAATTAGCTATCTATCCTTGGCGGTTTGCCTACTCGTCAGAAAGTTATTAAGGTTGAAACTATATACACTGTTAATTTTTAATGAGGCACATTTTAATTTTTGTTTAACGTAACGACAATTTACGGCACTTTCCACACTCCCATCTCTTATTTGACCTTAGGGTTCCTTGTGTTGATGTTAGAATATTACGAGTGTACACTGGACTACTCGGTGTTTTGATTTTAAGCCGTTGTAATATGAATTTAGGCCGATTTTTTGGAAGACGGGTGACTAGGGAGCAGCCAAAAGACTACCCCCTCATCTCCCGAATTCCTCTATTACGGATAATATTTACGTTCGGGTTCCTGCGTTGCTCATGCCGGAACCTTCACGGGCACGAGTTATTGGCGGACTTACAACGCACTTACACAGCTCGATTGGGGTGTGTAGATTTTGATTACTTGTGGTGCTGTTTCGGCTGTGGGCCGGAAAACTTTCGACAAAAATAAAGCATAGTTTTGTTGAGGCATTTTATTTATATAGTAGTCTACATAATTTGGCACATCATCCTTGGCATACAATTGGCATTATTGACATACATAAAAACGTTTCCCCACGCAGGCGCCCAAGCAGAGCTCACTTGAGGTTGCTTGTGCGCTGCGTGGAGAAAGTTCTTTCGAAAATCGCCCGCTTACAAAGTAGAATCGAGCTTTTTGATTCAAAAACTGATTTCTCGAGTTAAGTCAAAAACAAGGTTTTCACGAGTGAAAGATAGTTTTGTTTCTCAAACTAAAGTTTTGACGAGTCAAAATATGCTTAAAATTCTGTGAAAATGAATCGGTATATATACCTATTGTGTGACTCTAACCTTGCTTGTAAATTTTAATGTAGTAAAAAAAAATTTGACCTTGAGCTTATCTGTATAATCTAACTCTACTTTTATTATTTTCATGACTTAATTTGACAATTTATTTCATTAATTTTTAATTGAATATTTCCAATTAAAATTATTTAATTTTTCTTCTACTTTTTGATCTTTCAATTAAATTGTCAATTTTCGGTCAAATTCTTGTGTTTTCATTGTGGGGTTTATGGTTTCGATAACCTTGACCCCAGATGTAAACATTTTCTTGCCCCCAATGGTTACCCGTCGCTAGGCAACGTTGGTGATGCAACCATTGGTTTTGAGGTCGCCAAAGATGAGCGCCACATAGGAACTGCTCTGGCGCGACCTCAAACTGTGTCCAACACACTACCGTTAGAAGGCCTACGTGTGCTTTATTCATTCTGGTTCCATTATTGTATATTCGATCTTGTTCAGTCTATAATTCGATTCTTTGGCTCCCACTAATTATTCTAGTTCGTCCTGACGTTGTACTTATTAGATAAACCAATGGAACAAAAGAAAACATTTATTTAATGATAATAAACACATTTTATTCGGGGTGTAGAGCGGCACGACGCTTGGCTCGCTCATTTCTTCCTGGACGATGCCTGCTTGGTTTTGGGATGGTTTTCATAGTAACTACCCCGTCCTTGTAGGCTAGCTGGGCAGGAGAGAAGATGAGGGGATACGTGACCACCGACACTGCCACCTCCAGGCCTTTTATCTGTGTTTTCAGGTTCTGGTTGAGCTGTTTCTCCTCAGCCCAACCCTTCTGTGCCGCTGTCATTTTCTGGTAGAGCGTTTTAACCCTCTTCGGCTCTACCCAGGTAGCTTTGATTTGTTGCACTTCCCTCGTTAACAGCTGAATCTGTTCATACAATTTTTTATTGGCCTTACGCGCGTTGTCCAATTCGCTCTGTAGGATTTGGCTTGGTTCCATGTCTACAAAAGAATGATTATTAGGCCACAAGTTTCCACCTCAATTTTATTTAACAAAAATCCTTTAATCGTAGAATTTTATAGGTATAATCGTTAAAAAAACTTTGGATTGGAAAAGAAAACTCATAACTAAACTAAGATATTTTATTTTTCACGACTAATTACAATGCGGTTCCCAATGATGTCTATAGTCATTCCGCCTTGGAGCTGTCCGAGCATAAGGGTGCTCGTGGTGTTCCTCTGTTTGCTCTCTCTCCATCATCATGTCACGGGGAAGGATCCTCCGTGGAACCACTACATTGATGGCCGTGGATCTAGAGTTCAATCTGCTATCGTCGAGGTTAAACGATGTGTTGTACGGAGGAGCGTATCCGCCCGTGCTGGCAATTCTTCCTGCTGTAATATCGTCGTTGACATTGGCTAAATAACGTCTGGCTGTCTCCACCTGAGCGTTGGTTTGCCGCTGATGTTGCTCAAGGCGAGCGAGGAGGAACTCAGCTTGACCCCGGATTTCTCGTGCCGGGTTGTGTCCTGGTTCCCGTTTTATAGCAACAAACGGGAGCTCGACCTCCTCAGACTGCTGTTGGGTACCGAATCTTGATTCCTTCACCTGGGATACGGTGAATCCCCCATCCTACATGGCTTGACAACATCGATTTGCCGCATGTGCGGGGAAGCGTACCGTGATCCGGGATACATCGATCCACGAATCATCTAAATGGAAGAAAATTTCAATAATTAATCGGATCACCTTTCCGATTTATTTCAGGGGACTACTTAGTCGTGGGTCGACGAAAATGGTTGTGGTGTAACTCATTAGTTGATCATCGTAGATGATTTTGTCTAACTCCTTAGGGTGGTTACTTACTACTTGAGTAGTCCAAGTCGATGCTTTGAGTTTATCTTTCCCGATTTCCTTTTGAATCATTTTATTTGTGAACTTTATCCATTCAAGATTCGTCTACACTCTCTTTATGCCAGGCGTGTTGGGTTGGTCGTGGATCTAGAAGCAACTTTCTCCTAAGACGTGTAACTGTAGTATCGGATTCAAGATATTAATGAGCATGGCTCTGGAACGAGTTACTCCTTAACCAATTTGGATCCCTAGGAACGTTCGTCGAACAAACGTTCCAATGGTAATTACAACTGCCCCGTCCCAACGCTAATGAGAAGAGAATTCGAAATTTGTCGATTCAAATAACTAACCTAAAATTATTTATTCTAATGCAATAGATTATTAAAATTCCTTTAACTTGCATTACGTAGATGAACATGGCCTTTTATTTAAATCATTTAAACTAATTATCTATTCAAATATAGCATTCCAATGAAATAATCCTTATATTTTGTTTTACTACACAACTGCGCCGATAAAGTAAATAAAAATCGGCGTTTTCCTCTTTTTATGTCACCCTAATAGAAATGACCTTTTACTTATTTATAAAAATTGACATTTTGTTTAGATATGAAAGTTAACCATTCATATAAACAGACATTTTATTTAAATATCCAACTTAACTATACTTGTAAATAGGAATTTTATTAAATGTTAAAATTAATCATACATGTAAATAGACATTTTATTCAAATCTTAGAATTAATCATACTTGTAAACAGAAATTTGATTTAAATATTAAAATTAACCATACATGTAAATAGACCTTGTATTCAAATATTAGAATTAATCATACTTGTAAATAGGAGCTTGATTAAAATTAACCATACATGTAACCAAGAACCTGACTGTAAATCTCTCATTGACGTGGCTATCTCATTTATATGGGTCATATTGAATTGTCCTTTAAGTTTAAAGTTAGGTATACTAATTGTATTGTCTCTCGAATAACCTTCTCATCACCAGCTGGTCAGGGCGATGCCGGCGTTTCAAGTTTAATAGCATTGTAAACACGGGATGTCATTGATATCGTAAATGTCGGCATCATAACGGGTCGGATCGACAACACTATACATCATTACGTAAAAATCTTTTTATCAATACTCGATGTTTCGTCCGAATTAGGTAAAGCATAAAAATTTAGTCTCCTGGGTGTTTCCTCAATATGGTCGATAAGAATGATGAGTAAAATAATTTTGGACAAATAAATCTTTTATTTTATTATAAACGAGGAAAGTCGGTTTCGAATTGGAAGGTCGTCTTGACTTGGGAATTCACGTATTACGTTGTGTCTAAGTCTCAAATTTTCGTCAAGTTATGAAAGTAAGAAATGAAGGTTAACCCTTCGATTATTGAATTTTGGTTCCATCGTTATCTCGTCTTCTTGAAGCCTGACCGGAGAGTCGCGTTTGAACGTTTGGAATTGTAAGTCATATTTGCAAGGAAAACAAATGATGGAATGAATTTGTTCAGTGAAATTTATACTTGTCAGTGTGCACGTTTCGGGTAGAAAAATTGTTGTGAATTGTCCGTGCACAGACCTTTGCTTCGTCAGCGGGTTTATATTGATAGAGTGTGCGGTATGAATTTCCTGAACTTCGGTCGATCGATAATTCTATTAAATGTCAGATCGAATTTTTAAGGGATATTTCAGGTCAATCGGTTTGTTCAGGGAGAGTAATTTTTCTATTTAATAATGATGATCTGGATTTTTCTTAAATACGTGGCTCTATAGTTTATTATCGGGATGGTAAAAAATCAGATCGGTTTCCGTGGAGTTCTATGCGTAATTTATATTTATCCTATTTATTATCCTTAGTATTAATTTTTGCTCTCCTCCTTCTAGGTGTGGGATAATCCGGATTCGGTTCTCGGTTTAGATGAAAAGGAAAAACCAAGTGGCTCGCGTATTTTCGTTGGCTTTATTGGGGCCAGTTAGCTAATCATGATTATTATTATTCGTGCTACCTTCGTTGGATTATCAATTCAAGCTTGTGATGTCCCAAATTTTCTAGATATATTATGTGTTCGTGGCATCTCGATTTTATTAAATATATTATGTTGTTCGTTAATGAATTTTGGATTCACGTAGTTATGCCGTGTATCACTAGCTCGACGTATTTGACTCGAATTTATCAAACGCAAATTGTTTGCGATTATAATTGCCAAGTCGTTTTCCTTTAATGTCAGAGTGAGAATAATTACTCCAAATTAAGTAAATGTTTTCTTATGCGTTTGTCCAATTGGATTTTTATAACTTGGTTAATTAGCTTATGGGCGGGAAATTCGTAAAGGTATGGACCATTTTTAATGAGTTATTAAGGGTGGATCTGATGTGTAGTTGCTCAATGGTTTGGCTGGTTTGGGGTTTACAAAACGGATATTTAAAAGATTTTTGGGTGTTATCAAGTTTATAAACGTTTGATATTAGGGTCCTAGAGATTCGGCATACTGTACCAAATTGAAATCTTTAACCCTATCTGTTTCGATTCCTGTTATTAGCGTTTAAATCTTGGTCAGTTAAATTATTTGGGAATTGAAATTTCACTCACTCGCAAGTTTCTTATTTTTAATTTACTGGTCATAATCTCTTTGACGTAACACTCGTATCGACATTAAATAATGTATGAATGTTATGAATTTGGTATCTTCAAGACGTGGAGAAAGTTTCCAAAACATCTCTTCACTCACATTGAAAATTTTCGTTCTTTCGAGAATTATTTCGAGGTTCAAAAAATGCTTCAAGTAAAAACTGATTAGTCAGAGTAAAACTGATTTCAGAAAACTGATTAAGACTGGTTAAAATTATATGAAAATGAATCGGTATATATACCTATTGTACGACGCTAACCTTGCATGTTAAATTTGATTTAGTAAAACAAAATTTGACCTTGTGATTTTCTAGTATATTCTAATCTTAATTTTATTATTTTTGTAATTTAGTTTGACAATTTTGTTTTTAATTTTTTAATTGAATTGTTTCCAATTCAAATTATTTAATTTTTGTTCCATTTTTATGGGTTTTCGCATTTTTTGATAAATTGTCAAATTTGGGTCAAATCTTCATGTTCTCGTGTTATTTTTATGTTTATTTCGTGCGAATCTTGTTGCACTTTGTTATTATTTTATTTTACTTTTGTGTTCCTCGATTTTATATTTAATTGTTTTTCTTTCTCGTATTTTAGCATGGTTACTTGGTGTTTTATGGGTCTGATTTTAAATCTGCATGTTGTATTTGTGTGCGTGTTACCGATCCATTTAAACAATTTCGTGTCTTGGCCCAACATCATGTTATTTCTGTGTTTATTTCTTGCGGATCTTGATGCATCTTGTTATTATTTTAATTTATTTTTATGTTTTCGATTTTATATTTTAATTATTTCTATCTCATATTTTAAAGTGGTTATTTGATGTTTTATGGGTCTGATTTTAAATCTGCGTGTTATGTTTGCGTGCTATTACCGATTCACTTAAACAAAACCTTGTTCTGGCCCAACACATCTTTGGTTGTTCCTTTCACATATAATGGCAATATTTGCACTGTGATGGTTTGGTTCATCCATTAGTTGTCGCGTATATATAACAATCAGCCATAAAACCTTCAGATTTTATTGGATCTTCTCTAATACGGATTATCTAGAAGTTTCCGAAAGATCGTATAATCATTGTACTCCTTGTTATTCCCTGTAGCAACCAAATATACATGTGTTTCATCATTGTTATTTACATTACTAGTTTGCCTTATACTCTTATACACCTGTTTTAACTGTATATCTACTTTTATAATATAAGTTGGCATGTAATTCCAGTTTAATAAAAAAATAAAAACTGCAAATAATTAACGCCATTTAACTTTTTAGGAATATATATAGACCCTAGAAGAGGGTGGGTCAGTAATATTACTTCAAAGGGGCATTGGAATTCAGTGGTATCCAAAATATAGTTAGTAACACTATTTACTTCTCGCTTTTATGCAGTCCCTATATTTTCGGAAAACAAAAAAAATTACCTGTAAAAAATCGAATATAGCTATGGTTGGTGCCGTGGTCAACAAAGGTCCAGGATCACGTAAATGGTCTGGCGAAACTCAAAATTAATTAGGATATTCCAAGGAATTTTGATTATTCTGAAATTCAGAATCTGAATTAATAAGTTATTTGCATCTGTAAAGACTAGAAAATCACTTTTTATAATTTCATTGTTAAATTTTGTTTTTTCATATTTTGAATTAATTTTTTTATTCAACAAAATGTAACAATTATTTTTAAATCATCACAGTTATTAAATTTACTTTTTTTAAATATTGATTTCCCATTTTCAAATTATCAAAAATATATTCACTTCAATTTATTTACTTTCTTAATTTTTCTTTAATATTTTCTCGTCGATAATATTTAATACATTTTTAACCGAAATTTGTGTTATTTCAATACTACCAAAATTAATTTCAATACTAGACAAAATTTGAATAATTTTCAAAGTTTACTATAACAATGTGCTACTATATAGGATTTATCATTCCAAAAAATGAGTATTTATTATTAAATTTGGGAAATAATACTTTATTTGCCAAAGTAGAACAATTAGGAATATTTTCTACGAAGGAAAACGTTTGGGTTTATGTAAATTGAAAACAAATTCCAAATTTCCTAAAAATATTATCCAATAGTAAACCAATGTGAGAATGACCTGAACTCACTCAGCCAATTACATTTCAGCTGCATTCTGCATGTTTCGACACACAAACAATTAGTTAGTTATTTTTCCACCAATTACATTTTACTATTGAACTTTAGTCGAAAACAATCGATCACATTATTCAATATTATTTTCATAATTAATGTATATTTATAAAGAATTCGTTAAACTGATTATAGATTACATCGTGCTGGTTTCGATATTCATTGTCGATGTTATCATTGACCACAACCCATTTGTCGTGAATCGTGGATTTTTCCCTAACGATCAAACTCTGATGCATCCATTGAAAAACGAAACCGTTAATTGGAATATTTTATTGTTATTAACTGCAACAATACCTCCTATTATAATTATTATAGTGGAATTTTCTCTTTCAATCAATCGAAATTCTCTCAAAGTTCAAATGACAGAAAGGTTTTCCATTCCGTTGTACGTTTTCAATATCTTCAAGAGTGTTTACCTTCATTGGTTGGTTTTGGTTATAACATTTTTCATAACGGATATCGTGAAATTTCGAGTCGGCCGGTTGCGGCCGTATTTTTTGACTGTCTGTGATTTAGAGGTTTCAAAATTGAATTCCTCGTCGTTTGTCGACGATCCAAGTTTGTGTAGAGGCAACGAAACGACATTATCAGTTGCCCGTCAATCGTTTCCGTCAGGCCATTCCGCAATGACAATGTGCGCAGTTGTCTCAGTAATTATTTATATACACAAAAAGTTATGGACAGATTGCCCCTCGTTGAGGTTTTTTCTTCAATCGTTTTCTTTGGGATTATTATCAATTGTCATTTATGTCGCTACGAGCCGGTTAAATGATTATTGGCATCATCCGTTAGATGTCATTGCTGGAGTCATTTTAGGTTTTATTGTGACAGTTATTTTATACTACTCACAAACTGATTGCTTTAATTGCGGCAATAATACAGAAAGCATATGCAATAGTAAACAATATGTTAATGAATCTGTTATTACTTAAATTTGTGATGAAAATATGATTTTCATTTAAATAGATTTGTTTACGGTTTAATTAATTTTTACGCAGATTTTTATACATATTTATATTGGAAATTGGCATAAATATGTTGGTGGAATCTGTGTTGGGCGTGCCAACTCCTTTTATGTGTATGATATGCGAATATTTTTTTGACTGCACTTGCGAATATTTGTCATTGTTGTAAAATGTGAACTCCAAATCAGTGATTATATCGACTCTCGCCTTTCTCTCAACCAAGGCATTATATAAAAAAGCTCTGAAAAACATTCCTGATAATGCCAACCACAGTAGCGGTCGCCGAATGGAGTTTCAGCAAACTAAAAATTATTAAAAACTACTTGAAATTGACGTCAGGCCAACAAAACATATTAGCAATAGCTCTTTCCATCAAACATAGACTTACCAGCCAAATAAACTTTGATTAAATAATCATTGCTTTTACAAAACATTAAAACAAAAAAGTCAAGCTTTGAGTCGTTCAAATAGAACTAGGAGTGTTCGGAATGTAGTGTTACTTAAATTACTTTTAATTATGTGCTCCTATCTTGATCTATAAGTATGACACTGACACTATAGTATATAATACCCAATTTTCAAGTTTGGGACCTTGGACATATTCAGATTCAAAATCAGATTCTTCGACCCAGCAGTAGGAAATATTTTTTATTTAAATATCATTCTATCCAATATTTTCTCGTTAAATATTCTACTTATTATTATAAGTAACTAAATCATTTTACTTTAATATTGGTTTTCTGTACTTCATATTTCAAATATTCTACTGATTATATTAAGTAGAATAATAAAAGTATAAATATAAAACGTGATTTTTTGGTAGCAGCATAAATTAATATATCAGAGAAGTGAGTAATAAAATAAAATAAGCCCTTACTGAGAAGTAATAATTATATTGTTGAAAAAATTTTCGATTATTAAATAATCCTCTTCAGTTTCTTTTGGATATTCACTTATCTGATATAGAATAATAAAACTAATCAAATTATTTTTAGCTACATCGTTTCAATCAAACCGACAATGCTACATGAATGACTTTGATATAGAATTTATGGATATCAAATTACAATTTTGCATAGAAAATTTAGTTTCGTAAAATATTAATAGTGGTGGGTTACTGGGTTCTGCTGTTTGTTTTAAACGTTCTTGTGTTTACCCCGGCAACGCCATATAAATATTTTCTAGTCACCACATGTCACCCGTTGCTAGGCAACGTTGGAAATGTGTTCGAGTGGGTGGATTGTCCGCAAAAAGTGAGCGTTATTACTAATGCTATTTTTGCTCGGACAATCCCTGGGTCCAACGAGCTGTCGTTAGAAGACTTGTGCTTGCTTTAACGCATTAGGTCCCCTGTATGTCGGAAGTATATCGTTAGAGTTTATCATAATATCAAAAGAGATTTGACAATGTTATTTGAGAACTGAATCTAGCCAATAGGTTATAATGATGTATTGGTGCGTGTTGGCTGCGGTGACATAGGCGACTATCTAATTATTAAAAGTATCGTTTCAATTTACTGGGATTATAGAGATGCAATTACACATATAAAGTTTACAAACTCGTTAATTCTTTATTTATCAACTTAATACAGATTGGTTTATTTATCCAGTTGTATTCGATAATCGAGCGGCTCGGCGTTTCGCACGATCCTTCCTTCCAGGCCGATAACTACTGGTTGTTATTGTGGTTGGGGTGGAGATCGTTGCTGGGGCGGCTGCCGACTCTCGGTAGGCTAATTGGGTTGGAGCGAATACAAAGGGGTACGTTACCGCGGCTCCTTCTTTGCAGGCGGATAGAGCCACTTCTAATCCCTTCACCTGGGTTTTCAAACTCTGATTGAGTTGCCTTTCATCTGCCCACCCCTTTTGAGCAGCAGTGAGCCTGAGGTAAAGGGCTTTGGTCTTCTTTGGGTCCGACCAGGTGGACTTGATTTGTTGGACTTCTCGTATAAGTTGAATTACCTGGTCGAGAAGGTTCTTATTGGCTCGCCTGGCATGGGTCAGTTCTGTTTGTAACGGTTGTGTAGACTCCATTGCTGCAATAATGAACATTAAATTCTACTAATAACTCAGATGATTACAAGTACGATTAATATCAAACAGATTTTGTGAAATTTAATATAAGGAATCATCGAAGAAATGAAGCTCGAACGACACTTATTTATTTTTGATCTAAACAACAAAACAAAATTGATGTCAGTGGTCTCGAAACCAGTGAAGTCATGGATCTTCAAAAAATCTCCTGACACCTTCTTCTGGAGAGTAACCCGGAGTGACGAGCACGGGTCGTCTTGTGTTACGGGCCGGCCTACTCGGGTAGACGTCCGCAATCCGTCCGACAGCGATGTCGTCCTCCACATTGGCCAGGTACTGCCTGGCCTTGACCACCTTTAGGTCGACCTGCCATTGATATTCTTCCAGACGGGTGAGGAGATTACGTGCATGGTCTCGAATCTCCTCAGCCGGATACCGATCGTCGTTTTGATTGTTCGTCCAGTGTGGGTCATGTTCCATTCCTAACAATTGCAGGGCGGTCTGGTGAGGCCTTCTGGGTTGGGGTTCCTCGTGTCCCCTCTCTGGCCGTGCTCGCCTCCAAGCCTGTCGCCATTCTTCTGCAACACAGGCGGGGACCCACTTGAGAGGCCCTGGTCTTTCTAAATACCATTTATGATTATGTAAACACGTATAAGGTAATTTCAAAGTGTCTGGTGTCAGCCAAATATTTTTATTCTTACGGGTTCAGGTTATATATTTTATCTATGCCTTCAATTCCCTTGGAGCAATATAATTAATTTAACTCAATTTAAAGTAAACTTACATTTTAAATCATAATAATTTTTAATAAACTGTTTTGTTTATCGACACTAAAACATCAACTGTACCGACTTAATATTATGAAAGTTAAAGGCATTAGTTAACATAATAATTATTGCATAAAAAAAGGCTTAATATGCTTTAATAGTTGTAGTGTGGCAAAAATGGAATCTGTTATCTATTTGTTTCAGTCCTATTAATTAATTCCCGATTAGTTTGCAGACAAGAGTGTCCTTGAATTTTTACAAAACATTTACAAAAATTTTTTCAAGGCTCGAGACTGCCCCCTCCCCCCGATTTTGCTCCGACTCGCTGTGTCTTCGAATTCTCGTTGTCGTTGCATCATGAAAGTTAAGGTTTTAAATGATTAGATTTGCATGCACGTCTATATATGGAAGTTAACGGCGAGTGTACGCACCTGGCACACCGCTTAGTGGTGTGTCGGAATGTAGGTGTTTGTCAGTGACGTGGTGAGGGAAATTTCATGGAATTAATAATTCTAAATGTCGACGTCAGGTTAGTTTAATTTATTTTTCTGTGTACATCGATTTCCAGGTGGACTATTTAATTGAATGACGATTTTCTTCTGACGTGGCGGTTTTGTTTTCCGTAATGGTGGATCAAAAATTAATTATTTTTAGTTTAATCGTGGCACTCACCCGGATTTTGAGGTTTGATTTTTTATTTGCTATATTTTCATAATTGATGTTGATGCGTTTTTACTTTTCAAACATCAGCCATTTCGGGAATGTATTTCAAGTAAGTACTTTGAGGTTATCACCAGAAAACCCGCATATGTTATCGTACAATATTATGATTCACTGCGAGTGTTCTAATGTTAACACTAATCTTCAACAGTTTTACTTTATTGCCCTAATGTTTTATAATTTATTTTCTAGCATTTAATGTTTCTATTATTTCGCTCCGATAATGTAGTGGTATAAATGAATATGAGTATCATCCCATTCGTTAGACTCTTTTCCAGGATTGGACTAAGTAAGTATTGGATTTCTTTATCAACTTGCACGCCTTTCTAAGGGATCTCGATTGTGTTTAATTTTTTCCCTTTTAATTATTGGTCTGTCGCTTACTCGACGCAAGTATGAACTACAGTTGCTAATGTGTAGGTAAAGTTAAGTATATTTTATATTATATAATCACGAATTTATTATTCTACTCTAGGAAATGTTAGAGATTGGAAATTGGATCAATTCTGGATTTCAGGCAAATTACGGATTATTCATGGCGACGGTTGTAATTTGGGAGTTATTATAGTTAAAGAATCTGCTGAAACTAAGTTTTTTGGGCCAAAGAATTTATGATTTGACAATGGAAAGGGTTATCGGATGTTGAACGCCTGCGCCGCAGTACTACCAGTTGATGTTGAAGCGATAAAAAAAACTTGGCGTGACATGCAAATTACTCTATCAACTGAATAAGTTCAGTTAGCATCTCAAGTGGATCTTGGATATTAAACTCTCTCATTTTCTTTTGCTCGGTCCATTTTAGTGGGATCGTCAATAAATCTTCCTCTACTCGATCGGTGTTTTGCATTTTTAATTTTCTAATTATTTAAGTTAATTTATTTTTATGTGGGTGTCACTATTGATCGGCGGTTGGACTTAGCAATAACTAGTTAGTATCTACCTTTTAGCTATAAAATTTTTTGAAAGGGCTCTTCTATCGCTCCTATTGGTAATATATACCTCGGTTCAAAATTTGATTAAATCTACGACTCTACTGGGAATTCATGGTAATCCGCTTAATAATATTTTTACATTATCGTTTCTCGTCAAAAATTCCGCATCTGAGTTAGATTTATAATGATAGTTGATTTAATTTCATAGCAGTGATTTCGTTTTTCATTTTTATTCCCCGTCACCTTTCCCTTTAATAAGCCTTAAACGCATTTTATGTTCATATTATATTTAGTGAGTGCCCACTGGACTACTCAGTGTGGAGATTTTAAGCAGTATGTAGAATAATTTAGGTCAAATTTAAAGAAATTGAGAAACGAGGAAGTAGCCAAAAGACCCCTTCCTTATTTCTCCTTTCTTCTATACGGGATAATATTGACGTTCCGATCCCTGCGTTCCGCACGCCGGGTCTTCACGGGCACAGATCATCGGCGATATTCCACGCACTTACACGAATCTGAATAATGTGTATGATTTTACTGACTTGTGATGGGTTTTGGCCGTGGGCCGGAAAAATTTCGACAAAAACGAATAATTAATGAAAAAACAAACTGATTTTATGCTTTATAAATATTTATTAATATATTAAAACCAATATAACAAATTACTTGCCCAATAATAGACATCATACAAAAATACTACTCTCCCCAAGCAGAGCTCTACCGAGGTTGCGAGGACGCGACGTGGAAAGAGTTTCCAAATAAAACTCTCACTCACCTAAAGTAGATTTTTAAAATTGTCAAATTCAAACGATGAGGATTGATTAAAACGATTTAACACGATTCAAAACTCTTAAAAGATGGTTAAAATTGTGTAAAAATGAATCGGTATATATACCTATTTTTTGTCCTTAACCTTGCGTGTCTTTTCGATTTAGTAAAACAAAATTCGACCTTGGTATTTTTCTAGTGTATTCTAATCTTGATTTTTATTATTTTTTAATTTACTTTGATAATTTTTATTTGAAATTTTTATTGAATTATTTCTAATTCAAATTCTTTGATTTTAATTTCATTTTCATGAAATTTTTATTTTTTGTTAAATTATCAACTTTCGGTCGAATTTGTTGGGTTTTCGTGTTGTATCTATATTTAATTCGTGCGGATCTTGGTGCATTTTTGTTATTATTTTAATTTATTTTTATGTTTATTATTTTATATGTAATTATTTTTCTCTCATATTTTGATAGGGTTTAGTTGATGTTTTAATAGGTTTGAATTTTAAATTTGCATGTTATGTTTGCATGTGTGTTACCGATTCATTTAAACATTTACAAGGCCGTTTGTGTTTTGGCCCAACAATAGCTCGGCTTAAAGTGTTAACAAAGTATTAATTTTTGGTTTATAGTGTGTGTGTTTGATTTGTGTAAAAGTTAAACGAATTTTGAATTTTTATCTTTGTTTTTTCTTTCTTTTCGTGGTATTTTTTGCTACTACAGAAGTTTTTCTAATGTATTTAATATTGGCGGCCCCTCATAAATATGGGGCCTAGTGTGTTTGCACTTGTTATAATACAGCGCTGACCAATGAGCCAACAGTATTGCAAGAAGCAGATTATTAGACAGTTCAAGATCTGCGAGAATTCAATAGAAGAAAAAGAAATTCATATAAGAGAGAATACAAACTAAAACCGAAGGTATTTAGATGCTTGGTGTTGAATATTGATTATGAATTTTTGGGGTTTTCTTTTTAAATTTTGACTTTTGGAAGTGTGTGAATGATTGGTTGGATGTGTTATAAGGCAAGGATAAGGTATTGAGTAGAAAATTGAAAGATTTTTATATTAATAAAGATTAGTTGAGTTAATTCATACTTCACCTTATACCAGTCGTATTTGTATTTATTCTTGGTTATAAAATGAGTGACACAGAAAGGAAAATTGGTGGATTTATTCATCTTCTCAATTATAAACCTTCATGTAAATTTTTCAAATCTTTATCCGGTTGCAGATTTGGAAATTCGTGCCATTTTAATCATGAAAGAACTCGTATAACACGGTTATATGGTTCCACAAAAACATCGTGTAATATAAATCCGTGTTATGCAAGGTTTGAAGTTCATACAAAATTAGGGGTTGCGTTCCAAAAAAAATAACGAAGATAATTTATATAAATATATATTTTATTTTTTTAAATAAACAAATATATATTTACATATTCATGAAAAAAACTTCAATAACATAATATGACATTCATTCATCATCACTATCACTTATAATTCTATATGTTTTACTCTTTTTCGAAATCGATTGTACGTTTTCATCATCGGAGGACTCTGGATTTCTTGTGGTTTTAGCCTTCAAATATTCGGTAATAAGCGATTGTCTGCATGGGGGTTTATGGATCGATTAATAAATAATGGCTTCATTATGCAACATCCTGAAGAATTAAAACATAACAGTAAAGATATTCTTTCTTTCACCACCTTGAATCCTTTCGCGTGTTTTTCATTTTTTTGATATGTAGGTTCGTTGCGGCATCTTCTTCCAATACAATCCCTTTTCCTCCGCATTGAATACCTGGTCTGGTGTGCAGCCCTTATATTTAATAATATTTGCTAATTCTGGAACAAATTTTTTATCAGATTCTATATCAGGTGGCGCAATTTCTCCTCGAATTTTTATATTATATATAGTGAGAATCGCTTCTTAAAGTTTTCAAACCATCCTCTACTAGCAAAAAGATTTTTAGATGAGTTGTGATATTCCGATGACGATTATTCAGTTCTTTTTAAATTATCATAAATTTTTTGTGCCCTCTTTTGTATAATGCTTTTGTCTATAAGAATGTTTTTGTCATTCAGTCTTCTAGCCATATCACAAGAGCTCTTTCCATTTTTTCTATTATTACTGAGCGTATGCGGGCAATCTTTGTCGCACTAATAGACGATCCTGCTAAAGTTATAGATCTAATTTTGTTTAAATTTTTTGTATCGCCATAATTGCTGCTTCATTTAAATTAAAAATTGCAGCAAGGGATGACGGCATCTTCCCTCTTTTAAGACAATCTAGGATATTAATTTTTTTTTTCAACAGAGAAAAAGTTTCTCTTATTTTTAATTTTATCCATAACTGTCGACATTTTGGGGTTTAAATATTTTTCATCTACGAATAAATTATAAATTGATATGATTAAATCTATAAGATTTGTATAAATTATCAAACGTAATATGAAATATGTAACGTGTATACTTACAAACAATAAGCCAGAATAATCTACGGATTACAAAGAAATATCACAGCACCATTGACTGCCAGAGCGCAACTGAAATGTATCGAAACAAATAAAATTGAGAAGTCTCGAAACGCTCAGTAAGATTTGTCATGTGCACATTACATGGACGTACAAATTAAACATGTGCATTATTTAATTTTTTTTGAAACCGTGTTATTTAAAGTGTGTTGTATAAAAAATATGCCACAATTTATACAAGAGTGTTGTATAAAACAGTGTTGTATAAAACAGTGTTACATAAAACCGTGCTAAACGAGGCTCAAGTGTATTTAAATCTGTTAAAAATTATGAAAATGGAACAACAGATGATATTAAAGAAGATTATAAAAGGAACTTGCATCCAAGTGAATTAACCGGAATAAAAAAATAACATTTGGCATGCAAGGAGATTGGCAGTGGAGACTCAACAGTTTTCGAGCCCTGTGCACATATAAATATTTCCGCCTCCATATTATTTCTTAAATATGTTGAGCCAGAACACAAATAGCCTTGAGAATTGTTTAAATGCATCAGTAATACAGCACGAAAACCCAGCACCAAGATAACTTAAAATATAACATACAACACCAACTAAACACTTTAAAATCTGAGAGAATATAAATAAATATAAAATCAAAAACATTAAAGTAAAATAAAATAAATACAAAATGCATCAAGAACCGCACGAAATTTACATAAAAAATAACATAATAACAAGAAAATTTGACCGTAAAATGATCATTTATATAAAAGAAAAAATTAATGATTTAAATGAATAAAAATAAAATATTTTTGGCTGAATAAATTTAATTAAAAATGTTAAAAATAAATTACCAATTTAAATTAAGAAATTAATAAAAATTTAATTTAGATAACACAAATAAATTTAATTAAAAATGTTAAAAATAAATTACCAATTTAAATTAAGAAATTAATAAAAATTTAATTTAGATAACACAAATAATTTCAGGGTCGAATTTTGTTTAATCGCAATAAAATAACACGCAAGGTTAAGGCCAAATTATAGGTATATATACTGATGTGTTTTGACAAATTTTCAGTCTTAATTTTCAGAGAAAAAATTCCAGTCTAAACCGAGTTGGTGTGCGTTGCAACTGAGAGCCGTGCTTTCAGGCAATTAACACTAGTAAGTGTTTTGCCTGAACACGACCACTCTCAGTTGCTGTACATTGGTGTGAAGCGATATAAACGATTGCTTGATGAAAATTTTGACCAATTATGAAAATATCTGCACGTATGTGTACGAACTTATTGACCAATTGTGGAGAAATATGAGTGAATACTGCATGAATTTCTTGACCAATTTGATTGAATGTATTCGGATGAAGCGATAAACAATGATAATGCCAATAGACGTCCGATATTTACGTGAAATATTTCATGTCGAATAAAACGTACTATGCTCGAAACTTTTACTCAACTGATATGGTAAAACATAAGCCAAAACATAAAGCAAGGAAGTAAAATTACACAACAATTCCGGCTGTGTAAGTGAGGTTTGTCCGCCAATAGCCTGTGCCCGTGAAGGTTCCGGCGTGAATAACGCAGGGCCTAAACGTCAATATTGTTCGTTTATAGGGGAAAGTGGGAGGTAAGGGAGTAGTCTTTTGGCTACTCCTTCGCCATCCTTTTCCTGAAAAATAGACCTAAAAACTTTGAACAACAATCGGCTAAAAATCACTAACACTGAGTAGTCCAGTGGGCACTCATCAAATATAACATGAACATACATAGATCTTAAGGACAAAGAGATGGAAAGAGTAGTGGGAAAAATTGCGAAATCGTTGCAACAGTTAAAATGAATAGCCATCGGAAAAAGATTAATCCGAACGACAAAAATCATGAAAAATAATGTTTTAAATAATATGTAAGAATTAAGAAAATTATTTGAGTTGAGACGGAAAATAATGGCGGAACGCTGCTCAAATTTTCGGAAATAATTGAAACTTTTATCATAAAACAGTAAAATAATGGCGGAACACTGCCCAAATTTTCCGGATCAACTAAAATACTTATCAAAAATAGCAAAGTAAAAGTAGAATACGGCTCAATAATTGATAGAATATCCGGATAAGACCGTAAAATAAGGGCGGAACGCTGCTCAAATTTTCCGAATTAATTAAAAAAACTTATCGAAAATAGTAAAGTAAAGGTGGAATGTTGTTCAATTGTTAGTATAATATTCTTATAAACTGTAGGATAAGGGCGGAACGCTGCTCTAATTTTCCGAATCAATAAGGATAAAACCGTAAAATAAGGGTGCGACGCTGCTAAAATTTTTCGAATTAACAAAAATACTTTATCGAAAACCGGAAAAATACAGATGGATTACACTTAGAAACCCACCAAATAATAAAAATCGTTTTGTCCAGTTTTTTTTGCTGGTAATAGTTTCACTTATTGGATTTGGATAAACCTCATTTTCAATTAATATTTTAATATTACCATTTTCATTATTTATGTACTTAGAAGATATAAGGCAATTAGAAGATATTCTTGATGTTTCTGCATTGCTTAGAAATTTTCATTAAACTGCCTTTTTTGGTTTCTCATGGACAAGTCCTTTTGAACATTTCGCTTACGATATTCAGCACCAAATAGTTTTTTTCTCTTTTCCATAATTAAAAAAACTGTTTACTTTTTCTACATTAAATTTAATTAAAAAACTGAAAATTTAATGATAGTTGAATTAAATATAAATTTGTACCTACCTAACGCAAAGGTTGATTGATAGCAATTATGTAAAATTAAATTTATTGCTATTGGAAATGCTTCAAAAATATCTGCATCGCTCCTAAGCTGGAACTGGAGATTGGTCATTGCATAACAATGTATTTTAATTTGCTAAAGTTGATGCTAGACTATGTTTGTGTACGTTTTATTTTTATCTTTTAAGTTTATACACTTTGAAATAAATATCATAAAATATTTTTAGTCGATCCCACTGAAAAATGTTTTAGTATTTATGAAATTTTATTTTCATTTTTTAACACTAGAAAATTGATGAGAGTTCCATATAGTTTTGTTTTTTATAAGCAATTTATTTTTAAAACATTTTTTTTCAGTGGACTTTGGATAAAATTTAATATTATTTTTAATTTTTATTAAAATTATTATTGTTATTATTATCGTTGGTATTTAAAAAAAATTTGTTTTTATGGTACTAAGTGCCTAGTATTATTTTGTGATCGCTTTTAATGGTTAGTTTATATTTTGCACTTAGAGGTGCTGTTATTTCATTTTTAGAGTAAATGGAAATTTTTCAAAAAGAATAGCTAAGTTTAATTTTATACAATTTTAAAATAGGGACAGAGCCGGCTCTTGCTTAGGCGACATAGGCAGCCTTCAAAGAAGACAAATTTTAGTAACAAAAATGCAAATATTTTTAGAGCAATAGTCACTTGATAATGCAAAAGAATATTTTGAAAAACTTTATAATAATGTAATTTAAACTAAGTCTACTGTTTCCCACTGATTTAATATATTAACAACAATTATAAATTTCCTATCAACTCAAACCAGTTTGAAACCGGAAACGTAAATCAATGACAGTGCGGCGTTACTCTTGCATTCAAGCAAATGATGTCATTTTTTATTACACCAAGCCACGTTGAGACAAATCACCTATAATACACCAAGCCCCACTGAGATAAATTCCGCTATAATTCAAGTTGATACATAAATCAACTTGGCGGAATTTATTTTTTGTGAAAAATAAATGCATTTCAGCCATTTTTTAAATGGCTGCTAAGTAAGTTATTTTTTTTATAGCTATATAACTTAAAGTTAAATTTTAAGAGTTGAATTATGATTTCATAAGGAAATATGATCATAATTCAAGCTCTTAAATATAACTTTGATCAACTATTTCATATATATTATTATAAAAAATATTTAGGAAATTAAGTAATTAACAATAACTATTCTCCAAAAATATGTATTTTTTTTCGGATATTATTCAAAAAAGTGAGTTAAATTATTTTTGAATTTATAAAAATTATTATTTGCATTAAATAATTATATTTTTATACATATTTTGAAAAAAATAATCGATTATGTACACAAAATAATTTGGTTTATGATTATTTTTTAAAACTTACCAATATAATTTAAAAATTTATGCTTTTTTTCGGATTTCAGGTTTTGCTTTTTTTCGACAGAAATATCTGAAATATTAAATTAATTTTAGTTTTAAGGGTAAATCTTATGAAGATACATCCTCATTTACTCGAAATTTCCTAGCAAAAACCTCAAAATTTAAATTAAAAATTTTTTCCGCCATTTTTCTTTCTAAAATTATCTCAAAAATGTCTATAAAATTATTTATTATAGGGGTTTTTTCAACTTCGGATGGCTACATGTTAAAAGATTGCATGCATGTTTTATTATGGGTTGTGTCAATGTGCATTATTTTATTTCTCTTTCACTTTTTATATTTCTATAGTGTAGGGTTTGTCTCATTGACTATTTTACAAGCAACCTCAAGGTGAGTTGATGTGTTTATATACTATAAATTTATTGATTTTCTTTTTATATTATAGGTGATTTATCTCAACTTCGCTTGGTGTATAAAACAAAAATCAATAAATTTATAGCATATAAAGATACAAACTCACCTTGAGGTTATTTGTAAAATAATGTCTGAGACAAACCCTACACTATAGAAAATCAAGAAGTGATAGAGAAATAAAATAATGCACATTAAAACAACCCATAATAAAACATGCATGTAAACTTTTAACGTGTAGCCATCAGAAGTTGAAAAAACCCCTATAATAAATTAATTTATAGACATTTTTGAGATATTTTTAGAAAGAAAAATGGCGGAAAAATTGTTAATTTAAATTTTGGGATTTCTGCTAGGAAATTTCGAGTAATTTAACACAATTATTTTGATGTGCTCACATAATGTGTGTTTAGCCATTTTTCTCACATTTTACTATCCGTCTAATGGGGGTACTCCTATATATGACTGTCTTAGGCGTCATATTGCCTGTGGACGGATATGTGTATGGAGGTCATTTTTAAGTTCAAAGTAGGTCAATGGAGAATAAAATTTTGAAAAAAAACTCATCAATTATTAACAAAATAAATCAAATTATTATTAATCACAAACAAATTAATCTGTCCATCACATTTATCTAGCATTCCCAGCTGTTTGCTGTAAATAAACATTGAATTTTATTTATTTTCGCCAATTTTATAATATTTGTTTATGTTAAGAAATTATGAAATTTTCTATTATCTAACAATTGCTAAATAAAATTTAAAATTTTTAAAATTTACCTGGCGTGAAGTATTAGTGGATCACGAATCACTAACTTAGGAGTGAGGCTGTTCTCATTGCACAAAGAGCCAGTTGACCTTCTCGACTGCTTCAAATTGAGGTGGCTCGGGCGCATAATTTTTGTTTAAATTTGAAATTTTTAAAATTTATTTATTTAATTTCCTATCAGATTAATTTTAATATTATTCAACAATTCATATTACAGGAAATGTGAAATAACAAGTTTTAATTATTAATATTTATTAATTAATTATACGCCGTCTGCTCAATATTCAAACAAATAATATTATTGTCAAATAAAATTACAGTGAACATTAACTTTAAAAAATATTCTATTTTTTATTCAACTTTTTAAAATCCCTACCAATTTCACATTTAAATAAAACATTTATTGGGTTAGTAATATTATGTCGGTAAGTAATGCTGACTTCTCGGGCTCCTTATGTCAAATAGAGGCAAGTCTAACAATAAATTTCTTTAATTTTCAATTAATTTCACACCCGTCAATAACATTTTTATTTACATCATCTGCACTTCTCTTTTTAATTGCAATAGATAGGTAGCCAATGGGTGACCAGTTCTGAAACTTTTGCAAGATTCTTCACTCTAATTTTTCCTAATTCTCGTTTCGACTATAATGACAGGTTTTTTATTTATTGCGGTTCTTTTATAAAACACTGAGGTATCCATCATCTTCTTTAATTAGGTTTTCGATAATCTTAAATTTTTGAGTAAATTTAAATTAATATTATTTCAAATTTCCGCCTTTTAAGATTGGGATGTTGTTTCTAATTAAGTAATTACAATTAATTAATTAGTTTATATTTTTTGAATAACTTTATCTAAGGGCCCCCTCCTTATATATTTAAATTTATTCAATTTATACAACCCTAACAATTCCATATTATTCTGGTCCTGAAACCTTTTCCGGCTTGGTAAACCCTACAATAAATTCTAATTTTGGAAATGATTTGGGTGATCAAAGTTTTGATGCTGATAAATATGATAATGTAATGCACACACTGAAGTAGTTTTGGAAAATAATACATAAAGAAAACCAATTGAAGAATCTCAGAGATGACATATTCAAACATCAAGTAATGGAAAGTCCCCTCAATACTCACTTTGTCGTCCAAATCCTATTTAGGGAGATAAAATCTGTATAAAAGTCAACTCTTTTTATTGTCACTTGAAGAATTTGAAAAATAAATTGAGAAAAGGAAATTAGACAAATTAGTATAAATTTGAATTCATAAAGAAGTGACATTCTTTGGGTCTCTACTCCAGATTTTATTGTGAGTATTTTTTATTATTGTTACACACACGGCAGAGTAATCAGCACAAATGCACACAGGCTATCTCAAGACAGATTTTACTGGAAACTCGGCTGGGTTCAACAATTTCCTTGATATAATACGCTTCTATGTTCATAAATTAACATCACAACAATATGTTAATTAACGCTGTCATACCGAGCTTCGTAAATTATTGGGAAGCTTTTATAATGTTGGAAAAAGTTGTAAAATCACATGTTAAATTTACGAATTTCTGTGGTCTATTTTATTCAGATAAATAGTTAATATCCATTAATTATTTCAATATGATATCTCGTAGAAATCCCCGCCGAAAACTTGATGACATCATTTTGTGTTTTATCGTATGCCAATGTTTATCTAAAGCTAAATTTCAATGTAAAATATTTTCAATTTTCAAGGTCACACAAATATTATCGTTGATGAACGGTTTTTTTTTCAGTTGGAAAATTCCTAAAAATTTTAATTTACCCGTAAAATAATTTCAATATAATGAAAAATTAGAGTTATGAAACTTCAGCTTAAAAGTAACATTTATTTAATTAGTAAATTTAAACAATTCACTTTAAAACATTAAAACAAATATTTTGAAATTGAATGTTTATTTTGTATTTAATTACTAGAAGTTGTACCAAAATTACGTTAATAAATGGTTGTAATAAATACAAAGAACCAGGCTTAAGAACGGAAATATCCGTTTACTTCCTGAAAGGCTTGGGTAATAATTGTTCTGAAAATATCTTATGAAATTTGGATCCCACGTGATAAGAATTATAAAGCACCTTTAAAATGTTTTCAGATTTTTATTTACAAAAATTAAACAAAAATGATTGATTTAAGATATTCACAAACGCTTATATTTTGCTGGGACTCCTGTACTCAATCCCTAGGCTCTCTTTGACATAACTCACTTGAAAGTAAAAACAAAATTCTTTTAAAGTAACTGAATTTTCGACTGCTCATATTAGTAAGTAGACAAAATAACAATCATAATTACGTAATTGAAACTGAGTGACCATAATTCCAGGCAAGCCTATCGAAAGTTTCAATACGCAGAGTGGCTACTTAAGGCTACGCTAAAGGTTCCCATATGCCAAACTATCGCCATTGTTAGGTTACGTTTTAAAATAAACATTTGAATTTTTTTTAATTAAAAAATAAAACCAATATTATTAAATGTAATACAAAAATATTCCACAAAATGTTCAATAACTAAGGCGACCAAAATGCAATAAATGAAATTTCAGTGTAATTTTTCTATTTTAAATTATTACCCATAAAATGCCGAGGAAAATGAAGACAAGAGCCGAAAAATAGTGGATATTATTTCTCGATACCCGACAGTAGACTTTCTATTATTCGGACATCTCGGGACCGTGATTTTTATTTTACTGTCCAGATAGCGCTTTTTCCGGATAATCGAGACTATAAGTATATTCAATACAAAAAGTCATTTTTTTGAAACAAACAGAAAATAGCAAAACTCAAAAATTGTATTACTTAAAATGTTGCATATTATAATTATTAAGATATCAATTCTATTACAGTCAAACATGTATGAATTGTTATGCAAGATTTCGGGCATTTTTATGGCGGTCGAAAGAGGTTTGAATGTAATTTTAAATTTTCAAAATGTCCGGAAAATCTCGCATCCGGATAATCGAGAGTCAACTGTATAATGAATGTTTATAATCTGTATTGAAATTGTAGATTTCGATAAATGCAATTATCTGCTGATTTGATTTATTTTTTACTTGCGTTTTTCTTATTTTAAATTCAATTTTTTGATCACTCTAGTTATCACTCTCAGTGTGACTAAAACGTATTGAGACAAAATATTATATATTTGTACACTAGTATGTAACATAATCATCCACAGTCATCACAAAGAGTTCTAACCAGATTCTCATAGCCTTCAACTGGAACTGACCCCACGATTTATACTGATACTTCAAACACCTCTTCTTCGTTATCAAAGTTTGCCTAGTTAAATTCCACCTTAAAAACATTTGATGACCATCGGTCAAAAAAATTTATATTATCAGAATACGAGTGATTTTATAATAATTTCTGGACCACCACCGAAGAAGGAGTTCTTTGGTTCTTTAATATAAGAGTGAATGGGTATTGTCAAATTGGAGCTTCAGATTTATTCACAGAAATGAACCCTTGTCTCACCTTGGATACGATGTAACGAAATCATTTTTTGGAGTAATTTTACAATTAATGTTTAATGGACAACAAAATAGCTTTACGTTAATCTCCTAATGAAAAATGCAAACATCAGTAAAAAAAAGTTGAATAAACATGGCAATGATTTCATTATAAGAAAGCGCAACTCAAACACAAGTTTTGGAATAGATTCTGATAGAATAGAAAAAAAAACTATACGTATTGTAAATTACTCAAAATAAATTTATTAATTTAAAAAATATATTTTTTATTTTAATATCAATAAAAAATAATTTTTCAATTTTTGAGTATATTCAACAAGTATATTTAAAATTTTATGAAATATTTTATTATACTCCCTCTGTTCCGAAATAATGTTTACATATTACCCTGATTTTTTGTTCCTAAATGATGTTTACATTTTAAAAATTTTATAGCATATTAATAAACAGTCATAATAATTATTGTAAAAAATGTTAATATTTATTAGATAAAAAATTTTATTCGTGACAAGGAGGGAGGATTCAATTTTATAGGGTCTGTTCATCAATATTTTGGCGAGCCGTAAGAATCGCTTCTGGTTTACAAGTTAGGGATACATTTAGAGTACTATTGTTGAGGAAGCATTTCTCCAAAGTTTCGAAATTGAAGCTCTCGATAGGTTGTACTTAGCGGAAATGTCATTTATGGTTCCATGCTTCAGCTTTGGAGGGTTTCTGCTGGACATATTCATTAAAAAATCTTGAAAAATTAAACTTCTTTCTTCATTAGATAAGTAATAAGTTGAATGTAAATTTTCTGTATTCATTTTTAGTTTTTTTTATAATTTTTTAATTTTTTAAACTTTTATAATTTAAATTTAAATCAAAAATCTGTAAATAAATTTAAAAGAAAATTACAAATTATTAAACTAAATAATTCTAACACCCGCTTCACATCAGAGCTTGGTTGATAGAATCATTTGATCCGAAAATGTTTTTAAATAGTTTGAATGTTAAATTGTAATTTTAATTTGTAACTTGTAATTTTTTTAAATTTTTTTTACAAATTGTTTGTTTAAATTAACGCTAATAGATCATAAAAAATTTATAATAAAATTATTATAAAATATTTTTTAAAAAAGTTTATTTTGAAAATTGTCAAAAAATTGAATAATTTATAATTTAAATTAAATTAATGAAAAATATTTATTTATAAAATAATAAAATTTGTATGATTTGTTTTATTAATCTACAATATACATAGTTTTTACTGGAATACTGTCGAAATAAATGTTTGAAACAAATTTTCTGAGATTTTCGAAAATAATAAAGCTTTAAATTAAAATACTTAAAAATATATAATTTTACAATTTAGTAAATTTTTATTTACATAGATTTTTATATACATTTAAAATTACAAATAAATTTAAATTATTTTACAACCTATCATAAATTTAATTTTAAACAAACTTCATAAATTTTAAAAATCGAATTCTTCAGAATTTCTCTCAGTAATAAATAAATAAATTTCTAAAATATGTCACATATTAATACTAAATAAAATTCTTCGGAATGCCATTTATCTTCATTGTGTTTCAACTACAGCACCAAAAATCCACAATAAATAAAATTACATTGATTCAGTCGAAAACTCAATGTAGATAAATGAAATTCTAAAAGAAAAAATAAATAAAATTGTTTTTTTTTGGATAACAAGGCTTCAATATGGCCGATGTTGTCACGCATCACTGAAGTGTTTCTCACAGAAAACTTGAGATTAATTATCTATTATTTAATAATCATAATTGATTGACACCATAAAAGGTGCTTATTAATTATTTTAATAAATCGAGTAAACTTTTAAAACTTTTCATTTGACCCCTGCACTCGAACTATGAATCCGTTGTGGCACAGTATAGGAAATCGCTTTGAATCGCACGGATACCACTAATAATTTTATATAAAAAGAGTGCAAAATAAATTTAAAGAAAGTTATACATCCAAAGCTAGTGTAAAAATTATAAAAATATTAAAAATTTAATAAAATTAATAAAAACCCTTCAAAATAGTCAAAAAAAGGCCTGTTGGTCACACACGCTCATAAAACAACTATATATACTATAGCCAAATTCATGATTTAACCACTTTATTTTGTTCAAAATTTTGTTTGAAAATTTTCTAGTTGGAATCAATTTTTAAGTAGTTTGTGTTTTAATATTAATTTATATATGAATATGTTAAAGTTTTTTTAACGAATTTTTAACTTTATTCTGGATGGTCGTGGCATCTTTGGGTGCCACTGACTAATCCCCCTAAAATCATATTTATAATATGTATATTAATAGATCTTAGAAGGGCAGACTGGTACCCGGATAGCGAGTTAACTTTCGCTACTTGTGGTAGCTGGTCGTGCTACTTCTAAAACCTCGGCTGTGCGCGACGAGTTCTGGTCGAAAGATTCAGGTCTCTACCCTGTAGGGCATCGTTGTAAAACTCACAGCGTCTGATGGCAACGTCGGCCGTGGTGGTCACTTAAAATCATGGGAGGTGCGACTTCAGTTAAAGGGGAAAAGGCGTTTGTCTATTGTATTGAAAATTTAAAATCTTGTCGGAAAATAAATCGTAAAATCGGATAGAAAGTGATAGGGCAGAGTAGGGACGTAAAGTTGGTAAGATTTTGGTAATAGATTCCGAGAAATAATGGTTTACTTGCGATTTGATGAATAAACCAATAGAAGTGAAAGAATTATTACCGATAAACTCTATATGATTTCTGAGATCTGGAATCGTTTCATCAGTAACAGCCAACAGTGTTTTCCCCCAAACATAAACTTGATAATCAACGATCAGTTACTACCTGGCAAAGGCCATCATCCATATACACAGTATATGGTGCAAAAACCCGATAAATTCGGTTTAAAATTTTGGGTTCTGTGTGACAAGAAATCAAAGTTTCTCCTAAATTGTATTCCATACCTTGGAGCTAATGAACAACGTACGGCTCATAAGGGATTGGTTTATGATGTTGTGATGAGTTTGATGCAACCTTATTTCAAATTTGGTCACAATGTAACTTGTGACAATTTCTTTACTTCAAATACTTTGGCATAGGACCTGAAGAAGTAAAAGACGAGCATCGTTGGTACAATGAGAAAAAATAGGCGGGAGCTACCAAGTACTTTGGAGGCAAAAGAAACGTCTCTTCTCATATAAGACAGCAAATTCCTTGTTAAAAAAGAAAATAACTTTTCATTAACTATTTACAAATGTAAGCCAAACAAGGCTGTGTGCCTGTTTAGTAGCATTCATCCAACATGCAAATTTTCATCACCACCAAAGAAAGTCCCTGAGACTATTCGATATTATTATTAAACAAAGTATTGAGTAGATATATTTGGTCAAATTTAAAGAAAATATACAACGAAAGCCAGTAGACGAAGGTGGCCTGTAGCCGTTTTTTATAACTTACTTGATATTTGAGGCATAAATTCTTCGATAATCTACAAGGAATGCACTGGTTACAAAATATCTCGGCGAAACTTCCTTCTCAAATTGAGAGAGGAACTGTGACTCATTCATTCTCGAAATTCTGCTCAGGTATTGGCACATTCAATGCCTTCAACAGAGACTGCTCCAGACCTTACTCGGAAAAATTGCTAAGTTACCAATCACCATAACAAAACAATAATGCGTTGCTCGATTTGCGCAAAGTTGTGCTGGGGACAATGTGCCAGTAAAACTGTTATTACTTGCAAATTATGCGTTTCTGATCATTAGAAATGAGTGTGTATGAATATTGAAAGATGTCGACCGTTTATTCATTGTTGTAATTAATGGGTTAATACTAGGACGAGAAAATTGCAATAGTAATGTTATGTAGTCAAAATGACTACCATTGGCGGTTTTTGGTACGTAAATATTCCGGCGGTTCTAGTGTTAATTTCTTGTGATAAATCTCATAAATATGCTTACAAAATATGAGATACGCTCTTCAAATGCATGAAAATGCTGGGGAATTTCTGAAACTAAGTTATTAAGGTGTTCATTGTAGTCCAAATAGCTCAGTAAATTGTTAAATTTTTGATTTTCTTAAGACTCCATAATAATAAAACTATTTGAACTGAAAATAATTTATTTTTGAATATTTAAACAACCAATTAAAATATTAATAACGTACATTTTTTAACACTCCACGTATTAAAACAAACCTTTTTACCAATATAATAAACCAAAATCCTTATTCTTTTAAACATAAAAGTTAATATTGTTAAAAAGTAAGATAAAGAAGAAGCTTTACAAAGATGAAGGGTTCTTTGACAATGATTCGTAGACGGTGCATAATGTGCTTATTATGCTTATTAAGACATCTTTAATATTGATTATATATAAATTATATTGATTATTAACGAAAAATTAATTCACAAAACATGATTTTAATACATTCTTAATTACTATCTTTGCTGGTCAAATGTCAACAACATCATCAACAATGATCAGTGACATTTACCAAACAATGCTCATTGTGATTATTATTTCCAATTATGTCATCATTGATATAATTAATAATAATAATAATCATTACGTAGGTGGTCCCTTAAAAACAAAAAATATGAATGGCTATAAAATGTTATTATTATTATTATTATTATTATTATTATTATTATTATTATTATTATTATTATTATTATTATTATTATTATTATTATTATATTTATTATTATTATTATTATTATTATTATTATTATTATTATTATTATTATTATTATTATGATTATTATTATTATTATTATTATTATTATTGTTATTATTATTATTATTATTGTTATTGTTATTATTATGATTAGGAGGATTATTACTATAAAATACTAATATTGGTTATAGGTTATTTTTTATTAATTATATATCTATTTTTAATCTACTTAATCGGACGGCAGATTATTTATAAAATCTAATATTAACATGGCGCCAAATATAACATTTAATACATAACATAAATTTAATACATATTCGGTTTCCGGCAGTCAAATGAGCATTTATGATTATAAAAATACAGTTTATATTAAGAAAAGAAATAATAATTTATATTGTAATATATGGTGACTATAATACTGTAATTATGACGGCCTAAGTAAAAGGAGAATAGTGGATTAATCACACACAAAAAATTGTGACAAAAATAAATATCTGTTTAATAATAACATTTTTATGAAAACTCGTTGGAATAATATAAACATTTATTTACAATTTCATGCATCTTGAAAAATGAATAAATATTCTTAAAATACTTAATTATTAGCCTTTAATGAATTTAAATTATTATTTGTTGTTTTAATTGAAAATGTGAATTAGAATTTTGAAATTGTATTTTTTAAAATAAAACTTATTGTGTTGGATCTTGTTATTCTGAATAAGATAAGTTGGAGTCATATAGCCATTAAATTCCTAAGGGTCCATCCATAAATTACATCACGCACCTATGGGGAAGGTCGTCACACATTTCTGACGAGGGGGATTGAAGGGTTTAGAACTGTGACGTCACATCTTAAATCTGGTAGCTTTTCAACATAATTTTTATTTTAATTTCAGCTTTCTAGGGCTTCCTTTTTAATACATGTTTACTCACATGATATTAGTGCAGCATTGCACTAAATACATACTGAAATGGCAATAAAGTGATTTGAAACATGTTCACTTTCAAAAATGAAATACGGCTTTTATGGGGACCAAAGCTTTGTGACGTAATATTTGAAGGGGCATAACGGTTTGTGACGACGTGAGACGAAGGGGAGGGAGGAGTTAGAAATCGGCAAAAATCGTGTGAAGTCATTTATGGACGGCCCCTAACAACATAGTTATAAACTCAACATTAATATATTATTTGGCTGAAAGAAAATAAACATCACTTTAAAATATAAAATTTAATTTACTATTTAATATTATTTATTAATAATCACTTGAAAAAGGCTGTGCCGAAAATTTGTGAATATCAAAAAACATCGATATCTTTACTTTAATCGGTATCATTGATATATATCATATACATGCTCACTTCATTTCGGTGCTCACACAAACATGCTCACATCAGTCATCAAACATCAAGGTTATAGTGACCGGTTATATAAATAGTTTATTATAAATTATTATTAGATCACCTTAAGGTGGTAATTCTAGAATCAAATCTCTATACCTGAAAATTAAAATGGCCATGGTTATGATGGCAACCTCAAAATCTTATACTTTCGTATAAGACAGGTAGTAATAATTAGAAATATAATTTATTATTAACAGATCAAAAAGTTCAACAAAACATTTCAAAACAAGCAACTTACTGCCAATTATATGCCTAGATAAGGCTATATTGACTAGAATGAGAGACCTATGAGAGACTTTGAAATTTATTGACCGAATGTCAATCAGTACAGTGCCGTTCCATTAATTAACAAAACTAGCAATAGTTGCAAAATGTCAGTGTATTTTCTTTTCGAAAAATGTTACAAATATCATTTCACAATGAAAACATTCAATTATCAAACAAGCAGATCTTACAAGAGCCTAATTATATTATTTATAGTATTGTGATATTTTTGATAATAAAATTAATTAATGTAAAATAAATTATTATTGTTGATTAATTATTAACATAATGATAATGATTGGTAAATAATCGAAATAAGTTAATAATTAATTTATCCAAATCTAGTTTACAATTAGAAATTATATCGAATATCACTTCACGCTTTATCATAGACGTACGATAGCCAATTGAATTTATGTAATTCTGACTTACTTCTTGTAGTGATATTATGTAAAGGTTGTCTAAACCCTTTGTGATATATGTGTAGGGTCAATTTTGACACTGTGACATCTTTCATTATGTTATGTTCAGGAGTCTTCGTGATTGTGCCACATATATGACGCTGTGGTATTTTAATCGATCATATATGATACGCATTTCAATAAATATTTCGTTGGTGATAACTACAAATCAGCTTATTTCTGGATCAGAGAATGCAATCTGTTACGCATTGACCAAAAAGGTGGTTCAGAATACGAAAGATACTATATACTGACGAGAGCTCATTTTATTGTTGTAATAAATTTCAGTCACCAGAAATTCAAATAAAAAGAGTTTTAAAAAACGGTTATCCTATATCGATAATCCTTTTTGCTATAACTATGAATCCGATACTTGAGGCCATTAATATGGCAAATGTTACCCGGTTTATGATCGGGATCTCTCCTGTGCAGGTTCTAGCTTAAGTGTATGACATTGCTCTAATTGTGAATTTACCCAAATGACCTACAAAAATTAATTGATATTTCTATCAATACTTCCAATGAAATAGGATGTGACATTTCTGTTAACAACGAACTTGTTAAAAAGAACTGTAGCAAACGAATTTTTTGATGATAATAATGATCAAAGTCCCTATGAAATTATATAAAACTCTTATCTTTTTGGTTGGCATAAACTGAAAGTCTACAAGCTCTTCTTACATTTTCCCCTAGTTTTTCCATTTAGGACTAAGGAAATAAAGCCAAGTTCACTTTCTGATACTCAGAAAAATTTGAAGATAATGTCAATAATACTTGTCTATTGAGAAAGATTTTGAACTTTCCAAAATATTTAGGATTAGTTAATTTTATAAAAGTTCTGAAAATGGCGGAGATGGCTGTACAGATCTTCAGGACGAATATCATACACAGACAATTGTTTATTTTTTCATCTACTTACATCAACTTGTGAATACTCGAAAAAGATAAACACTTTCTCATTTTTATCAGTGTCCAATTCTTGAATTGGAATTAAAAATCAAACGGCCACTCAAGGTTTTGACTGGGTAAATGGAATGGAGACCAATAAAATCCATGGAGTTTGTAAAACACGTTTTCAACAATTGTGTACTTCGATTTCCTATTTTAATATAGTGCATAATGTTCAGATCTTTCTTAAAATTTTCAAAGGAAATACATCTATTCGTCTAACGACTTCTTTAACTTGCACACAAATACTATTACCAGCATTACGAAATTCTTTGTCCAGCAATTCTTCATTCAAGTCTTCAAGATTCTTAAAAAATGTGACATGAACAATAACAGTAATCTGCTTTGTATCTGCAACTAAACTCTGTCCATTAATGAACAAACTTGTTTTCCGAAGTGACTTGACGGAATTCGAATGGAAATCTGTACATTGCATTAGCACTAATACACTCTCAACCTTTGAAAAACCACAAAAAGACAGTGATAATTGAGTCTAAGATGTAAATCTAATGAAGCACATATTCTACAAACCTATAAAAATTCTATCACTACAATAAAATAGACACAATACTTGCCTAAAGAAAGTCGAAAATGAGCTCAGAAATCCCGAACTTTAAGTTGTTGTCAATCATAAGTATTCTCTTGTTTTAACTTCAAATGAACGCGTTGATCTTCTCGTTGTCAATACTGAGAAAAAAACCCATGAAATATTCAATTGACTCAGTTTCTAATTTTAAATTGATCGATAAATTATACTGAGAAAATGATATGCTTCCATTAGAAATACAAAAAGTAAAACAAGATTACAAAGTCGAACTATTCACCTGTATCTTTGAATCAATTAAGACAAAGACATCTGATATTCTTATACAAATTTGGGTCATTCAATATCGCATTAATAATCTGATGAAAGAATGTACAATAAGTACCATTGGACATTCTGCCGACAAAATTTGGTATTTTCATACCAATGGTATACTTCCAAATTTTGCTTAATTAACTTGTAAATAAAATCAAATAAAAAGTTATTTCATAGTTTTAATATAAATATTATAAACTTTGATTTAATACATATTATAAGCGTATAGAATAAAAATAATAATAGGAAACATAACGTCATGTCCAGAATCAGACATTCGTGAAAATATCAAATTTAAGTTGTTTTTTTCTTGGTAGTCTGATAGCTTGTAACCAGTTTCTGTGTTTCACTTGTAGTGCGCAGAGGTAAGATGGTATCTACTATGGTTTGAAGTAGCATCTCCAAATGCGACATCTTTAAAAGAAACATCTCCAAAAACAGCATCTTCGAATGCGGCATCTCCAAAAGCGGCATCCAAATTATTGTCATCGATGGGGTTATTTTGTAGCTCAGTTGCTGCCAGTGATAATGAGCACATAAATTATATCTTTCTGCTATCGTTGTAAAACTGTAACCTCGGTCTGTTAGGATTTTCAATAAATAATCGGTCAAATCTCTTCAAGCCAAAACGATTCTGCAAATTGCATAAGGCAGCGCTTAGTCTGTTGGACCCCCAGTTGCATCGAAAGAGAGAGCTACAGCAATAGATTTAAATTGAACAACGATATATTTATCGCAGCGTTCATTGTCAATTCTAATGAATCCGTAGCCATTCTTGGAATTACACCATTTAATGTGTCCAATTACTTGAGATTGATCCAATAATTCCAGAAAAAGAAACAAAACAAAGTATTCTAAATCAAAGTATACTCCAAATAACAATTCAATTTAACGAAAATTTAAAAATACAAAAATCCAAATGCGTTAAAACAATTGGCGGCAAATTAACCTAAAAATTGCCAAAAAAAAATCCAATCCATACTAAATTCCACCAGGAAATTTTGATTTATAAAAAATAAATTATATTCCCTATATCTTAATTGCAATAAATCTCAGTCTAAAAGAAAAGCTCGCGTCTGTGTGCGCACACCAATAATAATAATAATAATAATAATAATAATAATAATAATAATAATAATAATAATAATAATAATAATAATAATAATAATAATAATAATAATAATAATAATAATAATAATAATAATAATAATAATAATAATAATAATAATAATAATAATAATAATAATAATAATAATAATAATAATAATAACAATAATAATAATAATAATAATAATAATAATAATAATAATAATAATAATAATAATAATAATAATAATAATAATAATAATAATAATAATAATAATAATAATGATAATAATAATAATAATAAATAATAATAAAAAAATCATTTCAAAAATTTTCCCAAATTAAATATTGAATAAATTTAGTGTAAAATAATAGTTAAATTTCACCGAATATTTTTTATGCTGCTATTTTTAATAATAATAATAATAATAATAATAATAATAATAATAATAATAATAATAATAATAATAATAATAATAATAATAATAATAATAATAATAATAATAATAATAATAATAATAATAATAATAATAATAATAATAATAATAATAATAATAATAATAATAATAATAATAATAATAATAATAATAATAATAATAATAATAATAATAATAATGATAATAATAATAATAATAATAATAAATAATAAAAAAATCATTTCAAAAATTTTCCCAAATTAAATATTGAATAAATTTAGTGTAAAATAAAAATTAAATTTCACCGAATATTTTTTATGCTGCTATTTTTAATAATAATAATAATAATAATAATAATAATAATAATAATAATAATAATAATAATAATAATAATAATAATAATAATAATAATAATAATAAATAATAAAAAAATTATTTCAAAAATTTTCCCAAATTAAATATTGAATAAATTTAGTGTAAAATAATAATTAAATTTCTCCGAATATATTTTATGCTGCTATTTTTATAATTGAAAATTTCTGAATTATTTTCTACATTTTTTAACGTCATTTTTTGCAGTCGTTCACTCTCAGATTTATTGATAACATTATTTTTGATAGAAATTTCAAATTTTTGAATTAAATAAATTTTAATTTTTTTAAATTTAAATTAAATTAATTTTTTAACAAAATAGAATTTGCTTTCTCATTTCTCTAATTATATTTTATTAGTCATTTTCATTATAATTGCGCATTTCAAATGAAAATAGCTCATCCTCATATGAGAGTATCAAGCTATATTATTTCATAGGATAATTAATGCGTTGAATAAATGCTCGTGAGAGAAATATTTTTTTGAAATCCTTGCGTATCTGAGAATGGGAAAATTACTCACTCATCAATGGCGTTGCTACAAAATTTCTAGTTCAACAATTTCCCGGCTAACCCGTTCAACAACATATTATTTTTAGACATCTATTCTATTGCATCACGTGTGACCCCCATTTAGGGGTGAGCTAAAACCTTAGTGGAATGACTCACGGGAACATTTCCATGATCCAATCAACAGCGGCGTTTGTTATTTGATCCATTTGATTCATAGTCCAATATTTACATGATTGTATTTTTTTAAAAAAATAGAAAAGTCAACCGGAAATTAATAAATAAACATAGAATCGGTTTTCTTCGAATAAGGAATTAAAAAAAATTCAAATGCAAATCTGTGTTAAGAAAAGGAAAGAGAAGCGATTGTTAAATTTCTGGCGACATTGTGTTGGTGGAAGTCTTTTACTTATATTTTATTTAACCTTTAATTTCATTCGCGAAATTTTGAATATGAATGAGGAAATCGAGGAACTCATTTTCAGAATCTTTGAAACTATTGAATTTCTTGGAAAAGAGATTATCCAGAATTGAGAATAGGCGATAATCTGTTGGAAAATGTCCGATAATAAAGCTGGACGAAACAAAGTTTTGTGACCATCTTTCAACTATGTGCCTTCATCCAAACCTCATGAACACAAACAAAAGATATCCTAAAGGAAGAGCACTGAAGACATTTATCTTTAGATATTAAAGCTTTTATTTGTAAAAAACAAGAAATTTTTTATTTAATTTGGAATAAAATATTTTAAAAATTTTACCGAAATTACCGGTATTTTTTTTTAATTTACCGGCAAATTCGGAAATTAACATGGCCGGTAAAACCGGTAAACCGGTTAACCGTTTATCGGTAATGTAAGCCCAAATAGAATTTCTGCTATATCAATAGTAAGGGAGAAAAAAAATTTTCAATTTTTTTAATATTTTATATATTTTATCTCGTAGATCATTTAATCACGAGTTCAATGACACAAAAATACTTTGAAAAATAATGTAATAAAGTACAAGTGCAAAAAGTGCAAAAATATAAAATTAATACTTCTATATAAATGTAATATAGAATTTTGTAGGGAATTTTATGGCCGGTCTAGTGATGTAAAACATTATTTGAGAAATAGTCCTGCTTTTTGGGAAATTTAATAAAATTGAAAATAAATATTTCTTGATAAGATTTTTAAAATCAAACAAGGAATAGGTGGTTAAAATATGTTGAGTAGATAATTTGGAAATTATAAAATAATCAAGTGACCAGTATGAATCAACAAATATTTTGTCTTATTTGCATTAAAAAATATTTTTGCACATTACTTAAAAATCAATACTGTGACGTGACTGCATTCATCATAAAAATGAATTCAACTTGTAAATATCATTTGCACTTTATGCACAATTTTGCACTTAAAAATCAATAATACACTAAAACATAAATATTAGGATTATTGCTTCGTAACATGACATAAAAATAGGCTATTTGAGTAAATTTTGAGCATAGTTCTATCTTGTGAAATTTTTGTGAAGGAATCTTTATTGCCTTTAATGGAAATTTACAGGCATCATAGAGGAAATTGAATTCAATCCTCAAAGCAGTGTTTTCAGTAGGTTGGAGTGTAAATTCTTCTTTTTGCCTTTACTGAAGATTTTAAAATTCCTTGGGAAACGAATTCAGCTTATATTGAGTCTAATTGAACGGATTAGGAGTCCCGATTTGGTATGATTATCAAGCAAATGACGACTAATCAGGGAAATAAAATGGCCTTGTCAAACGATGTACAGTGTTTTTTTCTAATTTTTTCTTCGAATACGAATGACAATCGCCCTGTGCCGTTCAATATTAAAAGGTCATTTTTTCCAGGTGTCAAAATCGTCTAACAAATTGTAAATGAAGTAAAGATAACGTCCATATATTAAACAGTATCAAGACTCAAAAAATCTATTTTTCCTCGATTTGGCCAATTTTCGATGGAGATACGATAAAGTCGTGGTGACAAAAAGGGTTTGACTCACGAAAGTAAAATAAAATAAACAAAAGAAATCTTCAAAAATTTCAAAGCGCCAGTCTATACACTTCAAGCTATACATTGGAGATGTACATCACTCTTGGTTTAGGGAGATAAGATTTTCTCAAAGAATCAGAATACCCTTCGGAGGGTAAATTTTACACATGATCCATAATTTTGTATTTGATGTATGAATAAACCGATTTCTGAGTCAGATATGAAGATATGTGGTCACCAAACGTTTCATTCACAAAAAATACTATAAAAGAAAAATATGAACTGGAAAATGTAATTTTAAGCGTCCTTGCGATTTTATTCATTAGAACTTTGTCTGAGAATCTGTGAAAGTCAGCCCCGCCAAGTGTTACTATCTTTATGCGTGTTACTTTTGATAAAGGTGTCGGGTTTTTCGATTGGCATAAAATTTAAAATAAAATAATAGATATAAATTTTACGAGCTTTTCCTTGCAAGCATGTTGTAAAGTTGTCCATTATCCTATTTCAGTGATTTCCAAACTTACCTTTTAAAGAAAAATTAGCACTTCCTTTATTATTTCATAAAAATACCATGAGAAAAACCTTATTAATACAAAAAATGAAAAAATCAGTTGTCACAATAGTAATAAAGATTTATTATAAATATATAAACATATTCAAATTCAAAATTTATTTGTTTTTTAATGCAGTGAGTGCGCTTGTTTATTAGTCCAAAGTTTGCTAAATCTGGGCATTATTGAGGGATAGCTATGTGCATCTCTTTTTCTACTATTTGAGAGGCTCGATATAAAAATTTCATTGTAGCTAACGCAAAAAATACAGTTTCGCATTAATATGATGCCTTGAATTAGAGCAGTACTTGTATTGCTTTGCTTGACAAAGTATTATACAGGATAAACCAATAAGTTTTGTCCGGTAAAACATGTGGAAATTTAAAAACAGCAAAAATGTCAATCATCTGTGTCAGAGAGATGTTCAAAATATGCACCATTATGAAGGACACATCGGCGCCATCGATCAGGCAGTTTCCTGATTCCATCAGCGAAGAAGCTGTGTGGTTTACTGTCAAACCAAGTGTCTAGAACCACTTGAATTTCATCAGCTCCGTTGAAATTTCTTCCACAAATCGCAGATTTCAAAGGGGAAAACAAATAAAAATCGGGCGGTGCGAGGTCTGGGTAGTAAGGAGGGTGTGTCAGAACAGTAAAACCAATGTCACTAAGTTTGTACACAGATTTGGCTGTCGTATGGGGTCGTGCATTGTCGTGGAGATAGTGAATTTGATGAAACCCACTACCAAGAAGACGGCATCGTTTTTGTTGTATTGCCTTCACCAGATGAGACAGCTGTTCTCAGTAAACATCTGTAGTGATAGTAGTACCCTGCGGTAGAATATCCATCATAATCACACCTTTTCAGTCCCAAAAAACGGCCATAAGATGTTTCCTGGGTGAGAATGTGCGGCGAACTTCAACATCAGGGGCATCACCTGCTCCTTTAATAAGTGATTTTTTAAAAATTTTACAAATCTACAACATATATAGCATAGACACACAAAGTTGCAGACCTATACACTCATTACAGCATTGGAAAGCTGAGTATGAGCACCGGATAAAACTTATTAGTTTATCCTGTATTCTTCACTTCGATTTAATCCAAACTAAACTAGTGTTTTATATTATAATCAATAAAGAATTACTTTAATCAAATAAATGAATAAAAAAAATTTTAAATTATATTAAAATAAATAGGAGGAATTAAAATTTTAAAAACTCCATAAAATTTTTTTAGTGCCTCCCTTTGCTCTAATCCACGCCTTCAGTTTGGAAATCACTGAATTAATTCAAATGTTCCAAAGTTGAAAGGTCAATCTTCAAATTTTGAAGAAATATTCAAATAACTATTATTTTAAAATCAGTATTTAATTTTTGTATACTTTTGTCAGTGAACTTTGATCTTGAAGGCTTTAGAAATGGCCACGAGATTGATATAAATAATATAAAACTATTCATAATAGATACGCATTTTGAACATACATTCGGGAATGTAATAATGATCCCTATACAATTGCAATTAAAGAACATCGGTACTACCGAGTCAGTAGTACATATAAATAATAATTACTTAATATATAATAATATTTTCAAACGTTTTAAGTTTCATTTTGAAAAATTTAATTGTATAAAGTGAAAAAGGTGTCTGATTCAGCTTCATAAGTGAGTTCATAGATAAAATAATAAAATTTCTCACCGATGCAGTTGCTATACAAATTTCAGCACTGCATAGTATTAATAAAAATAATAATAATTATTATCATTATTATTTACTATTGATTATTATTATTATTAGAATTACTATTTTTAATAATAATAATAATAATAATATTATTATTATTATTATTATTATTATTATTATTATTATTATTATTATTATTATTATTATTATTTTTATTATTATTATTATGCTGGCATTATTATTTACAAACTTCAAACACAAAAATACAACTGACGAATAATATTACATAAATGAATTCTGATTAGTCAGCCGATATCCAATCAAATTCGGCTAAAAATTTTATTTAAAATAAATTTTTTCAAATCAAGTATTGATTGAATAGCTGTGTGTATTGCAGCACTAATGAGCTTCTTTGTTATGCATGCATATTGCAACAGAACTCAGCAAACTACAACTGATTTCAATTGTTTCTAATATATATTAATCCGCTGGATAAATAATTATCATCTATTGATTACATTATCAAGAACTAGCTGGAGAATTATGCTCAAATAAAACAACATCTGTGGATTATTTTGTCACACATTCATTCAGTTGTTTCATTTATCTCTCGAATTGTGTAATCAGTTTCCGATGAATTTCATGAATTTATTGCTCCTCATTCTCTGTCACATTATCGGTAAGTGGTTATTTTTTATTGTCAAATATTTTTTTGTGAACTTTAATTATTTTTACTGGGCTAAAGTGTTTGAATTCAAATTTGGAAATATTCTTGTCGTTATGGAAACGGAATAGGAATGTCCAATCGGATAAAAGGGAAATTTTTGCTGTTATGCTTTTAAAAAATATTATAAACTAGCTATTTTAAAAGAATGTTTATTTAATTAATTATTATTTTTTTTATTGTCATTATCGAATCTTGAAATTTTTTTCCCAAATGGCTTTCTGATAAATTTCCTATTGGAAGGGAGAATAATAAATCTTTATTCCAATTAAGAATTTCAGGGGCCCCTAAACTACCATTGACTGAACACCTTTTATATTATATATTTAATGTCATTTCACTTCATGTTGCGCTGGATTTGAGATTTTTCTAGCAATCCACTTTTGAAATTTTTAAATATTTTAAAAATTTATATTTTTAAAATATAAAAGAAAAAATAATAAATAATATGTCTTGATAATTTTAATATTAATGGCACAATTTTGTTCTTTTTTTATAATAATAATAATTTTTTATTATGATGTCACCTGTTAAAAAGATTATATGATGTGCTACTTAATAATAATAATAATAATAATAATAATAATAATAATAATTATAATAATAATATTAATAATAATAATAATAATATTAATAATAATATTAGTATTAATAATAATAATAATAATAATATTAATATTAATAATAATATTAGTATTAATAATAATAATAATAATAATAATAATAATAATAATAATATTAATAATAATATTAGTATTAATAATAATAATAATAATAATAATAATCAAAGAAGATCATCCAAACTTTTACTGTTTCCAGACATTTTTTGTTTTTGACATGCTGAAAGCCTCCTCCACTCCAAAAAAAAGTACGGACCTTCATCTCACGCTTTATTAGTTCTTCATAGTAAGATCAGATTTTTATATTGCCTAAACTAAAATCTAACTATTCTATAAAAATTATTTCGTTGTTTCAAGAATTTTTCATTAAATCGTTTGAGAACGACCTACTTTACTTCAAGGGAAGCCCAAGAATTCAAACTTTATTCTGATCTGTCTCTTAATTTTTTTTGTAGAGAAATTTCTAAATCAAATGCCTTTCATATGTAATCTATTCAGAACCAATTTTTAATCAAATTTAAATTTTAAATATTTTTATCATTTTAAATTTAACTTCAGCTTTTAGGATCAAAAATATATGAAATTTGTCAAAATAGAATGTTAGTGATCCCCAAATGAGGCTCACGTTAAAAAAAGAATTAATAATAGTAAAAAAGAATTATTAATGTTAAATCTATTTATAAGTTAAGGCTATTTTAGATTGTTTTTATCAAAATTATAGTAACAATTTTATTATTTTAATAATAACCAATACATTTTTATCAAATAAATTGAATTTTATTTGCATTACCTACATGCACGTCCAACTCCGGACCGGGGGGGGAGTTCTTAAAAGAGATTTATCATAGGGTCCAGTAATTTTAAAACTTAACAGATAATTTTTTAAATTTTAAAACAAAAATATCACAGTTAATTAAGGCCTCTCAAAACAAATTTATTTAAATTTAAAATAATTAATAATGCTTGTAACCACAAATAATGAATTCTAATTTTTTTTATTTCACAATTTCAAAAAATATCAAAATTCGTTAGCGGACGGAGTAAGCTGTCGCAGACAAACTTACAAATTCACAAATGCAGTGGTGTATTGGAATTTGGAGGCGGTCAGATAAAAACGTCATCAATCTGTGCGGTTTGAATTCGGTAATTGTAAATTTGGGATAGAAAAAATATGTTTAAATGACTAGAAAGCTTTATGTATCTATTTAAAAAAAAAATTATTTAGTATTTGTTTGCAAGATATAATAACCGATATGATTACTGATAATTCTGAAAATCTGCTGGAAAAAATGTTTTCAAAGAATTATTGAATCATATTCCCCTTTGTATTGGTAATAATGACGCACACGTTTAAGATTAACAATAAAATAATCTAAGTGCTTCTTCTTACTTTTGCTTTTTACAGAATCCTTCTGCCACATATGATTACTTAGCTACAGGTATCTTACTTGGACACGGTTTTTACGGGTACCCTGTATTAAATATTAATGTAAAACAAAATATAACTAGGAAATATTATATCAGAATGTTTTGGAAAAAACTAATTTCCTAATTTTAATTCCCAATCAAAAAATTTACAAGTGACAATACCAGAAAAAAAAAGAACCGGAATTCCAAATGAAATTTGATTATATTTTTTTCATTGAATATTTTTTTTACTTCCTAAGAATTTCTTTAAAATTTTAGATAAGAATTTTTAATTTTTAAAATAATATTTAATTTTTTGTAATGTTTATTAAAAATTGATCATCAAAATGTCTTGGTACTTTGAATTTGAATAAATTTCAAAGCTAGGCAATGAAAAGGTATGTAAAACTTTAAAATAGTATTATTTGTATATTAACCATTCTTAATTCGGTTGCCTACATCAATTTTTTGGACATAATTCTTTGTAGGTTATTAATAAAGGAAGATAAAAAAAACAATAAAAAAAGAAAAAATGTGAAAATCAATAAATTTTAATTAATGACTTCCACGATATTTAGAAAATTTCTCTTTGAGCAACTGAAATTATGGCTTTGCCTTTATTGTTAGATCACATAGTAAATCGGGTTCAGGATTGAGCTTATTTTTTGTTTTGTTTAAATTGTTACAGATTTGTAAAACTCGATTTCACACAAAAGGCAATAAAATATTTTTATATCAAACATTTCAGATCTCCAAAGTCATCTGTGACCTCACTTGAGATCGCGGTTCATACTTTTTGGATCACTCTTTAGGATGACCATAACATTTTTGGTGCATTTAACTAAAATTCAAAATCTTATTGATAAAATAGAATATTATCATAATTGTGAAAGTATTGATTTTCTAACATTTATGTGAAAATAAAAATAATTTTTGATCAATCACTTGATATTCGATATGAAGTTCACTCCGAAAAGACTTTAACCTGTGGTATACCTTATTTTTTAAATAATTTTTTATTTAAACCCTTCATAACTACTGAATCAACGACGCTCACAGAAATTGTAAAATAATTGTAAAATTAATTGACTAATACCAAATTTCTTTAAATAAGAACTCTGACATATAAAAATATGGCGTTTATTTCTCTATTTTTGAAATTTTTTACTTATATTAAAATCGTCATTTTAACCCCTTAACACACATGCCCAAGCGTTACTCGGGTAAGTGTTACTGGCAAATTTGTGCATGCCCGAGAGGGACTCGGGTTTACGAAATATAAAGTTTTGTTTACGATTCACTAACAATTATATCTCGGGCAGTGTAATAAATATATAGACATAGGCGTATATATTAATTATAAATAATAAAAAAATGATTTATTTTTGCCGTTGTAAAGAAAAAAACGTGAGTTAAGGGGTTAAAGACATTAGTGAGGATCACTATTTCATTTTATACACTTTAATTATGCAGAAAATAAATTATAATTACCAATAAAATTAGACTTTATTTTTAAAATTTATATTTAATAGATAAAATTAAATAAAAAAACAATGCTACTAAACCTGGGGCTGTATTGTCATCAATAGACCACAGAGCAAAACCCCATATTAAAATTTAATATCTAAATGAAGAATCCTTGAATAATAATAAATATAATAATAAAAATAATAATAATAATAATAATAATAATAATAATAATAATAATAATAATAATAATAATATTTTGTACAAATGAAAAAGAATTAATGAAGAAAAATGACAATATATCAGTACTATCTGAATCAGGAGTGAGCAACCTTTTTAACCCACGGGCCAATTTAAATTTTAAAATTTTGTGGCGGGCCGCACTCATTAATAATTTACAAAGTTTTATGTATACTAATAAACATTATAATATATAAATACAAAAAAAAATGCTTGGCGGGCCGCAAAAAAAATTTTCGTGGGTCGCGGGTTGCTCATCCCTGATCTGAATGAAGTCACATTTTGTCAGGTGCGTATTGTAACTGCTTACGTCAATATCGAGTAATGTAGCGTTCAGTGTTTACTGGTTTTCCCTCTTGTGGTAGCTCATGGAGGAATTAGATCTAAAATTTTGGTAAAATATGCGGCCACAGACAAATTTTGGGCATAAAATGATTCTACAGATGAAATATGGCTGATAAATCCAAAGCAAATGTTTCACTAATTATTTATAATTTACAAAAAAAATGTAAAAATATAAAAATTTCAATGGTAAAGGAAAACCGAAACTCCAATCCAGTCAAAATTTATCCCCGAAATTGACATAGTTGTTCCGATTGTTGATAACCTGGCAGAAAATCAGGACCAGATTTAGATCTTTGGCTGTCATTGTAAAATTTACTGATATCTATTGTCAAATTGGTTTGATAACTGCAAATGCGATGTTTAGCATGGCAACAAATACTAGCAACATATAATAGTAATAATAATAATAATAATAATAATAATAATAATAATAATAATAATAATAATAATAATAATAATAATAATAATAATAATCATTATTATTTTAAATATAATTATTATTAGCGAACGGTGAATCCTGGTAGCAGAATAAATTAAAATATCAGATAAGTAAATAATAATAAAGATAATAATAATATTATTAAATATTATTATTAGTATTATTATTATTATTGTTATTAATTTTTATTATTAAATATTATTAATGTTATTATTATTAATGTTATTATTATTATTATTATTATTATTATTATTATTATTATTATTATTATTGTTATTTTTATTATTATTATTATTATTATTATTATTATTAATTAATATTATTAAATATTATTATTAGTATTATTATTATTATTGTTATTAATTATTATTATTAAATGTTATTATTATTATTATTATTATTATTATTATTATTATTATTATTATTATTATTATTAATTAATATTATAAATATTATTATTAGTATCATTATTATTATTATTGTTATTAATTTTTATTATTAAATATTATTAATGTTATTATCATTATTATTATTATTATTATTATTATTATTATTATTATTATTATTATTATTATTATTAATTAATATTATTACATATTATTATTATTATTATTATTATTATTATTATGGTTATTAATTTTTATTATTAAATATTATTAATGTTATCATTATTATTATTATTATTATTATTATTATTATTATTTTTATTATTATTATTATTATTAATTAATATTATTAAATATTATTATTAGTATTATTATTATTATTGTTATTAATTATTATTATTAAATGTTATTAATGTTATTATTATTATTATTATTATTATTGTTATTAATTTTTATTATTAAATATTATTAATGTTATTATCATTATTATTATTATTAATCATTAATTAATATTATTATTAGTATTATTATTATTATTGTTATTAATTATTATTATTAAATATTATTAATGTTATTATTATTATTATTATTTTTATTATTATTATTATTATTATTATTATTATTATTATTATTATTATTATTATTATTATTATTATTATTATAAACATAAATTATTGTTATCATTATCATTATTATTGTTATTCGTTTTATTTTTATTGGTTTCATTTTTTATTTGTCTCATAATTTACGGACAAATTCAGCTAAATTTCATTTAATTTTTATCTATAAATCTTACAACTGCAACGGATTATGTGAAAATATGAAACCATTTTTTGTTTATAAAAATAACCATATCGGTCTCTCAGTTGAGAAATAAAAAGAATTTCTACATTTTTTAACATTGGATGATATTTAATTCGAGTAAAACTTGAAATTGTTAATTTGTTTGAGAAAGTTTTCTTTTATTTTTATCACCTGGTGACAAGTCTGTTTAAGCTATAAGGTTTATTTATAACTATTTACGTCAAAAAATTATAGAAAGATGTGTGCAGGGTTTTCAATTTACTTATCTTTTTGGTTTTTAATTGTTTCAAATTTTTCAAATTTAAAAAAAAATTTTAATTTAAATTTAAAAAATTTTGAATTAATTAACCAAAAAAATAAACATAAATATTAGTTAACTAACACTAAATAAAGATTGCCCCGAAACTTTGCGATTATATTTTAGAATTTAATTTGTCTAATATGATTTTGTGACAAATTTGAGAAAATATAATTAAAAATTGTACGGTTAATTTTCTTGAATTTTACAATTCAAAAAAATTGATTTCATAAGATCTTGGTGCTGTTGAAATTATTTCAGAAAATCTTTTTTTAAAGAATCATACTGATTACGGATGAGATTCAAAAGCATATGGCACCAATTTTCTTTCTTTTTCACTTTATATATCTTCTAAAAATCGCCTTATTAATAGAAAATCTTTTCCGAATGTTTTACACATGTTACTTCTTAGGTAAAATTCATAACAAAATGAGAAAAAATAGTTTAATAAGTTAACACTATTTTTTAACTGTGCTCGATTGCAATTGGCTAGATTAGATGCGCATCATTTACATGCATTGACATGGCACATTTTTTATCACATACTATCGACTTGCACCTGTTTATAATGTTTTTAATTTTTATCAAGTAATTCATGAATCGCAACAAAATAAATATTGTAATGTTCAAATTGGTATAAAAATGGAACCGAGGTAACCAATTCTCTCATATGACTGTAGATCATATATTTAGTTATGAAAATACTGATGTTTTTGTTCATTGAAATGATAACAAACATTTTTTCTCTATCACAACACTTTCTAACTTTTTACGTTACATTTTATTATCAAATGTACAATCTGTGCTATTCGAGTGCAGCACCGCTGCAGTTCTAATGCATCCTCAAATGGGGTCACAATAAAATGCAGTTGACAAATAAAATCTGAATATAAAAATTTACCAAAACTCCAACTGTCGTACTTTTATGTGGCAGATTGAATATTTTAATGCTTGATGGATGTTATGGAATAATTGATGAGTTGACTGAATATTTCCACCAGCTCCATTCCACATCCACATCCTCCCGGTCACAGGAATTTTGTGAATGTCAATTGTCCATATGTTGAATATTTTATTAATTTATTTGCTTCACCACGTGCACTTATGGGGAGGTTGAATCGATGTTTGGCACATTGAAATCAATACTATTCTCATAAAAATCAAATTTCGGTCACTTTTTTACTATTATTATTTTTTACTGTTCGTTTAATCTTTTGAAATTTTTCATTTTTACAATAAAATAATACTCGATTATAAAAAGAAATTTCTTTACACTAAAAATAAAAATTTTGATTCCATAATATTGAAAATATTTTTATATTTTTATTGTATTGAATGTGAAGAAATTACAAACTGTTACATGTAATCAATGTTTATTTTTGATCAATATCTGTATGGAATAATCAATATAAAATATGTGAAATATTCCATTCCATGTGCATCGGTGAACATTTATTTATTTTGTCTTTCTTTGACTTTCATGGTTTATTAAAATAAAAAAAAATGGTAGCATTATGCCACAAATCTATTATTTTCTTAACAAAAAAATGATTTCAATGAATGACAATTTAAAGACTTGTATACGTATAATTCACTTTGATAACTCGGTATTATTGGATGGCATTATTTATTCTCAGCTACCATAAACACAACTTTTGGATCGTATATTGTAAATTGAATTTATCTGAAATAAACTAGCTGAATTTTTTATTTACTTATAGTAATGAGACACTAATTTTGTAAAATAAATATTGTAATTAGCGTTATTTATTAACATGATCATGCAATGTTAATTTATTATTTATCATACTACACCTTTATATCAGTAAAATAATTTTTAAATAATTAAATTATTTATTGAATAATTTCACTCAGTAAAATCTGTTTTCTATTTATTTCTAATTTATTAGTATTTTTATCGATTTCTTTATCTTCATTACAGACTATAGATCAATATTTTAATTTATTTAACACCAAATGTATCCCGATCCAGTGATAGCTAAATCTTCCTGATTTTATGTTACCCTTACTTTTTTACGTGTACACTAATATTACATAAGGGTAAACATCCTTGATTTCATTACTTTATTCTCTTGGAATATTATCTTCAAAGAAGCAAGAATAGGTTAGATATAATGGAGTGCTCACCTTAAACATTGCTCTGGATATTGAAATGGTGATTATTATTACTTTATTATTATTATTATTTTGATTATTATTCACTTTGTTATTATTAACATTAATAAAGATGAAAGAACTAAAATTCAATTAGTAATGATGCCGCCGAGTAAAATTTATTTCTAAGTAAATATAATCTGAATGACTATTAAGGTTAATTTTTAAAATATAAAGTGTATTAATAATATTTCCAAAAATCGGATAATTTTCCCGGTGTGTGTATGTGTGAGTTGAGAATTTTTATTATTTTCCTATCATTGACGTTATTGAATTACGTAAACAATTTGTTATGTCACAAGTTTATCGTGACAAAACAAATTTGTTTAGTTAACGTGTAATGTAACTATTGTCTCAAATCATCATTTCTACTGGTATTTCTAGAGTAATTTATTTGTCTTACTGAAATTGTGTCGTAAGTTTTTATCTATTTATTTCTTTGCCGTTGTTTTCAAATTTTAATTTTATAAATTATTACCTCGGTGAATTGATAGGATTCTATTTGGAAAGTATATGAATTATAACTATATAAAAAGAAAAATATCAATGTCATTTTTAGGATATTTTTGTTGATTTATTTTTGTTGAGCTGTAAAAATCGTCGAAGTCTTTCTTTTATTTGTTGCACATTTCCGAATCCCGGGGTTATATACCATGAGAAGGGTTAAATCATCAGTCAATAAACCAAAGCTACGTACTGACCTTCATTTAAGCCATTTTCTGAATAACATGTGTTACATGTAACCACCCGGTATATGTTCTTTTGAAAATAAACATTTTATTGTTTTTGATAGGAGCATTTCTCTACGAATAATATATCGGTTCCATATTATCGTAGAAAATTAATTTATTAACTTTTGTCTCTTTGATCAAAACCTTTTCCTAGCGTCCTTGAACTCTCTGACCGTTTTTCAGAGAATATCATAATGTCAGTGAAAACTGAAACATTAAAAATTAAATTTGAATTAAAAATACTTTTTTTTAAAAGTATGAAAGATTAGCCTAATTTTAAAAATTTTTAGTATTAAATTTTTTAAAAGATTTTGTAATAAATAAAATGAAAACGTTTTTTAATAGAATAATTAAATATTTGATAATTCATTAGTAAATAAATTAATGAAATTTATCATAAAATCAATATTGCCACAACATAAATTAAATGTAGGGTTTTGAGTTGTTACCCCCCTCCCCCATATCCTCCTCCTCCTTTTTAGTTAGACGTCATTTAAACAATTTAAAAATTTGATTTCAAAAATGAAAGTTTGACAAAAGATTTTTGCACTGTTAAAATTAAATTCATAAAGCAATTTTATCTACTTTTGCAATGTTATTTTATTTTCAAAATTTCTCTTCATTTTTTAGCAATTTTCTTCTAATGTCAGTGAAAACCTTTTTTCCTTTTCACCATTGATATATTGATATCATGCTCTATATTACATAACAATGATAACTTATTCATATAAATAAAAGAAACTAATTTTTTAAAAATATTATTTTTTTAATATATTTACACGAGTTCGATAGCATGCCCGATTTACAGTAATATTATTAAGCACACTAAGACACGAAGAGTTCAAAAATTATCAGCAACGTATTATTACTTATGAAGTTTTGATTATAAAATCTTTTAACCCAAAAATCAACATGCAAAATGCACTTTGAAAGTGTTTGACTAATTTTATTGGATTCCGCACGTGTAATTACGTAATTACTAATAAACCTAAGGGGATTGGTATTCGTATAAAAAAATCAGATATCTTAGACAAATTTGGCCAGTTTTGCATACTACATCAGAGGAGTGCAACAGAACTGGGAAATTTTATGATTATAATATTTAAAGACTACTGTCAATTGAAGTCAAACACAGTCAACAACCATTGCTACCATCAATATATAAGGAGGGGTGGTCATTTGATATTGAGTGCTGTCAGTCAGCCATCATTTGAGTTTGCAATTCTATCAAGTTGAGTAAAGCTATTATTGTGTGAATTGTTATTTTGATATTGAAGGACACATGGGAGTCGGCTTAATTATAACTAACAATAATTTTTAGTCAACTGTGTAAAGATGATGATGATGATAATAATATTAATAATAATAATAATAATAATTATAGTAATGATAATAACAATAAGAAGAATAATTAAAATAATATCTGATCCTGGTACGAATAAACAGACCTTTTGATTATTTAATTTTATTCAATTAAACAATGCGCCTTTCTACTATTACCGCTGACTCTTGTTTTAATCAACTGCTAATTTATGGAAATATTTAATTATTCAGTTTGTTGGAAAATTCCGAATAATTTAATAAATATTCAAATGAGTTTTGATTGATTGAGGAGAGTGACAGAATTGATAAAAGTAAAGAAATTGGAAAAATTTACACTTGATATTTAGATGAACTGAAGTGGAACGGTTTTGAGAAAAAAAGATATTTCTTATTATTTAATTAATTTTAAATATTTTCAATTAATACTTGTTTGCTTTGCATCAGTTAGAGAGTTAATTTATTGTTTGAAAAACTTGTAATTAATTAATAAATATAATGCATATTGTAATCCGCAAACCATTTGACAATAAGAATATCGCAAATCTTCATTTTTAATACTTTTTCCTATTTTACTTATTTTATATCTTTAATTTTTTTGCAAAATTTTTATTTAAAGTTTTTTTTTATAAGATAAAAGTACTGTTTTAAAAAATTAAGCCAAATCATATATAGCAAAGTAAATTCTAAAATGAAGCCCTTTATTATTTATTTAATTTAAATTATTTTTTAAAATTTAATTCAATTACAGGATTCTAAATAATTTATATTTTTTCAAAAAAAAATAGGCACAATTTATCATTAAAAAATTCAAAAATTGATTACTAATTATTTTATTTATACAAAAATATGGCATTTGAATAGATATTTAAAGAAAGAAAAAATTATTTTTTTAATCTTTAAAAATAGACATATTTTTACGATTATAAAATAATCCTTTTCGATTTCAATTTAAGTTGAAAGAGATATATAGTTAATATATATTTTGCAACAAGGGCTTATCTTATTATTTAATTGTATAACATTTTAATTTATGCTGCTAACAATAAATTACCGTTTTATACCTAATTATTATTATTATTATTATTATTATTATTATTATTATTATTATTATTATTATTATTATTATTATTATTATTATTATTATTATTATTATTATTAATTGGTTAATTGAAAGCACTTTTTATTATTTTCTAATGTACATTTATATCTGACTTAAAAGTCATAAAAATCTGAAAATAAAGACAACCAAAAAAACAACCAATAAGTCATGGTGCAAAACTAATCAAATAGTCAAGTTTGACAAATATGAAATGGAAGAAAGTTTTCTTGAGCACGTTTTTTATTATTCATTTTCATTCGCAGACTTTTAATTTGTTTTATTTACTTTGACTCAATTGCAATGTTTAATTTCAGTGATTATTTCAATATGCAAACGGGTTGTCAATCATTTCAATAGTAAACATTTTTTGTTTTGTAATTTTATCCCAAATTAACTAGTAATTCAATGTTTTCTCTTATTCACAAAACTGGAATTTATGAATGAAAATTGTAAAAAAAACTAATTACAAAAATAGTTGACAGAAAAATTTCAAGTGACAAAAGTAGTGAAATCCCAAAAGTTACATTTTCATATTGAAAGGATTTTCGGAATGAAAATGTTCAAACCTTCAATTTTCCTAGATACTGCTTTAAAAATAAATATCGAATGTATTATTTCAATTCATTTATAATTACATTGATATAAATAAAACAAAGTTGGGAAAATTTTATATAATTTTTATTTTTTTCATTCATTATTTAATATCAGAACAAACTAAATTATGATTATTATGATTATTTCTCGTATTTTCGCACAACACATTTGATAAATGTAAATAACTAACACGTGATAAAGGCCGTCCGGAAATTTGTGGTTGTCCTCAATAATTGTATTGATCTATAATAGGAACACAAACATCATTTCGTCATTTGGAGACTCAGACAATTTGTTTTATTAAAGCTCAATTTTAAAATTTCTCCAAAAATTTTTAGTAAATAAATTTGGTTATTTAAAGAAATTACTTCCAACTTTTTTTGCATAATACTCATCCTAGCTGGAAAATACCTTCAAATTTGAGACAAACTGCAATTATTGACAGGCTTACTATTCACAATACCGAATATACTTAATAAACTTTCTCCTTGATATTTTTATGTTTATGTTATCACGTGTTTGTTATTTTTTCCTTTTTTTAGAAAACTATTTCCTTAACGCCCATTTTTATTGTTCTTTGGTGATCAGAATAACATGATTTTCTCTATCTTTCCACTGTCTGGCCTTAGGCCTAAAACTTTTAATAATCATGCATTTTAATTAATTTAAATATTTAATTATTTTTATTTGTTGCCTAAATGTCAATTTAATGATTGATTTATTGTCCACCCTAATATGTGATAATTAATTGTTGTTTTCAATATTTTTTAATTAACTAATCAATTTTATATTCAGTAATAGAAATCCACTGTATGTGTGAAACTGATAATGTAAGCAGCCAAGTTTGAGAGATAATTTTAAATAAAAACAATTAAAGTTAAAAATTAAAACAAAAATACAAAGTCTTCATTCTGAAGCATTTTTCGTCAGAAACACACAATTCTTTCATCAACATTCAGCTGAAATAGAATCACTATTTTTATGTTTCATTTTCTCTCTCCCCTTTTTAAAAATAAATTATCATCCAATCAAATTAATTTAAAATTTAAAATAAAAAAGACTTCTTCATATTTGCAAAAATAGATCAATAAAATAAATTTTACCCACTGAAAAGACAATGAAGAAAATCTGTTTTAAAAAGAAAAACCATTGAAAAAAAGCATTGAAAAAAAATTAATGTTTGACTTAAAAAAAAATAACTATATTTCATATATTGTAAAATGTATTTTTAATTAAATTAATATTTAAAGATTTTAAATACTGCGCTAGTACTATTTTAGTAAAATTTAATACTTTTGCCATGAATAAAGAAATGCTCTTTTTCTTGAAACTTTGATTAAAAAATAAAAAGTAGTTCTTTGAATTTATAGATCATTTATATTTATAAATGTAATTTGAAATTATCACTGATATAGATCGACAAATTTTATTATTATTATTATTATTATTATTATTACTATTATTATTATTATTATTATTATTATTATTATTATTATTATTATTATTATTGATATAATGATTTAGTGCTCCATTATTTTTACCCGAAATTCTCACGGGATTCCCATTTTTAAATATAAATAAATTAATGAGAGAATACAAGAATGGTTGTTTTATTTTATTGATATTTATAATAATTTAATTAAAAAAATTATCTTTAAAACAGAAAAAAAATTGTTTCATGTTTAAAAATAAAAATTAACATTTGTATAGAAGATTTATTTTTATTAAATTATTATTATTTTTTTGTAGAAGTATTTCTCATGCAAGATTTGCTACGGTTACCATAGAAACTCATTAGTCATCATATAAACAAATGTGTATTGTAAAAAAACTTATAATTGGATTTAGAAATACGTTAATTATTTTATAAAATTTATCAAAGACTTTATTTTATTGCTATTATTATTATTATTATTATTATTATTATTATTATTATTTTTATTATTATTATTATTATTATTATTATTATTATTATTATAAACAGACATTTTTTCAAAATATATTAAATTTTGTAATATTTGTAGTAAGCCACTCGAATTCCAGTCGTGTGAACTTGGAGGTTTCTGTAAGTCATAACAAAATGACTCTCAGATGCATTGTTCAAAATTATGAAAGTAAATTCATGATATTTCTTGCCTGTCCACTTGGGGCCGTGTGTAAAGAAAATTGCAAGAAAACTTGTCTAGATTCTCAATCCGATAAGAAGTGCCTAAGTGATAAAATGATCCAATGTAAAGATAAAGGATTTATCCAAAACACTGATACATATGTAATTGAATATGTGATTGATGGGACAAATCCTATTAACAATGGTTTATGGCATTGCTCATTCGGGGGAGAAAATTCGTCACCCGTCACAGTAGAAGCACAGACAATAACTCTCAATAAATCTTCTGCTTCACCGAAGCCGACAACAAATAAGAAGACTATCAAAACCTCAAGTTTGTATTCATAATGCTTTTTTAGCTTTTGTTTAATTAAAATAAAAATTTTGTGCAAATCAATAATTTATTTGATTTTTGTTTACTTTATCAATCAATATTTCATTTTATATTTAAGATGACATTTCATTTAGTATTATTCAACTGTTTGGAAAAGGCAGTGATGAAAATTTGTGTTAAAAATAATACCAAATATTGATCGACAGTTTGAAAAGAAATAAAAAAAGTACAGAGAATTAAAAATAAAAATACATCGATAAAGTAAAAGAAAGTATTATAATAAATTTTTTGTTTATTTTGAATTTTACTAAATAGTAAACAACAATATATTGGATTGAATGATAAATTTATTTTTCATAAAATGTTATTATTCGAATCAAAAACCTTTTATACCTACCATTCTTGGCCACAATTAGTTGTACTTCGTCTGGTAACTTGTCTCTCCCATTCAGATAGATTTCTTCCAGTAGATTACACAAGGAGAATTATTAAAGGATAATGGTATATGGGTTAAAATAGACCAATTGATCTCCAAAATATTTACGGTAACGTAACAATGATATATAAAAAGTAATATCATACAATATTCACCTGACCCCATGATATACAGAGTATTCTCTATCTCTCGTGGATATTAACTTATGGACCATGTTGTAAAGGCTCATTTGCCTTTCGCGTATGACATCCTTGTATTAATTCAGTTTCCTCTCACTGATATTAATTTTATCTTGAAACGAATCTGGTCAGTATTGAAAAGAAGCCGTGAATGAATCCCATCCTTCTAGCCTTCTGACAAAATGACCGCAAATCTTGATGCTGTTCTGTTAATTATCAAGTATTTCAGTGAAATTTTGGTTTTACAAATGTTTGCAAGACCTTGTTAATCTTTAGACGAAAGTTTTACTTACAAAATTCGTACTACTGATCAGTAGCAAATCTTGTTTTCCCCATTCATATTGTAAATTTTTATCTTATTTCCGATAGTAACTCTTTTTAATTGGCTTATAAAATTATTTTTTAAAATTATATTTATATAAATGATTTTTCTATTGACAAATTTTTTTTATTTTTTAAAAATCAACCCCAACATGCAAAATCCAAAATTTAGCAAAAATATTTAAAACTATTTAACAACATTAAAAATTTATTTTTTCAAATTTTAATAATGGCAATTTAATTTTTCAAATATTTAAGAAATTTGTATAAATCTATGTATGTTTTGAAATGATTTGTGGGATGGAAAAGTTCAATTAGAGAGTAAGCAGAAATATTTCATATTTCATATTATGAATAACCACTGCGGAAATTGGCTTACATAGTTATTTATTTAAATTTTATTTTACAAATGGTTCGAAAATTTTTTATCTAATGTTATTATTATTATTATTATTATTATTATTATTATTATTATTATTATTATTATTATATATTATTATTATTATTTTTACATCTTTGTCATTTTCAGCAAGAAGTTCGACAACTCATATTAATCAAAAACCGGGAAGGTCACCGTTTTTTGGTAAGTTTTTTATATTAATCATATTAACATATTTTAATTGTACGATATCTTAATTTTTATCAAAACTGGTACTGTAAAAAAAAACTTTAATCAAACTTCTTGATTGATATTCTCAAAAGTTAAGTTGAGAAAATCATAAAATTGTACATTTTTTATTTTCTTTAACTTGTAATTTGAGTGAAATGAAATAAAGCAAATGACTGCCATGACCCGTTGAGGAGAAGGTTGAAATTCAATGAAAGGCGGGCCATAGTTCACTATTGATTAAAATTAAATTAAAAGATTTATTGAATTTAATAATAGTTATTTGAATTAATATTATAGTCACTTCGGTTTATCGGTACGTAAAAATGATAATATAATCCTGATGATTTATTATCTGGTTCAAAAATCTCAACATTATATAATATATTTAGAGAAGAAAATTGTAATAATTTTAATTTGTTTAAATTTGTGTTTTACCCGAGTTTTACCGTGCTCCTTTCAGAGTCTAACTTGTGCCATTTAAGTAAATTTGATGGCCCTTTATTTATATTTTATACTGATTTCAATTGTTTCTCAAGTAGAGACGTTATTTTCTTTCTTTTATTCCAGGGGTTCTCGAAGTGTGGTCCGCGGACCCCTGGGGGCCCGCGTAACATATGCTCTTTAGATATTTATTTTTTGTTTGATGAAAACTGTTATTTTAAAACATAAGAGAAACTTAAGAAAAGGTAAATTATTTTTCTTTTGAAAAAAATAATGATAAAATCAGCTTCAAATTTTCTCAACGCTCAACGCCCATATTTATCAGGGTTCCGCCTATGATTTTTAAGTGTAGTCGTAGAACTTAAATTTTATTTTATTTTTGAAAGTTTTTGAACTTGCAACCCCAGCTGCGCCACTGACCAGGGTCCGTAAAATTTTAGACAACACATAAAGGGTCGGCGATAAAATTAATTTGGGAACTCATGTTTTATTCCGTTAGTCATTTAGGGGTTAATTAAATTTTCTTACAGCAATATTTAGCTTTGATAACATATTAAAATACATTGTTCTTACAATTTATATCTTTATTAATTTTATTATTTTATATGGGAACATATTTTTTGTGACACGATAAATAGTCTAGCATTAAACAATATATACATATTGTTTAATGGTAGATTTATGAGTTCCACATGTAATTGTTTACTTAGAAAGATTTTTCTGATTTTTCAGCAAAAATAAACAAATCAAAAAATAATTTTCCTGAAAATTGAAAGTCATTTACAATTATAAAAACCGTTAAGTACTTGAAAAAAATTGTTATTTTAAAAAGTGTAACAAACGGTCAATTTTGCAAAAATATGTTTTTAAATTTTATTGCACTTATAATTTCAATGTTATTTTCCTCAGGTAACATCTTAACAAAATCCGAATTCATCATTAGCGTGATCGGACTGCTGGCTGTGTCTCTTATTTTCAATATTATCTTTTGCGCTCGATTAGTGTGTGACAAATGTCAATTAAAAAGTTTGTTTTAATACATAATTCATTTATATTTATTTGTTTATTTTATAATAATAATAATAATAATAATTATTATTATTATAATTATTATTATTATTATTATTATTATTATTATTATTATTATTATTCACTTATCTGTCATATTACTTTTTTCCTGCTACCAAGGAATCACCGTTTTATATTATTTTTATTATTATTATTATTATTAATAATAAAATCACGAGAAAGCCAAATAAAATAAATATATTTAAAGAAAATTATCCTCATAATCAGTCTGCCATCATAATCTTTGTAAAATGTTATATACGAACACAATAATAAAGTAATAGTTACGATTTAATGATTTAATTAAATAATCTCAATAAATTTGTTGCTAATTAAATTTTTATTTTAGGGGATTGTGATTTAATCACCAATGCCTCACATTATTATTATTATTAATAAATAATTAGATAAATTTGGCAACGGTTTAATTAAAAGATAACGCTAATAAAAGACTCTTCGTACGATATATTTGACAGCATAACTGTCATCTTCAGGTACACAAAAAAAATTGTTTAAATTATAAGTTAATTCATAATATTTTTATTTTGTTTTGTGTACCTGAATATGACAGTTATGCTGTCAAATATATCGTATGAATAGTTATTTATTGGCGTTATCTTTTTATTATTATTATTATTATTATTATTATTATTATTATTATTAATTTTTGTAAAATAGGGTAGATAATTTTATTCAGCATGCTTTAAACGTATAACTGCAATAAGCCTATGAAACAATAATGAAATATAGCTTGACTCATTGTTATTGGCAAGTTAATTCGAAAAAAAGAGGAAGAAAGTAAATTTCAACGAATTGATTGAGTGATGGAATGACATCGTATGCGATCAGATTTAAGGAGATCTTGATCATTAGCACACTTGATGCCAATCGATTCGTAGAAATGTGCCATAGAGATTAATTGCAATGTTTACATCCCACACATGGAATAATCGCGATGATTTATCGCACCAAATTGCAGTGGTTATTGACATTGTCAGATATTCACAGTGCGCACCCAGATGTTATTGTAGAATTATTATTATTATTATTATATAATTATTATTGAAAAACTAAATAAAATATTTTGTGCACACCTTCAATCTCAATGATGATGTTGATACTTAATCTGAATTATTTGTTCAACTACTGAATCTCAGTGTCATTGCAACTGTGATTTATATCAATGTCGAGTATCATGTGCATAATCCGATAGCACAATGTAGTGATTTATTAAGTTTTCGTACATTGTAAATTCACAAGCCATCAATGACTGTTTTTTTTATATTAAATTCGTCACGAAACGACAAAGATTGGGGTGAGTTGTTGAAAATGATGAAACGAGTTCGGTTGCCGATCGCAAATCGACGTGTCTTGACTAAGGGAGGTTGACGTGATGATATGCTAATTACATTCGACCACGGGTTGACGTTCCTTGAGTATCATTTCGAATTTCATAGAATATTATATTTTATTGGATAAAATACATTAATCACTCGCAAATCGCAATTGACACTGTGCATTTCACTCTGAATAATTATTTCACAATGTATAATAGTGCAACCAGTGAATATTTTAATAAATCAATAAAATATCAATAAAATATCAAATCAATAAAAAAAAGTTATTTGTTGCTACAATAATTTTTAAATTATGTGTGCTCATTAGTAACTAATCGTATCAATATAATCAATGGAATAATTAATTGTCAGTTAATTTTTTATCAAATATTAATGCCAGTAACTTTCAAGTATAATAATAATAATAATAATAATAATAATAATAATAATAATAATAAAATCTTTGTGTCATAGCAAAATAAAAAAAATCAGGAGTGAAAACCAAAAAAAGTTCTAATAATTGCAATTATTATAATTATAATTATAAAATAATTATTATTCTTAATATGATTATGATTATTATTAATTTTATTATCCTTATTAACTTTATTATTATTATTATTATTATTATTATTATTATTATTGTTATTATTATTGTTATTATTATTATTATTATTATTATTATTATTATTATTATTAATATTATTATTATTATTAATATTATTAATATTATTATTATTATTAATATTATTATTGTTATTATTATTATTATTATTATTATTATTAATATTATTAATATTATTATTATTATTATTATTAATATTATTAATATTATTATTAATATTATTATTATTATTATTATTAATATTATTAATATTATTATTATTATTAATATTATTAATATTATTATTATTAATATTATTATATTATTATATTATTAATATTATTAATATTATTATATTATTATTATTATTATTATTATTAATATTATTATTATTATTAATATTATTATTATTATTAATTATTATTATTATTATTATTATTATTATTATTATTATTATTATTATTATTATTATTATTATTATTATTATTATTATTATTATTATTATTATTATTATTATTATTACAATAATTTATAAGTATTCTTCAACTAAACTTTTTGTTCTTAATGATCTGATAAATAAATGTTAGAAAATCTATTAAAAAAAGTTTGAATATCTGCAAATCGTAAAAATGCATAAAATAGTGAAGAATCACGTAATAACCTCGGGAGAATTTGCGATCCGTAATCTTCAACGTGAGTCATAGAGAAATAACTAATAAAACAATTAAAAATAATTATGTTGATAAAAGTCATGAACTAAGTTTTGTATTTTACGCTTTTTATTTCAATTTTTCTTTTAAGATTCACATTTTTTTCATATATCACTTGATTGTTTTTGAATTTAACTTCAGTAGACATGAGTTAGTGATAATCTCTGAAATTTTGTTTTGTTTTATATTTTTATTCCCAGTTTATAAATTTATGCACTTTTAGTGTATTTGATATGTTTTGGAATATGCCAGCATACAAAACTTTAATCTATTGAGGAGTCATAGATCTAACTGCTCGCATTCAAACGAAATGCAAAGAGAAATCCAAGCGACAAAGTTCCCCTCCAACACTGAAATCACGAATTTATATCCGATTAATCACCTCCCGATTGTCTTTTTATAATTTTAATGACATTTTTTTTTATTTATCATTCTTTTACTTGATCACTGAATTTTCATTTAGTTCGATCTCCACGAAAATTTATTAACTTTTATATTTTTAATTAAATTAATTAATTTTTAATTAATTGTGTGTGCAAACCAAACACGCGACACTACAAGCAATTAGTCGAATGCCAACATTATTAGATTTTTTCAATATAATTTTATGTTGTTTGAATTCATACATTTCAGCGTGATTTCCTACGATAATTAATCATTGTAATTAATGAGTTGCACTGTGCCTTAATCAGACCACCAGAATAAACATATAATACAATAATTAATGATTGTGAGAAAAAATTTAATCACAAAATGTCATGACAAACGATATTATAATGAATATATCTCTACATTACTCATTTTATCAAATTAATAATTACTCCGTTGACCTTCTACTGACAAATTTGTCATCGACATTACCAGCACACTTTTCGTTTTATTAAAAGTATATTTGATTTGCATTTTTCTAGAAACCACATACAGCAATGGAGATTATTTTTCTATGCCTCAAAATGCAAGACAATTTAACCGCTGTAATTCTCAAGTCAGTGATCCGGAACGAATCTATGAAGACACTTTGACAACACAACGACAATTGTCATTCATGACAAAAATCAGAAACTCTAATGGAAATTATGTTGGTCAAAGCACGCTGACTCCAAGTTCAGGTCCTCCAACTCTACTACCTCCACATTATTTACCTTTAAACCACTCCATGTCATTTCCAAATACACAGACCGATGGCACCACTCCTTTGATCAACACTCCCAATCAGATTTATTATCCGCTACCAATCGATTCTGCACAAACCAATTACGGTGCTGTTGGATTGAATCCTGAAAATCAGTATACTAATTTTGTGTCTGTGCAGCCAGAATTGAATACAAGGGATGGCAGCAATCAGCCTTTGTATTTAGCATTTGCCCCTGGCCACCAATTCATGCCTGCTAATGGGAGATACATCCAATATAGCCAGCCACCTTTGAATATGACAGCTGAATCGACGACTTCCAGCAATAACAGGCCTTCTCCTGTACCTTCTCAAGTAAAAAACGGGCCTGTTTCACGCAGCAATAGTGAGCAAGATAACTATAAATTGAGTAGAGAGATGATGGAGGAGGCCGATAATTTACTAAGGACTGCAGACACGTTATTAAAGTCGACCCAACAGGAAATGAGTAAAATTCACTCGTGAATTAATCTTTCCTATCATTACTGAACTATAATTTCTATAAATATTAAACCGTTTTTTACATTGATAACTGACAGCTCCGTATTCGAAGATTATTTAAATGTTTTGGCAGTTATTATCTTTTATGTAACGTGTACATATATTTGTAATAAACCTTTATTTGCTTTTATATTATTAATATTTTATATTGCTTACAAATTGTCAGTAGATTTTTGTTTATTTGATAACATAATTTTTACCTATATTATTTTAAATTCAAAATTTTGCAAAAAATAAAGTGACAATTTTAGAGAGAAGTTTCGTCCTAAATTTATATATGTATGTTTGTTTTTCCGCAATAATGATTCATAACCTATAAACAAGTGTAAGAAGCACATTCAAAATCTGAAATAAACACTAAAAAAATCAAAATGAATAGAAGCAAGATAATCATGAAAATTCAATAAAACATACCAAAAAGAGAAAAATAAAACAATTTAAAGTCCATCATCAAAGAACATAAACAAAAACAAGCACCGAAATCCAACATGGTGGCGAATTTAACATAAATTTAATTAAATTAAAATAACGAAAATCACCACCAAAATAAGATAAAAATTTAATGGAAAACGAAATAAAAATTCAAAGTTGTTTTATCGAACCAAATTACACACAGAGAATAGTCAAACACAGAAACTGGTTCGTGTCCAACGAAATTTTACACCCGCATCATAATCCTGCTAATCAGGAATTGGATTATAACCTGGCTTTGCTACCTGCATTCAGCACTTATACTATTTTCTTCACTCAAATCCAACTGCCACCGGCTTTGTTAAGAACTATCTCTTTTTTTCTTTTCACTTTAACAAAAATTAGGTTTATGAAATGGCAAATATTTAAAAGAGTCTGTTAAAAATATAAGATCCATAGCCACTATTTTGAAGACGCGATCTCTGGGCTTCTCGGATATCCCATCTGTTGGATATTAAATATTCGTCGATTGATAGATCTCTCGATCCGACTCCTCGTGTTCAATAATCAATAAGACAAAATCCCAACAAAGAAATCTTAATTCACAAATATTCACCACAAGATACAATTATTTGGTTTTCGTAAACACCCTAAGGGTATCACGTAATAAGTCACTGCAATCTGATTGACTTCTTTATCTGTTTATTACTTTCAACTCGTTTCTCAAACTCGTTAGATTTTTTCTCTTCGACCAACTGGCAACCTATTTTGTAGTCAGTTCCTTTTATAATTTTGGGTTGCCATTAATTTTGATTAGTGCTAGGGAAACAATTTCTCCCGGTCGGACAATTTATTGCTCATTTTACTAATTCCGGGAAACCCATTAAGCTGACGTTCAGCTCGGTGGCCCTTGATTAATGGATTCGCCGGCAAATAATTTTATTAATTAATTAATTTGTTTTTGGGCTCCCGACCCTTCAATATACTTCATCTCAATCTAATAGTATTTTATTCGTTTTCAAAATCAAATTTGCCACCGGTTACCACTTTTTCCCCCGAAAAATATTGATTTTTACTTTTTCAAAATTTTAATTAATTTTAATTAATTTTGATAATTTAAATTTTTTTTAATTTTTATTCATGTTTTATTACAACCCCAACCCTTCTATTTATCATGAACAAATCGTCAAGAGAATAAAAATAATTTTTCCCCTTGATTTTATTTTTTTCTTTTTTTCATATGCACTTTTTAATTAAGAAGCACCTTGTCGAATTTCTTTGTTTAATTTTTTTGATTTGCTATTTTTCTTCTCAATTTTAAGAGCCGAGAAAATTTTAAGGTTGTCGTTGAAAATTGCTTGAAAGTTGCAAAAGGGAATCATAAATTTTGCAAATATATACAAATAAATGGTAATAAATCTAGTGTGAAGGCGGGTGCTGCCGGGTAAGTTGGGAAAACTGACGGGAATCTGTACGATCATGGATGCAACTTGGTCATTTATGGTGGCGCATTAGGATCTTATAAATTCGGGATCAAGGTTCAAGCGTTGGTCCTGAAATGGTTAATGCTAACGAATTCGACTCAAAATATATATTTATAAGTTTGAAATTGATTTTGATAAAAAGTTTATCAGACAAATGATGTAGTGAAACTCTGCTATTTTGAGGGGGGGGCTATTTTGGTTAATTTTTTTGCAAAAGATCAAAATCAGTATAATTTACTATATTAATCAGTTTGGTTATTTAATCACAATATTGTTTTTTCTTTTAATTGTCTCATTTTCACTTGCTTAAATATGATATAAATTTTTAGATTTTTTAAAACTAGACAAATTGATCCAACCTTTTTGTTATGGAGATACAATTAACTCTTTGTAGTCCTTTGATCTTATTACTTTATATTACCTTAACCCAGTATTTCCCAAACTTTTGGTACTGCGTACCCCTTGATCATTTCCATTATATAATGTACCCCTTTGCTTTAAAATTTTATATATGATTAAAATGTTTTATAATATCTTTTTTAAAATATACAACTTTTAAATTAATAGCATTAATGAAAAATCAATAGGACTTAAAAATCTTAAAACAAATTTTTTCTGGTTAATATCTAGAATTAAAGTTGAAATAGAATTATTATTATGAAACAGTGGAATAAATTTATAAAATCATTCTAAAAATAAATTTAAAACGAAGCGATTTACATTCTAATTACATTTATATAAAAGATTTACTTTAAACTTTGATTTTTAAACTTAGTTTATTTCTAAAAATATGTTATTGATTCAAAAATATAAACAATAAATAAAAAATAAGATTATATTTAAATTTTAATAAGACATTTTAATCTAATTAAATTTTTTTATTTATCTTTTAATATTTAGATAATAGAAGATTGAAAAGACATGCATACCCCCAAAAATTCCATCGCGTACCTCGGTTTGGAAACACTGCCTTAACCTATTCACTTCTATGATCACGATGTAAACTTTGATTTTACTTTAAGACTCTTAATGCTCATGGCTTTACCGACTCTATACTGTTCAATGCTAGCATTACTTTCATGCTAATCTATTTCTAGTATTCTATTCTGAATGTATCAATCCTGGTATTTTAGTTTAGCATATCACATTATTTATTATACATTATTTACTTGTGGAAATTGGGAAGTTGCTTTGCAAGACTTTACATTTGTGTACAATACATTCCCATTTTATAGTCATTATAAAATCAATTACATGAAGCGTGTTCCCAAAACATGTAGTGGTATTTTCTCAATCAATAATATTGATCGATATTGTCATATCCCGAATCAAATTTTAGATGAAAATAGTGGTATGTTTTTCAAAGATGGATTGAATGTTAGTTGTGATTTTAGTCCATTTACAATAAAGTTTGAAAGTATTGAGGATATCAAGAGAATGGGTAGTGATAAGCTTAACATTGTTGTTCCTGATATTGAATACCTATTACGTTTGAAAACTTTTATTGATGTCAGCCCTGTGAATGAACACATCAAAATAACTGTATCATATATTATTGAGTTTGAAGATTTATATTTTGAAAAACTTGAAGAATTACATAAATATATTTCATTCAATTGTTTAAATATATTTAAAACTATTGAATTTGTTAAAGATGGATTATATAAATTCAGTCTGAATAACAACATTTGTGAAGTTACATTTGATAAAAATTTGGCTAATACATTGAGATTTGATAAGCAAACATATCGGGCAAGTGCTTTTGATGTACGCAAACAAAAAATAATAAAACTTCATAGACAAATGTTCATATATACTAACATCATCGATTCTATAATTGTTGGTGATTCTTTGGTTCCTCTATTGAAATCTGTTTGGGTTGATAAACATGACCAGGATGAAGTTGTCAATATAAATATCGATAATCCCATGTACTTACCGGTATCAACATCATGTATAAACAATATAGAAATAAATATTCGTGATGATAGCAGTAAATTTATTGAATTTAGTAAAGATACAAAACTCATTTGACATTAAATTTTCGTAAATTAGATGGCCAATAACGATATTATTAGTATGTATAGTGGTAGCCAAAGTGGTGGCGAATTACCATATTTTATTGGTAAACAGTACGGATCAGAATGGTTGAGAACTCTTGTTAGATTTACACTTCCTATTCTTAAGCGCATTGGTAGTTTTGGTATGAAAAACCGCTAAAGTTGTGATAATGAATGAGCAGAAAATATTACCATCTCTGAAATCAAATGCATTATCATAGTTAGGAAAAGTTCTACCAGGTGTTGCAGGTATGTTTCAAAAACAGGCACCGGCACCAACTCAAAAACGTAAAATACATCATAAACATATAAACAAACGAATGAAAGGACATGGAACTATATTTCAAAAATGATTTGCGATAAATCTGAATTGTGTTTATTTGATAGACCATCTCCTCAGGCGGTAATTGAAATGGGGGCTTTTGAAGAAGTATTCCCGATGAATTCTATTATGGATAGTAGAACTAATATTGAATTTTATATTAAAGGTTCTCAAACTGAATATATAGATTTGAACGATACATTGTTAACTGTTCAGATCAAAGTTGTAGATAAAGATTGAAAACCGTTGGGTGAACCTAGTGATGTTATACCAAATAATTTCTTGTTTCATACACTTTTTAAAGATGCAGTTCTCGGATTTAATAATATCAAGATTGAGGGTGGTAACAGTACATATATTCACAAAGCTCTAATAGAAACTATTATAAATTACAATAGCGATACCAAAAATACATGTTTAACTCCTATGGTAGTGATGACGATAGAAAAAAGTGGATTAAGAGTTCAAAATTATTTACCATGTGCTCATCATTACAACTCAATTTTATGGATCAACCGAAATATTTACTCCCAGGTGTTAATGTACACATTAGATTGAAAAGATCTGAATCGGCATTATCACTAACCACAGCACCGATTCTTATATTAGTTGATGCAAAATTATTGGGCTTAATTCTAAGCATGCAATATATCCATTGAAAACAAAGGAAATTGTTCAATTTGCTATTGCTCAAGGTTCAGCTTCTTTCTATAAGGAACAAATATTTGGAGATAGATGAATGCCCAACTTTATATTGGTAACATTTCAAAGTGAATCTCAATATAATGGACCATACTTAACATCGAGCTCAATTTTCAAAACCTTTGGAGTAACATCGCTAACTTTATCGACAAATAGTGATTATAGAGAAACATATACTCAAGATTTCGATAGTGATCATTATTGTGCTACATATATGCAGAGTATAGTGAGAAATATGGGTTATTTATATAAAACCTTAATTGTGGCATAACTCTTGAGGATTTTAAAAACAAATATCTATTCTTTACATTTGTTTTGGCACCCGATTTTGATTTAAATCAGAGTCAATTAACTCAAAATGGAAATTTACGATTATATATAAAGTTTGCTAAACCTACAACTGAACCGGTGCATGTTATAATATATGGAGTATTTGAAAATGAGGTTCAAATAACTGCAAACAGAACCGTACTAGTTTGAACAAACATTGTTGGTTTGAAAATGTTAGTATAAATGTATAGATAATTTATGATAATTTGTCATGGAGTAAGTTTTTCATGTATTAATAATATTATTGATGTATTTCTGTTTAGGTCTATAGAATTGGGAAACAAATACTAGGACATGAATTTTTAGGGGTATTTCCTCTTGATAAAATTCCATATTTATGTAATAATCAAGCCATAATCGTCAATACTCAATCGTCTCATCTCGGTGGAGAACATTGGTTAGCAATATATATGAAACCTAGCAAGATATTTGTATTTGATCCTATGGGTTTCTATTATCCGGGTTTAATGGTTTCGAAACTGCAAAAAATGGGTAAACCTATTGTGTATAATAAAACTATGTATCAAAAACCATGGACCTTAACATGTTGTCAACATTGTTTAGATTGTTATTATCCAAGCGATTTGATGTATAATAAATGTATTAATGTTTGTGTTATTATTATTGTTATGTTTTATTATTATTAATTAACTAATTATAGCACAGCCAGTGTTAATGAATAATCATCACATGATTTACACTGCATCACATGATTCAAATGATTCACACTGCATGATAAGTGTGTGACTGCATGCATACACAAAAATGTATATAATTTACAAAGAAAACACATACATAATTTTGTTTGTATGTGATTTACAAAGAACACATGCCTAACTGCATGCATCAAAACCTCTCACCTATATGTGTGTATTGCTAAAATGTGATTGGCTAAATCCTGATTAATTCTCTTTATAAACATTGACAATTTCCAAATTTGTCACAATTATTTCAAAAAACTTTTCACTGACACCACAAATTTCAAAATGAACAACAATTATATTTTAAGAGCTCTATTGACGAATGAGACAGGTAAATTATTTTTTATTATTATTTTATTTTTTAGATTTGTTTACAATAACCGAAATCCAAAATGAAATCGACGGAATTAATGAATTTGTCCCACTAAGACCTGGTAATTTTAAAATTTATTATTATTTATTTTAATATTATTTTAGAGAATCATGAAGTTGATAATGATGAAATTATTTTAATAGATGATAGCGATGATTCGGATATCGGTAAATTTATTTATTAAATTAATAAATTATTAAATGTTTTTCAGAAATTATTAATGAAACTGTTGATCTTGATGAAATTACCGATACACCAGCCACAGTTTTTATGGAGGATGATGCCCACATTTCTGGGAATGATGTTGGATATGCCCACATTTCTGTGGATGCCCCCGTTTCTGGGAAAGATATTCTGGTGGATGATCATGACGAAATATCTTAAAAAAATGTAAGATTTTAATTATTTTTAATATTTTTGATGACTACCATATGAAAACTTTTAAAGATTTAAGTTAATAATATGTAAAATATTATAATATCATTATTATAACACTTTAAATATCATTAATTTATAATAAGAATAGAAATATTGATTTACTAGATCTATTGAAATATTTTACGATATCTATTGAATTATTTTTACGATATCTATTGAATTATTTAAAGAAATATCTGATTTTAATGAATTATTTTACGATATCTATTGAATTGAAATATTAATTTTTATTAAAATATTCACATAGTTAACAATTATCATCATTTATATATTATTATTTAATTCATATATGATTTAAATAATAATACACATTTGATCATAATTTACATATTCCTCAGGTCGATTATATAAAAACTATTGCCAATCTGCAATTGAGCATAACTCTAAATGACTATGGAACGTTACTATGGTCATAGATTCTATGGCACCGACTTTTTTATTTGCCATAAAAGGCGATACCACCCATGATATTGAATATCTAGAGTTTTATAAGGAACTCTCTACCCATTTAAATCAATTTAAAATTAATAAAAAGACATTATTTCAAATGATTAATGTGAAAAATGTTAATAATAATAATAATAATAATAATAATAATAATAATAATAATAATAATAATAATAATAATAATAATAATACAAATAATAATAATAATAATACAAATGTTACTAAAAACATAAATAATAACTCAAATAATAAAACAAATAATAAAAAATCAAAAAGACCTGCTGATAAAATCGTGCCGTGTATCCCTGCTAAAATTTAAAAAATTGAAACTATTGTTGTTAGTGATGACGAATCTGAAAATAATCAAATAGGGGGTTCGGTAAATAATGAAATAAATGTAAACGATGAACCTGAAATAGAGGTTGACTTAAGGGGTTCCCGTAAAAATATTCGATTTGATTTAGAAAATCAAAACCTTATTCAAATCGCCTAACAGTTAAACTTATAAATAAATTAAAAAATGAAATAAACAAAATGGGATCTGTAAAAGTCCAGTTTACAGCTCTCATTCAATTCGAAAAAGATGGTGAAATAAAAGATAATTTCTTTTCTAATAGTGCGAGTGTCTTCTCCGATAGTTTTCTTGCTGATGGGGTGAGTCGATTAAATGAGAAAATCGAAAAATTCATGTATTTGGGAAGTGGGTGGCCGTAGTTAAGATTCGTGAAATCGATTTTATTTTAACCATATATTATCCGATAAGTCAATTAGCTGGACATAGTTTTATCCCTACACCTGAATATCTAGTAGGTAACGAGGCGATTGTAAATTTTCAAAACACAGATTATTCGTGTTTTATATATAGTGCTTTAGCGGTTTTAAAGCGCGATATAGTTTAAAAGCATAGGGAGCGTGTTTCTTCTTACATTACTTTTATAGACGAATTAAATTACAATCCAATTACTGATTGTCCAATGAGACTCTGTAGCATCCCGAAATTTGAGAGAAACAATAGCGAGTTAAATTTGGCAATCAATGTTTTTGAATATAACATCACCCCTTCTAAGCAATTGAATGATATTAATTACGTACCTCACCATCCTTACCTCATCTTAATTCATCGAACAAAGGTTATCGGCGGTAATCCAATTAATCTTTTATTATTACAGGACGGTGATAATTATAATTATACCGCCATTTTTAATTTGAATAAACTCATGAATTGCTATTCTAGTAGTGAATGTAACACCAAATGGTGTCCCCATTGTTTAAATGGTTTTTGTTATGATAAAACATTTAAGGCACAGCAGTTTATCGCATGTAGAACTTGCTACCTTTGTAAAAATTTTATTAGAAATAAGGTTAAGGACCATGATCATTTTACAGGTCAGTATGGTTTGAATGAATTTCCATATTGGAAATTAAATATCATTCCTACCACCACTGAGAAATTCATCTAGTTAATTGTAAATATAAAGAAATTGGCTGTTAGATTTACAGAAAGTTTGCAATTTGTAAATTGCTCTTTAGTTAAGGCTGTGAAAACTCTAACTGATCTACCTCTAACTTGTTCTGCTTTTGATGGTCTCATTGTTAAGGCAAAGGGTATCTTTCCTTATAATTTTGCAATATCACTAGAGGTCTTTGAATCGACTTACGAACTACCTCAAAAATGGGATTCTGCATCTGATGCTGAATACGCTACCGCCCAACTAATTTGGACACAGCAAAATTGCACTACAATCTTAGACTATATGTTAACTTACCTAAAATTAGACGTATTCCTCCTTGCAGACTATTTTCAGCAATTTCGCGCAAAGGCTATTGCTTACAATGGTTTAGAACCTCTGCATTTTTATGGAATTCCTGGAATGTCATGGGCGTCCGCTCTCATGACATTAAAGGAACCTATAGAACTTCTGCAGGACATGGAAATGTTTAATTTCTATGAGGGTGGATTACGGCGTGGATTAACATTTGTTAACAAACATTATGTTGCAAGTTCTGAAGATACAGAACTCTTGTATATTGATATTAATAATTTATATGGTTGGACACTTAGCCAAAACCTTCCGTATGGTGATTTTGTTTTGGTGCATGATAATCTTAATGATGTGCTGAGTGAATGTGTGAATGTGGATATTGAATTCCTTCCGTATGGCTATACAATGGAAGTTTACATCAATATCCCTGAGAGTGTGCATCAGTATTTGAATGACTTTCCGCTTGCTCCAGAAAAAATGTGTCCGCCCAATTCAAAAGTTGAGAAGTTAATGCTCACGCATTACATTAAGAAGAACCACGTTCTTCACTGGAGACTTCTCAAGTTGAATATAGAATTGGGTGCTGAAGTTGAGTGTATTCATAGAGCAATTAAATTTAAGCAAGCACCTATTTTTAAAGATTATATTCAGAGAAATACAGATTTACGCTCAAACTCAAAGTGCGAGCTTCATAGAGATTTATAAAAATTATTTAATAATAGCTTATATGGGAAGTCCGTTGAGAATTTGAAAAAACGGATGAATTTGAGGCTATGCAATTCAGCTGAAAAGATGATTGTATATGTCTCAAAACCGACTTTCAAAAAGTCCATTAAAATAGTGAATGATTTGATTGCTGCTCATCTAAACAAAGACTCTATATGTTTAGACAGACCTAGCTACATCGGCCAATCAGTGCTAGACCTGTCTAAGCTGCGGATGTACCAATTACAATATAATGAATTGGCAAAATATAGATCCGAATTTGACTGTGATATTAATATCGTTGCCGGCGACACGGATTCATTTTTCCTTGAGGTTAAGCACTGTAAGCTTGACATTCTTTTGCCGGCAATGACAAGAGACAACCTTTTAGATACCTCAAATTACAACCCGGCACATCCATAATACTCGAGGAAACTAGAATCAGTGATAGGAAAATTTAAAGACTAAAGTAAAGGTCTTGGGTATAAGGAGTGGGTTTTCTTAAGACCCAAGTGCTATAGTTTATTAGGTAAATCCGACACAATGAGGGCTAAAGGTGTGAAGTTTTTGGGGACTGACATCAAACATCAGTCCTATTTGGATTGCTACAATAAGAACGTAGTATTCACAGTGCTCAAAGTAGGACAAGGACGCGGAACCACCAGCTGTATACTTTTAGAAATAGTAAAATCGCTTTGAGTAATAACGATGATAAGCGATAATGGGTGGGGGAAAATACCAGTATCGCATTTGGGCATTATTTTGGGGTTGCTGTCATAGATAGTGACCAAGTAATAGATAATAGACAAGATTTATTGGATGAGCCGCTTTTCGGTGGATCGAGCCCCAGTTTTGACAATGCAACAGAATTCAGTAATAATGAAGATGATGATGGGCAGCTTTTCGATGGTTTAAGTCCCAGTTTTAACCATGAGAACATTGATATTGACGACGTGTTGTTGTCAGATTGATTAATAATAATAATAATAATAATAATATTAATAATAATAATAATAATAATAAGTAATAATAATAATAATAATATTAATAATAATAAGTAATAATCATATTAATAATAATAATAATAATAATAATAATAATAATAATAATAATAATAATAATAATAATAATAGAATAAAATTTTAAAATTTTAATAATTAAAACACTACTTATAAACATAAGTAGTAAATTTAAATTTAAAAAAATATATATTATGACCTTGAAAAAATAGGATGACTCACATAATGACTTTGAGAAATATAATGATGAGTCACGGTCTTCGTTTAAATGGCCTTGATAAAATATGATGACTCATCCAATGTCCTTGAGAAAATTTCAAATGACCTTGAAAATTATGATGACTCATCCAATGACCTTGAATAAGTCATGGTCTTTGTTTAAATGACCTTGAGAAAAATTTGAATTACCTTGAAAATTATGATGAATCATCCAATGACCTTGAATGAGTCACTGTCGTTGTTCAAACGACTTTGAGAAAAATTTGATGAGTCATTGTCTTTGTCCTACAAAAATTTTGGTTTTTATGTTACAAAAATTTGTACTTTTAAACTTAGGAAAAATTTTTTTGCCGGGGGGTAGAGGGCCACAATCCCACTACCACTACTGTAACTATCACATGATGTTTATTCGTGTTATGTCTTTGTAACACCACAACTCGTTTATGCATGCTGTATCTCGATTGTGATTGGTTGAAAATTAATTTAAGCAATCTCATTGGATAATGACTAAAGTAATTTCTTTTTAAGTATAAACATTAGGAAATTAGTCACTTTTTAAAAGCAAAATGTCGCAAATAAATCTATCAAATTTTTTAAAGAAAAATCGCGAGAAATCGCGAAAATGTAAATTTATTATTTTTATTTAAATTAAATTTATAATTAATTTAGGGAATGTTTGCCGGTTTTTTATGGGTGAACACAAGAAGGCTAAAATTAATGGAGATGGATCAAATCTGTTCTGTGCGGATCTTGATTAAAATGGAATAGTTATTAATTAATTAATTATAATTATTAATAAAGGTTTTTAGTTGAAAATATGCCAATGAATAATATGCCTATGACTATAGAAGAATCTGACAGAATGACTATGCCCAATTTTATGGATGAATCCAACAGAATGAATATGAATATGCTGATGAATGAAGGAGCCAGCACTTCTTAAACGTGCAAAACCGAAATGTAAGAATTTAATAATTTTTAGTAAATTATTTAATAAGATTTAATTTTAACGTAATTCTATTTCATAAAAAAGTATGATTATTTAATAATATTTTTATTAAAATATTTAATAAATATTTAATTTTTTATTGTTGATATACATTTTTATATAATTCTATAATATATATTTCATAAAAATATTAGTAATGTGAAATTTTTATACTTGCCATCTTATAATTTTTAATGCTTTTTATTTTTTAATGTATATTATCATAATAAATTAACATATTTTTTATAAAAGATCAGAGAATAGTTTTATAACATTTTTAGTAACGAAATATGTACAACTTAATGATTTTATAATGATTTTATTATAATTTGTAACAAAGTCATTATGAAATTATTGAATTGCAACTATTCAATTACCTAAAATGATAATTTCGAAAACATTACTGAAAACAAATTTGTATATAATAATAATTAAAATAAAGTTATAATATTTGATGTATTAATAATAAATTTTTAAACGAAAATATATTAGACTTTACTTTGACAACAAATATGATAAATTAATCAAAATTAAATATTTTTTTTAAATTAACGTAATATTTATCAAATTATTGGCACGTCAAAAATTCATGTCGAAAAACAATGTCATTTTTACAATGGAAAAATATTATTTAAAAAAATATTATAGTATAAAATATTATTTATGTCCATTTTGCGAAGCTCTATTCATTACCCCTTACGAAATGTTTTATAATAACCATAAAGAACACCTTACATCCTTTAAAACAGATAAAAATGAATTTTTAAAAGAGTTTTTAAAAGTATTAGGATTGATATTCAAAACAATAACGTCATTGCTATATATGATGATGTTATTATAGTATCAGATGACGATATAGTAGAAGCAGTGGAAGCGGTGAAAGCGGTAGAAGATGATATACCTAAAGTAAAATTAGTTATTCAATCTGATTTAAAAAATTGTCACAGAATAATAACAATGACATTCAACAACATGAACGAGATAAATCCGCCTGAAATTCTTAAAAACAAACTATTAACAACAATAAAGGAAATGAAATCTGTAAAAGTCCAATTCGGAATAGATACAGATTTTGAAAAGGATGGCGAATTCAAAACGTCACGATTTTCTAATAAATCAGTGAATGTAACTCCAGATAATTTTCAAAAGTTTTTAGCAGACGCTATTGAAATATTGCATGAAAAAATTCATGTCAGGTCCGAACTTGGAAGTGTATGGCGATTGATAAAAATAATCGAATTAAATTTCAAAATTACCAAGGTTTCAGAAATCTCCAGATTGACCGGAAGAAGCTATATTCCAACCCCGAAAGTCTTAGCAGATAAAAATGCTATAGTAAATGTGGTAAATGAGGACAATTTGTGTTTTGTTTACAGCGTACTAGCTAATTTGAAAAAAGATGTGATCATGGAAAATAACACAAATTTTCAAAATTGTATACCATTTCTGTCAGAATTGGTTTACGATGAATCAGATATGCCGATGAAATTAAAGGATATTCCAAAATTCGAGAGGCTAAACGAAGGTATTGCAATCAATGTCCTCAAATATAACGATAAAAATATGATTGATATGGACAATGTGGATATTATATTGAAACATCCTCATATTGATATAATACACCGGAGTAAAGTAACTGGAGTTACACCGATGTATTTGTTATTACTGGAATCTAATGGTGAATACCATTATACAGCAGTTCAAGATTTGCAGAGATTAATGAACTGTAGAAAAACCCATAATTGCCCTGTGCGTATCCAATGCATATGGTGTGAGACATGCTTAAATGGATTCAGAAGTCAAATAGCTTTTGACAAGCATATGGAATTATGCAGAAAAAACCAGCTAGGAACAACATTGTGACTTGGATTTTAATGACTAGTCAAAAATGGTAACTCCTACATTTGTCATATATGCAGACTTCGAAGCGATTTTGCCTCTGAATTAAAGAAATAATCAGATACATTTACCGATTGCTGTGGGTCTCTTACTGGTAAATAATTTTACAGGGGCTACAAAGTATTTGCATTTTACCGAACCAGATTGTGTATACAGATTTTTGGTTGAAGTTGAAAATATTGTAGAGAATATTGTCAAAGGTTATTACAAGACAAGAGGACATGTCCAAATGAACTTTTTGACAACTCAAGAGAAATTGGAGTTTAGTTTAGCTGTCGATTGCTACTTATGTAAAAAGCCAATGCCGGAGAAAGTTAGAGACCATGATCACTTTACAGGAAAATATCTCGGAGCTGCATGTAATTTATGTAATAAACAGCGAAAAATACGAGAAACATTACCTGTTGTATTTCATAATCTAAAAGGTTATGATCTACATCATATATTGAAACACGGCCTTAATCAATTTCCTCATTGGAGTCTCAGTTGCATTCCAACAAGCACTGAGAAATTTTTAACCCTAATAGTATAGTTGGAAAAATTTACTGTGAGATTTATTGACTCATACAAATTTGTCAATTCTTCATTGCATAACGCAGTAAAAACACTGACAGAATTTCCGATAACTCGTTCTGTGTTTAATATTTGGGCAATTATTAACAACAAAGGCATATTTCCTTATGATTTTGCCACTAGTCAGGATGTTTTAGAAACAACATATGAATTGCCTCCTATTTGGGAAGGTGTTACATATGAGGAGTATGAGTTAGCTCAACAAATATGGCAAGAAACAAGTTGCGAAACTCTGATGGATTATTTACAAATTTATTTAAAATTGGAGGTGTTTTTGCTTGCCGATTTCTTCCAACAATTTCGAGCAAGATCAAAAGCTCATAGTGGACTTGAACCACTCAACTTTTTTGGAATCCCCGGTATGAGTTGGGCATCTGCGATCATGAAATTAAAAGATCCAGTTTAATTGTTGATCGATATGGAAATGTACAATTTCTATGAAGGTGGAATCCGTGGTGGTCTCACATTTGTAAACAAGCACCACGCCGTTACAGATGAAGAAACCGAGTTTCTTTATATAGAAATAAACAACTTGTACGGCTGGGAATTAAGCCAATATTTACCATGCAGCGATTTTGAGTGGATATACAATGAAGTGGAATTATTAGCAACTTTAGTTGACTGCATTAGTTCGGATTTGGAAATATTATCATATAGATACACTTTGGAAGTGGATTTAGTTATTCCGTCTAATATTCACGATCTCCTAGACGATTTCCCGGTAGCTGCTGAAAAAATGTGTCCACCAAATTCCACTGTACCGAAATTATTATTAAGCCATCACCCGAAAAATAATTACGTTATTCATTGGCGTCTTTTAAAATTATATATGGCCCTTGGAGTAGAAGTTATAAATATACACCGGGCAATAAAATTTACACAAAAAGCGATACTGAAAGAATATATCAGCACAAATACCCGACTTCGAGCTGAATCGACAAATAGTTTAGATCAGGACTTTTATAAACTATTAAATAATAGTGTTTATGTCAAAACAGTGGAGAATCTGAAGAAAAGAATAAATCTCAGATTATGTAACAAAGCGAAGAAATTGGTTAAATATACATCAAAACCAACTTTTAAAAGGTCAATAAAAATTGCAGATGATTTGATCGCTCTTTTACTAAATAAAAATGTAGTGTGTTTAGATAGGCCTAGCTACATTGGTCAAACAGTGCTAGACCTATCTAAACTCAGGATGTATGAATTGCAATATATTGAACTGGCAAAATATCGAGCGCAGTTCAATTGCCAAATAAATATCATAGCCGGGGACACAGACTCATTCTTCCTCGAATGTAAATATGTGAAATTGAGATCACAATTACAACCTGCAATGATAAAAGATGGATTATTGGATACCAGCAATTACGAACCAAACAGAAATCTGGATTCAGTAATTGGGAAATTTACGGACGAAAGCAAAGGGAAAGCGTATCAAGAATGGATCTTCCTCAGGCCAAAATGTTATAGTCTGCTCAGTGGTGATGAGAAAGAAGTAAATAAAGCAAAGGGCGTAACGTTAAAGGGAACAGAAATCACCCATCAATCATATGTGGATTGTTATCATGGAATGACTATTCTTAATGTTCATCAATCTCAGTTTGGTACAAGAAATCATCAATTATTTACATTTAGAACAGAGAAGGTAGCCCTTACAAACAACGATGATAAAAGGGTATGGGTTGAGGAGAATAAGAGCTTCGCATATGGGTATTTTATTATTTTAGATGATATTGGAATGAATAATATTTTCCTTGACGAATTATAAGATGAACTCGTTTTGCTAGATGATTTGAATTTCCTGGATGATTTACCTGATGAATTGCTTGACGATTTCGATTTCCCTGATGAATTCGGTGATGTGTGAGTAATGATTGACTATTATAATTATTATTATTATTATTTTAGCTAGTTAACTCAGATTTATTCTCCACTGTTACCTCGAAATGAGAACGTACCACGGCCCTCTTCAGGGCCACAAATAATTATTGTATAATTGGTTGAGAACGGTCCTCTTTAATGAATTGAGAATGTGTAAAGGCCCTCTCCGGGGCCACAAATAATGATTGTGAACGGTCCTCTCTTATGAATTGAGAATGTGTAAAGGCCCTCTTTAGGGCCACAAATAATGATTGTTAAAAACTTGAGAATGAAAACGGTTTTCTTTAGAACCACAATGGATGGTTGTTCAGAAATAACTATTATTATTATTATTATTATTATTATTATTATTATTATTATTATTATTATTATTATTATTATTATTATTAAAAGAAGTTAAAATATTTATTTATAAAACAGTTAAATAATCTACAACAGCTAAAAGACAAAGTTTGTAGGCACAATCAGAATGTTTACGATAGGGACATGTAATATTTGATGGAAAATTCTTCTTGGTTAACAAATATTTTATTAATCGAAGTGTGGGAAAATATTTCTCCAATAATTCAATCTTCCATCCGCTATCATTAGGCACATAAAAAATTTGATTAACATCAATATGTCGGACAAAAGTATCCTCCTTCATACCATTCCAAATCTGTATGATCCATAGGTTCATCTCTAAATAACCAATGTAGTGGTTCAAAAATATTTTTTGTATTAATAATACATATCTCCTTAATAATATTTTTATGCATCATACTATTAATAAAGTAACACGCCATTTTTACAAAACATTTATTTAATTAGAATGTTTATGCATTAAGAAAGCAAGACAATGTTGGCCAAAAGTTTTAGTTAATGGATTTTGAAACTGAATTTTGTTGTATTCAACCTGTTTTCCAATTTCCGATAGTTTTTTGATCAATAGAGGAGGATAATAAAAACCCATGGGGTCGAAAACATATATTTTATCCGGTTTAACATAGACTGCAATCTAGTGTTCTCCATTAAGAGTAGATGAATCTGTGTTGACAATTATGGCTTGGTTGGCTTTTAAATAAGGAATTTTGACTAATGGATACAGTCCAACAAACTCGTTTCCCAATATTTGAGTACCAATTCGATTTATCTGAACTGAACTATTATAATAATAACAATAGTTTTATAAAACTTACTCCATGACAAATTTATTCATTTCTTTACTTCATTTATACAAGTACTGTTCTATTTGCAGTTATTTGCACTTCATTTTCAAATACTTCATATACTATGACATGAACTGGTTTAGTTGTAGCTTTTGAAAATTTGATACCCAGTCGCAGATTTCCATTTTGAGGTAGTTGACTTTGATTCAAACCAAAATCACGGGCCAAAACAAAAGTGAAAAACGGGTATTTGGTTTTAAATTCTTCAAGTGTTATACCACAATTCAAGTTTTTATTCAAATAACCCACATTTTTCACTATACTTTGCATATATGTAGCGCAATAATTATCATTATCGAAATCTTGAGTGTATGTTTCTCGATAATCCGTATTTTTCGACAATGATAATGAAGTAACATCATAATGTTTAAAAGTTGAACTCGAAGCAGTGTATGATCCGTTGTACTGAGTTTCAGATTGAAATGTTACAAGTATAAAACCTGGCATTCTTCGATCACTAAATATTTGTTCCTTATAGAAAGATGATGCACCCTGACCAATAGCAAATGAAACTATTTCCTTATTTTTTAACGGATAAATTGCATGTTTAAAATTCAGACCAAGTTGATGACCGGCTAATACACTGGGTTCAACGTGAACTCTTCTTACCAATAATTTAGCGTCAACTATTTGACATACTGGTTTCCCCGTTGCCGAAGTTAATGATAGTGCGGAATCAGATCTTTTCAAACGCATATGGACATTAACACCAGGAAGTAAATATTTAGGTTGATCCGTGAAATAAAGTTATAATGATGAACGCATGGTAAATAATCTTGAGCCCTTAATCCATTTTTTCATATCATCATCGCTACAATAACCCATAGGAGTAAGACATGTATCTTTAGTATCGGTATTGTAATTTATAATAGTTTCAATTATCGCCTTGTGAATATATGTACTGTTTCCACCCTCAATCTTGATATTATTAAAACCAAGAATTGCATCCTTAAAAAGTGTATGAAACAAGAAATTATTCGGTATTACATCAGCAGCATCGGCCAAAGCTTTTTTATCTTTATCTATAACTTTAATTTGAACAGTTAATAAAGTATCGTTCAAGTCCAAATATACAGTTTGAGACCCATTAATGCAAAATTCAACATCATTTCTATTATCAGTAAGAGAATTCATGGGAAATACTTCTTCAAAAGCACCATATTCAATTACAGCTTTCATTCGTTTGTTTATACGTGACGATCGGTGCTTTTTACGTTTAGGAGTCGGTGCTGGTTGTTTTTGCAACATATCAGGTAAAACTTTCCCTATTTCAGCCAATGCATTTGTTTTAAGAGACGGTAATATTTTCTGATCATTCATTATCACATCCTTAGCAGTTTTCATTCCAAAACTACCGATACGTTTAAGAATTGGAAGTGCAAATCTACCGATTGTTTTTAACCAGCCCGATCCATTCCGTTTTCCGATAAAATATGGGAAATCACCACCCGTCTGACTACCACTATACATATTTATAATGTCGTTATTGGCCATCTATTTTACGAAAATGTAAGGTTAGATGAGTTTTTGTATCTGTTGGAAAGTTTATCAGTTTTCCCCTATCATCACGTATATTTATTTCTATATTGTTTATACAGGATGTTGATATTGGCAAGTACATAGGATTCTCGATATTTATATTGACAACTTCATACTGGCCGTGTTTTTCAATCCATACAGATTTCACTAGTGGAACACTACTATCACCAACAATTATAGGATCGAGGATGTTTGTATATATATGAATAATTGTTGATGAAGTTTAATTATTTTTGGTTTCCTTACCCATTGATTACATTTTCCATCTTGTAAATATGTTTGTTTTGGTAAACCTAATGTTTTTGATAGGTTTTTATCAAACGTAATTTCATTAATTCCAATATTCAATGAGAATTTAAAATATTGATCATCTTTAAGCTCGAGGTCTTTGAAAATAATTCCACAATTTTGAATTAAATATGCTTGCAATTCTTCAAGTTTTGAAATGTACAAATCATCTTTAAAGGTAATTGTATTTGAGTCAACAAACGGGTATTGTATTTTTAATCTAATTGTTTCAAAAGGTTCTCCAACCTTGGTAAATCCTGGTAGGTTCATCGTCAATGTATTTATAAAACAGTTTATCTTCAATTCTTGATACCCCATTCTTTTTGCTACTGTTAAATCATCAAATATTATATCAAATGGAATATGATCACATTTGATATACATATATTTCTTCTCCATGTAAAATGAAACATCTGCATCATAGGGATTAGATATATCAAGAACATCATTTACATAATCAATTTTGATCTTTTTAAATTTTGTACCTGTTTCACTCTTTTTGTATTCAATTTTGGATTTGCTATAAAATGGAAATAAATTGTATACAAATGTAAAATCCATCAAAGCAACTTCCAAATTTTCATGTAAATAGATAGAATTTTGAAGATTAACCATGAATTTACTTGCTTGATTATTTGGATGTACTGTCGGACAACTATTGCTCGGTAAAATCATATAAAAATTCACTTTACTAGATCTTTTGCTCATATCCATGTCGGGATATGATAACCAACCAATTTGATATAGTATTGTTTATCCTTACCAACTTTTTTAGTTTTCAATATTCTTTCAATTCTAAATATAGTGGGTTGTAAAATAACCTGTAGCTCCGCTCATAAAATTTGCCGACAAGTTCATTATTATCATAGTCTTTAATAACATACACTACAGGATTCTGTTTAGTATTAATTTTTGAAATTACAAAGACTTCATCACTCCAATTGGTGTTGAAATTTTTAATGAATGGCGAAGCGGATATTTCAGATATTCGAACATGATTACCTATTTTGTACTTTGGTTTCTTAACTTTTTCAATTTTTCTAGATAACCATAAATCGACACTATTTTCTAAGGAAATATCAACTGGTCTTAATCCATTTAAACCACGGTGTTCACTATGATTATAACTATGCATGATTTTGGGTAAAACATTAATCCATTTTTTATTGCCCTGATGTACAAAGAATCGTTTGAGTTTATCTCTCAATGTCCTATTAAATCGTTCAACATGGGCGGCTTTATATTGAGAATTCACAGAATAATGATTTATTTTATCAAGAACTTGTTTCACTTTACTATTGTAAAATTCTTTACCTAAATCAGTTTATAAATTGTCAGGGTGACCATCATTGAACATTGTTTTTATAGCTTGAGCCATTTCATCTGCAGATTTTGATTTTACAGGAATAGCTCTAGCATATCGACTGAAAACATCAATACATGTCAAAATATATTTGTAACCATTATTAATTTTCGAATATGGTATATATCTCCATCAAATCCATTTGCCATAAATCGTCAATGCAGAATGTCTTATTTGCTCTGGTTGGAAATCTTTTCCTCATCGGTTTGTTTAAACTGTATATTAGTTGTTCTGATAACCACTTTTGTGTCTCCTTTTTCGAATTCAGATCTTTTTTCTTTAGCTTTTCTACTCCATAGAAACCTGCTTCTTCTTCGGGGTTCGTCCAAATTTTCTCCATTACAACAAGAAGACTTAAATTTTAATTTAATATTTGGTAATGAGGGATTTGCACCCATTGTTTATGATTTAGGTGCACCTAATAAACTGGTTCCACCTAATAATTATAATGCTAATGGTAATAATGCAGCAATGAACCCTCCTTGTTGTTTATATATAATTTTTCTCATTTGTTTACGATTTTTATTATTTACTAGTGATAACAACGGTTTCTTATTCTTTTTCAACACAAGGTTTTTAGATTTACTGACTTTAACTTTCCATTTGACAACTTTAACTAAAATATATAGTAAATTATCGATAACAAAATTTGGAAATGATTGTAAAATATTCATTCTTCTAACACTTGGCGCCTTTATCAATGCAGTAAAAAACGGAAAACTTCGATGATTTTTGACAGGTTTTATATATTTGACATGTTTTGGTTTTAAATTATGCGAAATGAGATTCGAGTTTGGAAAATTTTGGGTAATAAGCTTTTTCAAAGTAGTGTAACTAGTTTTGGCCGGAATTTGTTCTTTCTTTTCAAAATTTTTTTAAGTTTTCTCAATTTTGGTTTTGACAATATGCCCAACTTTAGTTTTACACGCGCTTGTAGAAACATGATTAATAACAATAACAGATGTCAGCTTTGTTTATAAACCATGGCCCCTTCTTTATTAAAAAATATCAGTTCTAACCCTTAATTCATCAGGAAATTGTGGAGTGAAATCGAGAAAAATATAACCATGGGGATTTTTGGTCGCATCTTGAAACGAACTGAATAAAAAATTTCTATTATTTTGGATATGCCTGCCTAGAAAGGAAAACAATGACAGTAGCATCTCTTGGATTTTTGAAAACAGCTAAATATTGTACATTTAAATTACTTGTTCGATAATTGCCTCCATTATGAAAAAGATTTTGAGTTATAAAAATAACAGTCACACCAACATGTCTACTGATTTTTGTCAATAAATTATTGAAATCCTTTTCTTTATTGGCTTCATGATATAAATCATCAATGATTATAACATCACCTTTCTTTAATCGACTGGACCAGTTTTTATCAAATCCCTTAAAAACTTTGTTTGGACTTAGAAAAATTTTGAAAAAGTTCTTTGTTAAATGGACTTAAAAAAATTTTGAAAAATTAATTATGACTCATCATTATGACTCATTACTTTGTTCGATGAGTCATCGTGAGCTCGCTTCTATTTACTGGGGGCTACTGGGACTTTTGACTTAAGTTCCAGTGTCCACTTAACTACCAACTAACATCATTATATGGGCAGAACGCTGCTCAAATTTTCGGAAATAATCAAATATTTATCATAAAACTATAAAATAAGGGCGGAACGCTGCCAAAAATTTTCCGAATCAATTAAAATACTTATCAAAAATAGTAAAGTAAAAGTAGCATACGGCTCAATAATTGATAAGATATCCGGATAAAACCGTAAAATAAGAGCGGAACGCTGCTCAAATTTTCCGAAGTAATGAAAATACTTTATCGAAAACTGTAGAATAAGAGGGATTACTGCTAAACTTTTATATAAGTAAAATATTTTCATAAAGCTGAGGAATAAGGACGAATCCCTACAAAAAGTTTGATGATAACAATGATAATAGTAAGGATAGTGATAATTATAAAATAACAATAATTATAATATTAATAGAAGTAAGAATAGTGATAATAATAATAATAATTATAAGTGCAATAATAATAATAATAATAATAATAATAATAATAATAGTAGTAATAATAAATATAATGGTAATAGTAGTAATAAGAATAATAATAAATGTAATAGCAGTAACAATTAATGAAGATAACACATATGATAGTAACAATGATAATACTAGTATCAATAATAAGGAACATAGTAGTTATAATAAGGATAAGGGTAAGAGAGATACTGCGTGGATATTTAACATAACAAAGGGTGTACAGGCCATGGTAAAAGTCGATAGTACGAACAACGATAAGAAGGACTATGGGAATAGACGTAATGATAAATGAGATAACAGTATGGATTAACATTTGAAGGAGATAGGAGAATAATGGGACCTAAAAATGGAAATCGAGCACAGGCCTTATATCGGCAGCTCGTTGGACCCAGGGATCGTTCGGTCAATTATAGCATTAGCAATAGCGCTCACTTTTTGCGGACGATCCACTCACTCGAACACAGTTGCAATGTTGCTTAGCAACGGGTGCTGAGTGGTAAGCGAAAGATATTTGTATGGGGTTGGCTGGGTAACAACCATATAGTTTCAAAAATCAACACCCAGAAACCCACAATAGTTAAAAATATATAATATAAAAATTTTGGTGTTCGGATAAAAAAACAAGTACCAAAAAATTTATAAGTGAAATAATAATTTTAAAGTAAAATATTTCAAGGCATTCAGAAATTGATAACAAAAGATTGATTGAAGACCTTAAACAGGAAAAAATCACTGAAATCACAAAATAAAAGTCCATGAAATTATTTGTGAATGAAAACATTTTAAGAAACTAAAAATTCTATGTTAAAGATTAAAATTTAATAAATATCATATTTTTAAAAAATAAGCACAAATCTCCTGTAATTTATAATAAATAAGAAGCCTTTACTTACATTAAAAATAAAAAAAGAACCTTTAAAAAATAAATTTAATGAAAAATATAAATTTTAACTTTCATTTACCAATAATATTTGTCATCTCTGATGGTAATTTATTAGAGGTGATGTAGCACATGCCAGCAGCCTGTATTCTTGGTTATATGGAAAAATGAATAGATGACCATGCAAGGGCCATAACAAACATTAAATTATAATTTATGTTGAAATCATTAATTAATTATTAATAAGTCAATATCTGTGGATTTTCTCAAGCATTCATTCAATTGCTTCATTTATCTTTCGAATTGTGTAATCAGTTTCCGATGAATTTCATGAATGTTTTGCTCTTCATTCTCTGTCACATTATCGGTAAGTGCTTTTTATTATTCAATTGTAAATTTAAATATGTTCATTATGTTAAATAATAATTATAATTTTGAAATAAATAATTATATAAACATGGCAATGATTCAATAAAAATAAGCCACCATTAAAACAAACGTTTAACGATATATTTCTACAAATTCAATGTCAATTATCAGATAAAGATATATATTGTCTGCAAACATAAGTTGAAATTAGTCCAAAGATTGTACAATCGAGGAGTGATGCACAACAGACACAAACGCAACTCATGTTCAACATCCAATCCAGAACAATATTTAGTTTTCATCGCTACCAAAGCCGAAAATCCACACTCACAAACAACATTCCCTCTAAGCCGTGAGAGGCTGTGCATGCAAAGCCAGCTGCGTTGAGCAGCTTTTAAAATCAAGTGAGCAACAAAAATACTAAAATGTGATTTTAAGAATTTAAAAACGATATACTACATGTGTATACCGATATTATGCATTTTTTGCATACTAAATTTAAAGAATTAAAATTTTATAATAATTATGATGATTACAATATTTTGATGTGATACAAAATGGATAGCAAACTGGCAAGTGGCAAGAGAAAATATATAATAAAATATTACACAGCACACAGTACATTCAGAAAAATGAATTTGGAATGATGTCTAATTTGTGCAGGACAGTTAAAACGGTATAGCAGATTTTTTATTTCCGCTTAATTTTCTTTTTGACATTTTATTTTATGGAGATTAAAAAATTCAAAATTAATATATAATATTGCCTGTATATTTCAGCTAGATTCTATATTTCTATAAAATAATAAATAACTGAATGATGTCGAATCGACCTGGCATAATAAAACCAAACCTCATAAGTCATATTAAGCCCCGTAGAAATGGTGTTGACAGTGATTTATTACATCTTGAATTTAAAATACATTAACCAAAGCCTAAGAAATGTAAAGGGGACATGGAAATGAGCTTCATTATATCTATGAGACAAAAACATCTGAGCGTCAGAGACATTTCAGTCAACAGGCCTTGTATCGGTTCCATGATAACACATTCATTTATATATATATATAGGTTATTAGACATAAATACATTAAATAGTAACATTCCATGATAATACAGGCAGGGCTTTAGTTGATGGAATGACTGACTCGGTGCTATCAAGCAATTAAGCTACGTCTCTAGTTTAATGATGTGCGGCTTCTTGTCATTTTGGTAATTTGGAAACCTGACACGTAGCCATGTGAGTTCAACTTTCCTCGAGACCGCGACGAAAAAGATAATGGCAGCAGGCAGTTAGTCTATTGTAGATTGTCGTAAGCAGTTGTTTATAACGTCATGTAGTGGCAACATTGAAAACTGAATAGGTATTCGGTTTTTCGCTCCAGTGAATAAATTCACATTGACAATTTTCTAGGCCTCTTTAGTATGATAACTGCGCAAAAATTCATGAATTCAGGTTTACTGCGCACCAAATAATTTTGTTGCGCGCCGCTTAGAGGGAACGTTGCTCACAAAGAAATGATAATGCAAATGGTAAAATAACCCGAAAAGCTTTCTCTGATACATCTGGGAATTTGTGAGAAACGTGTATCCAAAATTTACCAAACTAACTCTCTTGTAGAACATTTTGCATGTTGAGTCGTTTGTCAGTTCAATGATTTCGTTTAATTCTGTTGTTGATAAAACTGAGTCAATGTCATCGACATCTGCAAGAAATGGATTGGGAATCCATGAGGAATTTTATACATTCAGCTCACCAAAGTAAAAATTAAATTGTTCAATCAATGATTGGATATGTCCAGAAAGAAGAGAGACCAAATACGGTTTATCGGTATTCGCATTTTCCGGTTGTCCTGTGAATTCATGCAATTCAGAAAACATTTCTGACTTGCCCTGCAAAACTTTTCTGTTCCAAAGTTCAAGTTTTTTTATGAAAGAGGATATCTTGTCGCTCAGGATGATTCGATTAGTTTGAGGAAGTCATACTTATCGAAAGTATCATTGAATACGGATTATTTATTTATACTGGAAGACTGTGTATCTTCATCAAAATCAATTACTTTAACTCAAAGGTTCCCAACCTTTTTTGCAGCACCGCCTCTTTACAAGAAATAATTATAGTGCCCTTACCTAATAATATTAATTCCAAATAATAAAATATTGTTAAATATTATTTATATTTTATATATTGATCTATAAAGAGTCTAAAAGATTTAATTAAATAAACAAAATGTTTATTTTTGTTTTATTCTTTAAAATCTCTAATACCCCCATTGAAGATCCCAGTGCCCCCGGGTGATAGTAGCTGGGAACAATCGTCCCCGTTGGGAACGATTGCTTTAAATTAATATACTTAAAGTTGCAAAATCAGTACTAAAATACAAATTATTTAATATTTGTAGTAAGCCACGCTGAGTGTAATCCTGTGAAATTGGAGGTTTCTGTAAGTCATAACAAAATGACTCTCAGATGCATTGTTCAAAATTATGAAAGTAAATTCATGATATTTCTTGCCTGTCCACTTGGGGCCGTATGTAAAGAAAATTGCAAGAAAACTTGTCTAGATTCTCAATCCGATAAGAAGTGTCTAAGTGATAAAATGATCCAATGTAAAGATAAAGGATTTATCCAAAACACTGATACATATGTAATTGAATATGTGATTGATGGGACAAATCCTATTAACAATGGTTTATGGCATTGCTCATTCAAAGGAGATAATTCGTCACCCGTCACAGTAGAAGCACAGACAATTCCTCCCAATAAATCTTCTGCTTCACCGAAGCCGACAACAAATAAGAAAACTATCAAAACCACAAGTTTGTATTCATAATGCTTTTTAGCTGTTGTTTGCATTAATCTTTATAAAATATTGATCCATAATTTGAAAAGAAATAAAAAAAGTAAAGAAAATTGAAAATGAAAATATATCAGTAGAGTTAAAGTATTTTATTTAAAATAAGAAAACACCATTTTTAAAATGTATTTTTAAAATATATTTCGATACTTTAGCTGTCATCATCAGGTACTGAAAAACTTAGCAAATTTACATAGCAATATAAGGCTTACTTTCGAAGAAGAAATTAATTATATGAATTCTTTTTTTGATTTACTAATTGAAATGAAATAAACACGTTTCGAAAAATAATTTTGTAAAACAGGAGCCGATACTTGTTTATATACATAACTAGATCGTTTTTGTGAGTTCAAATACAAAAATAAATATGATCGTTCTCGGACATTACCATATATTAATTGGATAGAGAAATTGATCGAGTTACTCCATAAAGATATATATTCTAAGCCTTTTTTACAACGTTTGATGTGTAAAACTGTTGATAAGTGTAATAATAAGCTGAATAAAATTAATGATATAGTTTTAACTGATGTTTATCCGCTTAATTCCTTTGATGGTGGTCCTTTAACAAAAACGAAAGTAATGTAATGAATATAACTGATGATGCCCCATTGAATAGTATTGATATCAATAATGATAATTTTGATAAAATAAATTAAAGTGATTTGTCTATGTGTGTTGGTCCTGTTATTTATTCCCATTTTATGTGTTTTTGAAACTTTAAAAAACCATTTTTCAACAATTAACTATATATGACGCCGTTTGGTCTATGTTTTGATTGCGTATATCATATTTACTTGTAATTAGTGTAATGCCACATACATAGGAGACGTTATCAGTTATCTCTGTATACGAGATCCTGATCATGCCCTATAGAGTGGAAACAGTAATATTATTGAACATAATACGACACGCTTAAAATTTACATTTCTAATTTTAAAGTGTTATCTAAAAGTTTCACAAAAGTATTATTTGTGAAGTCTTAATGATAAAATCATTTAGTCCAAAATAAACATACAAACTGCATTACTCACATGTAATTTTGAGAGTGCTTATTAATTGTATTGGATTTCACACATGTAATAATTATGTAATTACTAATAAACATAAGTATAATCATTTTATTGATGTTGCCTAGTGTCTGATGATGACAACTGAGCTGTCGAAATTAATAGTAATTATATATTTTTAAAAATGGTGTTCTCGTATTTATATGGATAAATTACCATTTTTATTTAATGGTTTATTTACTATATTTCTAGTTTATTTTGAATTTTATTAAATAGTAAACAACAATATATTGGATTGAATGATAAATTTATTTTTCATAAAATGTTATTATTCGAATCAAAAACCTTATGTACTTACCCTTCTTGCCCACAATTAGTTGTAATTCGTCTGGTAACTTGTCTCTCCCATTCAGATAGATTTCTTCCAGTAGATTACACAAGGAGGATTATTAAAGGATAATGGTATATGGGTTAAAATAGACCAATTGATCTCCAAAATATTTACGGTAACGTAACAATGATATATAAAAAGTAATATCATACAATATTCACCTGACCCCATGATATACAGAGTATTCTCTATCTCTCATGGATATTAACTTATGGACCACGTTGTAAAGGCTCATTTGCCTTTCGCGTATGACATCCTTGTATTAATTCAGTTTCCTCTCACTGATATTAATTTTCTCTTGAAACGAATCAGGTTAATATTAAAAAGAAGCCGTGAGTATGAAAAGAATAAATAATAGTAATCTATGCATATAAGTTACTGAGAACCTAATATTTGTATGATATGAATAAAGTTGTGAATCATTTAAGGAAACCTAATATGAAATCGGAGACTCTTAACAAGTTAATGTACCCCATTTTACAGCTAAATGTTTGCTATCATTAATGATGTCAGTCTCCGACTGTCTTCAGTGAGAACATTTGATGCAAATTTATGAAGAAAAATTCAAACTGATCAGAAAAATATTGCTTTCAATTATCTTTTCAAAATTTTCTGATAAATGATTTCCTTTAGTAATGTCATTTTTTGTAATTGCATTACAAATATTCATAGCCAAATTCAGCATATTGACACTGTTAATGACTGTTACCAGTGGTGTTGTCAAGCCGGAACGCTCCGGAACGTCGATTCGGTACTTCCTTTTTGGACAGGAACGCGTTCCGGAACTAAAGATGATTTCTGATAACGAAAATTGGCTGACGTATTGATTTCATGTATTGTTAAAAATATTTATGCAATATTGTTTGAGTATCTAATATGCGTATTTTATAATTTGTTAACTAATTTTTATTAAACGTTCCTATTATTGTAATAAACATATATATATATATATATATAAATGATTTTCGTTTCATTTCCTTTTTATGCTATATACAGGCCCAATCCTGGCGACGGGCTAAAATTTGGGGAAATCTCCGCCCGTCGTCAAATTTGGGACATGAGACCGCACCGAGCGGCCGCCTACCCAGGATCGGCCCTGCCTATATAACTATATATACGCGTTCTGGTAAACAAAAATTAGCACAACAACACTGACTGTTACACAGAGATTTATCTTTTTCAATGAAGTTCCTAATTACTGAAATAAAAATAAAGTTATTTGTTAATGATTATTATAAAGTAGAATATCCAAGATATGAAATTATCGTATTCTTTTCTGTTATTAATGTTTTCGTTTATCTTCATTCTTTCAGATTTTTGATCAATATTCTCAAAAATAAAACAAATTGATCTATAGCAAAAAAATTAATAGTTCATTATTAAAAAAAAATAATTAATTTAAAATGTCAAAAGTAAAAATCAAATTTATTGAAATTATAAATATTTTTATGGTAGTCGTCACATAATTTTTGAAATATGGACCTAATATTTGATAAACTTACTCGCATTTTGTTGTTAATATTTGGAATCTTATTTATGGTTGTGTGAAATAAGAACACTAAAATGTATTAATATATGGGTGGATGATTATGCGTTTATTGAAAGAAACGGTATAGCAACATGTTTTATTTGTAACCAGTCACTTTCTCAATTCAAAGCAAGTAACTTAAAAAGGCATCATGAACAGAACCATGTATTTATATATATATATATATATATATATTAATTCAAAATGCACCTTCTAATTATTATTAAAACAACTATATATTATCAAACAATATCACAGTTTGCGACACTGATTGAGAATGCCTGATTATTATATAAATTTTTAATATATATAAAAATTTTAATATTATTTTATTTAAAAATATTGTAGAAACAGCGACAAAATCTGTCAATAAATCTTCTACTTCACCGAAACCACCAACAAATAAGAATATTATCAAAACTTCAAGTTTGTATTTTTAATGTTAATTATTTATTTGATAAACATGTATAAAATTGGCAACATATACCCTCAAGTATCAAAGTATTTTTTACGTTTATGATCACAACAAATGATTTCCTTAACTTAGTCGCAAAATATATGTATATTAACGTTTTTTGAAAAGATCCTTTAATATGGCGGTAATAGCTCTTTAAATTCATGTTTTTGGATTTTTTTCATTTCTAAAAATTATAATTACGATGTATCATTTATTTCACAAGGGCTACTGTCAGGCTTGCCAGACCTCCCGATTTCGTCGGGAATTTCCCGATATGATTTTTCGAAAATCTGGCATCCTTGGCTTCTGTACTGAAAGTTGAAGATTTCGAAATTTTTTTAAAATTCATTGTATAAAATATTTTGTTAGTCAAAGCAAAGTTACATGGATGCTATCGAACTATTAATTTGATTAGTATTTTGGTAGATTTTTTGTTATTGTAATTTTATGGTGAGACATTTTATTTTTCTAATAAGTTAGAATCATCCAATAAAGGTGTTACTCAAGTATAACGTCATTTTCAACACACTGGCAAGTTGTTGTGCTACGTATACACTAAGCGAAGTTCAGATAAATTCCGCTATAATACAAGTTGAAACATAAATCAACTTATTGGAATTTAGTTTTTGAGAAAATTTAATGGATTTCCGCCATTTCTGAAATGGTTGCAAAGTAAGTTATTTTTTAAAGTTATAAGTTTAAAGTTATAAAATTTTATGAGTTGAATTATGATTTTAAAAGGAAATTAAATCATTATTCAAACTTATAAAAATTATTAATTGCATTAAATAATTATATTTTTTATACATCTTTTGAAAAAAATCTTCGAATATCTACACAAAATAATAATTGGGTTTATGATTATTTTTTAAAACTTACTAATATAATTTACAATTTATGTTTTTTTTCGGATTTCAGGTTTTGTTTTTTTTCGACAGAAATATCTGTAATATTAAATTAATTTTAGTTTTAAGGGTAAATCTTATGAAGATACATCCTCATTTACTCGAAATTTCCTAGCAAAAACCTCAAAATTTAAATTAAAAATTTTTTCCGCCATTTTTATTTCTAAAAATATCTCAAAAATGTCTATAAATTAATTTATTATAAGGGTTTTTTCAACTTCGGATGGCTACATGTTAAAAGTTTACATGCATGTTTTATAATGGGTTGTGTTAATGTGCATTATTTTATTTCTCTATCACTTTTTGAGTTTCTATAGTGTAGGGTTTGTCTCAGTGACTATTTTACAAGCAACCTCAAGGTTATTTGGTGTGTTTATATGCTATAAATTTGTTGAATTTTGTTTTATATTATAGGCGATTTGTCTCACATGGCTTGGTGTATCATTACAAAATGCTATTCATAGAACCCCATGTGCATGTGTCATAATGTATCATTGGAACAAATAATAAAAAATGGCATGTGAGAACTCAGACAACCAAGATTATTCATGGACATTAATTATGCGGGTTTACACATCAATTATTACAATAACTCTTATCGGAATCAATCTTTTTAATTTATATTATATTCATAAATAAGAAACGACATAAATAATATTTAATATTGTTTAAAATTATGAAATATGCTTTACACAAAAAAATTTAAATTCCGGCGTTTGCTTTTGTAAGTTTTGAAATTAAATGTGTTATTTCATTTTAAAATGAGTAAAAGTGAGTGAATAATCATTAATTTCAATTTCAGTTAATTTAAACACTACACAGTTTATCAGGACCCCATTTTCTAATTCAATTTCCAATCCAATCATCAAAACTTACCTCTTTATAATTTACAATCACTTCCGGTAACCATATAACCTTTATTTCAGAGGAAAGTCCTTTATTAAAGGCGGCTTCAGATTTGTCTGTTTCTAAAAGTCACGTTTGTACATTTGAAAATCTCGTATAAAAAATGTATATACATTTTATTAGTATTCCCTATGTAAAATTTACAGTAGTTTCATATTTCGTAATCGGAAGCAGGTCAATTAGTATTCCAGTTCCGATATCCGCAACTTTTCATTGGGATCCTTATTAACTCAGTTATATTTGTGAATATGCAATGAAACCTCTCGTTGTGTACCTCCTTAAAATACCAAGTTCCGGTAGAAGAAATTCACAAAACTAGTGTATGTAGTACATCTTGAAGGGTAATCTGAAACCTAAGCCTCAGAGATTTTCCAGCAGTTCTTGCCATTTGTTTTACTTTTAATCAGAAACTCTATTATAGCATTTTAATGCACACCAACTTCAGCTTTCTAACTAAATATGCTTTCTAGGATTTTTGATTCTAACATCGGTTTAGTTTTCTGATCACATTATCTGTGTACTTTGTTTCCATTCTTCTTTTTTTGGTTAGACTCTGTATTATTATTTACACTACATTAAAAGCACTGCGCATCCAACAATTTGTTATCCCGTTTAAAAAGAGTTCTTAATAAATATCAAATCAAAAGTTTAAATATTTAGGTTACAAACCAGTTAATGTTAAGAGAACCAACGCAAGGGCCCATAATTATTTCCCGTATATATTCATTTACCATTGCTTTGGTAAGTATAAGTATAAAACGATGATTCCTTGGTAGCAGCATAAATTAATATATCAGATAAGTGAATAACAAAATAAGCCTTGCTGCAAAGTAATAATTATATTTTTGAAAAAAGTTTCGATTATCAAAAATATAATTATTACTTTGCAGCAAGGGCTCATTTTGTTATTCACTTATTTGACATTGCTTTTGTAATGTTAATTTCATTTTTCTCAGGTAACATCTTAACTAAATCTGAAGTCATTGTAATCGGACTGCTGGTTATGTCACTTATATTCAATATCATCTGTTTCTCTCGATTCTGTGACAAAAGCAAATTTAAAAGTAGCTTACATAATTATTATGAATATATTATTACAATGTATACTCCAATTGTGACCCCATAGTATATATATATATATATATATATATATATATATATATATATATATATATATATATATATATAATATATGTTTGTTTGTTGGTTTGTATGTTTGTCCTGTTTGCATAACCACACTGTTAAACCAATCGCCAAGAGACTTTAAGAAGACGTTGGGTACACTGTTGCGAAGGTTTTAGGTATAAATATTTTTTGAAATATTGCCCATTAGAGACGCTACAGATAAAAATTATAAATTATTATTATGTTACATACCACAGACAAGAAATGCAGCAAGCTAAATTATTTAAATTTGAATATTTATTTAAATTTTAAAATTATGTAGTGTGTAATCTATACATGTAATCTATATGTTTGTTGGTTTGTATGTTTGTCCTGTATGCATTACCACACTTTCTCAACCGATCGCCAAGAAACTTTAAAAAGACATTGAGTACACTATTGCCAAGGTTTTAGGAATACACATTTTTATTTAAAATTACCCCCTTAGACCGCTACAGATAAAAATTATAAATTATTATTATGTTACATACTACTGCAGTGGCTCTCAACCTTTTTTAGATAGCAGCACCCTAACGGAAAATTGACGGCACCCTACCCTTTTTATAATAATATTTCAGCTATAAAAATAACAACAAGTTTTGTACGTTCTATATTTAATAAACTAAATCTTTTATAGCATATGTTAATGTGAAATTTGATGCTTTTTACATATTATCCTCAAAAATTCCTCAAAAATATTTTGTTTTAATATTATTAGAAAAGATCAGTTTTTGAATTTTCGTGAAATAAATTATTTTCATAAGTATTTTAATTATGGATGTAATAAATAAAAAGCTGCGGTAGCTAATATAGCGACCACGATGTCTAATTTTGTAAAGGCGCTTATTTTGGTCTTCTAAAAAACGTTGTTGAATAATTGGGATTTTGATGCATAAATAGGCGTATAACAGAAAAGTACCGATTTGTGTACTATATATGTTCTTCGCAGATTTTAATTTGAGTTAGTGGTTGATTGTAATTTATTTAATAAGCTTTTAAAATATTTACACAATTCACAAAAACATTCATATTCAGAAACTATGTGCAATTGGAGAGAGTGTTTTGTTATTCTTCAAAATGCAAGACATTTAAATCGCTGTAATTCTCAAGTCAGTGATCCGGAACGAATCTATGAAAACACTTTGACAACACAACGACAATTGTCATTCATGACAAAAATCAGAAACTCTAATGGAAATTATGTTGGTCAAAGCACACTGACTCCAAGTTCAGGCCCTCAAACTCTACTACCTCCAAATTATTTACCTTTAAACCACTCCATGTCATTTCCAAATACACAGAACGATGGCACCACTCCTTTGATCAACACTCCCAATCAGATTTATTATCCGCTACCAATCGATTCTGCACAAATCATTTACGGTGTTAGATCGATTTCTGAATTGAATACAAGGGATGGCAGCAATCAGCCTTTGTATTTAGCATTTGCCCCTGGCCACCAATTCATGCCTGCTAATGGGAGATACATCCAATATAGCCAGCCACCTTTGAATATGACAGCTGAATCGACGACTTCCAGCAATAACAGGCCTTCTCCTGTACCTTCTCAAGTAAAAAACGGGCCTGTTTCACGCAGCAATAGTGAGCAAGATAACTATAAATTGAGTAGAGAGATGATGGAGGAGGCCGATAATTTACTAAGGACTGCAGACACGTTATTAAAGTCGACCCAACAGGAAATGAGTAAAATTCACTCGTGAATTAATCTTTCCTATCATTACTGAACTATAATTTCTATAAATATTAAACCGTTTTTTACATTGATAACTGACAGCTCCGTATTCGAAGATTATTTAAATGTTTTGGCAGTTATTATATATATATTTGTAATAAATCTTTATTTGTTTTTGTATTCTTTGTTTTATATTGCTTACAAATTGTCAGTAGATTTTATTTGTCTGATAATACATTTTCGACATTCATTTTACTAATTCAAAGAACATAAAGAGGTTCAATTACGAAATAAAATATGCTTCGTTGATATTAAAAAAAATTTAATTATGAAGATTAGAAGTCTTGAAATTTAATTTTAAAAATCAGCATGTAATGCCTGCCAATAAGGGAGCATTCATTTAGGACGTCCCCCAAAAAATAAGCAACTTTGATCCCCGTTGTTCCTTTTCACCACCACCCCTCCGAGCAGAGATCCCTCCAAAAATAGATATTCTTTATTTTCAAAAGAAACTTAATTAATTTATAAGCATATAGCCTAAATTTAATTTCAATATTATATGCAGTAGTACGAATATTGGTTGAAAAATAGAGAAAAAGCATACATACATAATTAAGATGATCAAATGAGGAAAATGGACATGAAACATGCCGCTTACTTAACATATATAGCAACGGTGGCCAATCTTTTCTTCCATAAGAGCCAAAAACCATAACCTTAAATTATGGAGATCCACAACTGGGCAAAAATAAAAGAGACAACAAAATTTATTTTTACATAAATGATTTTTTAACCAATCGTTCATTACAAAATTTATTTATTATTCACTGTCAAATGTTTCTTTTTAGGATTGCATTTTGGCTGCAAATTTTTTTAAATCTGGCTTATAATTTGTTAATGCAGTAGTCGTTATGGGTAAAATACTTTGTATAATTGAAAATCCTTCTTTGAGGCATAATTTGAATTTTGTTAAATCTTTAAATCTCAATGGAAAATCATCTATTAATTCCTGTAATTTATCTATATGCTCTTCAAGTTTTTTTCCTTCGATTTGTGAAGACATATTTTTCAATCTGGGAAAATGACTGAAATTTTTCGAAATCAAATCGTATTTGAACAGTCTTAACTTTCTTTCTAGACTAAAAATCGCCCAGGAGAGATCAAGATAGTTTTTTCCTTTCCTTGTAATTTTAAATTGAGAGATTGTAGATGTTCCATTTTATCAGTTAAGAACATTAAATCTTGTGGCCAGTAAGTTTCTTGTAACTCTAGATAAAAGTTTTGCTTTTTTAAAGAAAAACCTTGATTGGGTCAATTAAATCACAGAAACGAATTAATACATTATACATAGACAACCATCTGACAATAGGATAGAACGGCAACTCATTACGATGGTCATCAAGTTCTATTTCTTCAAGAAAATTTTTAAATTGTCCGTGATTTTTTGAATTTTTTCATATATAATTAACAACCTTAAGAACTGTTTTCATAACATTGTCATACTTAAAATATTTGGCTATTAAATTTTCCCGGCGAATAATACAATGAACAGATATAAAATCCGGTATTCTCGGATCACTTTTTAAAAGACCAATAAGACCTATATTTTTACCTAACATTGCAAATGCAACATTGGTTGCAACGCTTACGAGTCGGTTCATAGGTATACTATTAGATGACAATATTCTGTCAAGTGTATTCTTAATATCAATCCCACGGGTTTGATCCTTGAGTGCTGCTAAATCCTACTAAATTATTCTTTCGCGGTTAGTTGTGGATTATCTTGAATGTCCGTAGATTCATCGAGAGCTAAACTAAACGTTGCACTGTTTTTTATATCAACTATCAGCTGTTCTACACAATCTCTACTCATTTCAGAAACACGTCTCTCGGTTGTATGGCGTGAAATCGGAATTTTTCCAACCAACCTATGTAATTTGGTATTATTAGAATCTAGCATCTTGACCACCTCCCATATATTTTTCTTTATAAACTCGCCTTCTGTATACTGGCGTTTAGCTCGTGCAATATTCCAGGATATGGCGTAACTAGTCTCGACTACAAAAATACTCTTATTAGTAATTGATGATAAAACTCCCATGGTTCTGTTCATGATGCCTTTTTAAGTTACTTGCTTTGAATTGAGAAAGTGACTGGTTACAAATAAAACATGTTGCTATACCGTTTCTTTCAATAAACGCATAATCATCCACCCATTTTAATTTAAAGCTTCTATTTTCTTCTTCATATTTTCGTTTCTTTTTTCTGTCATATTGATGAAATAATCAATGGGTGTCAAAAATAGAAAATTGTTTGTTTGAAAAGGAAATGGTAGTTAAAGGCTGTAAACAAAACCAAATATATATATATATATATATATATATATATATATATATATTAAATTCAAACATTAGTAAAAATAAATTCCAAATATAAATAATAGGATGAGGAAATTTTTGAATAAATTTCTTGACTAATATAACTAAAACTTTGTTTGTTTTACTTTATTGTCAATGACTCTAAAACAGCGGTTCCCAACCTGTGGGTCGTGACCCCAAAAGGGGTCACGTGAGAATTTGCCAGAAGTAACCAGAGACCTTTTGAATATAATTTATATACGCTAGTCAGTAATTTCTTACTATAATTTTAAATTTAAGCGATACTCCTACTCTGACTTTATAGTATACGTATAAAATATAAATAAAATCAGATATTTAGAAGTCAAAAGCATAATAGTTCGCTACAAAAATACAGTGACTGAGGAGCAACTCTATTAATTTTATTGTTGGGGTCGTCACAACTTAACAAATATTATCAAGGTGTCACAGCATCAGAAAGGTTGGGAACCGCTGCTCTAAAAAAGAGTCACAGGAGTTTTTATTGTAATCTATCTGAAAGCAGAAGACTTCAGTTGGTTTCATCTTTCTAGCTTCTTGCACTTTATCACAATAATCACATTCAATACACTGATCTTTTCTTGACTCTAACTACTCTACGAATTACTTTTCTGTTACCTTAATTTAATATGTTGTATTTATCCACAAATCCTGTTCTAAGTTTCTTTGTGCCTACTTGAGAAAATATTTATGTTATTTCTAATTTCGACTTTTTTTATACAGTGGTATAATCCATTTAATTAATGATTATCAACCAAATCATCTCTGTTTGACTATCCTCTCTCTGGCATTCTTTCATGATCTCATTGTATAACAGTATAATTAATTTCTCAACCATAAACTTTCCTTATGACAATCTTTTCACACATCTTCCCATCAATTACGCTGTCTTGATAATGGCCTTTCGAATTGCATGTCGTTTATTTTCATTGTTGTTTACCCAACTTGGATTTTCATTATTTAATTAATTAACGATTTTCTGTATTTTAAGCATTCCATTGTTTTCCGACTCTTTCTAAACGTATTCTGATAAATTCATTTTCATCATGATCTTTACCGTTGTCTAATATCTATCTGACCCGTTGTTCAAATTCAAATTTGATAACTGATTGATTTTCTGCAATTTCGCATTTTTACACCGTTTAATTCTAATTGTGACTTTTGTTAACTGCTTCCTACTTTTTAAAATAATTTTAGATTTTTAACCGCAACATTACAGTTATTATTTTTTACATTATTTTTGTCGATTTGCTATCAAATTCCTTTCTCATTCCCATTGTCAAAATTATAGATGTGCTCATATTTATTATTATTTAATAAAATTTTATTATTATCCTTCATCTTTTTATTCTATTAGTGTTGGGCCAGAACACAAACGGCCTTGTAAATGTTTAAATGAATCGGTAACACACATGCAAACATAACATGGAGATTTAAATTCAAACCTATTAAAACATCAATTAACCCTATCAAAATATGAGAGAGAAAACAATAAAATATAAAATTATAAACACAAAAATAAATTAAAATAATAACAAAATGCAAACAAGATCCGCACGAAATAAAAATAAACATAACACGAAAATCCAATGATTTTGACCAAATTTGACAATTTAATAAAAAATGAGAAATTTCATGAAAATGAAATAAAAATCAAATAATTTGAATTAGAAATAATTCAATTAAAAATCTAAAGAAAAAATTGTCAAATAAAATCTCAAAATAATAAAATTAATGATTAGAATATACCAGAAAATTCCAAGGTCAAAATTTGTTTTACTAAATCAAAAAGAACACGCAAGGTTAGGGTCGTACAATAGGTATATATACCGATTCATTTTTACACAATTTTAATCGTTAAATCAGTTTTTGAAACTCAAAAATCGTTTTTACTCTTTAAAAATCTATGTAAGTGAGAGTTTTATTTGAAGGCTCTCTCCACGTCGCATCCTCGCAACCTCGATAGAGCTCTGCTTGGGTGTCGGCGTGGGGAGAGTGATGCTTTTATAATATTTTATATATGTTTGGATCGGTTATTTCAATAAATTATTCATAATGCATAAATAGTTTTCTTATTGTCAAAATTTTTCCGGCCCACAGCCAAAGACACATCACAAGTTATTAAAATCAAATATATTATTCGAATTCGTGTAAGTGCGTGGAATATCGCCAATGATTCGTGCCCGTGAAGACCCGGCGTGCGGAACGCAGGGGTTGGAACGTCAATATTAACCTGTATAGTGGAAGTGGGGAATTGGGAAATATCCTTTTGACTGTTTCCCCGTTCCCCAGTTTCCATAAATTTGACCTAAACTATCTTACGTAAGGCTCAAATCATCACACGAGTAGTCCAGTGGGCACTCATTAACTATAATATAAACACAATGCGCCTAATGTCAACCAAGGGAAAGGTACCGGGGAAAGAAAGAGTCGAAATCGTTGTTATGGACTTAATATACATTGTTGATTAAAAAGGGAAATTTAAATGACGAGTAGCAATAAATTTGGAAATAATATATGAAATCCCCTTATTATAAGCCAATAACATCGAAATGAGAGTGGATAAAATTACTTGAGTAGACGTAACCCTATTGCAATTGTAGTAAGGCCCTAACATTATAACGAGAGTCAATAAAAGTTTCTTGGGTAAACGTAAGCTTAATGCGGTTGTTGTAAACACTCATTGGTGCAAGGATACAATAGTATAATGGTTGTAAGTTTAAATTTTTCTTTTTTGAAAATCAAGGTCGCGTTAGTATAGAAGTCATCGCAACTTCTGGATAATGATCAAAATCGACCCAAAAGAGATTAAATGCAATAAAATTTAGCAACTGAAAACTCTCGATGTAATGTTAGAACCAATATAGGATAAGAATTTAAAATCTATAAAATCCATAAATCAGTCGATTTAGTTATAATAAACATTTAAATGCCGAAGAAACCACACAAGATTTCGTAATAACAACGAATAAGTACCGAGAATCAATTACGAATAAAAGATGAATAACATTAGACCTTCCACTAAATTTCTTCGAGATAGATTTTAATCCCTTAAAATGAGAATAGGGAAGTCATCGAGGAGCGGAGAATTCACCACACTTTTGTTAATAAATTAAAATCCCGGATAAATATTCCAATTACAAAGATAGATAAAGAAACCCGAATTCGTATACGTGTCGGCCATTCCTTAGAATCTAAATCCAATAACAAACAACACTCCAACAGATTTATTAACTAAATGAAATAAATTTGAATCCCCAAAGCAAAACCTCCATAGTAAATAATCCGTATTTTTCATGATAAATCGGGAGTTGATGTCAGGAAAAGGGGAAAACTAAATCCAGCTACAATCCCGATGAGAGAAATTCCCACATCTTCGTAATATAGCCGAAAATGATGCCTGAGAATTAAGCCTAAATCAATAATTTAATATAGAACCATCATATCAATACTTGCGACGAAACTGCTTAACTATCCACGGGTAACATTCGACCAAATATAGCTAGACAAATCGGAAGGATAACTGGCATAAATTAAATGAAATCCCCTACTTGTATGGTAAATTTAACATTTATGATCAGGTAAATCGACATTGATGTTGTCACACACTCCACGAATGAATACGCCACGAACTGCTAATCTAACAAATCAATAAAGTAAACATTACATAGATAAAAATACCCACCAGATGCCACGTAAATCAATACACCCACCCGTTGCTGATGACGTAATATCAAGGGATAGAATTCTGAATGAATTCGATAGGACATGAAATTCAATCCATGCTTGTAATTGGCATAATCTAACTGGGAAGAATTAGCACCAAACTGCGAGCGAACCCGAATCTACAAGGAAAGGTAAATCAGATAAAATCAGTACAGAAGGGAAACTTACTTCAGATGAATCAGTGGGCACCATCACCTACACCCGATAACCCGCCTCAACGTAATAAGCATGCACACGTTGAATGTCACGCACATAGAATCTCTCATACGCAGTGATTCCAACGGCAATAAAAATAATCGATACGGTACACATATATTACGAGGGCATACCTGCAACACATGTCTACTGTATCAGTAGAGACTCTCTATAGTAAGAGAACTACACACACACGCGTTTTTTTGTTTCTCGATTGACACCCAGGTTACTTAAGGACGATATCAGGGCGAGAATAATAGAAATTTTTCGAAAATTTGATATTAAAATGCATCACCATTTAAATCATATTAATGGAACCCCGACGACTGAGATTCCCGATGACGGCATGGACCTAAATCCGGAAGCTCATAATCCAGGTAAACTTCGTTCCCTACAAATTAATTGAATTCAACCCTTTCACTACTTCGATAACTGAACTCCCACCCGTAAATTCATTCATTAAGTAATTTCACTAGCGATGACTTTATTAAGCAATTTTATTAACTATCACGCACTAGCTAAATTTAAATTTTCTTTTCCTAGTTTTATTTATTATTTGGAGTAGTCAAAATTTAATTCATGTTCTATTTTGTAGATAATTTTACCTATTATTGCTCGACCAGTAAGCTCCCAGTTAAATGATTTTACGATTAGCAGTTTCCAGACGATAAAAGAACTTCGGATTTTAACTCCGCTCGTCAGGTATGATCGGAACCTCTCCTTACGCTACAACGGGCAGTGTTTCTAAATACTGCGGGGTCGTGAACTACTTAGGGACCATACGATGAAGAGCTTAAATATTCCCCCAAGATTTTATATAATAACCACCGAATTAGACTGCAGTTAAGTATCGTATTCAAACGTTAAGAATCATTAAAAATTATGAAATCATTATTATACCTGGTTATAGGAAGAGAATTCAATTCCGATAATAGTACCCACATATTGATGTTTCGACGACGGTTGATATTTTGAAATCCCTCGTTTCAATCGAAAACATAATTATTCAGTCAGCCGGCGTAAGCAAAGATTCATTTTTTTTTAATGCAACCGGTAAAATACAAAGGGAAACTATTTGTTGGCATTAGGAAGGACGATCACTACCGCATCGAATCAATACCGTTCGTATTCATTACCTAAGTAACCCAAACAATAGGAATTAAATTTTTCTTTTCAAATAAGTTTTAAAAATGAGTGCACCGAGGAGCTCGAAAACGTCAGTATTTGGAGTTTTTGTAGGGTAAATTAGGATGGTAGAACTGTCCAATGGTCGACCAGTGTGGATAAACAGTTGTAGGGAGCCTTTCTACTCCGTGAAATAAAAATCTATTAACTAAAATAATGGAAGGATTAGAAAATTAATGTAGTTATAATGCAAAATTTTTTTTTAAATAGTACTCGTTCAGATTTATCCAGAGCACTCGTTCGTGTACCTACCCAAGTCGCCGATCAGTGGCGACAGGACTGGCGACGAGTGTGGCGGATCAAGTACCCCGAGATGCCCCCACCAAGCGAGACCCGCTGGATCGCCTCACATTCAGTGGAGAATGATGCCCCCTCGTTCCCCATGGACGGACAAGCCTATGGCCGGAACCCGGCCCAAGAAATCCGGGATTATGCCCGATATCTCATCACACGCCTCGAGGACCACCAGAGGCAGGTGGACCTTCACGTGGTCAGAGCCAGACAGTACCTGGCGAACGTAGAAGACGACATTGGGGCCGGTAGGATTGCAGACTCCTACGATTGTATGCCGCCACTCCGCTCCAAACCGACCAGGAACACGAAACGGCCGGTATTTGTTTTTCGGGAACACTTGGATGCTCCATGGACCTCAGGAGGACCCCAATAGACTAACTTTGATAATTGCACTATAAATGCATGTTAAATAAATGATTTACTGTTACTCAAGATCGTTTTTCTTTTGTGTTTTATTATTTTATAACGTTATTGTTTGTTTAAAGAAACCAAATGATTCAAAACTGTTAGTCAAGAAATTAATTTTTCGGTATTACAGAGATGGAACCCCTGCAAATATTACAGACGGAACTGGCGCGCGAGCGGAGAATTAACAAAAATCTTCACGATCAGATTATTCAACTGACGACGGAAATGCAACAGACGAAGGCCGTCTGGATGGAGCCCAGAAAAGTAAAATTACCGCTGCCCAAAAGGGATGGGCGGATGAAAAGCAACTTAACCAAAGCCTGAGGACTCAGGTGAAGGGGTTAGAAGTGGCACTATCAGCCTGCCAGGAGGGAGCTGCAGTAACTTACTCCTTCGTCTTTGCTCCTGCCCAATTAGCCTATCGAGAGACGGAAACCACTCCAAAAACGACCCCAACACCGAATAGCTATCGTCCAGGACGAAAGGAGAGGGCTAAACGTCGAGCCGCTCGGTTGTTGAGTAATGCATGATTGACTTATACACAGTGTTTATGTTATAAAATATATATCACCTGTTAGTAAAACGATATTTTCAAGGATTTGATGTGTCAACTCACAGAGGTAGTATGACGACATGGCACCGCCTGAGAGACGCTTGCGCGAGAATTATGAGTATGAACGATGGTATTAACGATAGAATGGGACCAAAAATCAAAAGCGAGCACAAGTCTTCTATCGACAGCTCGTTGAACCCAGAGATCGTCCGGGCAATTACAGCCTTAGCAATAGCGCTCACTTTTTGAGGACGGTCTACCCACTCGAACACAGTTCCAACGGGTGCCGAGTGGCAGCAAAGAAAATATTTATATGGCGTTACCAGGGTAGCCACAACCTAATTCAAACAAACGTCAACACCCGGTAACCCACCATTAGTATTATTATTACTCATACTTGATTTATTATAAATCTATTATAAATTCTGTCAAATATATTATTATCATTGTTCAGCAATGGCTAAGAAAATTTTTCTTTCAGAACATAATTCCATTCACCTTATCTCAAAATACTTCATTTTTTCTTTTCTAATGTTGATTTCTCATTAAAATTTCTAATTAAAACATCTAATAAACAACTAAAAATACGAGATAACAAAAAAATATTTTAATAAAAACAAAAATAAAATCATGTACAAAATACACAAAGTATAGCACAAAATGTACATAAACATAAGACGAAAACAGAAAATTTGTCTAAAAATTCGGCAAATTAATCAAAACCTAACATGGATGAAAATATATTAAATAAAAATAAAATAATTTCATAAATTTAAAATAATTTATAAATTAATTTCATAAATTTAAAATAATTTATAAATTTACCAAAATAAATGATTATTTTAAAACCTAGGTCTTTCTAAGTATTTCTAAATATAATAATAATAATATAAAATAGTGATTCCTTGGTAGCAGTATAAATTAAGATTTCAGATAAGTGAATAATAAAATAAGCCCTTGCTACAAAGTACTAATAATATTGTTGAAAAAAGTTTCAATTATTAAATAATCGTCTTCAGTTATTTAATATCAAACTTTTTTCAATCAAAAGCTTATTTTATTATTCACCTATCTGATATTATTATAATAATAACAATAATAATAATATAATAATAATAATAATAATAATAATAATAAATAATAATAATAATAATAATAATAACAAAAATAATAATAATAATAATAATAATAATAATAATAATAATAATAACCATAATAATAATAATAATAATAATGTTGGGCCAGAACGTAAACGGCCTTCAAAATGTTTAAATGGATCAGAAACACACACGCAAACACAACACGCAATTTAAATAAAACCCCAAAACACCAATTAAACCATATAAAATCGGAGAAATAAAAGAATTAAATATAAATTAAGAAACATAAAAATAAATTAAAATATTAACAAAAGGCACCAAGATCCGCACGATATCTACACAAATACAACAAGAAAACACAACAAATTCGACGAAATTGGAAAAATCAATTAAAGTTCATTAAAGTGAAATTTAAATCGAAAAATTTGAATTAGTAATAATTCAAATAAAATTCTAAATAAAAATTTATAAAAATAAATCGAAAAATAATAAAAATAAATATTAGAATTTGCTAGAAAACAACAAGGTCGAATTTTGTTTTACTACATCAAATTTGGCACACCAAAAATTTAGGTATATATACTGATCCATTTTCGCATTAAAGTTAACCATTTAAAACCATTTTTTTGAAAAACACACTGTGTGTAAAAATATTTCAAACTATTTGAATCGTTTTAAACATTTTAAATCTGTTCGAGATCATTATTTTGAAATTTTTTAGAAATTTTAGGTGAGAAGCATTGATTTTGGAACCCCTTTCCACGCCCCGTACCTTGCATCTCTGTAGAGCTCTGCTCGGACGTCGGCGTGGGAAGAGAGGCATTTGGTTTATTATGTAAATGTATGCTAAATTTTTATGAATTGGAAGGGTAACTTGTTATATTTTTCGTATAATTAATAAACATTATTATGTATAATTTGTTTCATATATATCTATAATTTGTTAATTAAAATATGTCGAAATTTTTCCGGCCCACAGCCGACACATCACGCAAGAAAGCAAAATATACACAGTGCAGATGCATGTAAGAGCGTGGAAGATCGCCAATGATATGCACCCGTGAAGACTCAGCGTGCGCAACGCAGCGGTCGTAACGTAAATATTTATCCCTATAGCTGAAGCGAGGAATAAGGAAGAAGTCTCTGGCTGCTTCCTCGTTTCTCAATTCAGAAAAATCGACCTAAAATCACATCACACACGGCTCAAACTTATCACACCGAGTAGTCCAGTGGGCACTCAATAAATATAATGTAAACACAAATGCGCCTAGGATCTATTAAAGGGAAAAGGTACGGGGATAAACTAAACTAAAATCGTTGATAGAGTTAACCTGAATTAATAATTTGAATTAATTTGATCATTGATGTACTAAATTGAATTTATTATCATTAACTTAAATTACCTTATGGATTAAATAAAAACAAAAAATAAATCGATTAGAATTAAATTAGATTAAGGATTTAAAAAGTAAATTAGTTACAAATAAATTTTTATTCAACTTAAATAATAAAGTAAAGGTAAACTACTTATAAATATGTCATTCGGTGATTTGAACTAAACTTGGAAAAGAATTTAATTAGTATTACGTTTAATTATATTTAAAAATAAAATACCAATATTGTAAGCAACTCAGTGAGTCCCTTAAACTGATTTTATCTATCAAGTTAAAAAGTTTTCATTAAAAGTAAATACTTCCTTAATTCAATTGGATTTAAATAAAATGATGGTTAAAGAATTTATGTGGCTCACGGGTTTAACTTAAATCAAGTCCTTGATAAAGATTAAAGCAGCTTGCGTAGTAATAAAATAAACTTAGATAAAACCCTCACAACTCTGGTGTAAAAGGAAAGTAAATCTTAGAGTTATTAAGTCAAACGTTGGAAATAGTTTATTAAAATTGATTAACCTAAATTAACGATAAGAAAACGTCTCTAAGGTAATTAGTAATGAAAACTCAGGATGATCGATCGGAAAAATTGATCCAATAAATTGCGAGAAAGTTGAACTAATTCCCACTGAATAATAAAGAAATCCACCAATAAGAATCCAAATAGATTAAGGGAAAGTAAGAGAAATTCACGTTTTAAACTAAGATGTTGGCTGAATTAATGAGATGCTCCGTTAGTCAGACGTTTAGTAGTTTAAGTTAAAGAATTAAAACAATGAAATCTGTATTTTACTTCTAATCGAAATAATTATAATACCTTTAAAATCTCCACATAAATAAGATACAAATATCACCAAACATCGATAAATTCCGGCATGAAGAGATCCAATAAAAGTGAAAGGTTTTTTAAAAATCAACAATAAAATGGAGAACATTTATTGCATTGAACTAAAGAGAAATTTTTTCCAACCATTAAATCGACCGACTAACACAATACTATAGTTTTATAATTCCGTAATTTCATTCTAGCCAACCCTCAACATGAATTCCAACGGTTAATTTTCCCGATACAATTTAATAACATCGAGAACCATCAACGATTGACCACATCCGAAAATTTGTCGTAAGCAGCCAGCATAGTTCCTCAAAACCATGGACAATTAAATTAATTAGTAAGAAAATAAAAACAGATTACCTAACCACAAAACCCCGATAAGACAGTACCGACGGCTTAAACGAACGTACAAACTAGGCCCAGATTAATGCCAACGTCAACCGTTAGAGTAATAGACAAAGTGGATTTCGATTAGTAGATTCGCACAATTGAATTACGACGAACTATCAACCATTAAAACACGGACGGATGTCATGATCGGATAAGAATCAAGCATTCCCAACATCCGTTCCGACAATTTACCATCGCGAGAAACATCCGTTCCGACAATTTACCATCGCGAGAAACATCCGTTCCGACAATTTACCATCGCGAGAAACATCCGTTCCGACAATTTACCATCGCGAGAAACATCCGTTCCGACAATTTACCATCGCGAGAAAGGTTGAAATATATCAACGATCATTTCCGTTGGAGTAATAATTAGATACGGAGGGTTAAACATGAATAATTACAATAACTGTTGGTAATTTCGTTAAACATGAATAATTACAATAACTGTTGGTAATTTCGTTAAACATTAATAATTACAATAACTGTTGGTAATTTCGTTAAACATTAATAATTACAATAACTGTTGATAATGTCGTTAAACATTCATAATTGCAATAAAACATTAATAATTACAATAACTGTTGATAATCTCGATAAGCATTCATAATTACAACAACTGTTGGGAGTTACGATGAGCATTAATAATTGCAACAACTATTATTAAATACGTTAACGCATATAACCGACGCGAGTATGTTTTCCCCCAACAGGAGTAACGTTAAGTGAATTAGACCGCAAACAACTAAGTCGCATAGACATACATTACATATTCTGCCCATCACCTTTCTTCAGCATGAAAGAACTATGGAAATCACCAGAACATGAACCTAGACATTTCATCACAATAATCCTTACAATTCCAGCTCGACTATCAAGTTCACTGAACGCTAATTTAACCAATCAATGTATCCCCTAGAATTACCGGGTGATTTAAGATTGCATGAACTCGAGATTGTAGATTTAATGTCCCTATAAATTAGTAAGAGAATATATGACGTTTACTTATTTCAGCAGAATTCATGTTGCCGAATCTGATTTCGAAACAAGAGGCCGATGAATGGCGCCGAGCCTGGAAACGAGCGCGCCCATCGATGACTCTCGACGAGCCACGCCCGAAACGATCATGCCCATCACTATGGCAAGTACTGGGCAGAGGAAATGATCCACACCGACCAGAGGAGGAACAGTATCCCGCCGAGGAGATTGTCGACCATGCTCGAAGCTTGCTGGCTCAGTGGGAGCAGATCCAAGCAGAGGCCGACCTACAGGTGGTGAAGGCGAGGATGTACCTCGCCAACGTTGAAGAGGACATCCTCGTCGGACGTATCGCAGAAACGTACCCAGCTCGACCGGCACGCAACCTCCGACGACCAGTGCCCATTATTCCCGGTTACTCACCGGAAGAAGGTGTCAGAAAGTTCCTCGCAGAGTCCTGAATCACCAGGCCTAATCATTCTGACCTTTGACTTTAGTGATGTTATTAATGATAAATTATAATGAATTGACCTCTTAGAATTTTGTTTTAAATGAGATTTCCCTATAATCATGTTTGAAATAATTAGAATCCCCCTTATTAGACAAAATTGATATGTTTTCTTTATAGAAATGTCGGCCCTGAAATTAATGCAGAACGAGTTAGCCCGCGCTAGGCAGGCGAACGCGGAGCTACTCAACCAAATACTACAGTTAACTCGCGAAGTGCAACAGGTCAAGGCGACCTGTTTAGATCCCAAACGAACGAAGATTCTCTACCAACGACTCACCGCAGCTCAAAAAGGCTGGGCCGAAGAACGCCAGCTCAATCGGAGTCTGCGTACACAGATCAGGGCTTAGAAGTTGCCCTAGCAGCCTGTCGGGAAGGGGAAGCGGTAACGTATCCGCTCATCTTCGCCCCTTCCCAACTATCAAGTCAACGCGTCATTGATGAAGCCGCACCAGGCCAAAAACCGACAGCTATCCAATCAACCATCCGCCGGCCGGGACGCAAGGAACGGGCCCGACGCCGAGCCGCACAAGCGTCAAGTCGATCAACTTAACTTATCATGCATGTCCTTTGTTCATTAAATAAATCATCTCTCACGTATTCAGTTATAGTGGGGTAGACTCGAAATCACCTACACCAATCAGTCTAAGTTTAATTCGCATTTCCACGTAGGGGACCAAGTAAAGCGAGCATAGGTCTTCTATCGACAGCTCGTGAACCCGAGGATTGTCCGAGCAACTATAGTATTAGCTAATGATACTCAATTTTTGCGGGCGGTCCACCACTTGAACACACTACCAACGTTGCCTAGCAACGGGTGCCAAGTGGCAGTTAGCATTTTTTTGTATGGCGTTACGGGGCAACCATGGACTAATTTAAACAAACGTCGAAACCCTGTAACCCACCATACAAATTTGGGGGCTCAGCCGGGATTGAATGATTTTCGTGTGCAAACAAATGAGAGGGGACAGGTTACAGAACTATCTTTGCAAATAGAAAATGTCGGGACGACATTTTGCCGAACCCCGGAGAGATGAAATATGTGGAACTTAAAAATGTAAAGATCGATTATAAAGATTGATGAGAAATTGTAAAGATCGATAAAAAACGAACGACCTGACTACAAATTTTGTTGGCAAAGAACCAAAAGAAACCGAAATAAAAATCTTGGAATTATCTTTTTAAATAGAAAATGTCGAGACGACATTTTATCGAACCGCGGAGAGATGTGATAACAATGAAAAACGACCCAACCGACTACAATTAAAAACCATCAAACCAACTACATACAGTCACGAGAATACATACAGAGATAAACAATGATTAGTTTGCAAAAACCCAAGCAAACCAACTGATATGAAATTATGTTAGATAGATATCAACGCCAAAACATTCAACATCCATTAATACTTGGTGACACAACACCCTTGAAGATACCAACGACACTCACAAGACGCATAAGCAAACAACATATAATTAAAAGGGCAAAATGCGGGATAAAATGAAATGGGGTAAGTAAGGGGAATAACGACAAACGGGGAAAAGCAATAGAACGATAATAAAATAAATAACGAGTAATTATAGTAATTAAAGTAGCAGTTTATTAAAACAAAACATTAAACTAAGAGTTGAATGAATAACACACAATTTAGTTAATATTTAAATAAATTTAATGGGTAATTAAAAGAGATTTAATAATTTTAGATGGAACCAACAAAAATTATAGAAAAACTAAAGGGAATTCTAAACATCGAAAATAACAATCTTGAGGAACTAATTAATAAACAAAAGCTAATTAAACGAGCTAAAGAGGATATATCAACGATTTCTAACCTATATTCCGACGAACATTGCATATTGATAAAATTGATTGACATTGATAAAGACGTGACAATGGAAAGAATATACGAATTTCTATCTATGAGATTGGAAATAACCAAATTTGGAAAAAGCTGGAACAAGTTAATGGAAAAAGTCAAAAATATTGAAGACGAAATTACAGCAACAATGAGAGAGCAAACCAAGGCTTATTTGGAATGTTATGCGTGCAAAACAGAAGAAGCACGAGTAATGGTGATACCTTGCGGACACCTGAGTTATTGTTATGGATGCGCACAAGAGTCGCACTGCATGTTATGCCAGCGAAAGATAAAGGAAAGATTAACTGTTTACTTTCCATGAATTGTTATGATATGAAATAAATGTGTATTGTTCATTATTCGAATTATTATCAGATGGTGAAATAAATGAGTTTGTGGAAAATAACGTAAAAATAAATATGCAGTGTTCGTAGATAAAATAATAACCTGACGACGATAAATAAAGGTAATAGACCGAATACATGAAAGCCGAATTAGGGAAATAATTAAAACACATGCACAGAGACACAAATATTGGACGGAAAAATTTCGACAACCCAACTTCCTAGAGTATAATTCTTTTTGTTTTATTGATATTATATTCATCGATACTATATGGAGATAGGACGAGGAAAAATGGTTAAACCCGAGCTATCTAATGATAGTACGCTCACCCAAGGGAAACCCTGATCAACCCTACTGAGAAAGGAACTGGTAGGCCAAGTCGCGTATGTCAGCAAGTAACCGACGAGAGATTGATCACCTCTTTTGGGGAGCTTGCTGATGCGATTACCACAAATTTTGAAGGGGGGAGTGAAGAGATAGACCGAGAGGTGAGAAAGAGAGTGTACACGGAACAGAATTAATAGTTTTGATTAAAGGTACCTAGAGATGACTTCTTTTTTTTCCCTAGCTGGTGGTGAGGCACCAGAGGACAGCTACGGACTGTCGTGCTCAGGTTGTTATCAGCCAAAGGACTGATGGCGCTGAGCCGTTCGATACAAAAACCCGGATCACACACCGAGTATCGAACGATTTTTTTTTATTGCTGGGAGGAACTCGATACAACAACCCGGATCCCACACCGAGTGTCGAGGGCCAAACGGTAGGTGAGATGTGAACTAACCGGTAAATGGTTCATACTCGAAATGTCCTACTAAGGTCGGATAAGGGCGGCCGAATTGAGCCGGGAAATCCCGATGGTCAGATAAGGGCGGCCGAATTGAGCCGGGAAATCTGATTGCAGAGGCGGACAGGGATTAGAAATTTTCCGCGCCTATATTTAATCGCTTCCTTTTCTTTTCACTATTCGGGAAATCAAGTAAACCGCTTTTGGAACTTGATTGAACGTCTAGGCATTTCCATACTTTTATATTCTCCGAGGTACACAACCCGGATCCCACACCGAGTACCGAGGGAATGTTTTTTTTTTTTATTTGCCCAGCGAGGAGTTTGGTACAATAACCCGGATCCCACACCGAGTACCAAATATCCGAATGGCGGTGAGTAAAGCGTAACCGGAAGAATGCGCGGCCAAAAGACGCCATGGCTTGAGAGTCAGTGTGAGGCCTCAAAAATACCCAAAAGTCACTGATGAGCTCAAGTCCGGTGAAACAATGAGAGATAATATGAATAGGATGAATATGAATAGGAGTAAAGATGAAATTGATAGAATATGATTATGATTAGATTAAACAGTAAAGATGAGATATAATTACGATTAGATATTAGAGGCCATAGAGTGCCAGATGAGATATGATTATGATTAGATATTAGAGGCCATAGAGCGCCGGATGAGATATGAATATAATTAGTTATTAGAGGCCATAGAGTGCCAGATAAGATATGATATGAATAAAGATGAAATATGAAATGAATAGATATTAAGGTCACAGATGACCAGTAAACGAGTAAAGCCGAAGGCCGAAGAGCCAACGGAAAGTATAAAGGGCATAGAGCGCCAGCGATTGAGGATTAAGCAAATGAATTTTTTTGGGAGACATAGGAAAAATAATTAATGGATTGATTGAGAATATGAATATGATGATGTTATATTATTGATATTATGATATAGATAATTGATACGACTATATAGATAACTGATAAGACTATATAGATAATTGATACGAGATTAATAGATAATTGTTACGAGGTATAGACAATTAAAAATAGACTTAAAATAAGGGGGGGTGAGTCAGATAAAGAAGACCACCACGATAAACGCGAACAAGGGATAATAACGTATATAGTATGGTAAATGGAGGAGAAATTAGTATAGAGTATAGAATATTGGAGTGTTATTTATTTTTAGGAATCATAGTCCAACAAAGCAATCCAAGCCAAGTTCAAAGCAAAGCAAAGAGAAAATATTTCAGAGCAAACGACAAAACAAAGTGATAATAAAGAAACTCGAATAAACGAGCAGAAAAGAATTTGTAATAAACGTCAGAGTAACTACGAGCAATAAGCAACCAAAATTTCAAAGCAACCAAAGCAAGAAAAGAGAAACAAGAAAACCAGTCAAGCAGACAAATAACCGTAAACATTGATAGCATCAGCAACCACACGAGAAGCAAAAGCCAAGAGAATAGAGAAAAAAGCTTATTAAAAACAGAAGAAAAGAAAAAAGTTCGTCACAGTAGAAGTGTCAACACCAGAGTATTAGCTACAGCAGCAACAGGAACCGGCACAGATAGTGGATTAACCGATGTTGAATTCAACAGTAGCGAAGAAAACGAAATAAACAATATAGAAACCCGGTTGCCAATAATAGAATCAGAGAACGAGGAAGAGAGATTAAAAAACTTAAACATTAACCCAAACATGGCAAATTCCACAAATTCCAACATGACTTCAATTCCAGATGCAAATACAATGATAAATAACAACAATGTGATGACAGGAGAATTCAGAGAAAAGTTTAGAGGAGAACCGTTTGACGGTAGTCTCAACAAATTAGATACATTCATAAAGGAATTTGAAGTGTATAAAAATATCTGTCATTGGACGGATCAAAAAGTAAAAGAGCGACTACCCTTATATTTGAAAGGGAGCGCACAAGATGTATTCGTAGAAGAAGCGAGAGATGTAACAAAATTGATAACGTGGACAGAGATTAAAGAGTTCTTAATAAAAATATTCGGAATAGAGAAAAAGGGAAATAGGAAGATATTGGACTTCCTACATCGAAAACAAAGACGAGATGAATCAAATGCAGTATACGCATGCGAATTAAAGAAATTATGTAAAGAAGCCTTCGGAGAAGCAGATTTGCCCGAAGATAAAATGGTAGACGTCTTCATAAGAGGAATCAAAAGAGAAGACATACGAGCCAACCTTGGATGCTTGGCACCAGAAACGTTAGATAAAGCAGTAGCAATCGCCAATAGATGTGAAGCCCATCTGGGACTGGGATATCAAGTGGCAGTCTTGGCCACAGAACCAACAACTTCAACAGTCAATGCCAACAACCAAAACAACAATGTCAATCCAGCTATGAATCAATTCATACCAAGAGCACAGCAGATGTTCAAGCCACCAGCAACAAGAAATCCAGAAGATAGAGGTAATAACCAAGTAAGCTATAATAATAATTTCAGGAACAATCCAAATGCAAACGAAAAATGCTCCACATGTCAAAAAATAGGACATCGATCAGAAAATTGTTTCCGGAATTACAACTGCCAGATATGTGGAAAACGAGGGCATACTGAGAGAATATGTCAACAACTTAACAGCAAAGCGTGCTATAATTGTGGTCAACAAGGGCACATCGCAAGGCGATGCAACATAAGAGGAGAATCAAACCAATCAAGACCAAACAATAACCCTACAAGAAATCCACAAATTAACGTGATACAAGAAATAGACATGCTACGGGAAACATTACAACGAATGCCCATGGAATTAAAAGAGATGATGCAACAGATGCCCGCCAATATACAGCAACAACGAATCAATGTAATGAGAAGCAATGAGGAGATTCAAGAGCTGCGAACCAGAGAATATCAAGAGCAACAACAAGCCGAATGGCAAAGACTACAAACAGAGGAAGCCCAGGAAATCCAGCAAAGATGGGAAAATCGAAAACAAACCCCGAAAAGAATCAATATGATGAGGATGGAAATTCCAGATGAAATTCACACTGCGGAGCAGTGTGTTGAGAACGAAGGGGGAGAAAATACGATAACCGATAATGAGAAAACAATTGAATTAAATACGATGGAGAAAATAGAGGCCATCAAAGAATTTACAGAGGAGGAAAAACAGAGACGTCGACAACTAAAAGAAATGACAACTGAGAAAGCAGACGAACCAGAAACTCAAGAGAGTAATCGAGCAGAGATGATGATAACGGAAGATCAAAACGAGAAAACATTAGTGTACGAGATAGACGAACTCGAAGAAGAAATTATGACACAAAAGACAGAGAATACACTTGAGAAAATAAAGCAAGAGGAAGCTTTAAAACAAGAAGAGGATCAATTAAAAGAAAAAGAAGCAATCCTAAAACAAGAGAAAGCAGAACTTAGAAAGAAGGCACTAATATTAAAAATAGACGGAGCGTTAAAACATTTAGAACAAGAACAAGCACTGGATCAAAAAATAGAAGCGAGGGCAAAGAAAGCGCTATCGCAAGAAATGAAAGAACCAGAATTAAAACTGCAAAAAGACGAGCAGGAAGCATCAACGTCACAAGAAAAAGAAAGGATATCAGAACCAATAATAACAAAAAATCGAATCCAGAGGATACTGCTACAAAAAATAGAAACAAGAATCAGAAAAGAAAAGCCCACGTGGAGTAAAGCTCAAATCGAGAATAAAATAAAGGAGATATGGTTCCAAATAAAAGGGCCAACAAAGATAATGAAAGAGGAGGAACAACCACACATTAATATGCTGAGACGAATACCAGACGATCAAACAGATGAAGATGAAAGTGAAATAAGCAGTCTGGGCGGAGAAATATTTCAGTCATGCGAGGAAAACAAACCATACAAAGACGAATCAAAATCCGAATTGGAGGAAATGGAGACGAACGTGCCAAGAGAAGACGAAACCGAGATATTAAAAGAAATTAATGAAATTGTAGAAGAAGTAGATCGAAACCAAATGTTCCTAAACCTCAGAGATACAACTGCATACAGCAGAATAATGAAACTGATTGCAAAAGGATATCAACAAGATAACGGTACATTTACGGCATCATGGAAAGATATGATAAAAAAGTACCAAGAGAATCTGAAAGAGTATGATAGAGAAGAATACCAGGTAATTATTGATTTTCCAGAGATACCGAGACAGATAATAGCCACAAGAGGCGAGAGCACAAACGAGTTGTATGATTGGGTAGCGAAAAAGCTAGGACCCAGTTATAAAAATAAACCTTTATATTATCAAGGAAGGAAATTAAAGCGAGATATACACCTAGCGGATGCTCTAATATGGCCAAAAGGAATAAACGTGGTAACATTAAACAAAAATGAAACCGAAGAAACGACAGCAGAAATATGGCAAAAAATTCAGATATTATATGATAAAGAAATAAAACCTGGATTAGAAAAGGAGAGACAAAAGATAATGAGGCAAAACCAGATTAAAATGACAGAACAAGCAATAGACCAGGCTAGAAAATATATTAATCGATTATCATTGACAAGACCGATCTCAATGAAAATGTTCGTAGAGGCTGTACGGGATACAGACATAATGAGATTCGATAATGAGAGAACAGATGAGTTGATAGCCAAGTATGGAGAGCATCAAAGAGACATGAGAGGAGATGAACCAATAAAAATAAAAATAAAATTACCAAATGACGAAACAAAAGAGATATTGGTAGATCCCGATTGCCAAATGCATGAACTATACCGACGGATAAATCGAGAAATTATACAGCCGATAATCGAAAGTAGTGATGACGGTATGGTAGAAGACGTGGCCATAATGTATCACAAACGGCAAATAAGTCCGCGAGAACGAACCCCGATATACGAATTAGGTATATGGGAAGACGGACAAACTATTAATATCATAGCCATGGATGAACCAGAGAGAAAAAATACAACGAAAAGGGAACAACAGATCCAAGAATTTCAAGAGGAAATGAAAAGAAAGATGGACCAAATACTAACCATCTACCAGTTATGGAGACAAGATGCGAAGTTGAGTACAAAATTACAACCTATAGATGATTCGCGATGCCGATCAACACCATGGAAAAAGGTGTATGATGAAAAGACAAAAGAGTGGAAATGGAAAACGGAGAGAACCGAACCAAAATGGAGAAAATACATACCAGGAGAAGCGCCAGAAGATGCAGCTAACGAAATAACTTTAGAGTTATATGAAGACGAGCCATACGAAAACTTGCCAGAGGAAATGTTAAACGAAATGGAATGGCAACCAGAGGAAGACGAGGAAATAAATGATAGGCTCGATTAGCCCCATACACATGGAAAATAGGTGGATGGGCTGAAAAAGTAAAATCGGCTGAGGAAGAGAAAATCATCGGTATTACAAGTCATCAATTTTATACAGAGATCGGAGGATACCGGATGAAATTGAGAGTGTACCCAAACGGAGATGGGGTTGGAAAAGGAAGATATCTATCAGTGTATTTTCTGTTAGCAAGAGGCAGATACGACGGGAAATTAGAATGGCCATTTAACCGAAAAGTCACAATTTCAATCGCTAAACCCGGAAAATGGGAAGAGCGACACAGCGAAAAATTGGGAGTAGACCCAAGATCAATGATAAGTCAGAAGCCAAAATCCACTGAAAATGTTGCAGGAGGAGTACCACAATTTCTACTGAAAAAATATGTAACACCTCAATTCGTAAAAGATGATACGATATACATCACGATCGAAGTAGAAACAGAACGAGAAATGAAAATACGAATTCAACAAGAACAAGCGAGACCGCGAATCAGTGTACTCGAAAAACGAATTCCCGGAACAAGATATTTGCCCACAGATATAGACGATTCTGTGGAAGAAGGATTAACAAGATTAACAGAAACGCAAAAATGCAGAGAGTTAGCAGCAATATTGAGAACTGGGGCAAAGAATCAAAGACGAACTGTAACAGATTTAGCAAAATGGATAATCGATTCGTGTAGTAGAGTGGAGAATCTACGAAATATTGTAAAGGAAATAGAGGAATATCGGAGAATGTATGCGTGGTATCCAGAGCAATTCCGAGAAATTATCCGAAAATGGAAACATACCGAATGGGCAGCCGAAACGATAGAGAAGTATAGTTTAAAAATTATGACGCCAGATTTCGAACCAATCGAAAGAGAATTTTATATCACCGCCAAAGTGAGTGAAGTGAAAAAGAGAATACCATACGAACCGCCATTTCATCTACAATACGAAGGACGATCATTAGATGACGATCTTGAAATTGGAGTTACGCAAATGCAATTGGGGTTAATCAACATATTAACTGTAGCAAAAATCGCGGGTAGAGAACTCAATAAAAGAGAAATTAAAACGAAAACGCCAATAGGGCGACAGGAAAGTCTAAATACGCCAGAAGTTCCACCTGCAGCAGATGAAGTAATCGTCATCACAACAGGAGATGAGGAGATACTGAATGATCTAAATGATATTGTGGATGAAGAAACAACCAGGAGAATACCGGAATCAAGAGATTTGTTTATGACAGAAAACGAAGACGATATGATAACAGATGAACCAGATGAGCTAGTATGTGGTCAAAGACAACCAGTCGAAATTATAGAGCCAGATACCGAAGAGGAAAATAAAAAGAAAGAGAGAAGACGCCGAAGCTCAACAGGAGACGAATGGGATAATTGGATAAATGAACGAGGAGCTACAACATCCAAAGAAACAGCAGACGAACAACCCAAACGAAAAGAAATAGGTACGGAAATGGAAAAGAAATCCAGAGGACGACCAAAAATTGATAAACCAGCCCCAGAAAGGAAAACTAAAGAACAAATGCAGATGGATCAATTAACAACGAAATTGAACAAGCTCAGTCAAGTAACAAAGCAGTTACAGGGAAAACTGAAAGGCCAAGAACAAGGAGCAAAGTGGATCAACAGACTAATAACTGATATGCTGGGATTAGCAAACCCAGAGATAAAGAGAAATTTAAAACTCAATAATATCGGAGCAGAAGCGAAACAGCTTTGGGCAGCAATAAAGCCAATAATAAATAAAATAATGGATAATAAAGTACGAACCACAACGAGAGATCCAGAGGAATTATTATTGATAATAAATCACTTAACGAAACGATCCGATGACCCAAACAGATATTTGGTAGGAATGGCTTATCTAATGTACAATACGATAGTGACATACAGAAAGCGAACTCCAAGATACAACCCAAACGGATATGAATTTGCGATAACAGACATTATCAGGAAGGTAATCGAACCATTCATCCTGACTCAAGGTGGATGGCAAGCCTTTATAAATTTGGTAAGCAAAGATGATCAAACTGAAATAATGCAGACAAAGTTGAAAGAGTTATTAACGGAATTCGAAACAACGATTAATGCAAGTGATCCAAAAACAGCTAGAAAAGGAATGAATGCAATAATTACTACAATACTCATATGGATGATGTGCGTGAAGGGAGTAGAACCGTTTGTAGTATATGATTGTGATAATATAAAGATTGGTGATAAATACTCACTGAAAGAAACGGAAGAGTGCAAAGCAGCAAATCCCGGTAAATTACAGACAACGGCAACCGCAGTATCTTATAACGTATATCAAGAAGTAGATTTCATAAAAACAGAAATCAAAGAATGCTCTGTAACAAGGAAAATCGTAGCATTTCATTGCGGACATCACTCGCATTCAACAATTATAGAAGCGGGAACGGAAACAACAGTGGTTTCGATAACGCGGAACGAATGTGAAGAAGGATTCACGACAGGACGTATCTCAATAGCTGGACGAGTAAATGTAGCAGCCGAGGAAGGAAAGATAAAAACTACCCGAGTATACGCTGCGGGAAGAATAACGGCTGGAGACGGAACGTGTCAAGGAGGAGAGTACACGCTATTAAATCAATTGGTCAAAGGAGTAGTAGTGATTGAAAGTTATCAAGTAAAGTTGGAGAAATATCAAGGATATTTTGATCCAGACACACAAGCAATGAAGAAGTACCCTCAATGTCTAGCAACAGATAGATCATGTAATACGGGAATGTCAACGATTGTATATCACGCCGATACCAGAACTTGTAGACTCACCTTATTGAAAAGCGCAATATTCGACGAAGTGCAAGGACGAGTGCACAGGTGAAACAGAAACTAACACGCAAAAAAGCGCATTAGACGAAATACGGAGAACCGGAAGAATCGGAAAACCCACAATCACCACGACTATCGGATCAGAGGTCACGCCAACAGTAGTAATATCAACCGATACCACTATCGGAATGAGATTCATAAAAGGACGAATGGTGAGTAAATGTGACGAAATGGTAGCTAGTACCAATTATAAAGGAATATTCTTATCGCGAACAGCAATACCGAACGCAAAAGCGCAAATAGACCCCAAAGATGTGAAATTATATCTGTATATAAACAACAAGATGGATTTCTTATATCATAAAGGATTGGCATCAACAGAGAAAATATACTACGATTTAGTTAAAAATGATTGTATCCTGAACAGAGAAATATTAAAAACAAAGTTAGCAATGGCAATCACGAATCCAGATAACGCAATTCCACTATTACCACTCCAAGAAGGATATTTTGGAAGAATCGTTGGAGAAGTCATGTATACATACAAATGTGAAAAGACAATTGCGAAACTGCCAGAAAATTCAACAATTCCAAGAGATAAATGCATAAACGAATTAGAGATAATGCATAAAGGAAAAATCAGATTCGCTCAACCAGTAACAAGGATGATAAATCCAGAAAAATTCGTACCTAAATATGTTCAGTTGTAGCAATGTATATGGACCGTTATTCGAAATAAGAGATGGAAGTTGGTTACAATTTCCAACTCGAGTAATAGTAGCACCACCAAAAATATTTGGACTTACAGAATTGGCTATCGAAGCAGAATTCAAACCAGTTGATATATCACAGAGTGGAATATACCAAACAAAAGATCTGGAACGAGCCAGAGAACATTTATTATTTCCAGCACAAAGGCAAGCAATACTATCTAATATTGTAACGATAACGGGAGGTAACAACTATGGAGAGAAACCCAACTACGAACTGTTATTATCACCAGATCATTTTCAACACGCTACAGCAAATATGATGAAAGCCATGTGGGGAAGATTCCTAATCTTCGGACAAATGATGGCAGGAATTTTGGAATAATCCTCATCATTCAAATCGTAAGAGTAATCTTAACACAAATGTTAGCATGTTTCGATATTTATAAAAGAGAGAGAAAAATCAACTGAAAATGCAATTGGATTCTTACCGTTTTTAGCAAAAACAATGGTGTTACATGGACACTCAAAGGATATCCACAAGATAAAGAGATTAGTAGGAATCCTAACTAAAATGAATGGTACTGATGAAGAAGTCGGACGAAAATTTAAAGCAATAATGAGACTAGAAGCCGAGAAAACCAGAATGAAGCGACAAAAAACGAGCAACTGGAAACGATGGATGAACTTCAAAGATGATAGCAGCGATAACAGCGACAACGATGAAAACCAAGGAGGAACACAGATGCTAACGCAAGAGCAACTCAAACAATGGGAAAATCGAAAGACAAGACATAGTGGACATTTCAATCATCCACCACCAGTATATGAATGTCTAAAGAAGCGGCATCATCAGTAGAGAGAAATATGCGGTGGATAGACAAGTTCCGATACCAAGACCAACAACATTACGAAATATTTATCCAGTACCATACGAACCAAATTGGGCAGACTTAGTACCAAGAACCAGCCAAAGATCGAGAATGTGGATCAGGATCCAGACATCGAACCAATACAGCTCATGTTCACCAACATAGCTGGACCAACATTAACCGGTCCATAGAGACTAAATGAGTTAGAACTAAAAGCAATGAATTGATACGGGAGCAAACATCCTCAGCAAGTAAAAATGGATAAAACTACCAGGAAGATTATTGCCATGTATAGAAGAAGCTACACATGATGTTAATAACTACTGTAGTAAGAATCAGTAGCAGTCCATCGGAAAATATGGTCTTAAATCGATATAAAAATTAAAAATTCAATAACTACTTAGGCAGCTCATCAGGAGATTGAGTGCAGATTGTATAATCGGAAAGGATCTTATGCCAGAATTATTGAAGAGATAATAATCGATCTAGGATCAATGAAGAGCTGAGAGATAAAACGGACGAATATGTTATGCTAACAATCAAGGAAGTGGAGAAATGCTCAGAGAAAAGTAGTGCCAGGCGCACACAATGATTTTGTTACGTTAAAAGTGAATGAAGAAACACAGAGGTGAAATGATTTTCGAACTAAATCACAATTTAAGAGAAAAAGAAAGAACTTGCCATTAGCCACGAGAATAGTGTACGTAAAACGATAACAGTGAAAATACCAAATAAACATTACAATTTCGATGAGGGAAGATTAAAGTCATTTACGTTAAACGAAAGATTGGAAATTTAACACCGATGATTGGAATTGAAATCCAACAACAAAACGGAAGGAAATGAGAAGAAATTCATGAGACAATCGACAGTCAGCTACTAAACAAAAACGAGAAAGAACAACTACAAAAACTGCTATGGAATTTACAAGTATATTTGCAGCATCTGTACTTAGATCTTGGTACCAAGGCGATGTTAACGCACATACGATACCCTAACTGATGATACCCCAATAACACTACCGCGCACTATCGATTGGCAGAAGCTCAAAATCAGAAAGCAGAAAAAGAAGTCAAAAAGATGTTAGAGCAGGAGTGATCGAACCAAGTTGTCGCCATGGCAATTGTCCAAGTAGTCTATCGGTAAGAAAAGGACGGAACAACAACGGTGATAGATTATCGACACTCAACGCTGGGTAACAAACGACGATAACATAACCGATACAGACATAAATGAAATGTTACAAACATTACACGGAGAAGCTTATTTATTACATCGTATAGATCTAAAGGGTTATTGGCAAAATAAAAGTCAAAGAAGGAGAATAGAGAGAAAACTGCTTTAACAATCGGAATAGATCATACCAATTTCAAGAAAATGCCTTTCGGATTAACTAACGCACCAGGTTACATTTCAGAGATGTATGAATTTTGTTAACACACGGCATTAAACAATGCATCTAGGTTCATATTGACTGATTATTAATCTATTCTAGAACTCTTCGAAGCAGCAACATTTAAAAAGATATCCGCTATGTATTCGTTCGATTGAGGACAATGGAAGTTAAATTGACCCTCCAAATGCGATTCGGGCAAAGGGAAAAGTTACCTTCCTCTAGGACACTATTGTGTACAGCAATAGTTAAAGAACAGATCAGAAACATTGAAATAAGTTAAAAATTGCCCCAGTACCAAAACAGTCACGCAAGTGCAAGAATTTTAGGTTATGCCGGTTATTTCGGAAGTTCATCAACAGAGTTATGCAACTATCGCAAAACAATACAAGAACTAACAAAAAACAGATACCCGTTTACATGGGAAAAGGAGCACAAACAGCTTTGAAAACACTCAGGAGATAAACTGATATACAGCACCAACTACTCGTACACCCAGTTTTTAAGCAACCATTTTTTAGCGACAGACGCAAGTGGATATGCCATCTGGGAGCAGTCCAATAGGACAATGGCGATGACGAGAAAAGGAGAGCGAGTGTATTCGATATTACAGTCGAAGCATTTCAAGAAACAATGAAAAGAATTTACTCTGTACTGAAAGAGAAGCATTAGCAAATTATCCGCTATTAACACTTCAAATAATTTATTATGGGGTCACGAGATATTTCACTACAGTTCATCAACCATTTGGTATGGCTGGCCAAACACAAAGACAGCATCAAAGCAATTAATGAGATGGGAAAGATGCAAAGTTGCAAAATAATCGCCGTATAAAAATTCAAATAGGAAAAGCAAATGCCAACGGCAGACTGATATTCAAGATTTTATTTGAGGAAACTAAATGGACCCATGTATGTAAGACGAATATGCATGTTATCGCAGAGATATCGATTTACAAAACTGAAAAATGAGCAGAAAGGAAAAGCGAGGAGTGTATAAAAAACAATAAACGAAATTTATGGAAACCAATAGATATTGAAATCTTCGACAACACAGCAAACTACAGGCATTATGGAGAAACACAGACTCGACTATACCATAGAGAAGGATGCGTATTATTAACTGGATGGCAGAGAAAGGACTATGCTGTTTAACCAGAAAGTGACGAAAGAGGATACTGATTGCAATCATCACGAGTGGAAATGGAGGAAACATAGTCAGACAAAAAAAGACGGAACAAGACTTGCGTAACAAATATTATGGCCATATGGGAAGACTGTAAAAGGAATGGATAAAAATTGCACCAAATGTGCAACCAGAAAAGCACAGGACGTAAATTGAACAGTACCACTAATAACCAATGCCAATTCCCCAGACACCCATGACAATGATCGCACATGGATGTTAGATAGGACCATTAACGAACCACCGAGCGAGATTCTTTAACATATTTAGTAGTAACAGATCACTATTTATCAAGTTTCCGGAAGCATTCGCGCGATAAACGACTGACCAAAGCTAGAAACAATAACGCAGATCTAGTGTAGAAATATGCTGTTAGATACCGGAACCCAACAGATTCTACATGACAAGGGAACCAACTTTCTCACTGACGCGAAATCAATAGAGAAGGTACACGACACTACTTCAGAAATTGCGAATTGGAAACGTCGCCTTACCACCCACAAACAAATTGGTCAACCGAACTATTCAACGGATATTAATTGCAATGATGTAAAATTACGTAAGCGAACCAAAAAGATTGGGACTAGATATAACTAATCTATGCCTATGCTCTATGAATGTCCCAATACATTCAAGCAACAAAAATGAGTCATTTAATTAATGTACGGCAGAGAATGTAACATGCCGAATTAGACTTAGAATATCACCGCCAATAATCACAGTAATATGGAATGATAGATATGTAACGGGATTCAAGAGGACATGCAGAAGATCTGCGACAAACAGCAGGTATGAATATTAACTTATCAGGAAGTTATAAAAGAATTGCACGATAAAAGCGAGACGTAGCGAGCATAACTTCCGATCGGCAGAACTGGGTAATAATCGCCACGCCAGAAAACTTACTTCAGAGAGTAGCAGAAAATTACAATGAAAGAAACAACCAGGAGAATACCGGAATCAAGAGATTTGTTTTATGACAGAAAACGAAGACGATATGATAACAGATGAACCAGATGAGCTAGTAGTGGTCAAAGAAACCAGGTCGAATTATAGAGCCAGATTACGAAGAGGAAAATAAAAAAGAAGAGAGAAGACGCCGAATCGCTCACAGGAGACGATGGGAAATAATTGATTTAAATGAACGAGGGAGCTACAACATCAAGAAACAGCAGACGAACATACCCAAACCGAAAAGAAAATAGGTAACGGAAATGGAAAAAGAACCAGAGGACGACCAAAATATGATAAACCAGCGCCAGAAAGGAAAACTAAAAGAACAAATGCAGATGGATCAATTAACAAACGAAATTGAACAAGCCTAGTCAAGTAAAAAAGACAGTTACAGGGAAAAACTGAAAGGCCAGACAGGAGCAAAGTGGATCAACAGACTAATACTGATATCTGGGATTAAGCAAACCCAGAGATAAAGAGAACTTAAAAGGACTCAAATAGATATCGGAGCAGAAGGCGAAACAGCTTTGGGCAACAATAAAGCCAATAATAAATAAAATAATGGATAAGTAAGTACGAAGGCGCGGATGCACGAGAGATCCAGAGAATTATTATTGGATAATATCACTTAAACGAAACGAATCCAGATGACCCAAACAGATAATTTGGTAAGGAATGGCGCTTATCTAATGTACAATACGAAGTGACATACAGAAAGCGGAACTCCAAATACAACCCAAACGGATATGAAAATTTGCGAATAAACAAGGACATTATCAAGAGAGGTAAATCGAACATTCGATCCTGACTTCAAGGTGGATGGCAAGCCTTATAAATTTGGTAAGCAAAAGATGATCAAACTGAAATAATGCGAGACAAAGTGAAAGAGTTTATTGAACGGAATTCGAAGAACAAACGATTAATGCAAGTGATCCAAAAACAGCCTAGAAAAGGAATGAATGCCAATAAATTACTACAATACTCATAAATGGATAAATGTGCGTGAAGGGAGTAAACCGTTGTAGTATTATCGATTGTGATAATATAAAGATTGGTGATAAATACTCACTGAAAAGAAACGGAAGAGTGCAAAGCAAGCAAATTCCCGGTAAATTACGACAACGTGGCAACCGCAGTATCTTATAACGTATATCAAAAGTATATTTCATAAAAAACAGAAATCAAAGAGAATGCTCTGTACAAGGAAAATCGTAGCATTTCATTTGCGGACATCAAAACTCGCATTCAACAATTATTAGAAGCGGAAAACGGGAAACAACAGTGGGTTTCGATAACGCGGAAACGAATGTGAGAAGGATTTCTACGACAGACGTATCTATATAGCTGACGAGTAAATGTAGGCAGCCCGAGGAAGGAAGATAAAACTACCCGAGTATAACGCTGCGGGAAAGAAATAACGGCTGGGAGACGGAACGTGTCGGAGGAGAGTAACACGCTATTAAATCAATTGTCAAGGAGTGTAGTGATTGAAAGTTTCAAGTAAAGTTGGAAAATATCAAGGATATTTTGATCCAGACACAACAGCAATGAAGAAGTCCTCAATGGTCTAGCAACAGATAGAATCATGTAATACGGGATGTCAACGATTGTAATATCACGCCGAATACCAGAACTTGTAAGACTCACTTATTCGAAAAGCCAATATTCGACGAAGTGCAAGGACGAGTGCCAACAGTGAAACAGATAACTAACACGCAAAATAAGCGCATTAGACGAAATACGGAGAACGGAAGAAATCACGAAAACCAGCAATCACCAACGACTACGAATCAGAGGTCACGCCAACGTAATAATAATCACGATACCACTATCGAATGAGATCATAAAAGGACGAATGGTGAAGTAAATGTGCCGAAATGTAGCTAGTCACCCATTATAAAGGAATATTCTTATCGCGAACAAGAGCAATACCGAACGCAAAAGCGCACAATGACCAAAGAGTGAAATTATATCTGTATATAAACACAGGATGATTTCTTATATCATAAAGATTGGCATCAACAGAGAAAATATACTACGATTTAGTTAGAATGATTGTATCTGAACAGAAGAATATTAAAAACAAAGTTTACGCAATGGCAATCCGAAATCCAGATAAGCAATTCCCTATTACCACTCAAGAGGAATTTTGGAAAGGAATCGTTGGAAGAAGTCATGTATAACATACAAATGTGAAAAGACATTGCGACAACTGCCAGACAAATTCAACAATTCCCAAGAGATAAATGCATAACGAAATTAGAAGATAATGCTAAGAAAAAATCAGATTCGCTCAACCAGTAACAAAGGATGATAAATCCCGAAAAATTCGTACCTAATATGGTTCAGTTGTAGCAATGTATATGGACCCGTTATTCGATAAGGAGATGGAAGTTTGGTTACAATTTCCAACTCGAGTAATAGTACACCACCAAAATATTTGGACTTAACAGAATTGGGCTATCGAACAGATTCAAAACAGTTGATATATCACAGAGTGGAATATACAAACAAAAAGATCTGAACGAGCCCAGAGAACGATTTTTGATTTCCAGCAACAAGGCAAGCAATACTATCTAATATTGTAGTAACGGAAGGTAAAACACTATGGAGAGAAACCCAACTCCGAACTGTTATTACATCACCAGAATATTTTCAACACGCTACCGAAAATATGATGAAGCCAGTGGGGAAGAATTCCTAATCTTCGGACAAATGATGGCAGGAAATTTTGGGAATAATCCTCATCATTCAAATCGTGATATCGTAAGTTCTTATACTCACATGTTAGGAATATGTTTGTCGGATATTTAATAAAGAGAGAGAAAAATGCAACTGAAAATGGCAATTGGATTTTTACCGTTTTTTAGCTAAATTATAAACAAGTTGGTGTTTAACATGGACACTCAAAGGATATCGCACAAGATAAAGAGATTAAGTAGAATCCCTAAACTAAAATGTAAATGATGAAGAAGTCGGACGCAATTTAACAGCAATAATGAGTACTAGAAGCTGAGAAACCAGAGATGAAGCGACGAAAAAACGAGCAACTGGAAAACGATGGATGAACTTCAAAAGATGATAGTCGCGATAACAGCTATCAACGATGAAAACCCAAGAGGAACACGGATGCATAACGCAAGAGCCACTCAAACAATGGGAAAATTCGAAAGACAAGACATAGTGGACATTTCAATCATCCACCACCAGTATATGAATGTCTAAAGAAAGCGGCATCCTCAGTAGAGAGAGAATATGCCGGTGGATAGACAAGTTCCATACCAAGACCCACAAATTAGAAATATTTATCCAGTACCTCGAACCAACATTGGGCAGATTAGTACCAAGAACCAGCCCAAAGATCGAGAAGTGTGGATCAGGATCCACGAAACCTCGAACCATAGCTTATGTTTACCAAACATTAGCTGGACCAACATTAACGGTACCCATAGAGATAAATGGTGATAGAAATATAAAAGATATGATTGATTATCGGGAAGCATAACATCTTCAGTCTAACTACATAATGGAATAAATACAGGGAAGATTACTGGAGCCAATGTATAGAAAACTAAAATGATGTAATAACTTGTAGTATAAGAACACGTAGCAGTCATCTGGAAAATATTGAGTCGATAATCGAATATAAAAATGTAAAAAATCACATACATACTTATGCAAGTCATGCAGGAAGATTGAGTGCAGATTGTTAACTATAGTCGGAACAGATCTTATGCAAATTATTGAAAGAGATAATAACCGATCTAGGATCAATGGTATTGCTGATGAGATAAAATCCAGGTGACGACTAATGTTGCTTAAAATCAGAAGTGAGATGCTCAGAGATAGTATTGCCAGGCGCATCACAGTAATGATGTTGTTACGTAAAAGTGAATGCAGAAACCAGAGTGATAAATGATTTTTCGAGAGCCTAATCACAAATTTGAGAAAAAGAAAGAACTGCCTTAGCCAGAGAAATAGTGTACGGTAAGACGATAACAGTGATAGATACAATCACATTAAAAATTTCGATGAAGGAAAGATAAGTCAGTTACGAAAAACGAAGGATTGGGAAAGTTATCACCGATGATGGACATTGAACTGCCAAACATAAAAATCGGAACGGAATGAGAAGATATTATGGACAACGACAAGTCAGCTAACTAAACAAAAACGAGAAAGAACAACTACAAAAACTGTGAATCGGTTTAAAAAGATATTTTGCAGCATCTGACTTAGATCTTGTACAAGCGATGTAACGCACATACGATGACCACTACTGATGAACCCAATAACACTACAGGCCATATCGATTGGCAAGAAGCTCAAAAAATCAGAAGCAGGAAAAAGAAGTTCACCAAATGTTCCTAACCTCAGAGATACAACTGCATACAGCAGAATAATAAACTGATTGCAAAAGGATATCAACAAGATAAACGGTAATTTACGGCATCATGGAAAGATATGATAAAAATAGACCAAGAGAAATCGAAAGAGTAGATAGAGAAGAATACCAGGTAATTATTTGATTTCCAGAGATATCCGAAGACAGATAATAGCCCACAAGAGGCGAGAGCACAAACGAGTTGTATGATTGGTAGCGAAAAAGCTAGACCAAGTTATAAAATAAAACCTTTATAATCAGGAAGAAATAAGCGAGATATACACTAGCGGATGCTCTAATATGGCCAAAAGGAAAAATTAACGTGTAACATTAAACAAAAAAATGAAATCCGAAAGAAACGACAGCAGAAATATGGCAAAAAATTCAGAATATTATATATAAGAAATAAACCTGGATTAGAAAAGAGAACATAAAGATAGAGGCAAAACAGATTAAATGACAGAAAGAGCAATAGACAAGGCTAGAAAATATTAATCGAATTATCATTGACAAGAACCGTATGCTCAATGAGAATGTTCGTAAGGCTGTACGTGGATACAGACATAATGAGATCGATAATGAGAGAACAAGATGAGTTGAATAGCCAGTTATGGAGAGCATCAAAGAGAACATGAAGAGGAGATGAAACCAATAAAATAAAATAAAATTACCAAATGACGAAACTAAAAGAAGATATTTGGAGATCCCGATTGCAAATGCATGAACTATACCCGACGAATAAATCGAGAAATTAATAACAGCCGATAATCGATAAGTAGTGATGACGGTATGGTAGAAGACGTGCCATAATGTATCACAAACGGCAAATAGTCCGCGAGAACGAACCCCCCCGAAAAATAATAAAAACGAATTGGTAATGGGAAGACGGACAAACTATAATTCAAATAGCATGATGACCAGAGGAAAATACAACGAAAAGGAACAACACGATCCAACGAATTCAAGAGGAATGAAAGAAAGAATGATGGACCAAATACTAAACCATCACCAGTTATGAGACAAGATGCGAAGTGTACAAAATACAACCTATAGAATGATTCGCGATGCCGATCAACACCATGAAAGTGTATGATGAAAAACAAAAGAGGTGGAAATGACAAACGGAGAGAACCGAACCAAAAGGAGAAATACAATACACAGGAGAAGCGCCAGAAAGATGCAGCTAACGAAATAACTTTAGAGTTATATGAAGACGACCCATACAACTCCAGAGGAAAATAGTTAAACCGAAATGGAATGGCAAACCAGAGAAGACAGGAAATAAATGAAATAGGCTCGATTAGCCCATAACACATGGAAAATAGGTGGGAATGGCTGAAAAAGTAAACGGCTGAGGAGAGAAAATCACGTATTACAAGTCATCAATTATTATCAGAGATCGGAGGAACCGGATGAAATTGAGAGTGTACCCAAAGGAGATGGGGTTGGAAAAGGAAGATATCTATCAGTGTATTTTCTGTTAGCAAGAGGCAGAGTACACGGGGAAATTAGAATGGCCATTAAACCGAAAAGTTCACAATTCAATCGCTAAAAACCCGGAAAATGGAAGAAGCGACACAGCAAAATTGGGAGTAGACCCAAGATCATGATAAGTCAGAAGCCAAACCACTGAAAATTTGCAGAGGAGTACACAATTTTCTACTGAAAATATGTAACACCTCAAATTCGTAAAATAATACGATATACCATCACGATCGAAGTAGAAACAGAACGAGAAATGAAAAACGATTCAACAAGAACAAATGCGAAAGACCGCAGAATCAGTGTACTCGAAAAACGATTCCAGGAACAAGATACTTGCCCACAGATATAGACGATCTGTGGAAGAAGGATTAACAAATTCAACAGAAACGCAAAATGCAGAAGTTAGCAGCAATATTGAGAACTGGGCAGATCAAAAGACGAAACTGTAACAGATTTAGCAAAAGATAATCATTCGTGTAACGTAGAGTGGAGAATCTACGAAAATATTGTAAAGGAAATAGAGGAATATCGGATGAGCGTGGTTATCCAGAGGCAATTCCGAGAAATTATCCGAAAATGGAAACATACCGAATGGCAGCCGAACGATAGAGAAGTAAGTTTAAAAATTATGAACGCAGATTTCCGAACCAATCGAAAGAGATTTTATAATACCGCCAAAGTGAGTGAAGTGAAAAAGAAAATACCATACGAACCCGCCATTTCAATCTAACAAATACAAGGACGATCATTAGATGACGATCTTGAAATGGAGTTACGCAAATCAATTGGGGTAATCAACATATTAACTGTAAGCAAACGCGTAGGAGACTCAATAAAAGAAAATTAAAACGAAACGCCCAAAGGCGACAAGGAAAGTCTAAATACGCCAGAAGTTCCACCTGCAGCAGATGAAAGTTAATCGCATCACAACAGAGATGAGGAGATATGGAATGATCTAAATTGATATTGTGGATGAAAGAAAACAGACCAGAAATACCGGAATCAGAGATTGTTTATGACAGAAAACGAAGACGATATATAACAGAAATGAACCAGTATGAAGCTATATGTGGTCAGAGAGCAACCAGTCAAATTATTAAACGAGCCAGAATACCGAAGAGGAAAATAAAAAGAAAGAGAGAAGACGACGAAGCTCACATGGAGACGATGGTAATTGGATAAATAAACGAGGAGCTACAAATCCAAAGAAACAGCAGACGAACCCCAACGAAAAGAAATTAGGTACGGAAATGGAAAAGAAATCCAGAGGACGACCAAAAATGATAAACCAACCCCAGAAAGGAAACATAAGAACAAATGCCAAGATGGAATCAATTAACAACGAAATGAAACAAGCTCAGTCAAGTAACAAAGCAGTTACAGGGAAAACTGAAAGGCCAAGAACAAGAGCAAAAGTGGATACAGACTAATAAAACTGATATGCTGGGATGACAAACCAGAGATAAGAGAAATTAAAACTCATAAATACCTCGGAGCAGAACGAAACAGCTTTGGGGCGCAATAAAGCCAATAATAATAAAAAATGGATAATAAAGTACGAACCACAACGAGGATCCAGAAGGAATATTATTGATAATAAATCACTTACGAAATCGATCCGAATGACCCAAACAGATATTGGAGGAATGGCTTATCAATGTACAATACGAATAGTGAATAACAGAAAGCGAACTCCAAATACAACAACGGATATGAATTTTGCGAATAACATACATTATCAGGAAAGGTAATCGAACCATTCATCTGACTCAAGGCGTGGAGTGGGCAAAGCCTTAAATAAATTGGTAAGCAAAGATGATCAAAACTGAAAATTAATGCAAGACAAAGTTGAAAGAGTTTATTAACGGAATTCGAAACAACGATTAATGCAAGTGACCAAAAACAGCTAGAAAAGGAATAATGCAATAATTACTACAATACTTCATATGGTGATGCGTGAAGGATAAAACCGTTTTGTATATATGATTGTGATACTATAAAGATGGTGATAAATACTCACTGAAAAAAACGGAAGAGTGAAGCAGCAAATCCCGGTAAATTACAACACGGCAACCGAGTATCTATAAACGTATATCAGAATAGATTTCATAAAACAGAAATCAAAGAATCTCTGTAACAAGGAAAATCGTACATTTCATTGCCGATCATCACTCGCATCAACAATTATAGAAGCGGGAACGGAAACAACAGTGGTTTTACGAAATAACGCGGAACGAATGTGAAGAGAGGATCACGAAGTACTATCTCAATAGCCTGGACGAGTAAATGTAGCAGCCGAGGAAAGGAAAGATAAAAACAACCCCGAGTATACGCTGCGGAAGAATAACGCTGGAACGGAACGTGTCCCAAGGAGGAAGTACACGCTATTAAATCAATGGTCAAGGAGTAGTAGTGATTGAAATTATCAATAAAGTGGAGAAATATCAAGGATATTTTGATCAACACACAAGCAATGAATACCCCTCAAATGTCTAGCAACAGATAGTCATGTAATACGGAAATGGTCAACGATTGTATATCACGCCGATACCAGAACTTGTAGACTCACCTTATTGGAAAAGCGCAATATCGCGAAGGCAAGGGAACGAGTGCACATGAAACCAGAAACTAACACGCAAAAAGTCGCATTAGACGAATAAGAGAAACCGGAAAGAATCGGAAAACCCACAATCACCACGACTATCGGATCAGAGGTCACGCCAATAGAGTAATATCAACCGATACCACTATCGGAATGAGAATCATAAAAAGGACGAAATGGGAAAGTAAATGTACGAAATGGTAAGCTAGTCAATATAAAGGAAATATTCTTATCGCGAACAAGCAACCGAACGCAAAAGCGCAAATAGCCCCAAAGAAGTGAATTATATCTTGTTATATAAACAACAAGAAGGATCTTATATCATAAAGGATTGGCATCAACAAGAGAAAATATACTACGATTAGTTAAAAATGATGTATCCTGAACAGAGAAATATTAAAAACAAAGTTAGCAATGGCATCACGAAAACCAAGATAACGAATTCCACTATTACCACTCCAAGAAGGATATTTGGAAGAATCGTGAGAAGTCATGTATACATACAAATGTGAAAAGACAATTGCGAAAACTGCCAAAAATTCAACAATTCCAAGAGAAAATGCATAAACGAATTAAGAGATAATGCAAATAAAGGGAAAAATACAGAATTCGCTCAACCATAACAAAGATGATAAATCCAGAAAAATCGTACCTAATATGTTCAGTTGTAGCAATGTAAATGGACCGTTATTCGGAAATAAGAGATGGAAGTTGGTTACAAATTTCCAACTCGATAATAGTAAGCACAAAATATTTGGACTTACAGAATTGGCTTATCCGAAGCAGAATCAAAACCAGTTGAAATATATCACAGAGTGGAATATACCAAACAAAAAGACTGGAACGAGCAGGAAACAATTATCCGCACAAAGGCAAGCAATACTATATATATTGTAACGATAACGGGAGGTAACAACTATGGAGAGAACCAACTACGGAATGTTATAACAACCAATCATTTCAACACGCTACAGCCAAAATATGATGAAGCCATGTGGAAGATTCCTAATCTTGGACAAATGATGGCAGGAATTGGGATAATCCCACCATTCAATCGTAAGAGTAACTTAACACAAATGTTTAGCATGTTTCGATATTTATAAAAGAGAGAGAAAAATCAACTGGAAATGGCAATTGGATTTTACCGTTTTTAGGCAAAAACAATGGTTACATGACACTCAAGGATATCCACAAAGATAAAGAGATTAGTAGGCAATCCTAACAATGATGGTACGTGAAAAAAAAATGAAAGAAAAAGTCGGACGAAAAATTTAAAGCAATAATGAGACTAGAAGCTGAAGAAAACCAGAATGAAGCGCAAAAACGAGCAACTGGAAACGATGGAATGAACTTCAAAGAGATAGTAGCGATAACAGCTACAGATGAAAACCAAGGAGAACACGGATGCTAACAGCAGAGGCACTCAAACATGGGAAAATCGAAAGACAAGACATAGTGGACAATTCAATCATCCACCCACCAGTATATGAAATGTCTAAAGAAAGCGCAATCATCAGTAGAAGAGAAAATGCCGGGGATATAGACAAGTTCCGATACCAAGACCAACAACATTACGAATATATCCAGTACCATACGAACAAATTGGGCTCAGACCTAGAACCAAGAACCAGCCAAAGATCGAGAAGTTGTGATCAGGATCCAGAAACTCGAAACCATAGAGTTACAAACATTAGCTGGACCAAAACATTAACGGTACCCATCAGAGATAAATGGAGTAGAAATAAAAGCAATGATTGATACGGGACAAACATCTCAGCAAAAAAATGGATAAAACCCAGGAAGATTATGGCCATGTATAGAAAAGCAACATGGATGTAATAACTTGTAGTAAAGAATCAGTAAGCAGTCATCGGAAAAATAATGTCGATAATCGATATAAAAATGTAAAAAAATCAATACATACTTAGCAGTCAATCAGGAGATTGAGTGCAAGATTGTATAAATCGGAAACAGATCTTAATGCCAGAATTATTGAAAGAGAATAATCGATCTAGACAATGGAGCTGAGAGATAAACCGGACGAATATTATGCTAAAAATCAGAAGTGAGATGCTCAGAAAAAAATAGTAGTGCCAGGGCGCACACAAAATGAAAAAATTGTTTAAAACGGTAAAAGTGAAGAAGAAAAACCAAGGTGAAATGATTTCCCGAAACTAATCAACAAATTGAGAAAAAGAAAGAAACTGCCATTACCAGAGAAATTAGTGTACGTAAACCGATAACAGTGAAATACCAATCAACATTCACATTTCGATGAGAAGATAAAGCATTTACCGAAAACCGAAAGATTTGGGAAAAGTTAACACCGATGATGGACCATTGAACGCCAACAACTAAAAACGGAAGGAAATGAGAGAATTATGGACAATCGACAGTCATGCTAACTAAACAAAAACGAGAAAGAACAACTACAAAAACTGCTAATGGAATTTAAAGATTAATGCAGCATCTATCTAGATCTGTACAAGCCGATGTAAGCAAACAATACGAACCACAACTGATGAACCCCAATAAACTACGGCATATCGAATTGCAGAAGCCCAAAATCAGAAGCAAAAAAGAAGTTCAAAAAAGATGTAGACCAGGAGTGATGAACCAAGTTGCTCGCCATGGCAATTTCCAGTATCATGGAGAAAAAGGACGGAACACAACGGTCTGATAGATTATCGACGACTCAAAGCGGTAACAAAACGCAGATACATACCCGTTACCAGACATAAATGAAATGTTACAAACATTACACGAGCAGCTTATTTTAAATCGTTAGATCCTAAAAAGTGGTTATTGCAAATAAAAGTCAAAGAAGGAAGAAGGAGAAACTGCCTTTAAATCGGAAAAAGATTATACCAATTCAAGAAAAGCCCTTCGATTAATAACGCACGCAGCTTCATTTCAGAGATGATGAATTTTGTAACACACAGGCATAAACAATGTATGGTATATATTGATGATTTATTAATCTATTAATAGCACTTTCGAGCACATTTAAAAAGAATATCCGTAATGTATTCGTTCGATGAGACAATGGAAGTTAAAATTGAAAACCCTCCAAATCGATTGGGCAAAGGAAAAAGTTACCTTCTTAGCATATGTGTCAAGCAAGAGGTAAAGAACCAGATCAAGAAACATTGAAAAGATAAAGAATTGCCCAGTACCAAAAAACACGTCACGCAAGGTCAAGAATTTTTAGGTTTATCGGATATTATCGGAAGTTCATCAAAGAAGTTATGCAACTAAATCGCAAAACCAATACAAGAATAACAAAGATAACCCCGTTTACATGGAAAAGGAGCACAAACAGCCTTGAAACACTCAAGAGATAAAACTGATATCAGCACCAATACTCGTACCCCAGATTTTAAGACCAATTTTTATTAGCGACAGACCAAGTGGATATGCATCGGACAGTCCTAGGACAATGGGAAAATGACGAGAAAGAGACGAGTTATGGATAATTTACAAGTCGAACATTCAAGAAACATGAAAAGAATTACTCTGTGACTGAAAGAGAGGCATTAGCAATTAATCCAAGCATTACACTCAAATATTTATTATGGGGTCACGAGATATATATCACTACAATCATCAAACCATTGTATGCTAGGCCAACACAAAAGAACATCAAGCAGAATTAATGAGATGGGCGATGCAGTTGCAAGAAATACTCGCCGTATATAAAATTCAAATCAGAAAACAAATGCAACGCAAGACTGATGTCAAGATTTGTATTTGAGGAAACTAATGGACCAGGATGTTAAGACGAAAATGCATGATTATCGCAGAAATGAAATCGATTTACAAAACTGAAAAAATAGCAGAAAGAAACGAGGAGTATTAAAAAACATAACGAATTTATGGAACCATGATATGAAAATCTTTCGACAACAACAGCAAACTAAGAAGCATAGGAGAAACACACGACATCGAATATACCATAAAAGGATGGTTATTATTAATGGATGGCGAGAAAGACTCATGTTTTATCCAGAAAGTAGACGAAAAGAGGGTACTGATGCAATACACGATGGAACTTGGAAGGACACAATGTCAGCAAAAAAGACGAAGCAAGACTGCGTCAAAAATAATTATGGCCCAATATCGGAGGACGTAAAAGGATGATAAAGAATTGCCTAATATGTGCAACAAGAAAAACACAGAAATAAATGGAAAAGTACCACTAAAAACCAATGCCAATTCCACCAAGAACCCATGACAATGATCGCAATGGATGTAGTAGGACAATTACCCGAAACCAACGATGGGATATTACATATTAGTAGTACAGACTATTTTACAAAGTTTCCGGAAGCATTCGCGATAACCTGAACCAAAAAAGCTAGAAACAATAGCGAGAAATCCTAGTAGAGGAAATACTGTAGATACGGAAACACCCAATACAGATTCTAACTGATCATAGGAACCAACTTTAATGGAGCGAAATCATAGAAGAAAGTACGAAACTACTTCAGAATTGCGAAATGAGAACGTCGCCTTACCACCCACAAACAAAATGTCAAACCGAACGATTCAACAGGCATATAATGAAATGAATGTCAAAATTACGTAAGCAGACACCAAAAAGATGGGATAGATATATAAAAGATCTATGCCTAAGAGGCTTATAGAATGTCAATACATCGCAACTAAAAATGAGTCCATTTAAATTAAGTAGCGGCAGAGAATGTAACATGCCGATAGACTAGAATATCAAACGCCAATATCACAAGTATATGAAATTGATGATAGTAAGGATTCAAAGGCGAATGCAGAGATCTGGAAAAAACGCAGTTATGAAATATAATTAATATCAAGAAAGTTTAAAAATTGCACGATAAAAAGGCGAGACGTACGCGAGCATCATAACTTCCAGATCGAGACTGGGTAAATACGCAACGCCAGAAATTATCCAGGAGTAGCCAGAAAATTACAAAGATGTGGAAGACCTTTAGATCAATGTAAATGTAAACGAGAACATGCTCGAGTTAAATAGTCAATAACCCATCTCCCAGACCCATTAACGTAAACGTAAGCAATGTAAAAGCGATACCTAGAACAATAACAAGAGAACCAGAAAATCGAGGAAATGCGAACCAAGATCGCAAAACTCACAAATTGAGTATAAACGGATTAACGATGAGTCGAAATTAGAAGCGACACCAAAGAAGCGTATGAGAACCGAAACGCAATAATCCAAAATAACTCTGAACGCGACCCAAGATAAGTAGACAAGATGGATATAATAGTAAAAGCCATCAGAAGGGAAATAATGCCAGATATGGGTCGAAGAAAAGGATGGAGAGAATAAGTAAAACAAGGCCAGGAAAAATCGCAATGGATTACGCCAAACAAGGAGCTAGAAGTCCATCCAGAAATGGAACGTATCAAAAGAAAGTATCCCATGATCTTCAAACTATGGCAGATGGTAGAAGAATGTACCTACATATTGCAGTACAGCCATAGAGAACACTAACGAAATAATGGATTTAAATCAATTTATGCAGAAATGCGGACACACCTCAATATACCAAAGAAGGGCAAAACCATTAATGTTCGCAGTTGCGCAAGCAGAATACTTCACAACAGTCCTGAGAGAATTACTAAAAAACCGATCATCGTTCAGAGAGAAAGATAATGGAAAAAATAATGTACTACACTATGCACTGAAATCTGAGACAAGCAATGCAATAAAATTCATAACCAGTAATGCGACAAAGAGAAAAGAAATGATGGTAAAACAATTCAAACATTATGGAAGCTACGATGCAAACAAGATCGAAGCAGCAGTCCAATGCTGATGAAATGGACCTAACGAGGGTACCACTAAAGTATTCAATGTAATAATGGTAAGAAACAGACGCTATAAAAGAAAATAATAGGCTCACACCCCATCACATTCCAAAGACGATAAACAAGTTGAAATGGGAAGGACTGAAATTCACCAACCATCCAAAAGAACAATACGAATTGGAGATAGAAAGGAACAGCTATTAATGATAATACACAGATGGCATCGAAAGCAAATAAAGATTTCAAGCGAGCAAACAGAGAGATAAAGAGATGGATGATATAAAGCAAGAAAAATAAAGTATACGAGAAATAATCGAATAATAAATTCAGACGACATTTCAAAAGAAACCCCCGAAGGAGAAATAATAATGATAATAAGAAAGAAAGGGGCGACAGCACCAAAACCCAGGACGATCAAGAATATAGAGACGAAAACAAATCCAAACAAGAGAAAAAGGAAAGCATCCAACGAGGAACGTCAAGAAACGAGCAACAGCAATAACGAAGGAAAACGAAACAAAAGGATGATGTTACTACAAAAAGGAAAAAACAAAACCGACCGACCCTGCTACAGAAAATAATGATATTGATTACATGCATCAAGTTAACGGAAGCTGACGAAAATATCACGAAAGAAATGAGATCGTTCAGAATACGAACAATAAACGATAAAGGAATTTCGAGCAAAGGAATATGCTTACAATTGACGATGAATACAAGCATAAGTTGCCAATTCGATTCAATAGGAAAACCAGGAAGGATGGAAATACGATCCGAAAATTCATCATCATGTCAAACCACTAAAGACGTATGCAGAGATGCTACAAAAGACAGAAACGTAAAAATCCAAGTAGAGCCAGGGATAGGCAAATTACGAATAATAAACAGAGGAATAGAGACGATTGAACAAGTATGTATACAAAACAAAATTATCGATTGTTGGAAAATGAACATGAAAGCGGGAAAGAAATGCGAATGGGATAGTCTAGAGGGCAACGCAGAATATATAATATGTGCTAATAACGATATAATAATAACCTGCACATTAGCCAAAACCCTGGGAGAAAAATTCACAACACCAAAAGAAGAACCTTATCAACGACGAGCACGAGAAAATAAAGAAATAATAATAAAAGTGGAATCAAACCCCAAGAGTGGAGAAGAGATAATAGTCGAAAATACGGGTAAAGAACCTATTACAAGAGTTTGTATATTCGAAACTAAAAAGAACGGAACGATGAACGAAAGAATCAAATGCAGGTCAAATGAAGATATCAAAAATCAAAAATACCGCATCCCAACTAAAAGAAAGCGTGGAAAGTACATAGTACACGTTCAGAGAGGAAGAGATGATTATTGGAAATCAATAACAAGAAAGTTACTAGGATCAATTACGACAAAACGTCCAGAAAAAGAGACAAAAGAAAACCGTATCAACGACAGATCAGAGAAAGTAAAGCAGTAATAATAAACATAGAATCAAATGCAGCAAACGAAGAGGAAATACTAATTGAGAACACAGGTGAAAAACCCATCACAAAAATCTGTATATACGAACCTAAAGGAAACGAACCAGTAAACAAAAGAATCCAATGTGAAACGAGCAAAAATATAACGAATCGAAAGTACCGCATACCGACGAAAAGAAAACTCGGAAAATATGTAATAAATATCCAAAAGGGAACTCACGAACATTGGAGAACAATAACAAGGAAACCACTCAAGTCAAATGCAACAGATCAACCTATAATAAAACAATCTGAGAGAAAACCAAGAAACGAAACATGGAAAAAAGGAATGATCATGGATGACAGCCACCTTTCAATCCACGAAGCATTACAACTCCAGAAAGCACTCAAAAATGTACAACCGAAAGAAGGCATAATAGAAACAACCAATGCAAGAGAAAATACAACTAGGCAGCCTAAGGAAACGAGCTATATAATAAAAATGATTTGGATAACAACAGCAATAGTAAGCAGCGTAGTAATGCTGATAATAATTCAATTAACAAGAACTACCAAATGCAGAAAGAAGCCAGCGAAGAGAAGATTATGGCCAGCAGTAGAAAAATTCAATTACGATATCGAATTAGGACAATACGATGCAGAGAAAACCGAGGAATATGAAATCATAGGAAATTCTAGCACAAGCGGACTCTGGTTAAAAGAACCGCCCATTATCGAAGAAGCACAACAATGGTCAAACGAATCTGATGTATACCAGATAATGAATGAGAAATATGGGGATATACGAACATTGCGTATAGAGTCCCCAGAGACGATGGTGTAAAACGAGAAAAGACGTTGTATATAGTGTAAAGTATTATGTAGTATAATAGTAGTAATAGTATGTATATTTATAAATATTGTACAAAATGCGTTAGAAATAATGATCAGACAGAAAGGAATGCGATGAATTAATGATGTATTATAACCAACAGATGAATCCGAATAATCAACAAAATCAAGCCAGAATACCACCATTCGTGGAAGTAATACAACAACCAGCAGCTGCCAATGTACCTATAGAAATTGTAGAATTAAATCAAGGAATATACCAAGATCAAGGAATTGAGGCAACGTGGAGACGACAATGCGAATTAATGACACTAATAACGAACAATGCGCAAACTCAGTGGACAAATACTCATCTAGTATTAACAGAAAGTGTAAACAGAGGCCTACAACAAGCCATAAGACTAGAAGAGCAACAAAGAACTATATTACAATTACAGAGAATAAACGAACAATTAACAGATCAAGTTAGATGGCAAGCTGACGAAATTAGAAGACTACGTAACAATCAACAGCACGTAGAGCCAGCAAGTTGGGTGGAATGGATAGCATCGATGCCAGAATTCACCCCAGAACCGGATTCAACAGTAGAGTAAAAATAAAGCGTACCTTGTAAATATGTAAAAATAAAACGATAAAAGTAAAGCAACGTCAAGTAATCGAAAATTTTGTAGATATGCAGACAATTATCGAGAGAATAAGAGGAAGCGAGAATCCATCCGAAGATACGAGACGAATAATGAAAGATAAAATTAGAGTGGTGAACGATATCAAAGAAAGATTAAAGTGTTGTAAATGTAAAGAATTACTGATTGGAGCAAGACAGACGAAATGTGGATGCAGAATATGTACAGATTGTACGATAAAAGTGATAGAAACAGAAACAATAAAATGCCCTGGATGCGACGAGACGATTGAAAGAGATGAAGATCCTACAACAATGGATAAAGCCACCAACAAAGAAATCAACAATCTATTAATACAATGCCAAGAAAAAAAATGCGAATGGAAAGGACTTATGAAGGAAGCAGAAAGTCACTCAAACGAATGTGAATATAACGAGATATTATGCGGAAAATGTCAAACCATCATAACAAAAAAGACGATGGAAAAACATCACCAAGTATGCATCAAGAGAGAGGAGAAATGCGAATTCTGTGGAGTTATAGACGAATGGATAAAAATAGAAATGGAACACCGGAATCCAAAAGAGGAAAAAATATGCGATCTATATGAAGGGATATGCGTAAACAACTGTGACAAGAAAGATAAAGTCAAATTAAAAGAACATTGGAACGAATGTAACGGCAAACCAGTCAAATGTCCATTAGAATTATTCAATTGCCAAACACAACTACCAATGGCGGAAATGCAAAAGCATATGATAGAAAATAGTATCGAGCATACCGAAATTATGATGAAAACGATAGGAATGTTGGCATGGGAAGTAAAAAGCCTACGAACAGAAAATGATACACAAAAGGCACTAATAAGAGAAATATTAGAATCCAGAAAGAATTTCGAGAAAAGTCAAGGAAATACCCTCAAGAAAATGGATGAAATAGAAAAGAAAATGCAACAGATGACCAACAGCCTAAAGGAATTAGAAACCAACAGCTCGATGCCCAGAAAATATCTTACAGCACCATTTATATGGAAAATAACCGAATTCGCAGAGAAGCTGCAGAGAGCAAAAGACGGAACACAGAGAATTTTAGACAGCCCACCAATATACAGTTGGGAAAATGGATACAAATTGGGCATTAGACTATACCCAAATGGAGATGGGAATGCAACAGGCACCCATATCAGTGTCTTCATCAGAGTGGGGAAAAGGAGATTACGACGAGCTATTAGCATGGCCTTTTAAACAAAACATGATATTAACAATGAAAGGATATGAGGATTACCGCAATCCAATCAGAACAGGAAATGAACCACAGATGGGAAGACCAACAACCGACTGGAATACAGCGATTGGGACACCACGTTTTTATCCACAACAACGATTGAGAGGAGAAGGATTCTTGCGAGAAGATAATCTGTATATAAAGTTAGAAGTGGAGAAGCCAGACAAGACGTTGTAAAAAGAAAAAGAAAGTGTAAATAAATGTAAATAAAATAATAAAAACCAAATAAAAATCAAAAAAATTTCAAATAATCAGAAAAATCAGAAAAACAAAAACTCAAAAATAATGACGATATTTAGATGGCAAGCGGAATCAGCGAAGAGATAACAATACAGATGAGAGAAGGACCAGATTCGATATGGACGAGATTATGGAAAAAACCAGAAGAAGAGGAAAAATCCAATATATTAACAGCAGCAATAACATACTATGCAGATTTTGACGTAGAAGAAAGACCACAACAAATCAGGACAAAAGTATACCCACCAATGAGGGTAAAAGACGAAAACTTGAGAAAAGAGGAACAAAGATACCTAACGTTTAAAAATAATAAAGTATTCAGTGACCGACAAAGTCAAGAAATGGCTGCACAAGGATTTTACTTTACGGGAACGCCAGAAATACCAGACGAAGTGACGTGCATCTTTTGTCAAGGAAAACTCGCACAATGGGAAAAAGGAGAAACAGCAAAACGGGAACATCGAGAAAAACTCCCGAGATGTCCATTTGTATTAAATTTAGACGTCAGAAACCAAGCGATGAACAGATTAGAAGGACTTCGACAATCAGAATTAGACACAGATGAAAAGGGAGGGGAGAAAAAGATAACGATAATAAAGGGTTTCGAAGATCCAGCAGAACTAAAATGGGAAAAAGAGACCATAAATAGAACATTCGAAGAGAGAATCAAAACTTTCAAAGGAAATCCAAGAGCAGCAGAATTTGCGAGTCAAGGATATTGCCAAACAGCCAGAGGAATAATGTGCGAAGGATGTAAAAATCAACAGCCAATACCAGATCAGAACGTCACAAAACTAAAGCATAAAGGAAAATGCAGGTATAAACAAGAAAAAGAGTCAAAGAATATCGAAATAATAATTACAAATCAGCAAATAGAAGATATCTTAGATCGACCAAAAACGAGAACCATAATGCTATTATCAGGAGTAGATACTCAAAAGATGAAGAAAATAATCAAAGAAAGATTAGCTAACAATTTAGAATGGTACGACTCAACACAAGCAGTAATCCGAGCAATCAAGCGATACCAAGAGAAACCTAAAGAGAATCGTGACAAATCAATAATAAAAGAAGCTATTTTGGAGCAGTATCAATGTGTGACATGTTGGCAGAAACATGTAGAAATAATTTATACTCCTTGCGGACATATGGTCACATGTGAAACGTGCGGGATAAAAGTCAATATATGTCCAGTGTGTAGAAAGCCGATCAACGGGCGGATCAAAGGATTCCGTTTCGCTGATCAGTAAATGGGGAATGAAAGCAACGTGTAAAAAGTGTAAATAAAGATAAACGTAAAAACAAAAAATTATAAAACTCAAAACCACAAAAATACGAGATGATGTAAATTATGATAAAACTTTGAGATGATTGAAAAGAAAGAATAATCGGTTATTAATATTTAGAAAACAATTATGAATCCAAACGAGACAAAAGAAGTTGTAACAGAAGCCGAAGAATCAAAACCAGCAATCAAAGAGCAACCAGAATCAATAAAAGTAATAAATGAGGAAGTAGAATTATGGAGACAAAGAACGTTACAATTAAAAGAAATGCTATTAAGCACAGAGGAAGAATTAGCACAAGAGACCCAAAAAACGAAAATGATGAAAGAAAAGTGGGGAAAACAACTAGAACAAAAAATAACCTACCCAGTAGGAAAAGAGAAAACGTACCAAGAGCGAGAAGAGGAAATGATGAAGGAATTTATGCAGAACCAAACTAGAATCAGAAATCAAAGGAAAGAGATACAAACCCTAGAGCAAGAGAAGCAGGATCAGCAAAGCGAAATCGAAAGATTGCGGGAAGTGATAAAGGATAAAGAGGCAGAGATACGAGAAGAAGGAGAGGAAACGATAAAGATCATACAACAAATGCAGGAGGAAATTGGGCAAATTAGCACCCAATACCGAATAGAGAAAACAAAGAGAACCCATTTGGAACAAGCCAAAGAGTGGGCAAAAAGACAAGCGCGATATTGGAAAATCAAATGGACAGAAGATAGAGAACAGTCAAGAAGCAATTGGGAATCGCGGATCAGACATTATATTCAGCAAATAGCCGAAGAAGAAGATAGAACAAGAGCTTATAAAGCTAAATGGGAGAACGCAAAGATCGAGATCAATAAACTGAGAAACCAAGGGCCAAAACCAGCAAGGAAAATTAGAGAGCCCAGAGACGATAGACAAGAAAGAATGCTGACTCAGATAACTGATCAAGCAAGAAAATGGCGAATAGAATGCAGATTATGGGATGACGCCAACGCAAAACAATCTGACTATATAGCGAAATTAGAGCAGGAGGTTGAGCGCCAACAAACCAGACTAAAAGAAATGCAAATCGAGCAGGACGAAGCTCACCGAAAAGAACAGAAACAACAATGGAAAACGGAGATCAAAGAAAAAGCAATAAAAAGAGAGGCGAAAAATGGAAAGAACATTTCCAAGAAGCCAAGAAAGAGATAAGATTGTTACCCAAAAGGATATTAAACATGGAAGATTGGGAGTTATGGGAACAAGTCGAAGTGCAAAAACAAACAATCGAGGAACTGAACGAGCAGGTCCAAACCCTAGAGTTTCGGGAAAAAATCAGACAAGGCACAATAAGAAGGCTCAGGAGACACGAAAAGGAATACGAACAACAATTCAACGAAATGTACAAGAGATCAGCAGAAACGAGAAATCAACTAACGGATGAAAGACGGCAAAATCAACAATTAAACGAGAGAATAACAGAACTCCAGCAGGAGGTGAACGGACACCGAGGAGTTGCAGTATTCAAAGAGATCCAGTTGAGACATCAACACGAAGTCAACGAACAGCTGAAAGGACAAGTTAAAGCAGAAATAGAAACGATAAAGCAAGGATACGAGGAAAACGAACAGAATCTGAGGAAGGAGATTGAAAAGCTAAAAGCGTTGGAAAACACGCATCGTTTGGAAACGCAGGTGGAGGAATTAACTGAAAACGCAGACTATCTTGCTTATCTCTTAGACGAAGAGATACAAATATCAAATACCTTGCGTGAAGAAATAAATACCTTGCGAAACCGACCACCAATCCTGCTTATGCCATTATACCCAACTGAAAGTATAAACCAAGTACCTGCCGAACCCGATGAAGGATTCGGGGAGACGGACGAAACGATAGCGTAAATTTAAAGAGAAAAAAATTGTAAAAAGTGTAAAAAGATAATAAAAACAATAAAAATTATAAAAACAAAAAATTGTAGCCAATGTATATTCAGTATGAATCCAAATGAAATAGAAATCCGAATGAATCTAGAAGACGGAGAATACGTACCAAACCCAATTCAATTAGTAGAACCAATCGAACAAGACCCATTGAGATATTACAGTAAAAGATGGAGAGCAGAAAGAAAAGAATGGCAAGAGCTAGTGGAGGAGCAAGAGTCAGAAATCGCCCGGACAAATCAACAACTAATACAGTCAAAACAACTAGTTAATACGATAAAACGAAAACTAACATCCAGTATGGGAGAAAACAGAGATCAAAAGAGAGAAAATGAACGATTGAGACGAGAATTAGCTGAAATAAAAACCCGTGTAATCCTGGAAGATTATTGGAAAACCGAAGCAGAACGAATGAGAGACAGCAGAAAAAGCGAACAAAGATACGTAATACAACTAGAAGACAGTTGTAAAGAAGCCAGAGAAATAAAAGAGAGCCATCAACAAGCCCAAGAGGAAATTAAAACATTAACAGATCAGCTCCAGGAAGCAAGACAAAAGCTGGAAAAACAAACAACCAAGCAGGTCAATTATAAACGTCAACTCAAGAGAAAACAAACAAAGGAAAGAAATCTTCAAATGAAAATTCATAAACAACAAAGAATAATCAAAGAAGGTAAAGAACGATTAAAAGAACTCCCAAAATTAACCGAGCGACTAATAAAAGCCCAAGTCCTGATAATGAGATTTTCAGAAAGAAAAATTAAAGAAGAGTGCGAGAGACACTCAACCCCAGAAAAAGAGAAAGAGTAAAAAGGGCTAAACTCCACTGTATATAGTTGAATAAAATTGTAAATAGACGTGAAAATTGATTGATATATATTAGAAATGAAAACCATGAACCCAACGTTATGGATCACAATGATAATGATGATAATGATGAGAAAGTGTAATACTGAAAACCCATTAGAAAAATGCGAGAAATCCCAACCCTTCAGAAGAGAAGACAGTACCTGTGCCGATTTCAAAGAAATTTGTAGCAATCCCGATAATGAAGAATGTCAACAGATAAACCTCCAATGTATGCAATGTCCCACAAAAGAAAACAAGGATGAGATAAAACAGAATACCGAGAAAACCCAAATAATGGTACAAACCCTACTGAAAAATAATGCAGAGATAGCCAATATAAAAAACGAGAATCAAGAAATAAAGAAAACCCTAGAAAATATCATCAGACAAATTCAAAGAACAGCTAAAGCAAATCCCAAAAATAAACCAATCCAAGAAATTCAAAAGATCGTCCTATTAATTAAAAAGCAACTAGGAAAACGAGTGGGGCAGGAAAATGAACCCCATACAACAAATCCATCAATCAAACTTATACTACCGATTAGTATAACATCGAATATGATACTCTTAATATGTTGTCTCATCATCGGTCTAACAAAAAACAAACAAAAGCAAAACACCCCAATGCAGAGATTCAGAAGAATGTTCACCCAAATTCGAAAAATCAACAAAACCAACGAAACGACAAGACTCTCGCAGATTTCTATCAATCACCCTTCAAGATCAACCCAGCTCGAAAGCGAAACCCAAGCCATCAGTGATTCATTCGAAGCCAAATATAACTGATTTACATTGATTTGAACTAATTAACGCGTATTGATTTACATTGATTTGAACTGATATTACAAAACTTGCACTGATATTAAAAAACTGAACTATCTGATTTTATTTGATAATGTATCGTAGTAGGACCTTAAGTCCATCTTTGCCTTGATGATTTAACCATACCGTAAAAACTTTTTATGAATGTGAATATTGAAAACAGAATGTATGTATCATTTTATCAATTGAAATTGCGGGTCGCAATTTTACGGACCCCCGAGTGTTTTATGTTGGGCCAGAACGTAAACGGCCTTCAAAATGTTTAAATGGATCAGAAACACACACGCAAACACAACACGCAATTTAAATAAAACCCCAAAACACCAATTAAACCATATAAAATCGGAGAAATAAAAGAATTAAATATAAATTAAGAAACATAAAAATAAATTAAAATATTAACAAAAGGCACCAAGATCCGCACGATATCTACACAAATACAACAAGAAAACACAACAAATTCGACGAAATTGGAAAAATCAATTAAAGTTCATTAAAGTGAAATTTAAATCGAAAAATTTGAATTAGTAATAATTCAAATAAAATTCTAAATAAAAATTTATAAAAATAAATCGAAAAATAATAAAAATAAATATTAGAATTTGCTAGAAAACAACAAGGTCGAATTTTGTTTTACTACATCAAATTTGGCACACCAAAAATTTAGGTATATATACTGATCCATTTTCGCATTAAAGTTAACCATTTAAAACCATTTTTTTGAAAAACACACTGTGTGTAAAAATATTTCAAACTATTTGAATCGTTTTAAACATTTTAAATCTGTTCGAGATCATTATTTTGAAATTTTTTAGAAATTTTAGGTGAGAAGCATTGATTTTGGAACCCCTTTCCACGCCCCGTACCTTGCATCTCTGTAGAGCTCTGCTCGGACGTCGGCGTGGGAAGAGAGGCATTTGGTTTATTATGTAAATGTATGCTAAATTTTTATGAATTGGAAGGGTAACTTGTTATATTTTTCGTATAATTAATAAACATTATTATGTATAATTTGTTTCATATATATCTATAATTTGTTAATTAAAATATGTCGAAATTTTTCCGGCCCACAGCCGACACATCACGCAAGAAAGCAAAATATACACAGTGCAGATGCATGTAAGAGCGTGGAAGATCGCCAATGATATGCACCCGTGAAGACTCAGCGTGCGCAACGCAGCGGTCGTAACGTAAATATTTATCCCTATAGCTGAAGCGAGGAATAAGGAAGAAGTCTCTGGCTGCTTCCTCGTTTCTCAATTCAGAAAAATCGACCTAAAATCACATCACACACGGCTCAAACTTATCACACCGAGTAGTCCAGTGGGCACTCAATAAATATAATGTAAACACAAATGCGCCTAGGATCTATTAAAGGGAAAAGGTACGGGGATAAACTAAACTAAAATCGTTGATAGAGTTAACCTGAATTAATAATTTGAATTAATTTGATCATTGATGTACTAAATTGAATTTATTTTCGAAACAATTATCATTAACTTAAATTACCTTATGGATTAAATAAAAACAAAAATAAATTGATTAGAATTAAATTAGATTAAGGATTTAAAAAGTAAATTAGTTACAAATAAATTTTTATTCAACTTAAATAATAAAGTAAAGGTAAACTACTTATAAATATGTCATTCGGTGATTTGAACTAAACTTGGAAAAGAATTTAATTAGTATTACGTTTAATTATATTTAAAAATAAAATACCAATATTGTAAGCAACTCAGTGAGTCCCTTAAACTGATTTTATCTATCAAGTTAAAAAGTTTTCATTAAAAGTAAATACTTCCTTAATTCAATTGGATTTAAATAAAATGATGGTTAAAGAATTTATGTGGCTCACGGGTTTAACTTAAATCAAGTCCTTGATAAAGATTAAAGCAGCTTGCGTAGTAATAAAATAAACTTAGATAAAACCCTCACAACTCTGGTGTAAAAGGAAAGTAAATCTTAGAGTTATTAAGTCAAACGTTGGAAATAGTTTATTAAAATTGATTAACCTAAATTAACGATAAGAAAACGTCTCTAAGGTAATTAGTAATGAAAACTCAGGATGATCGATCGGAAAAATTGATCCAATAAATTGCGAGAAAGTTGAACTAATTCCCACTGAATAATAAAGAAATCCACCAATAAGAATCCAAATAGATTAAGGGAAAGTAAGAGAAATTCACGTTTTAAACTAAGATGTTGGCTGAATTAATGAGATGCTCCGTTAGTCAGACGTTTAGTAGTTTAAGTTAAAGAATTAAAACAATGAAATCTGTATTTTACTTCTAATCGAAATAATTATAATACCTTTAAAATCTCCACATAAATAAGATACAAATATCACCAAACATCGATAAATTCCGGCATGAAGAGATCCAATAAAAGTGAAAGGTTTTTTAAAAATCAACAATAAAATGGAGAACATTTATTGCATTGAACTAAAGAGAAATTTTTTCCAACCATTAAATCGACCGACTAACACAATACTATAGTTTTATAATTCCGTAATTTCATTCTAGCCAACCCTCAACATGAATTCCAACGGTTAATTTTCCCGATACAATTTAATAACATCGAGAACCATCAACGATTGACCACATCCGAAAATTTGTCGTAAGCAGCCAGCATAGTTCCTCAAAACCATGGACAATTAAATTAATTAGTAAGAAAATAAAAACAGATTACCTAACCACAAAACCCCGATAAGACAGTACCGACGGCTTAAACGAACGTACAAACTAGGCCCAGATTAATGCCAACGTCAACCGTTAGAGTAATAGACAAAGTGGATTTCGATTAGTAGATTCGCACAATTGAATTACGACGAACTATCAACCATTAAAACACGGACGGATGTCATGATCGGATAAGAATCAAGCATTCCCAACATCCGTTCCGACAATTTACCATCGCGAGAAACATCCGTTCCGACAATTTACCATCGCGAGAAACATCCGTTCCGACAATTTACCATCGCGAGAAACATCCGTTCCGACAATTTACCATCGCGAGAAACATCCGTTCCGACAATTTACCATCGCGAGAAAGGTTGAAATATATCAACGATCATTTCCGTTGGAGTAATAATTAGATACGGAGGGTTAAACATGAATAATTACAATAACTGTTGGTAATTTCGTTAAACATGAATAATTACAATAACTGTTGGTAATTTCGTTAAACATTAATAATTACAATAACTGTTGGTAATTTCGTTAAACATTAATAATTACAATAACTGTTGATAATGTCGTTAAACATTCATAATTGCAATAAAACATTAATAATTACAATAACTGTTGATAATCTCGATAAGCATTCATAATTACAACAACTGTTGGGAGTTACGATGAGCATTAATAATTGCAACAACTATTATTAAATACGTTAACGCATATAACCGACGCGAGTATGTTTTCCCCCAACAGGAGTAACGTTAAGTGAATTAGACCGCAAACAACTAAGTCGCATAGACATACATTACATATTCTGCCCATCACCTTTCTTCAGCATGAAAGAACTATGGAAATCACCAGAACATGAACCTAGACATTTCATCACAATAATCCTTACAATTCCAGCTCGACTATCAAGTTCACTGAACGCTAATTTAACCAATCAATGTATCCCCTAGAATTACCGGGTGATTTAAGATTGCATGAACTCGAGATTGTAGATTTAATGTCCCTATAAATTAGTAAGAGAATATATGACGTTTACTTATTTCAGCAGAATTCATGTTGCCGAATCTGATTTCGAAACAAGAGGCCGATGAATGGCGCCGAGCCTGGAAACGAGCGCGCCCATCGATGACTCTCGACGAGCCACGCCCGAAACGATCATGCCCATCACTATGGCAAGTACTGGGCAGAGGAAATGATCCACACCGACCAGAGGAGGAACAGTATCCCGCCGAGGAGATTGTCGACCATGCTCGAAGCTTGCTGGCTCAGTGGGAGCAGATCCAAGCAGAGGCCGACCTACAGGTGGTGAAGGCGAGGATGTACCTCGCCAACGTTGAAGAGGACATCCTCGTCGGACGTATCGCAGAAACGTACCCAGCTCGACCGGCACGCAACCTCCGACGACCAGTGCCCATTATTCCCGGTTACTCACCGGAAGAAGGTGTCAGAAAGTTCCTCGCAGAGTCCTGAATCACCAGGCCTAATCATTCTGACCTTTGACTTTAGTGATGTTATTAATGATAAATTATAATGAATTGACCTCTTAGAATTTTGTTTTAAATGAGATTTCCCTATAATCATGTTTGAAATAATTAGAATCCCCCTTATTAGACAAAATTGATATGTTTTCTTTATAGAAATGTCGGCCCTGAAATTAATGCAGAACGAGTTAGCCCGCGCTAGGCAAGCGAACGCGGAGCTACTCAACCAAATACTACAGTTAACTCGCGAAGTGCAACAGGTCAAGGCGACCTGTTTAGATCCCAAACGAACGAAGATTCTCTACCAACGACTCACCGCAGCTCAAAAAGGCTGGGCCGAAGAACGCCAGCTCAATCGGAGTCTGCGTACACAGATCAGGGGCTTAGAAGTTGCCCTAGCAGCCTGTCGGGAAGGGGAAGCGGTAACGTATCCGCTCATCTTCGCCCCTTCCCAACTATCAAGTCAACGCGTCATTGATGAAGCCGCACCAGGCCAAAAACCGACAGCTATCCAATCAACCATCCGCCGGCCGGGACGCAAGGAACGGGCCCGACGCCGAGCCGCACAAGCGTCAAGTCGATCAACTTAACTTATCATGCATGTCCTTTGTTCATTAAATAAATCATCTCTCACGTATTCAGTTATAGTGGGGTAGACTCGAAATCACCTACACCAATCAGTCTAAGTTTAATTCGCATTTCCACGTAGGGGACCAAGTAAAGCGAGCATAGGTCTTCTATCGACAGCTCGTGAACCCGAGGATTGTCCGAGCAACTATAGTATTAGCTAATGATACTCAATTTTTGCGGGCGGTCCACCACTTGAACACACTACCAACGTTGCCTAGCAACGGGTGCCAAGTGGCAGTTAGCATTTTTTTGTATGGCGTTACGGGGCAACCATGGACTAATTTAAACAAACGTCGAAACCCTGTAACCCACCAATAACCTATATGTTATTATTATTATTATTATTATTATTATTATTATTATTATTATTATTATTATTATTATTGAGTAATTCGATCTTTGTAAAGATCATTATTCTGTTATTGTGACAAATTAGTAACTATTGAATGGCTTTATTTTATTTATTTATAAAGAACACAATCGGAACCAGATAGGCAAACTGTTCCTAATTTTTTTAATATTAGTAAACCCAAACACTCGTGCTTTCCCTGAGACCAACGATATCTACGAATCTAAGCTATTATTATCTTGCCTCGCCATTCGCGAAAATTAATGTTTAACTAAAAAATTGCTGGAAGAGAATTTTCAGTTTCATTAGTTACAAATAATACACAAATCATAGACAGTACAATGTCTAAGAATTTTTAATGATTGTTTCCCTCTATTTATTTTATAAATTATTTATCTGTCTCCTTCATTGTAGACGAATCGAAAGTCTTCAGTGAAGAAAACATACATTATGTTAATAATTTATTGGAAAACATCTGGAATGATTCCATTGTTGGTTCAATGAATTTATTCCGTTAGAAATTTTTAACGTCCAATCAAAAATTGAGATTTTCAAAATTGAAAATTCCAGTAACAAAAATGATTCCGATGCAAAATATCGATTGAAAGTGATCAAATGAATGGTCTTGACTGGATCAGCACAAAACACCTACGTGTTTGGTTGGATTATCCGCATGCCAACTAGAACTTACAAGCGATCTACACAAACTAAGTGTGCTTTCATCCCAATATTTTCTATGCACTCTTATATTATTATTAATAGCAGGCGATTCTATATTTTTTTTAATATCTAGTAAAAGAAATATTCGTCGATCAATTTTTCTCGATGCACGACATCACAGAGGGAAAGTTCAAAAATCAGACGCGAACATTCATTCTGCGATTCTAATAATTTAGTGTGCCAGAATTGATGCGCACCATGTTCGCGCTTTTTACTTGTGTGTTTTTATAGGAAATCCATCAAGTCGTGTAGGTATAAATAGATATATATAAACAGAAAACAATCAAAATATTATTTACTTATCCTCATTTGATTCTTGTGCTACTTCTGCACGAAAACTGATTTCATAAGTATTTCGAATTTATTTTTAAATTTATTGAAAAATTGAGAATTTTCTTCAAATTAATTACTCTCAGGATTCGGAATAATTTCGCAATAGCAACTGATTTTTAGACATTTCAAAAATGCCAGGTAATATTATTTTTATAATGTCGAATTTGTTTTTTTTAATGCAATAACATTGAATATTAACCGATAATTATTATTTACACTTTAAACTTTTGATTTAGGGATAATTCCAAAATTTCCTGAAAAACCAAAAATAAGACAAGCAGGAAAGAACATTATTTTTGAGATTACTTTAGTAAGCGATCCTGAATCTCAAATAACATGGAACAAAGGCGCTACAAACATTGCTAACGGGGGTAGATATAAAATATCAACGACTATCAAAAAACCAACGGAATATCTGCTAATGTTGGAAATAGTTGGAATACTTGGAACTGATAGTGGTGAATACAAAGTTCATGCTAAAAACGACAATGGCGAAACATCGGCCACTATCAATTTAAATATCGCTACTCCCGCAAAAATGTATACATAAAGATTTTTTAGGTTTTGTGATTTTATCAATAAATTTAGATTGCAAGGATTACCTCCAAAATTTCTCCAAGTGCCAGAAATCAAACAAGAAAATGGAGGAGTTGTAGCTAGATGTCAATTGGAAGGAACACCAGAACCGAAAATACTATATTTTTTTAACGACAAACCGTTCACTGCAGACAGTTTACGAAAAATAACAGTGACGTCACCATCGAAGGATAAATATGAAATAAAACTAGAAATTTTAGAAACGAAACCAGAATTCAGTGGCACATACAAAGTGACAGCTAAAAATCAATATGGTGACAGCAACGCGTCAATAAATTTAAATTTTCAAGGTGAGATTTTAAATTTAATTTAAAGCAAATTATAAATCAATATTACATTAAATATGTCGCATTAATATGCAAAATAATAACATTGCATTTGCTCCTGGGATTTACAAACTATCACAAATTTGAGTGTGTGTGTATGTTTATTTTATTTCCAATATATTATATAACATTTTCCTGTATGTGAGGCAAGCCGCATGCTTGTACCATAACATATTGGATGACATGAGAATTCCCAGTATTTACCCGCATCATTCCCCGGTTCATCTTGTCATGTTGTCAACCCATGCACTGAATTCCTCATATTCTAGCACACTAGCACCGTTGCACACATTGGCCGATGTCGATTCTATTGGACCGAATTATATCAATTTTGTATAAGTTATTATTGATTACCTTGAGTAAATTAAAAACATAAATATACGTCAAATTTTACAATAAAATCCTCAAATTTTTAGTACTCAGGTATATCAAAACAATATTAAATAAAGAAGCATTCATTATGTAAGTCCGAAAGCACAAACAACTTTATCAAATTTCCTCCTGTTCCATTATGTCTTTTTTTGGTGATTACATTATCAGGATATCCTCATGGATGCTCCATAAGTAAAAATTACAACTAATTATGGGATTCATTTATCAGTGTAAATTTGGAATTTAATTTTCGTTTGATTTGATCACGCTAATTTTATATTTTAATTACTATTTTAAATTTTGAAGCACATGAAATATATTATAAATATATCAATAAATAATCAACTCGAAAATTGATTAATATAATCTTTTCTAAAACTCTATTAAATGAAAAATTAACATTTTTATTTCTAGATCACAATTAATAAGTAAAAATTTAAAACCAAAATATTAATTTCTAACATTAGTAAAAATAAATTCCAAATATAAATAATAGGATGAGGCAATTTTGGAATAAATTTCTTTGTTTTATTTTATTGTCACAGGATTTTTTTCTGTAATCTATCTGAAAACAGAAGACTTTAGTCGGTGTCGTCTTAATACCCGACGATCATAATTTATTGAACTTAAATTACCAATTAAACTTTGATCATTATAACTTAATAAACTATTTAACGCTGGATTTTTTGAACGGTAATTTTAACAAACGGTTATAAATTTTTCCACTCCCTTATTATTTCTTAAACTCTTTAATAATAAAAATACTGGGAAAAATGTATAATTATATTTATTGAAGATTTCAGAATTCATTACACGAATTAACAATAAAACCTATAAATAAGAAAATCATAACACATACTCACTGCTGTTACTATGTTGAGTTAAAAACTAATTTTTACAATTCTTTATAGTTACAAACTTGTCAATTGATTCCTCCTCATTTACATCTTTGACAATTTCATGTTCAATTGACAGAATGGCCAGGACATCTAAACTTGTCTCATCGTAGAACGTATATAGGTTTTAATTAGTTTTAATTTTGAAAAACTTTGTAAACAGCTAAATATGCAAAATATTTATTATTATTGATATCTAGCTTTATGTATATTTTGTAAACAAATTCACATTAAAATTATATACACACATACTTATAAAATTAAATATTATTAGTGATTTAATTTTACGTGTTTCCACTCACTTTTATTTTATATATTTAACGATAAATGTAAATGAAATTAGCATGTCTACTAAAATAATAAAAATACAAAAATTTATACTGGAAAATAAATACCAATAAAGTGTTTAATCTATACTTTATAATCTGTTTTTAAAAATTAAATTTTAAAATATAAATTGAATAAAGTAATTTATTTTATTAATTTAAATACAAATTATTTCGAAAGAATAGATTTTGAAGATTTACCTTGTGTAAAGATTTTAATCTAGCTTTTTCTTGATATTTGAATAGTTCACTCCTAAACTTAAATAAAAACTAACAAAATGAAGAAAACGTCCATTATAAGTGTTTGCCAAACACAAGTCTTTGAAAAGTTGTTTAAACGAATCAATCACACAGCATAAAAACCCAATACCAAGTTAACTCAACTAAAATATACCAAAATCTAATGAGATAAACTAGAAAAAATAAAAATAAAATCATGTACAAAACACAAAATGTACATAAATATAAGACGAAAACAGAAAATTTGACTAAAAATTCTGCAAATCAAACATTAAATAAGCAAAAAATTCAAATAATGCATATATTTACCAAAATGATTAAAAATATAAAATTAAACCATTAAGATTTTGTTTATTCGCATCACTGCAAACACAACGAGACACCAAACAGGATAGGTAAATATACTGATGCGTTTTCACAAATTTTCAATCGTCTTTTTTCCTGAGTGAAAAATCATAATTCCAAACTTAGATTTTAGAAGCATGAATTCAATCTTCGAAATTTGCCGAAGTCAATTTTGTCAGTGATATGGTGCTCTATTATCACCGTGGCAATATTTCTTAACTTCAATTCTTGATTAGTTTACAATTAAAAATAAATTGCTTCTTCAGATTGATCACCCATTCCAGTTACAATATTATATGCCATGCATACAACACAATAATAAGCATGTATTTATATTATTTATGAAAATATTTTAGCAAAAGATATAAATTTCAAGTTTCTTTAATAATTTTACATTAAATAATTAATCCAATTAAAAAAAACTATCTTGAGTCGTATGGTTGAGAAATAAAGAAAAATTAATTTATTCGGGTAATCAAAAATCCCAAATATTTTATTCTTTAAGAAATTTAATTCCAAATAAAAATACAAATATAAAAAATAGATGAATTTCAACACTTCATGTTATTTGAATTCATTAGAAGAAATAATAATATCGCTGAGGATTTATTAATAACTAAATATAATAGCTAACATATTAAAATTAATAAAAAGAACTCTGGAATTAATAAATGATTTCCGTTAATATTGAAAACTACAATTGTAAAATAATATCTGAATGGACGATGACGTCACCGTCAATCCTTTTCAGTCGATAGTTTCGTTTATAATAATATCCGCCATTTTGTAAACGAAATTGTTTCCAATTCATTCTTTAGAATTTATGACTTTTATCGAATCCATGTGGCACTGTTGTCATAAAACGCTAATAAATTACTATTTTTATTGAAATATAAATAGTGAAAGTACCACATGAGTTTGAGATTAACTGTCCTCGGATTTGTAACGAAATATTATCACAATTAAACGGAGAAACATTGCAGTTAGTGTATTAAAAAATAGAGATTCCATGTTTTGTTGATAAAATAAACGTTAATATTTCGTTGCAGAGTCATCTCAGATGTGGTTTAATATTTATAAATAAATTAATAATAATCACCTTCATCGTTACCATTGCCAAAAAAAAACAAAATTCTGCATTTGTATCGATTCCAAGAAATGTGTAAACATTAATTACGTTATATTTTATACAATACATTTACAAACTCTATTGGAAAGTAATATTCAATCGGATGTCAACTTAACTATAAATCCTTTTTTCATAAAATATCCGCCATTTTGTAAGCATTGTTACATATGAATTATGAAATTTATTAATGATTATTTGAGTAATTGATAAAATATTATTCAATTAAATATCGGAGAAATATTTTAAAGACCAAATGAAAAACGAATTGATTCCAAATTTTTTTTTTGATAAAATAAAATACAAATTTTACCCGATGTTGGTGGAAAACAAATGTTTATTTTTCCTTTCAAGTCAATTCAGAAATAATATCATTGAACATTTACAATAATAAGTTAATAATAATCACCATCGTTATCAATACCAATCGAAAAAGTAAATGGAAATCTTTCTATATGTATCAATTTCATGAAACGTATAAAAATAAATTCCGTTATATGTTAAACAATCCCTTTGGAAACTTGTTTGCAAAACGATATTTGATTGGATGTCATTATCAATCCTTTTTTTATTCAATAATTTTCTTTACTTACCAATATCAGCCATTTTGTAACATTGTTTCTTTATGAGTTATGGAATTTATTATGGAATTGTTTTATTATCAATTAAATAACGGAGAAACATTTTAGCGTCCGAACTTAAAGATGGATTAATTCCAAATTTTGTTGATAAAATACAAATTTTACCGGGTGTTGGTGGAAAACAAATGACATTAACTTGTCGTTGCAAAGCCAATCCGGAACCAGAAATTAAATGGTTTAAAGGGACAACAGAAGTGAAAAATCTACCAGGAAAGATTGAAATAACAAGAAGCAAAGAAGGAACTGATGTGTATTTGTCAACTTTGAAGTTAACTGTAATTAAAAATGATTTAATGATTAAAATTTTTAATTTTTTTACTCAGAATTTTGTTGAAAGCGAGCTCAGCATGTATCGGGTAGTTGCAACGAATTCTGTGGGAAATGCCAATGATTTGAAAATAGATATGTCCGAGTAAGTTTGAGATCTATGGAATGAGTTATTAGGATTTATTGTTATTTAGTGTCAAAACAAAGGCTACTCCACCAGTAGTCATAGGTGAACCGGTTATTAAACAAGAAGATGGAGGTCGTCGGGCAATTATTGAAATTAAAGTCGAATCTTCAGCTAAACCCGAAGCAAATTGGCTATTTGCTAAAAAACCTATCAAATCAAGCGGGAGATACTTTATCGATATAGTTAAACAGGATAATTATTACATAATGATTCTTGAAATTGATGACGTACTAATTATAGGTTTTCACTCTTTAAGGATTAATGTCTAATTTTTAGGTCACAGAAAAAGACAATGGAAATTATCAGTGTGATATCAAATCAGAAGCTGGACAGACTTCTTCCAATGTCAACTTGAATCTTAGTGGTTAAATTTTCTAAGTTAAATGAAAGTCAGATAAATTTTCATTTTTCCAGCTCCAGTGAAGAAAGGAGAAAAACCAAGTTTTACAATTAAACTTGAACCAATAGAAGCTGTTGACGGAGATGAAGTTGAATTTACTGCGAAAATCAATGGAACTGAACCGATTTCCGTCAAATGGTTGCGTGAAGGAAAACCGTTGCAAAATACTGCGGAATTTGAGCAAACTTATGTCGGTGGAATTGCCAGACTTGTTATTGCTGAAGTTTTCCCCGACGATTCTGGAAATTACACAATTGAAGTGAAAAACGATTGGGGACAAGACTTATCGACAGCGTATCTTAAAGTCAAAGGTTTTTTTTGAATTGATTTGATTCTTTGAAAGAAATAAATTCCATTTATTGAATAGAACAAGATTCACCAAAACAAAACAACGCGGAAAAATCAGCACCTCCAGCACCTCAACCATTTCAGGCAAAAGTTCAACAACCATCGAAATCAGAAGATATCTCAGCAAGTTTGTACATTTTCATTTACAATCTATTTATAAAAATTCAATAATTCAATATATTTTCATTTATTTCTAGCCTATCTATTAAACACATGAAAAAGTTCGTGCCGAAAATTTGTGTTAAATAAAAAATAAAAATTGGAAAAAAATAAAATTAAAAAATCAATATTAATCAGTGGTTTCAAAATATTGTGTTAACGCGTCTATATTTAAAAAATAAAATCTTAGTGCCTCCATTATTTCATAAAATAATATAGATTTCATTTTGTCTCTAGCCAAGATTGAATTTTTAGCCTCCGCAGAATTAGTACTCACTTCTAGTCAGGAGAACTTCGGTTTAGAAATAATAAATGTAAACCAATTTAATGAAAAAAATTATAGAATGTGGATACAATATTTCGTTTAATTAGGTCTTATAAATAATATTCCCAATAATATTTTAACATTTTGAGTGTTTTATACTCCTTCTGTCCGAAAATATGGTATAATTTTTAAAGCAATTACAATTTCAGTTAAGTAGATGAAGTTTATTGATAGCATACATTTACAAAATTAAAAATACAAAGTTTTTCATCAATTTTAACATAATCATAAAATATTCAATGCGTCCATAAGGTGTTACTTTTGAAAAGCCAAACTGTGAACAGATAATAGTAAAAGATTTGCACTTAAAATCATTTTTCTGATAAAAGATTTCAAAGTGTATATACAAGGGCTCCGTGATGATTCAAAATGACATTCTTAATCTTAGACAAATTTTCTGAATAATCCTTACTTTTCGCCTGTATATCTTTTGAAGAAACATGTGCAAATATTTTACCTTCATTGTATTGGTTTTGAGCCTTTTGCAAAATACTAGTTACAGTGAAACAATTTCATTCAAAATCAACTGAAACCTTATCAATAGCACCGTGCTTCAGCTTTTGATATTGTTTAAAGTTGTAACAGCTTTTGCAATGCACAATTACGCTCACCTTTTTCTTAGCATAGCGGGTATTAATTAGTTTTAGCAAAAGTATGTTGATGTTAAAACTTGATTGAATAAAAAAAATTTTGACTTTATCAACCATTATTTTACGTTAACTGTTAGGTACAGACTACCGTTTTTTAAAATGTATACCATTTTTTGACATTGAATTCATTGTTCCAATCTTAAACATTCATATTGATGTTGTCCTTATATTACAAATATATATATATATATATATATTTATATAATCAAAGACAATATTCAGAAATTGATCTTTAATAACATAAAACTATATTCCAAAAAAACTCCAAAAAATTCCTTATAAAACTATTTATTATTATTATTATTCCACTCGATGCGCACAGAATACAAATCACGATCCAATTTGTGTGACTTGATGAAAAGGACGAATCAAAAATGAGCCAATAAGAAAATGGTTACTAATAACAATAACAACAATGAAAATTTAAAATTGAAATTTTGACTTGAGAAAATTTTAGAAAAATAAATAACTCGATCGACCTCAACAGTGAAAATGATTGAATCAATTTTCAATCAATTCTTGCTTAAAAGGTGTTGTTATTATCAAAATAATACAACTTATATTTTCAAATTATATTTTGAATTAAATTTGAATATTTAAACAACAGGATATTTTGGTTTTAATATTGAGCTTGTTCTATTTTAAAATTGTTTTTATTATATTCAATACGAAAGCTGTTGTGAAATCATCGTTTTTCGGCATCACAAAACCTTTTGTTACTCAATATATAAATGTTCAATTTAACGATTTTAATAAACAATTTGAAAAGGAACATAAACATTTTAAAAGTCAAAAAGTATTCATTGATCTATGTGTGTTAAACGGACCGAGACTTTATCTTTTCAAGTTAATTCTAATGCTTCCATAATTTAGGATTATTTTTAAATTATATAATTTTGAATATTAATGAGTTAGAAGCAAGAAATTTTGATTTTCTCCACTACAAGTGATCCTGATTTCATAAGAAAACATTATACAAAATATTTAGAATTTTATTGTTATATTTTCATGTTTTGAAGTTTCTTGAAGAAATGAGATTACTACGATTGGTTTTGAATAGGATTGAATTGTTTAAAATACAATTAATGTGGTTTTAAAATTATTGGTTTTATTGATAAGTCACTTAAAATAAAATTAAAACATCCAGTAAACTGTAATTTTATTTCACTCTATGAAAATAAATTTTTGTAATTCCTGGTGAATCACCAGGAATTGTGTGCATCCTTCGACACTGAGGAAGTTTTAGACGCTTTAGCGAAAAGCACAACAAGATTGATACTTTTATAATTACTCTATAAATGTATGAAACTTTATTTTTGATAATAATAATAAATTTGATTATTTTGTGGTATTTAAATTTTAAAATTTTAAATGTATATAAAATTTAAAATATCCAATTCAATTCAGTGTTAAAAGTTTAAAATAAAAATGTTAATTTTTCTTATGTTTACTGAGCTTTAATTATAAAGTAATTTATTACTTAATGTATTATATTAGAAAACAATAAAATATTTGTCAACTACCACTAATAATTTTTGTTCATAAAGGAGCCTTATAAGATTTTTCTAGTTCATAATTTACATGTGCAATAGACATATATACCAAATCACTAAAACCATTTAATAAAAATTTATTTTGAATATCCCCCCCCATGGATAAGTGGACTAGTAAAATGTTGTTTTTATCGAATTCACAAAATTCAAAAATCGTGCCTGAATACTTGTATCTAGTTGATTTACCCAAGATTACTGAAAAAACTTAATACTTATCCTCTCCGACATTAAACTAATAATATCTGAATCATAAAAATGTTTCAAACATTCATACTATTTTCAATTTTTTCCATTGTACCTTCAAATAAAATTGCTTTTAGTTACGTAACTTCAAATCTAGTTCTTTACAGATTGCTTGGTCTGTGTAGCATGGGTACACTCATTCAACCCTTTGAGTCCCGCTTGTATCTGAGGAGATTATTTGATATTAAAAAATAACTGTGTGCCTCATCCTTGAACGCAATACTTAGATCTTTAATAAACGAGAGTTATCTTTTGACAAAATAAAAAAGTAAAAAAGTTGTTTAGAAAAATTTTGGTGAATGGGAGAAAAGTGAAATCTGACACCATTTTCTTTATTTTTCACGAAACTTGAATTTGTCCAAATGTCATTTTCATCGTCATACTCCATTTCAATATCGGTCTCCATATCGAACTCATCATCAGAACTAAGCGTTGAACCATTGTCAGCAATATGGTCTACGAAATCAGCCATAATTCAAGATCACGTATTTAGATAAACTTATTTTATATTCAAAAATAAATTTGAATATTCGTTGCAATCGAGAATGTATATTGTCCATATTGATAATATGCAGCCTATTGATTATTTTATGAACTTTTTCGACGAGACTTTGATAAACAATATTGGTATGCGAAACCAATTTATTTCAAAGGCAAAATCCTATTTCACATCGAGAACATATGAAGAAATGGAAAGATACTACTCTACAGGAAATGTATAATTTTACTCACTGGAATGATTGGCAAAAGAGCACTAAGGGATTATTGGACAACTGATTTTTTGTTTCAAACTCCTGTATTTGCCAAAATTATGAAGAAAAATCGTTTCCAAGACTTATTGAGATGCCTTCACTTCAATGATAATCGAAAAAAGGATAATGATCGCCTATTCAAATTAAATCCAATCGTCAATTACTTCAAACAAAAGTTTAGATTCTGCACCGTCCCATCACCGAAATTATGTATTGATAAAAATTTGCTTTTCTGGAAAGGGAAATTATCGTTCAAGCAATATATTCCTTTAAAAAAAGAAGATTTGGAATCAAGATGTTCAATTTTGTTGATTGCTCTTCACGAGTATTGTTGGATTTCATAATTTATACCGGTAAAGAAACGAATATTCGAATTGACAAATCTATTGGATTTAGTGGATCGATCGTAATGACTCTTTTATTACCTTTTTTGAACAAAGGACACCTCCTTTATGTTGACATCTGGTATTCAAGTCCGAGCTTTTTCACATTATTACTCAAAACGTGAACAGGAGGTGTTTGAACAGTAAGAAAAAATCGAAAACACCTACCAAAATTGCAGGCTAAATTAGCATGAGGACAAACTTAACAGTTAAATAATGGGAAATGTTTATATATGAAATGGTTAGACAAGTGAGAAGTTTTTATGCTATCATCAATTCATCAACCAACTATAGCCCCTACTGAAAAAACTAATCAAAATAACCAGGCTATTGTAAAACCAACTTTCATTATTGATTCCAGCCAAAATATGGGCGCTGTTGATCAACTAGATATACACATCATTCACAGAAGTAATTAGAAAGATTATGAAATGGTACAAAAATTTGTTCTTCCACTTTCTTGATCTAACTGCTTTCAACTCATATGGACTTTATCGTATAAAAGAATAGTCGAAAATGACACATCTTGAATTCAGAAAAACTTTGGTTAGTGAAATGTTCGAAAAGTTCAATGTATTTGAATATCTACCTTCTGGTCCATCAGTTCAAGCTCAGCATTTTCCTGGACAATATACAGAATGAGATAATTCTAATAGATCACTTACAATTTACAATTGCGAAGCTTGTGAATTGCATTATGTCGACCTGTCTGTTTCAAAACAAAGGGTTGCCTTCGTATTATTTTATCAATTTCTATCTTTTATCATAAAAAAATTAATTTTCAAATTTTCAAAAAAACTTTAAACATTTTTTTGTACCTTTTTCTTATCGAATTCGTTATACTTATTCATTTCCAACAATATTGAACCATTAATAAATAAAATTAGACCCCGGGACTCAAAAGGTTAAATAAAATTAACTTAAGAAATTGAATGGTGGACCCAAAGTTGAATAGTTGATTTTTTTCATTAATTTTTATAATACTTTTATAGCATCAAATGCAAATTAAAACTTAAATGCGGTTTTAGAAAATGTGAGAAATTTTATAATTTGGAAACGCTCAAATTCAATGAAAGTCACAAAATTCCTACATTATCCAATCACGTGTTTTAGTCCATCATAAAATTTGTTTACTAATAACTGACAGTAAACAATGAATAAATTAATATTTATTTTCAGCGAATTTTCAATGTTTTTATCATTTAAACTTGTTAATTTTACAAGATTTAGTGCGTACACACGCTAAAGGAAATATGGGAAATCACTCTTTCCTTCATGATATTTATTATCAGTCGCACTTATTAGACATTGATGGCCTGATTGCTTTTTATATATCTTGTCAATTTCTATCAATGGAGAGAAAATCGGATATTTCTACCACGTTGTCATGTTCACTATGAAAACCTAAATAATCAAAAGAACCAATTTGAAAAATTATTTTCACGATCTGTTAGGAAATGCCATTGAATTTTTGATTTACCATTTAACAGAAAATATTTCCCATTTTCTGATTATAATTTGCTATAGCTAATTATGGCGGTATTTTGATTTTTCAATTAATTGTTTATTCTAGCTATATATTTTATAAGAATTATTTAATTAGATTTTTTTGATTATTTTATTTTAATATAATTTAATATTTTACAAACTATTTAAAATATTATAATACAAAAGCTTTTTTCAGGAAATAATAATAATAATAATAATAATAATAATAATAATAATAATAATAATAATAATAATAATAATAATAATAATAATAATAATAATAATAATAATAATAATAATAATAATAATAATAATAATAATAATAATAATAATAATAATAATAATAATAATAATAATAATCATCTTATATTAATAATTGATATAATAGTGTTATTACTGAATAAAAATATAGATTATTTTGGCTTAATTTTATATAATATAAAAATGTCACTCGAACTGTTTCGTTTTTTATTTTAAATATAAATTTCTTTAATGGATATATTGCTTTTTTCTAGAGTAAAAACTTTTATAAATTGAATTTATTAACTTTTGTGTATTATTTTAAAGGTTTACACGAATAAGGTCACTTTATAAATTTTGTTCAGACGCGTCGACAAGAAAAGAGCCACATGGACTGCAGCCCTTTAAACTTGGAACGTTAAAATTTGAATTAAAATTTTAAAATTAAAAATTAAAATCTAAGAATTATATTAATAATGGAAAAAATACAATAAACAATTTTTAATTTAATGTAATAAAATATATCATGAAAACAACATGATTTTTTTTCGTAGACATCTCTTTAAAAAATCCTGGCTACGCACCTGATTATATCTAAAATGATAAAGGAGGTTGTTTTCCTTTGATGTAGAGTAACCACCATATTTATATTTATATTTTAGTAATTTATTTTTTTGAAAATATTATATTTTATTATTTTGAATGTAAACAACTGATTTCTTAATCATATATCTTTCGTTTTTTAATTCAAAATGTACCACTTAATCAAAATTGCAGCTTAATAAATGACTTTTAGAAAGAAACATCTTTCAAACAAATCCGCTGTAATATTTTGTTTATATTAATGTGAGATAAACTGACCTTAAACTATTTATACATTCATCAGTGTTTTGATAAAAAAAATTTATGAACTATTTTTTAAATTTTCTTGAAATTTTTATGAACATAAAATTCTTTAAGTCAATTAAACTATTATAATATTGTATAAATTTTATTTTTGATAAGTCTCTACTAAAATTCCCACAATGGAAACTTATTTAGAGATCATGAGAACGAATTCTGGTCATGTAGCTGCCTGAATGTTTATTGCATTATCAACCATTCAATTTATACGTTTCACAAAATTCATCACGATATTTTAATACTGATTTTGATGTCTGTACAAATTAAGGTGGTAATGCAATAGCACTAATAATTGGGACCACGACTGAGTGAGCTTGGACATTTAGTTTAAAAAATTGTTTTAATAAAATAATACAACCTTTATATGTATTTTATCTATTGTATAATATAGTTAAATATTAAGCAATTCTGCTAATTATTTTTTATACTTTAGATATAAAAGGTGATTGTTTTTTTTACAATGTCGCTAACATAATGATAATTTATTACTTATATTTTGATAATATTAAAATAATTAAAAAAAAGTTAATGCATTATAAATAAAGGGGCTCTTAACCAATTTTTGCATCGTCGTGACTCAGGATACTATATTGTTTTGTAAAAATACTCTAAATTATAAATCACCAATGACTTATTCTCTTATTTATTCTTATTTTTGGTTATGGAATCCTAAACATTTGAAGAAAAGTAAGGCTGAATATATGATAATCATTGTTTATCATAAGTGAATTTGAGAATATAAATTTTTTAATATAAACATTTTAATATAATAAAAGGAAATTATTATGAAGGAAATAGATTTATAAATTTCCAGTTACATCAATTAACGCTTTCATAAAACATTAGGACAGTTTTATCAACACGTAGCGATACAAAAGAAAGACAAGCATAAATAAAATTCATTTCTAAATATTTTTCAAATTGAATGGCAATAAATGATATACTTAATGCTAAGACGTATTTTGATTTTGTAAATTTCTTTTCAATATCTAACAATTCTTATGCTGACTAAAATCTCTGGCAACTCACCAAAAATAATCTCGTGAACTTGAGGTTTAGAACTATTGGTCTAGGACCTAAACTCTAGGTAGAACAGAGATTGGCAATATATATGAATTACTAATTATTTTTTGACAATAAAATAATTATTTATTGAAATCTAGATTTTGAGCATCTGAAAATTTAAGCTGCAATTTCTTTTGTGTGCCACATAACGATAACAAATTCATTATTATGGACATTTTAAAGGAAAAATAACAGTAAAGATGTAGTTCAAAATATTCACATATATTGCAAAATATAAATTATGCTCATTATGTAATTTATTATTGAAGATAATTAACTTTTGCGGTTATGTTGACTTTTAAGTTAGTTGTTTTATACGTACAAGAGGAAATAATACAGTTAATAATTAAAAAAACTTTTTTGAAAAATTGTAATATACTTCTGTTCCAGATAATACAACATTGTTTTTGAATTATTTTGCTGTTATTTTACTTTGCAAAAAATAATTTATGACCTGGTCTGATTACATCAAATATTATCGGTCTTCCTTTTTTGATTTTATTAATAATTTCTTTCAGTGTATGAAACAGAAGGACCTAAAAAATTAACCAAAGAAATTGTTGGAGCTGGACCTGCATTTACATTTGATATTAGTAATATCGAAGTTGGTCAAGGTAAATTCATAGATTACTTTTTAATATTTTCAACATAACATATAATTCCTTTTAATCTTAGGTTCAACCATCACTGTTCCAATTGAAATTTCTGGCGAACCAATGCCTGATGTAAGATTCCACAAAGGTGGAAAAGAACTCCATACTGACAGTCGAATTTCTATTAAAACTGACCCGAAAACTAAAAAGGTTACATTAGTTATGAAAAAAGCAGAACCAAAAGATGAAGGAAAATACACAGTGAATCTAGAATACGGAGGAATCATTTATGACTCAAAAAAATTTATGGTTTATGTAAAAGATCGAAAAAATTCAATTATGCCCGAGTAAGAGTCACTAGAAAACTTTGAAATATTTCTCGTTTTTTTTTAGAGAGGAATCTGAAGAAGATGATGCTGTTGGAGAACTTGCAGTACCATCATCCAAGGGTAGTCGTCGTCCATCTCAGATTGATTTAATTAAAATGAATCTGAAAAAAGTTGAAAAAACTGAAGACGGAGAACCTATTAATGTTGTAAGAATTTGAAAATGATAAATAATTATAAAAAATTGTTCAAAAATTTGTTCAGTGAAACTAAATAAAAAAATTAAGTAAAATGATGTTTATTTATTTAATACAATTTTCTAATTTTAAATTTCTACTTTTAAGTTTATTACTACGATTAAAACAAATTGTTCACGTGTTTATTATAAACTGAATGAAATTTGAATTCATCAATCTGTTAATGAAATAAATATCATAGGAAAAGGCTGACAGTAGACGATCTTCTCAAACTGAAATGCCTAAAACTGCAGGACTATTAGACCCTAAAGCGCTTGAATCTCAATTGCAACAAAGAAGAGAATCAATGGGAAGCCGAAGAACATCTCTTGCTGATGTGATTCCAGGATTTCCTGCATTGAAGCATCACGAAAAGCCTAAACAAGTTTGAATTTTTTTTTATTATAATCTTTTTTCTTTTTTTTTATAATTTATACACTTATATAAATCACTGTTAAATGTTAATGAATCAGAAATGCTAATTGACACATTCAGACTAAATGCCTTTATATATGTAATTTTCTCACTTTATTTTCACTTTATTTTCTAATTTCTAATATTATTATATTTATTTTAAATCAAATACATTTTATGATATTGTATTATAAATGAAATATATTTCGGATGCAGAGATGCGCTATCAATAGTTTATAACTTTGAAACCATAAATTTGCCATGTCTTGTGAGAAAATTTTTTTAGTGATTTCAATAAATTTAAAACATGAAATTTAGACAGTGTTCCTATTTGTTTTCTGTCAAATAAAGCAAATAAACAAAAGGGATTTTCTTAGTGTTTACAAGTTAGTTTCAAAAGTACACAAAAACACACATATTAGAAAGGGGGTCATCTCAACCGCTGTCAAATAGATAAATGTCTATAAGAAATTGTGGTGCTTTTTGCTCTCACTGCTTTATTTTTAGTTATCTGTTCTCGACTGTCTTAAGAAAATTTGATTTACTTAGATTTAGTTACAACACTGGTCTAAGGAACCCTCAAAGGTTTTAGTTTTCACAATAAAAATAATAAAATCTCATTTAATTGAGCTTAACTTGGATACATTAAATATTCTAATTATTCTAAATATTGTAAATATTTTAATTATTCTAAATATTGTGAATATTTTAAATATTTTAATTATTCTAAATATTGTGAATATTTTAAATATTCTAATTATTCTAAATATCGTGAATATTTTAAATATTCTAATTATTCTAAATATCGTGAATATTTTAAATATTCTAATTATTCTAAATATTGTGAATATTTTAAATATTCTAATTATTATAAATATTGTGAATATTTTAAATATTCTAATTATTATAAATATCGTGAATATTTTAAATATTCTAATTATTATAAATATCGTGAATATTTTAAATATTCTAATTATTCTAAATATCGTGAATATTTTAAATATTATAATTATTATAAATATCGTGAATATTTTAAATATTCTAATTATTCTAAACATTGCTATATATATTTATCTCGGCTATCAAAGAAAATTGCTTGAATTTCACGAAAGAAAATACTGTCTGTGTCCTCGGTGTTTATTAGTTAAAATTAATTTTGCAAACTCTTGCTGTTTGAGAGGTTGTAAATTTTTTTTGTCCCGATTCAACTCAATTCTTGTTTTTCGTAAAAATATATTCAATAAAACTGCTTTCTGAGATTTTTCCTCGATGATTATTAGTCTTCTTTTTATTCTATTCCAATGTAAGCTATGTAGTGAATTACGTCTTACCAATAAGGATAATTAAACCTTCAACTGACAAGGTCTAAATATGGATGATAAAGGTGTATGTAAATTTGGCTCATTATTATTTGTTTTCTAATCTGGACTATTAATATTAATATTATTATTATTATTATTATTATTATTATTATTATTATTATTATTATTATTATTATTATTATTATTATTATTATTATTATTATTATTTTTACTTTTAATTTTAGTTAATATTAAATTTTCTGGCAATTGTCAACGTCTATTTCTAATACATTGATAAATGATGTCAAAAGTCTTACTTTTCTTTTTATAAAAATAGGCAATTAATAGAATTTGATCTTTTATTTTTTGTAGCATTTACTGCTATAAAACTGTCTTCAATTTGACCTCTATTTTGATTTTCAGTTTATCTAATCTTTTGAATAAAAATTTACATGCTTTTATAATTCATTTGATATATTCAGGAAAAAGAAAAATTCATTACAGAACTGACAGACGTAACCTGCACTGAAGGCGCCTTAAAAGTGACACTGAAAGCTTCTTTTTGTAAGCCCAACGCCAAATATCGATGGTTGAAAAACAAATTAGAAGTTTTTCAAGGCCCAAAATATAATTTTATCAAGTAAAAATATGTCAACTGAATAAAAATGTTTTTATAGACTTTTATTAATCCCAGTGAGGGTCAAGACTATATTGCAGAAATTAAGAAAGTTGCTATGGAAGATGCTGGAAGATATACATTAAAATGTAATGAAATTTCTACTCAATGCGTTTTGAAAGTGGCAGAAAAGAAATCCACATACCATTTCAATCAAAAACTTCCAAGAACTGTAGAGGTTGTCCGAAATAAAGATATAATTCTAGAATGCAGTGTTTCAGATCCGAGAGCTCATGTTACATGGTACCTTAATGGTAACAAGATTGAGGTTTGATATTTTTGTAATTTTGTTAATAAATATACTAAATTAAATCAATTTTACACTGCTATGGCATTTAAAAAAAGAATAAGTCTAATATTCTCATCATAAAAAATCGCAAAAATCCTTTCCATTGTACTTTATTCGTTCTTAACCTATTTTCTGTAAAATTCATTTTTAGTTTCATTTTCTAAGATAATGTAAATTATTTAACTAATAAAAACAGTGTGGCGAGATACGGAAATAAAGCAGATATTTAACTGGGGACTGTAAAAGAAAATTGAATATGTTCAATTTTGACAATTTTTCCTGCGCTTGTTGCAATATAATCAGAATAGAATAATTAGTATATGATCTTGATTTGTATACATTTTTTATTATTACTAATGAATGGAGAAATTTAGAAATTGTACCATTAATTATCGGATGCTTCAGATCAGCGCAGTGTTCTCACCAGGCCCTTTTATATGGGCCCGGCTGGTTTTATGTACCGCCCGGCTGAGATTATGAACCAACCGTTTATATTTTGATCCTTCCATATTATAAACTATGTGTAGTACACTAATTATGGAAGTTTATTGCAAAAACAAAATTGTCGGTTAATTATCAAATCATTTATCTAGTTTCTTTTATAGTGTTGAGTAGTTTGGTAGTAATATTGCATACTCTTTTTTTTATCCACCCGCTGCAGTGGTTCCAAATCTTTCTGGTGCTGTGACCCCTTCATAACATTTGCCAAGTTGTGGTGACCCCAGCAATAAAATTAACAGGGTCGCTTCTTAGCCACTGCATCTTTGCAGCTAACTATTATGCTTTTGACTTCTAAATATCTGATTTTATTTATATTTTATACTTTATAGGCACCATATTCTTTTCAATTCCTGTTGCAAGCCATATTTTAAAAATTCATCACTATATTTTATTTTCCTAACACATGTCTCTCGATAATTCATTTTCACGGGCACGCAAATTTCATCAAAATAAAAATTTATAATAAAACTTTTTATATGAAGCACATGCATGACTAATTTTACTAATAGCTAAAAACACTGTTTTGCCACAAACATGATATGATTTCCTTTTACGTCACTTAGTTCGTAGGTAATTTCGTAAAAAGAGTTGAAGCTGCAAGAATTAAAATGGCTAAAATTATTAAAGTATATAGGCTGCCGACATCTGTCGAATAAATCATAGTATTGTACGTCGCTTCAGTGTAGTGACTGTAGTCAGAGTAGGAGTATTGCTTAAATTTAAAATAATAGTAAGAAACCACTGACTAGCGTAAACAATTTATTTTTAGAAGGTCTCAGACAACCCCTGGCATATTTTCACACGATCACCGTTGGTGTCTCGACCCACAGGTTGGGATCCACTGCGTTAGATAGTAAGATATTACCATAAACAGATTTCTTAGAAAATAAGTTTAAATAGTGATTTTAATAATGTAATTTGCTATTTATGCAATTCTGCTAGCAATAATAGTTAAAACAAATCATTATTTATTTATGTTTACTATTTTATATTTCCTGTTAAAACTGATATACTACTGACTAACTTTATTATATTTAAATTAATTCTTTTGGTGATCAACTTAAATCACTTTGTGTTTGACCAGTAGATTGCCACCAAACTTATTAACATCGTTGATTTAAAGTCTAAAAAGAAATGAAGATATAGAAACTAGAATGTGATTCGAAATCAGTTTTAAAGGCTTACATTTAAAGATTAAATTTCATCTGATTGACAAATCTGTTTCTGTCTATAGGTCCTTTGTAGATCTTAAAGGCTTTAGGCAATTTATTCAAAGTCAATTTTATCATTAGTAATACATGATACGAAAACCGCAGTTTGACAAATGACACTTTTTTACTAAATTCCATCAACAAAAAATCGGATTTTAAAATTTTTATGCATTTAGTATTTTCCTGGTCAATTTGAAATTAAAAGACGAGAAAATCGGTGCATTCTTAAAGTTTGTCGAGCTAAATTGGGAATGGAAGGCGAATATGGATGTATTGTCGAAGGAGATGAAACATATTGTGATCTAGCTCTAGAGGAACCAAATTGGACATTTGTTCGTAATTTGAGACCGCAAGAAGCTTTAGAAGGAGATGAAAAGGCTAAATTTGAATGCGAAGCTTCAGATCGAGACGCTGAATGTCATTGGTTCAAAGGAGATCAAGTTAAAATCTTGCTAAAGAAATATGAGTATTATGTATAAACCTTTAAGGAAATCAAACCATCGGATAAGTATGAATTTGGAGTAGAAGCGAGAACTAAACGATTTTTAATAATTAAAAATATATCAATGAAAGATCATGGAGATTATTCAGCTAAGGTTGCAAAAGCAGTTACAACAGCTATGTTAACTGTAAAACGTTAGATTTTTAACTCTTAAAATATCATTGTTATCTCATCTAATTTAGCGGATGTTGAATTTCGATCAAATTTGATGAACACCAAAGGTTTAGAAGGCAAAAGAAAAGAGCTTACGTGTTCGGCTTTCAATCCGAAAAAATATCCAGTCGAGTGGTATAAAGACGGAGAACTTATCCAACAAAGCTCAAGGATAGAAATGAATCAAGTCGATGATGATTTGTATCTAGTATTCAAGGAATTAGATCTAGACGATGAAGCGATATACATGTGTAAAATCGGAGCTCACAGCACAAAGGGCGAATTGCAGGTTGATGAATGTGAAAAACCACCAACTGTCAATTCGGATAACCTACCAAAATATTGTGTCTTGAAAAAGGGGGAAATGTTTCGATGTGCTTTACCCTTCACTGGTTTGAATTTGTTGTAATTCTATAAAAATATTTTCAATTCTTAAAGGATTTCCTGTTCCTCAAGTTGCTTTATTGACAAATGGTGAGGCCGTTCCAGAAATAGTGCAATTGAAAGCTATTCCACATCCAAAACAAGTAGAATTGATTTTAGAAAACGCCAAAAGAACAGATTCAGGAAAGTACGAGTTAGTTTTCAAAAATAATGGCGGAGAAATCAAAGTACCGGTTGAATTCAATGTTTTAGGTAGAGTTTTATAATTTATTATAACAAATTAACCAATCGCTGCTTGTCCAAATTATAGATCGACCTGGAAATCCTAAAGGACCTCTTACGATTTCCGGTTTGGAACATGATCGTTGTAAACTTCTCTGGCAGCCTCCAGAAGATGATGGTGGATCACCAATAAAACATTATGTTGTCGAAAAGATGGATACAGCAGATGGAAATTGGAAAGAAGTGAAAAAGGTTGAAACACCGGAATGCAATGTCGATTTGATTGAAGGACATAAATATAAATTTCGAGTACGAGCTGTTAACGACCAAGGAGAAAGTGATAACTTGATGAATGAAAAAGAAATCCTAGCGAGAGATCAGTTTGATCCACCAGATCCACCGACAGATTTAAAATTAACTGATTGGGATTCTAATTTCGCTGAAATGGAATGGTCTGCCCCAATAAGCGATAATGGATCTCCAATATTGAAGTATGTTGTGCAGTCTAAGCAAACAAATGCTCCAACCTGGAATAACGTAAAAGAAATAAAGAGTACGGATACCAAAGCTAAAGTAGAAGGTTTAACCGCAAATGCTGAATATCAATTTAGAGTCATTGCTATCAATAAAGCTGGTCCATCAGAACCAAGTGAAGCAACTCGACCGACTATTGCTAAGCCTCGATTATGTAAATAAATACCTTTGTTTCTAAATGAACTTTTTCAACGGAAATTTTAGTGAAACCAAGAATTGATAAATCTAAAATTGCTCCAATCAAAATTAAAGTTGGTCAACCGGCAACAATTGAGCTGAACTATGTCGGTGAACCGGATCCTGAAGCAAAATGGACTGTGAAAAACATTGTATTCATTTAATATTGAATTTGTTTTATTGTAATTATTATTATTATCTTTGTTTAGGGCGTTCAGCCAAATGAAAACATTTTGATTACATACAAAGAAAGATCGACAAGAATTGACTTTACAAATTCTCAACGAAAACATACCGGCTTATATCAGTTAACCGTAACCAATGAAGTAGGGCATGATTCAGCTGAAGTGGAATTAGTTGTTCTTGGTAAACCATCTTCACCCCAAGGACCTTTAGTGATAAGCGAAGTGACGAAAAACTCCGCGAAATTATCCTGGGAGAAGCCTAAAGATGACGGAGGTGCTGAAATCAGGTAACTATTCATGGTTTATGTAAGTTTTATTCTTTACAATTTCTCTAACTAAAGCAACTACGTTGTTGAAAAAATGGATTTAAAAAAAGGCAAATGGGAAAAAGTGTCTGACATGATAAATGGGACAAGTTTTACTGTACCGAAACTAGAAACAGGTCATGAATACAAATTTCGAGTTTCCGCTGAAAGTCCCTTGGGAACTAGTGAACCACTTGAAGGGGAGAAATCAATTGAAGCTAAAAATCCTTTCGGTAAAATATAGGTTATCATTTATTATAATCTATTGCGGAATCATTCAGATGAACCCGATGCTCCTAGCAAACCGGAAATTATTGACCACGATAATAACATGGTTGAAATCAAATGGAGTCCCCCAAAAAGTGATGGAGGTGCTCCAATTCAGCATTATATAATCGAGAGAAAGGAACCGAAATCCAATAGATGGGTCAAAGTCAATAAAGATTTAATAAGAGATAATACTTTCAAAGATGATTCTGTTAAAACCGGAAAACAATACGAATACCGAGTTACCGCTGTAAATGAAGCAGGGCCTAGTAAACCCAGTTTACCGAGTGACGTTGCAACTGCCAAACCTAGCAAAGGTTATTTCTTTTTACTTTCTTTATTACTCAGCGCACCCTTATCAATATATATTGCAATAACATAAAGAATTTTTTTATTGATTTACTATGAATAAAAAATCATATTCATATTCATAGTCAATCAATAAAAAAATTCTTTATGCCATTGCAAAATGAAAAGCAATCAGAGGTGAAAACTAAAAAAAGTTTTTTCAATATATATATATATATATATATATATTTATAAAAGTTATATATATATATTTATAAATACAGAGTTTTTGGTGTTCAACAATATTTCATAATAAATGTTGAATTATTTGTTTTGAATGTTTATTATTAATTACGAATCACTTTGTATACTTTGGATAAGCATGTCCGTAGGAAAGTATTTAATCAAAATTATATATTTTTCTTTATATTATAAAATTAAATTCATTTTGGTTTCAGAAGCTCCTAAATTTGATTTAACAAGTTTGGGTTTGGGTCCAAATAATGAAATTCGATTGAAAGCCGGTGAAAAACTAAATCTCCCTATTGCAATTACTGGCGCTCCTAAACCGGAATGTGTATGGACAAAGAACGGAATTGCTTTACCAGGAAACGCAAAAGTTACAGATAAAGAAGATTTGACAGGCATTGAAATTCCTTCTGTTAAACGAGATGATAGTGGAGTTTATAAAATCAAATTAACTAATCCTTATGGAACGGATGAAGCTGAAATTAAGGTTATTGTTATGGACAAACCAGGAGCACCGGAAGAGCCAAAGGTTATTGACATATTAAGTGAATCATGTAAATTGACCTGGAATCCACCAAAAGATAATGGAGCTTGTGAAATAACTGGTGAGATTAAATTTTTCTCGTAGAAACGATTTGAGAAATGGTTCAATTTCTTAGATTATATTGTTGAAAAGTGTGAAGAAGGTTCAACTTACTGGCAAAAGATTCCTGGAATAATTAAAGATAACAGCATGGCAGTAAAGAATCTTGAAAAAGACAAACGATATAAATTTCGAATTAGTGCAGTTAATAAAATGGGTACCGGTAAACCCGCAGAAACTGAATTGATAACTGCCAAAAATCCATTCGGTAACCTAAAATCCCATTAGCTCATGAAATCATTTTCTCATTTCAGATGCGCCAGGGTCACCAGAGGAGTTAAAAATTACTCAGTTTGATCGGATGTCAGTAACATTGGCTTGGAAACCTCCGATATCCGATGGTGGCAATCCCATTAAAGGTATATACGTAAATTTTAACTTAATAGTAATTTCAAAACTATTTAAGGATACCAAGTGGAAAAGAAATTAGTTGGTGGAGATTGGCAAAAGGCGAGTCCTGCCCTTGCTCCTGGTTCTAGTCAAACAGTCATGAATCTCATTGAAGGAAAACAATATGAGTTTCGAGTTAGAGCTATCAATGACGCAGGTCCCGGAGAGCCTTCTAAAGTTACCAAACCTCATACAGTTAAAGATCCAATATGTTGGTTATTTGAAATAATTATTCTCATTTGAAATATGAGTTATTCCAGTCCCAGCTGATTCGCCAACAACTCCAAATGTCGATAAAATCACTAAAAACGGAATAAAATTGTCTTGGAACAAACCAAAACATGATGGTGGTAGTAAAATAAAGGAATATATTATTGAGAAAAAGAACAAAGATGGTGAATGGGAACCAGTGAAAGAAGTTCCGGCAAATGGTGAAAATACTGCCGAAATTCCAATGAAACCCGGAGAAGAAGCTCAGTTTAGAGTTATCGCTGTCAATGACGCCGGTCCCAGTGAGCCTAGCAAGCCAACAAAAGTACTTACGGCAGAGGATCAACCAGAGGCACCTAAATTAAATCTGTCAGGATTGAGAGATATAACTGTAAAAGCCGGTCAAGACTTTCAAATTAAAGTTCCTTACACTGGAGGATTTCCAACACCGATTGTGAATTGGAAAAAGAACGAGGAACCGATTACTGACGATCAACGAACACATATTTCCGTCAATCCAGAAGATCAGGTAGTTATCCTCGCAGTTTCGAATGCCAAACGATCAGATTCCGGTAAAATAAGTCTTACTTTGAAAAACGATTCTGGACAAGATATCGGTAGTTGTGAAGTTAAAGTTTTGGGTATTTCATAAATGTTTCATAAAAAATTTGTATTACTTCCAAAAAATTGCAGACGTCCCTGCTGCTCCCGAGGGGCCCTTGGAAGCTTCAGAAATACAGGCGAATTCTGTAACCTTGTCCTGGAAACCTCCAAAGGATAATGGAGGTGAACCAATAACAAATTATGTTGTCGAAAAGAAGCCTAAAGGATCCGATGTGTATGATATTCTTCATTGCATATTCAGATTATAATTATGGAAATTGCTTGCATATTTAGATGGCAGAAAGCTGGCAACCTCATTAATTCCCCGACTACTAAAATCAGGAATTTAGAAGAAGGCACGGAATATGAGTTCCGAGTAATGGCTGAAAACGCATTGGGAGTTGGAAAGCCGCTTGTCACTACAGCACCAATTAAAGTGAAAAATCCGTTTGGTAAATATTGTTTATATTTAGCATTTCGGAAAAAATAATACTATAGACCCTCCGGGACCTGTCAAACCTCCAAAGGTTGATGGGATAACTGAGGATTCTGTAACGCTTTCATGGGAACCACCGAAGAAGGATGGGGGAAAACCAGTTCAAGGATATGTTATTGAAAAAAGAGAAAAAGGGGACAAAAAATGGACAAAGTACGTAAAATAATTAATAATAAATAATATTGATAATAAATAAATAAATAAAGGAAAAATGATATATTAATAACAAATAGTTTAAATGAATTAATACTGCTGTGTGGGTGAAAATAACACTGGAAATACAAATAAGTGGACAATTGAACCGATGACCACTTGTAGTGGTTAATTACCAGACGAGTCCTAACACTGCTGCACAACCCGGCACTGATTTTATTGGCGTTTTTGCCAAATGACACAAATTATTATCAATAGTTATATTGTGAGATATTTCAGGCGAAATTGGTTAAAGATTTGCAGCGCTGACAGTGAAATTGTAAAAAACATTACGTTACGTAATAATAAATATCAAGTTTAATAACGTTTTTAGATTGAAACAAATTTTTTGACAATTGAAACGGAAAATTGTGATTTGAATGATCATCTATTCGAAAATATCTAGTTGGTAAATTCCCGACAAGGATTAGTCCTTTTCTGCATCGGTCGAATCTAAAACCATAAAATCGAATAACTTTTATCTGTACGGAGAATTTTGGAAAATAAAAAAATCCGTCAGATTTAAAGAAATCCCTATATAAAAATGTTTGGTAGGTCGAGATTGGACATGGATAAGTCATTTTTCTTGCCGGTCGAATCTGACTCCAAAAAACGATTTTTCATCTCTAGCTATGTCAAAGAGTGACATAATTAAGTATTTTGTACATGGTTGCTGTATAGAATTAGATTTCCTATCGATTGGTGTACAATTTCTCACATTAAAACGGAAAGAACGCCCTTATTGATTTTGAAAGTGGACTAATTTGCTATATACTTAATTCATTAAATGAATTAAAGAAAACCTAATGTATTTAATTTAGAGCCAATGTACTTCCTGTAAATGGTACAGATTATACAGTCAAAAACCTGCCTGAAGGAAAGGAATTTGAGTTCAGAGTTATTCCAGTTAATGAAGTTGGCCCAGGCGAACCAAGTGAACCAACTGATTTGGTCAAAGTACAAAAGCCGGAAAGTAAATAAATTTAAAATAAAATGTAAAATAAAATTACTTTTCAGGTGCACCGAAAATTCTCGATAAAAATCCTAAACAAATTAAAGCAATAGCCGGTGAAAAGTTTCAAATCAAAATTCCATATTCCGGTGGTTATCCTCCTCCTGAGGTTCTTTGTGAATTAGTAAGAATGATTTCCTAAGAATTTTCATTGGTAAATTTAAAATAAATAGAATGGTGAGCCAATCAGTGCAAACCCAAATTTCAAAGTTGAAGTTAAACCGGATGAAGTAGTGATAACGAATCTTAATCCTCAGAAACAGGATCAGGGTCATTACAATATAACATTAAAGAATCCAAAAGGATCAGACAGTGTGCCAGTTAAAGTAACGGTTTTCGATAAACCAGATAAACCCGACGGTCCTTTGGAAGTATCACAAGTGACAGGAGATAGCTGCAAATTATCCTGGAAACCTCCTAAAGTTAACTATTATCTAGTTATATATAATATTGATCGTATTATTATATTTCCTAGGAAAACGGAGGGAGTCCAGTTTCTAATTATGTGGTGGAAATGAAAGAGCCGAGTACTGGTGAATGGAAACCGTTAAGTAGATTTGTGAAAGGAACCGATTTTGAAGTATTTGGGTTGGATGAAGGAAAACCGTACAGTTTTAGAGTGAAAGCTGAAAACGAATTCGGTATTGGTGAGCCACTGGAAACTGACAAACAGATAATCGCACAATCTCCATTTAGTAATACATTTCTGAAGGAAACTTCCTTAAACAATTTTGTTAAATGTTTAGGTGCTCCTGATTGTCCGACCAATGTGACACCGGTTGATGTTGATGAAAATTCTGTCACTTTAGAATGGACTAAACCGAAAAATGATGGCGGCAAACGAATTGCTGGCTATCAAGTTGAATACAAACCAGAGGGAAGTGATGAATGGATAAAAGCTCCAATTGGATTGGTTAAAACACCAAGCGCAACAAGTAAATATACATTAAAATTTTTGTCTATTAAAACTTTTTATTAGTCCCAAATCTGAAAAAGGACCAAAAATATCAATTTAGGGTTAAAGCAAAGAACGATGCCGGTCTTAGTGAGCCAAGCCAGTGCACAAACACAGTTCAATGCAAGCCGAAATATAGTTCGTACTCAATTTATTTATGAATATTAATTATTATTATTATTATTATTATTATTATTATTATTATTATTATTATTATTATTATTATTATTATTATTATTATTATTATTATTATTATTATTATTATTATTATTATTATTATTATTATTATTATTATTATTATTATTATTATTATTATTTATTATTATTATTATTATTTTTTTTTTTTTTTTTTTTTTTTTTTTTTTTTTTTTTTTTTTTTTTTTTTTTTTTTTTTTTTTTTTTTTTTTTTTTTTTTTTTTTTTTTTTTTTTTTTTTTTTTTATTATTATTATTATTATTATTATTATTATTATTATTATTATTATTATTATTATTATTATTATTATTATTATTATTATTATTATTATTATTATTATTATTATTATTATTATTATTATTATTATTATTATTATTATTTATTATTATTATTATTATTATTATTATTATTATTATTATTATTATTATTATTATTATTATTATTATTATTATTATTATTATTATTATTATTATTATTATATTATTATTATTATTATTATTATTATTATTATTATTATTATTATTATTATTATTATTATTATTATTATTATTATTATTATTATATTATTATTATTATTATTATTATTATTATTATTATTATTATTATTATTATTATTTTATTATTATTATTATTATTATTATATTATTATTATTATTATTATTATTATTATTATTATTATTATTATTATTATTATTATTATTATTATTATTATTATTATTATTATTATTATTATTATTATTATTATTATTATTATTATTATTTATTATTATTATTATTATTATTATTATTATTATTATTATTATTATTATTATTATTATTATTATTATTATTTATTATTATTATTATTATTATTATTATTATTATTATTATTATTATTATTATTATTATTATTATTATTATTATTATTATTATTATTATTATTATTATTATTATTATTATTATTATTATTATTATTATTATTATTATTATTATTATTATTATTATTTATTATTATTATTATTATTATTATTATTATTATTTTATTATTATTATTATTATTATTATTATTATTATTATTATTATTATTATTATTATTTATTATTATTATTATTATTATTATTATTTATTATTATTATTATTATTATTATTATTTTTTTTTTTTTTTATTATTATTATTATTATTATTATTATTATTATTATTATTATTATTATTATTATTATTATTATTATTATTATTATTATTATTATTATTATTATTATTATTATTATTATTATTATTATTATTATTATTATTATTATTATTATTATTATTATTATTATTATTTTATTATTATTATTATTGTTATTGTTATTATTATTATTATTATTATTATTATTATTATTATTATTATTATTATTATTATTATTATTATTATTATTATTATTATTAATATTAATATTATTAATATTATTATTAATTAAACTATGATTCCTTAGCAGCATAAATTAAAATATCAGATAAGTAAATAATAAAATAAGCTCTTGCTGCAAAGTAATTATTATTTTGATGAAAAAAGCCATCTTAAATCCTCTAATATGTTTTAATAAAAACTTATTTTTTGTTTTTTGATTAGCTTAAACATTCTTTTAAGATTTTTAAATAAGATTTCTTACATAATCATTTAATTTAAAATTTCTTTTCTTTTAAAACATTTTTTAAAAAATTTTAATATAAAATTCAGAGAAAAACAACATAATGTTTCGCAATTTTTAAAAGTTTATGAAAAGAATATATAAAAAGCTTTCCTCCTTTAACAAAGAAAATGACCTTTAGTAACTCTCAATAAAGAACGTATTTCTTACTTTTTGTGTTCTGTCCCTAGGGTATTTGGTTTTGAATTCATGCTATTAATTTCCTCATTGTGATATCTGTTTCAGCATAGGGCTTCTTCGAAATTTAATTGTTGTTTATAGTTTTCTTCCCTTTCAGTACATCGATTGGATATCCTCCGCTTATTGTTTTTTATAACATTCACTTTCTGTAAATATAGAAGTGCTGATGTTTTGTACATAAATATTTGTTTAATAGCTGTTTTTTTGTGCAATCTTCATTTATTTTGATTATTAAATATTATTATTGCACCTTATTATGAGCTATTTCATCAAGGTAAAACGATCAGTTCGACAAACTACTGTTGCCAACTAGACATTCTAAAGGATCCAATTGCCAGAAAACGGACATAATTAGCGAGCAGACGAGGTGTTGTTTTCCATCACGATAATGCCCGGCCCCATGTGTCAGAAATAAATTATAATCATTTGGCTGGGATATTTTACCTCATCCCGTACATTGCTCCTTCTATTACTATTTATTTCTTATTTCACTTAACAATAATAAATTGTTCATACTATTGCTGATATTCATAATGAAATTATCCAATGTTTATGATAAACTCAGCTATGGTGATATGCAGGCTCTCAACATCATCATTGTTTAGGCTATCAACTTAGATTTTAGTCTTCATAGAATAAATGCTAAATAATAAATTTGTCATTTTTCGTTAATCTACATGAATGGGTTTTTGTTTTCAGCTGTTCCAGATGCACCTAGCACTCCATTAATAGATAAAGTTGGTAAAGATTATGTTGATTTGTCGTGGTCAAAACCGATAAAAGATGGTGGAAATAAAGTTGTTGGCTATCAAGTTGAAAAGCGGAAAAAAGGTGGAAATTGGGAGCCGGTGACTGATAAACCGATAATTGGAAATCAAACAACTATACCAAATCTAGACGAGAATGAAGAATATGAATTCAGAGTACGTGCAGTCAATGCAGCAGGACCCGGTGAACCCAGTGATTCAACCTTGCCTACAAAGATATTTGATAAAACAGGTTTCTTTATTGGCATTGCTGTAACTAATTAAGCTGGCATTGATTTGTACAGCTGGAACAACTCCAGAGTTTTTGAGTAAAATAACACCGACAACTTCTCCGATTGGAGGCACAGCAACATTCCAATGTAGAGTGGACGGAAAACCTACTCCTGAAGTGAAATGGTTGAAGAATGGAATTGAATTGAGACCATCTGGGAAAGTGAAAATGACTGATGATGATGGACTTTTAACTCTGGAGATTTCCGATATCGATGACAAAGATGGAGGAAATATTACTTGTGAAATCAAAAATAAAGCCGGTAAAGATAGTTGTAGTGCACCACTAGAAGTACTTTGTAAGTAACTTGAAATTTTAGTCAACTGTTTTTAATAATTCCATGATACCATTCAGCCGTACCAAAAGCAATATCCGATGTTCCAGATCAGGTTGCTGAAGCTGGAGAAACAATAAAATTCAAAATCCCATTTAGTGGGAAAGGAAACATTAAGCTAAAATTGAAAAAGGACAACAAAGATCTTCCTGAATCTGACAAAATTAAAATTACTGAATTCGATGGTTTTGTCACAGTTCAATTGAAAGGTTTCTATTCTAGTGAAAATTAAATGTTGTGATCATTGTTGGTTTCTGCAGATGTTAGTCCCGAAGATGCTGGCAATTATAAATTGGAAATTTCGAATGAAAGTGGAGCTACTTCCGTCCCGTTTAAAACTAAAGTTATTGGTAACATATTTTTCCTCATAAAAAGCTATCTCTATAATTTTGTATTATTCAAGATTCCCCTGGAAAATGTCTCGGCCCATTATTGGCATCAGAAATTACAAAGAACACTTGCAATTTAGCCTGGAAACCTCCTCAAAATGATGGTGGAAGCAAAGTACTTCATTATATCGTTGAGAAAAAGGAACCCGGAAAAGATCAATGGACAACAATTTCTTCAATGTGCAAAGAACCTCGATTTGCAGTCCAAGGTCTCCAAGAAGATCAACGCTATAAATTTCGTGTAGCAGCTGTTAATCAGCATGGTCCAGGAGAATATTTGGAATTAGAAAATGAAATTGTCGCCAAGCTACCGTTCGGTAGAAAATTTAAACTGATAATAGAAGGAAATTAATTCTGGTTGTATTTAGATAAACCCGAAGCTCCAGGTGAACCAACAGTAACTGAGGTTGGTGGTGATTTTGTAAGTTTATCATGGGCCAAGCCATCTTCTGACGGGGGAGGGAAAATTAGAGGTTATTATATTGAAAAAAGAGAAGCTGGAAATCCTAATTGGACAAAAGTTAATTTTCAACCGTGCCTTCCAACCACATTCAACATTCCAAATTTGATAGAGGATAAAAGTTATGAATTTCGCGTGTTCGCTGAAAACGATGCTGGATTGAGCGCGCCATCTGTTGCATCTAGAACGGTTAAAGTTAAAGATCCTAAAGGTAATTTAATTTTGATTCTATAGAATCATTTTCATTGGATTTACGCAGAATTCTGTATAAACAAAAAAATTCTGTATTACAAACATAAATCCAAATTTTATAATATAAAAGTTTTATATTGTTATATTATCTTTTCAGATTAAATTTAAAATCTAGGATAATCGTGGGACTTCATTTATTTATTTTTATTCTGACAAAAGATCAAAGATTTTATTTAAAATTTTAATCTTTTGTCAAAATGGAAATAAATAAAATGTCATTAAAACAAGAAAATAAATTAAAGGCTTCATTTATTAATTTTCCTATGTGTTAAAATAGTAAAATAGTAAAAATCACAATTTAATAAAATAAAACATAACCTTCCACACACCTACCAACTTTCACACACCTACCTTCTAGAACCTTCCACACACCTACCAACTTCCACACACCTACCCCCTAGAACCTTCCACGCACCTACCTTCTAGAACCTTTGCTTCTTAAACATTTCACACACACACACACACACCAATCAACGATCTGCACAGATCCGCACCCATCCGCACTGATGGGTGCGGATGGGTATGGATCGGTATGGATTGGTATGGATGGGTATGGATGGGTATGGATGGGTATGGATGGGTATGGATGGGTACGGATGGGTACGGATGGGTACGGATGGGTACGGATGGGTACGGATGGGTATGGATGGGTCCGGATCTGTGCGGATCTGTGCGGATCTGTGCGGATCGTTGATTGGTGTGTGTGTGTGGAATGTTTAAGAAGCAAAGGTTCTAGAAGGTAGGTGTGTGGAAGGTTCTAGAAGGTAGGTGTGTGAAAGTTGGTAGGTGTGTGGAAGGTTCTAGAAGGTAGGTGTGTGGAAGGTTCTAGAAGGTAGGTGTGTTGGTCCACAACTACGTGACATAATAACAGTTAGGTAACTAGTCTCCGAGTAGTGACCAGTGATGTAATAAGTGACCAGTAACGTAATAAGCGTGACCAGTGACATAATAAGTGACCAGTGGTCAAGTGACGTAATAATGAGGTCACCAAAGGTCAATTACTAGGTAGCAACTAGTGGACAAAGGTCAATCTCCAGGTAGCAACAGTGTGTGCAGAGGTCAAATGTTACGTAATAATTACGTAAGCCAAGGGGGGTTTGTATCTGACGGGCTCACATCCTACTACTCACATAACTTTTATGTCATAAACAAAAAAAATTTTCATATTTTATTTAGAAAAGTGAGCTAAAAATGTTATTTTTAATTAAATTTAATTTAAAAAAAAGAATTATTTTATCTTAAATCTTAATTATGTCTCGGAAACCAAATTTGACACCCTGGATTAAAACCTTTTATTTATGTAGAGAAATTAATAATACCTTTATTCAATTTAATATCTTAGATATCATCCGTCATTTATTTATAATAATAAATATGGAGTATTTTTAAAGATATTTACAGCTCATTAAAACTACAACTAATTGCTAAAAATAGATCTTCATTTTATCCCCTTTAACAGTTCGATAAAAATAAATATAGCAAGCACTGAAGGACAGATGTTTAGACGGTTGCGCATGATCTCCACCCTCTACAAATATTTGTAAATGATGGATTTTCCCCTCTCTCGAATAACAAAATGACATTTTAAGTTTATATGTAGGGATCTCCAATTTCGAATCTTCTTGACGGAAATCCACATATGCTGTTGACAGCACTGCCTGTGCACATGTCTAGTAAATGATTCTTTTCGTTTCAGAAGCACTTATCATTTGATCAAAAATAAATTGTAAACAACATATTGCATTCCTTTTTCAATGACATTATAGCATTACTATATAATGACATTTTATGAAATAAAACAACGATTTAAACAAATAAAACAACTTTTATAAATAAAAAATAATTGAAATTTATAAATATTTAATCATCCTATCATGCATAACATTTATTTAAATGGGATTATAGTTATATATTTTTTAGCCTGTTCACTGCCAGAATTCTTACAAGGTTTGAAGCCGGTTTCAGTGATAGAAGGAAAGACAGCCAAGTTTGAAGTAGAAATCGACGGAACACCTCCATTAGATGTTACTTGGTATAAAGGAGTACGAGAATTGCAGGAATCTCCAAGAATTGATATAGGAAAAGAGGGCAATAAATATTATTTAAATATTCATGATTGTTTTGGAGAAGATGCTGATGAATATAGCGTTAAAGCATCTACACGATCAGGATCTCGACTATCAAGAACTGACCTTGCCATAAAAAGTAGATTTTTAAATAGAGGTTTGTTATTTATGAAATGTTCTGTTAAGGCTCTCCACACATAAAATTGCCAGCCAGATTCAACGAAACAACTTCTTGGGATAAAGGAGATAATATTGTAGTCAAAATTCCATTTGTTGGATTCCCAAGACCAAAAGCTCGATGGACTCTTAACGGAGAAGAATTGAAACCCAGTAGAAATGTTACGATTGATTTGAAAGAAAGACATGCCATATTAACTATTGAGAATGCTACTAAATCAAACTCTGGAATTTATAATTTGACTTTGGAAAATGAGCTTGGTTCAGATAGTGCAAAATTCGAAATTGAAGTTAATGATGCTCCCAATAAACCAACGGGTGTAAGGGTTGATAGTCATCTTGACAATGGTGTTATATTATCCTGGACTCCACCAATTTCGGATTCTGGAAAGAAAGGTTATATATCAGAATATCATATTGAAAAGCAAGAAATTCCCGATGGTAACTGGGTCCGAATAGCTACCTCACGATTCAATAATGTACAATTGGATAACCTGCGCAATGGAAAGGATTACAATTTCAGAATAATCGCCGAGAACCTTCATGGTCGCAGTGAACCGAGTGATAAAATTGGACCAATCACTATTGGTGAAGGGTTGATTAAACCGAAAAAATCTAACCTCGACCAGTCTCGAAACCGAGGTGACTACTCTGGACCTGATATTGACAATTATGATAAATTCTGTAAGTTTTAATTAATTTAAGTTTTTAGTAAACTAACTTACTTTGTCTACTCTTGCTAAAACTTGTGTTAAATTTAATCCATACTTAGTTATATTTTATATGGTAGAGTTCCCTTTTGGGATGTTTTGTATATATTACAAGCGCTATTCGGTTTCAATCCCAATATTAGTATGTTACGGTGGTATCCATATATTGAATGGCTTTACTGAGTGACAATATTTGTAAATGGATAAAAAAAACAAAATATAATTTCAATTTCTAAAACTCTTTTGCTCAAATAGCCTTTTTCTTGTACATGAAATAAGATATAAAAGCAGTCTATAGTATATGGAAACTACGTCAAATCAGACAAATATAAGTATTTTACAAGATATTATTTACTGGATGAAAGCTAAATTTCTCGTTCTTGTGTGATTATTTGACATGTGGAATGCAATAATAGACAATCAAGTCCCAAGGATTCCTCATAAGTCAAAATTATATATTTAAACAATATAGGAAAATAATAAACATTATAAAGCTGATTGTTCTCTCATAATTATAATATTGAAATAATTATAGGAGGTTTTCATTAATAAGTGTGTGGGAAACATGACTTGTAATATTAAAATATCTTTCTCCGAGTACCGTATCATAGGAGGGGGTTGCCAGCATCTAAACATTATAATTAAACGATATTTTTTATAAAACATTTTTAAATGCTTTTAAAAATTTTAGTGATTTGATCGAGTATGTAAAAATAAATAAATTGTCGAATTTCTATATTAATTAAAGGCTTACTTGATCGGTTAAGATGATAAACATTTCCAGTTTCCTTAAAAGACTCATAAACTACTCAAATTGCTTGTCAGTATTTTGAAGCTCTCGCATCACTTAATATGTTTGCGTTTAAAATTGGAATTTTTAAACTTAAAATTTTAAAATTTTCGCGGTATACCTAGAAAGATTTAATTTTTATTAGTTTTTTTATTATTGTCCCGCCTCTTTGGAAAAAGAATAAAACAAAACTCGTATAGCAAAAGATTTACTAAAGAAATCAATAAAGAAAATTTATTTTAAAAAATTAGAAAATTATGAATTTGTATAGAATTGTATAACCCCTAGCAATTTTCAATATTTTCTAAAGTTCTCATAGCACCTGGGTGATAATTACTTGTTTAAATGCAAGTAATTTCATAAATTCATAAAACATATCATTGCAAATAGCTTTGACTAATTAATCTGAAAATAAACATTTTCAGATCACGATTTGTGGAACAGATACAAACCACAGCCCGTTGAAATCAAAAATGGAAGTGTTCACGATCACTATGAAATTCTTGAGGAATTGGGAAGGTTAGTGCTATTATTCAACATTTATACAATTGGAAAGAGTTATCATTAAAGGTAAAACTTCATTCCTGCGTGTTTGACGGTTTGAATTGTGTATACAATATATTTTTATATTTATTACACCCGAAATGTTTCTGCATTTCTAACGTTCTCTCGGTTCCATTTTACTTCTGGATGTTCTTCTATTGGTACTCTAAGCTCATTATAAAATGGTGATGCCAAATATATCGCGTTCAAATATCGCGTTCAATGTGTTTCTAACCCATTCTTATTTCTCAATATGGTTAAGCATAATTCGACGATACAAAAATTCCAATAGACATTTTCGTAAATTTCATAAATTTTAATAAAATGATATAATCCATTTAATTCAAAAAATTCATAAATCCAAATTTCGCCCAAGTTCTCAATCATGTTGATAATTAAAAATCATAAAACGTCCAAAACAAATTAAAATAAAATTCAACTGCGTACACGTTCCCTAGCATACAGACACACAAATAGAAAAGTAAGGCGCACACAGACGTCCAAAACACGCTGCACACACACGCACAACATTCAAAAATTCAAAACAGGATTGTCCATTTAGAAAATAATAAATAAATGTTTTCAATATTTATATCGAAAAAATAATGGCTTATGTTTTAGTTATTCCGTATTCGGAAGGTTTTAAAATTTTAGGTTTTCTGGCACAAAACCATTATGCAATTCAAATGTTTTTATAATAATGTCGAAATCGTTAAAACCAATCAATATATTTACTAATCAATAGGTTTAGTTTCTGATCTAGTGTATAAATTTTCATGAAATGGGTGCAATGACACATCTCCGCACACGGGTTCAGGAACATAGCTGATTGTGAGGCGTGAGTAATATTTTACAGCATGGAACAACTGATTTAAAAATTTTTAAAATGTTATATAAAAACTTTAATAATAAGTGGGAAAGGATTTCATGAGGCATTAGTGATTAAATCCAAATCACCTACAATTAGCATTGAATCAGCAACAAATTTATTAAGATTATTTAATTAAATCATTAAATCATAAATATTATATCATTATTGCTTCCGTATATATAAATTGACAAAGATTATGATGGCAGACGGATGATGAAGATAATTTCCTCGGAATATATTTCATTTATTTGGCTTTCTCGTGTTTTTATATGTTTTGCATATGTGGGTTTGCCCGCTAAAATATTTTAAAATTGTTTCTTATTTTATCCATATTTTTCATTTTCTTTAATTATTTTACGAAAATTATTGTATTTCATTATTTATTGGTGTTTATAATAGTGGAGCCTTTGGACAAGTATATCGGTGTCGGGAGTTGTCGACTGGGAAAATTTTCGTTGCCAAATTTATTGACACTCCTCACCAGGTTGACAAAAATGTGGTCAAACACGAAATTGATACCTTGAACCATTTGCATCATCCAAAATTGTTAAATCTTCACGATGCCTTTGATGACAAGGATGAAATGTGCTTAATTATGGAGTTGTAAGTTTTTTATAATTATCATTATTTACTAACATTTATCATGGTAATAATATCTGTTGCTCCAATAGTAAAGAATATTTAAAAATAACTTATTGATAATGGAATGATTTATAAAAATTTAATTCAAATAAATAACTGTAATATATTTCCACAGGGATTACTCATACAATTAATTATTTCGAACTTAAATAGGTCTTTATTAAAATTGTTAAATTTACAGCTTGTCTGGCGGGGAACTTTTCGACAGAATTACCGAAGATGGCTATAATATGAACGAAGCGGAGGCTGCAAATTACATACGCCAAGTGTGCGATGGTTTGAAATTTATGCACGATGAAGGATACATTCATTTGGATTTAAAGGTAAATTTTATAAATTTGTAGTATTTTATGGTTACTAAACCATTCTATGTCACTTCCAGCCTGAAAATATCATGTGTGAAACCAGTAACAGCAATCGCATTAAAATCATAGATTTCGGTTTGTCTACAAAACTTAATCCTGACGAACCTGTCAAAGTGACCACTGCGACAGCAGAATTCGCTGCTCCTGAAGTTGCTGAAATTGAGCCCGTAGGATTCTATACTGACATGTGGGCAGTTGGTGTATTGTCATATGTTCTGTAAGAATTAATGTTCTTTTCATATTCCATTCTATATATTTTCCTTTCAGATTAAGTGGGTTGTCACCGTTTGGAGGCGATGATGATTATGAGACTCTACAAAATGTGAAAAAATGTGCTTATGATTTCAATGATGACATTTTCAAAAATGTATCAGATGATGCCAAAGATTTTATCAGGAAATTATTGATAAGGCAGCCACAGTAACTTTTATATTGCTCTTTTGCAGATCATATATCAAATTCATTCTAGAAAACGAATGACTGTTTATGAATGTCTTGATCATCCATGGTTGATCAAAGCATATGAAGGTCAAACTAAAAAGATTCCGAGTAGTAGATATGAGAAAGTTCGACAGAGAATGCATGATAGAATTGTAATTTTTTATTAATTCTGAATCACAGCTTAATTATTATTATTATTATTATTATTATTATTATTATTATTATTATTATTATTATTATTATTATTATTATTATTATTATTATTATTATTATTATTATTATTATTATTATTATTATTATTATTATTATTATTATTATTATTATTATTATTATTATTATTATTATTATTATTATTACTATTACTATTATTATTATTATTATTATTATTATTATTATTATTATTATTATTATTATTATTATTATTATTATTATTATTATTATTATTATTATTATTATTATTATTATTATTATTATTATTATTATTATTATTATTATTATTATTATTATCATTATTATTATCAATATTATTACCATTATTATTATCATTATTATTATTATCATTATTATCATCATTATTATCATCATTATTATATTTATTATTATCGGATTATATTTAATGAATTATTTCATATTAAGGGTTCACAATGGAATAGGAAACCAAATATTGGCCACATTGCGAACTATAGTTCATTGAGGAAGAATAGAATGCCGGATTTTAAGATCTATGAATCAAGTTTCGGTACGTAATTGGAATTATATATATATATATATATATATATATATATATATATATATATATATATATATATATATATATATTTATTTATTTATTTATTTGATTGGTTAAATAAAATCTCTAGGTTGTTTTTGCATTGCAGTTATTTATCTATTTTTCCTGTCTGTTGTGTATTTTACAATTATATATATATATATATATATATATATATATATATATATATATATATATATATATATATATAATTTGCATTTTTTTTAATTTGACGTTTTTAATTAAATACTAATATTTTTTGGACTAAGTTTAAAAATAGTGTTTGAAAAATTACTAATTCGATAAATAAATTATTACATAAACTATTTTTGGTAATTAAATAACATTAAATAAAAGTTTTCGGATTTAATAATTTTCGGCTATTCTTAGATTTTTATTTTAATAAATATATATATATATATTAAAATAAAAATCTAAGAATAGCCGAAAATTATTAAATCCGAAAACTTTTATTTAATGTTATTTAATTACCAAAAATAGTTTATGTAATAATTTATTTATCGAATTAGTAATTTTTCAAACACTATTTTTAAACTTAGTCCAAAAAATATTAGTATTTAATTAAAAACGTCAAATTAAAAAAAATGCAAATTAATTAGTTAGAAAACGTATAAATAATCCCAAACCCCGACACATGTAACTGGCACTATTCCTAATGGATCAAGAACACTCGAAAGACGCCGTGTAAATAGAAGGTTATTAGCAGTGATATCGGAAACCCGAATCATATCCCTTATATTCTTGCCACCCGATGAGAATTGTTCAATAAGAAACTAAATACAAATGTTCAACAGACTATCAAAAAAAGAAATTTTTATATATTTGATGATTGAATACATTGAAACCTTTGAATACGATTGGTACCAATATTGAATACAAAAAGCTTTACCATGTGCAGATCACACCATTTATTAATCAAGCATAACTTTTTATATATTGTCAGTAAGCTTGGATTAAATATCGCTGTTTTGTCTTAAAAACAAAACATTTATTTATATTTCATAACTGTATGACGATAAGTGATATTGTAAATGAAAACAGATCAAAGATGAAAAATAGATGAATGACTTTACTGACAAGTATAAAATGTTGAAATTGACTGAAATATTTTGTGAGAAATAATTTGAGAAGAGTCTAAATTCAGAAGTTAACATATGGCAGTTGAATTAGATTTTCTAACTTAATCATTTTCATTAGTCCAATATTTATGTTAGATCGGAAAGAAGCTGGTCCAAGATTCATCAAAAAGCCTTCAAATCAATTAGTAGCAGAAGGACAAAATGCAGAATTCTCATGCAAGATTGTTGCAGTTGCGGCACCAATTGTCACATGGTATAATAGAATTTTTTATTAGACAATTAGACAATTTGTATAGGTTACAAAACGATATTCCATTAACACAGAGTGTCAAATTTATGCAAAAATATTCTGGCAAAGACTATTGTTTGAAAATAAATCGTTCAAAATTAGAAGATCAAGGAGAATATGTAGTGCGTGCTGAAAACAGTTTTGGCAAAAAGGAACACACAGCTCTCTTGAAAGTTGAATCCCTGATTAATAATATTTCCTGTATGAATTTCATAACTTTCTTTAAATTTAGTTTTTTCTAAAATTTAGATAAACCAAGAGAATCCACTCCAATGCGCAAGAAACGAGAAGAAGCTTCTATAGAAATGTTTCAAGAAGCAGAGAAAAAGCCGAGATTCGCTTTTCCTCTCAGGAACAGATTTATACAATCAGGAAACAGTGTCAAGATTATGTGCACAGCTGACGGTTTCCCAGCTCCAGAAATTGCTTGGTATGAATAACCAACATGGAAGTTAGCTATGCTTAATTATTTCTTTAAGGTTCAAAGATGGTGTTGAATTGATAAAGGGAAAATGCGACTATGAAATTAATCACCTATGTGGTATTACATCACTAGAGATTTATTCGTGCACTATTCAAGATGCTGGAAAATACGCATGTCGCATCACTAACAAGTTGGGTGAGGATGAAACCTCAATGAAACTGCACGTGGAACGTAAGTTTAATAAGTTTAATTCTAGAAATTAATTAAAATTTCTTTGTAATAATTATTTGAAAATTATATATTTTTTGTAAATCAAATATGACTTTAAACTGAGCACATTTTATTGACCATGAAATATTTAACTTTTTAGATCATTGATAAATATTTTATTTTATATTTGACATGGAGTTAAAAAAAGAAGTAAAGATAAAAGAAATTGCAATATATATATATATATATATATATATATATATATATATATATATATGAATTGATGAAGGGAAAAAGCGACTCAAGTTCCAGTAATGTAAAAAATGTTTCATACATCAAATTGTGCATTGTACATAATATATTCATTTTTCATTAATAATATAATTTTATTACGTGCTAAAACATAAGGCCTGTGAGTTACGTGGTTTAAAACCGAAATTTACTAGAGCTAAATATGAGACATATTGGCCAGATTAAAGTGACTCGACTGAACTACCTTTAAAAATTCCCAAATTTTCTAAAAAAATTCCCAATATCTTCTTTCATACCTCAAAGGCATTCTGGAAGCAGAAGTGTAGAATGTTCGTAATATCATCCAAAAACATGAAACAGTTTATATTTATGGAATATGTGATGTTATGTTCCATTTCCCTCAAAAATCACTTCAAAAGTATTACACAGTTGCATTAAAATTAAAAAATGTTTTCCGATAATTTTTATTATTTTAAAGAAATAAAGTTTATCAAAATTTATTTTTTTCTGAAAAAAGGCGGTACTGGAAAGATTAATACAAATGTCCTCAAGGAAAATATAAACCTTAAAAGTTTTTTATGGCCTTCCAAAAGCATAAAGAAGATTAATATTATCCCAAAATGCTAATGTAAAGTGAATTTTGTAACCAGCATAAGTTTTTTATTACCTTTTTTTAATTAAATCTGTAAATAGTATAATAATCATTTCTTTTCGACTGTGTGTGTGGGATTGAGTATCTCACTGACAACCATAAAATATTTCATCCTCACTAAGGATTTTATTCTTATATGTAATAAGGAATTTTAACTCTTTTTGGGCTGTTAGAAAATATATTTTCAGTAAATAAGTTTTGGTTAAGAAGTACCTTATGAAATATGAATGTATATCCTATATTTTAAAATACATAGAAATCTAGTGGCATTCGATGAAATACAATTCAACAACAGCCTGGCCTCTCAACCATATCAAAGCCACTTTCAGTTGTAGTGTCCGAAAGGAAATACCTAAAAATATAAGTTTACATTTAAAATAATTTGTTATTGTAGATAATTTATTCTTCATTTTGATAATAATACATTTTGTCAATTGTGCATTTTGAATATAATTTATTATTCAGCCAACCGAGTGCAAATGCTACTCAATAAAACATCAAATAAATTTTCTTCCTCAACTTCTTCTGAATTTCATAGTTTCAATCGCACAAATAGTATCTCGAATTCGGAATTCTCATCAAGCAGTCGGTCAATTAAAAGATTTAGTGAAATCAAAGAAGTATCGTCCAAAGATCTTTCTTTCGTTTCATCGTCTTCAAAAAGTTCCTACAAATCTACTGTGACAGACAATTCATCGTCTATTAAAACTTCAACGACTGCAAAACGTACATCCATAGATTCATCTTCAAATAGGTCCAATAAAAGTCAATCAGTCAAACCAGAATTTATTGAAGAATTACAAAAACCAAGTGGTTTAGTTGATGGTGATAAATTAACACTCGAAGCAAAGTTTACCGGAACCCCAGCTCCGATGATTGTTTGGACAAAGGATGGAAAGGTTTATTTAGTTAATATTTTTCTAATCTTCTTCGTTCTGAATTTATTAATCAACGCAAATATTTGAACCGTAATCCAACCAAAACTTTTCAAATACTCTTTGCTCGATAAATTGAGAAATCTTTTACCTAAATTGTGAATATGTGACTAACGAAGTTCCAAAATAAGAATAAATGGACAAGTTTTTGCCAATTTGAATCGACAACAATAACCTAAGCGTAACGATAAAAATTTGAATAATAAAATCGTAAGCCAAAAAGAAATAATTTCCGCTTCAAATCTCCGTTGCAATGATAAGCAGTTATCTGTGAGATTTATCTCTCCGTATTAATACTGATAAGCATTTATTCCCATTAAATTAATAAGATATATTACGGTAAATCGGTGTTATGCAAATTTTTCTCACGTGAATAAATATATGTGTATTAAGTGAATATAAACAATTACATTGATGTTCTAGAACAAAACGTTTGTTTATCTTTTCTAAAATTATAAAAGTCACAAGAATATCTTCTAAATTATCCTGTAAAACATTTTCATTAAATGAACTCTAATATTGTTTAATATTTAAATAAACTTTTAAACATTGAACCAAACAATTTCAAAACAATATATCAGAGAAATTAAATATTTAAAATTTTAATCAAAAGTAATTAAATACATGTTTTTAAAATTCATTACTAAATTTAATAGCTCGTAAATATTTTATTAGATATTTTTACAATTACTAAATACTTATTTCAAATTTACCTTAAATTATTTAATAGATCGCTTGAAATAGAAAAAGAATCATATTTAAAATTTTAATCAAAATTAATTAAATATATTTTTTACGAAGTTTGACTATGAATCAGATTTATTTAAGGTATTCACGAATTTTCGGTACAGCCTTTTTCAAGTGAATCAAAAAAATCACTTGAAAAAGGCTGTGCCGAAAATTCGTGAATACTTTAAATAAATCTGATTCATAGTCAAATTTTGTAGAAAATATTATGTCACTTATAAAGAAATCAGAGGTGTAAAACAAAAAAAAATTCTTATAATATTAATTAACCCTTAAATGCATCGTGTTGCCATTTGGCAACATACCAATATTGAAGCTCATACATTGCACAGAAATAAAATATTGATGCAATACATGTTACAGTGGACAGGCTACATAGTTCTGCGCATGCGCATAATGTGACCAGCGTGAATATAGCAGCTATAGGTTATTTCTTCTTATTCGTTTACAGGCGTTTAAACTTATTCGCGCGCTCGTCATACGCGAAAGTTATTCAGTTTTTTTAAATAGTTTACAAAACATTTTTATTTGGTTTTAAATATAATTGACATTAACAAAGGTATGTATTCTTTATTGAGCATTTGTAATTATAAATAAACTTTGTATTACTGCATATAAAATCTATATTTCGCTTTGTTGCCGTTTGGCTACAGCATGCATTTACTTATAAATTTTTGTCCCTAAAATTTAGATGGATAAGCGAATATTTAGCAAGGGAAAGTTATCACAGAAGGATCTGATTGATTTTTGGGAAAACTTCAATGGGTTCGAGAGTGAAGACGACGATACTATTGACGACGATGATTTGTGGCTAATATAGATGGTGTCGATATATCAAATTTAGTTTGGAAAGACAATAAATATGTAACACTTGTGTCGTCTTTTGCCGGAACGCATCCCGAATCAGTAGTCAGGAGGTACGACAGAAAAATGAAGAAAGTTATAGAAGTGAATTGCCCATATATAATCCAGGAATACAATCGTCATATGGGAGGCGTAGATCTCCTAGATAGTCATATTGGGAGGTATAAAATTGCTATAAAAAGCCGAAAATGGTATATGCGCATATTTTACCATATGATGGATCTAGCCATGGTGAACACCTGGCTACTCTATAAACGAGTTCTCAAACAAAATGGATGTTTGGAATCTAGCATTCTAGATCAACCTAGTTTTCGAGCTGAAGTAGCACATGTTTTGTGCAAAATAAACACAACATCGGCTAAAAGGGGTCGGCCGAATGCTCTTGAAAAAGAAATTCAATTGAAGAAAACCAAAGGACCCACACAATACATACCGCCACAAGACGTACGAAATGACCAGTTTGGTCACTGGCCTATTCAAATTGATATAAAGATGAGGTGCCAATATCCAAATTGCAAAGGGTTTACTCGTACAAAATGCGAAAAGTGCGGTGTAGGGTTGTGTTTGAATAAAAATAACAACTGCTTTAAAAACTTCCACACACAATAAATAGCCTTTGCGTAATATGTCTAAATGCATATTGTAGCCATTTGGCAACAAACCCCTTTTGGATGAAATATAAACTTTTTGGAGAATTATAATTTTTTTTATTATTTTTCTGTAGTTGTAGTTACTTTATTACAAAGCGTCAAATTAAAAAAAACGAAAAAAATTAAGTCATGCATTTAAGGGTTAAATATGTTTTTAAATTCATTACTAAATTTAATATTTCGTAAATATTTTATTAAATATTTTTACAATTAGGAAATAAAAAATTAATTGTGCATATCTATTTTTAAAATTCTATACTAAATTCAAAAAAGTATTATTTATTATTTTAAACATTTTACTAATAGAAAACTGATTTTATTTTTAAAATTATTTAAATTCATTTAAAATCACTCTGATAAATCATCCAAAATATTCAATTCTCTGTTGAAAGCACTTCACAAAAACAAAAATCATTTTTTAATAAATCGTAGTTTAAAAACTTAGTTGACATATATAAATTGTAGAAAATGGAATAAAGATTACAATGACCTTTTCATGGATCTGATAACGTTATTTCTTAATTGACGTCCAGAAATCGTTTAATGAAATTTTTGAGAATTTAATTTTTAGTGTTAATTCATTCCTCATCTCAACAAAATTCTTACGAATTTCCAAAGCTAGGTCTTTTGTCGTATTTTTGGCATTGCAAAAAGCATATTATCTGGAATAAAATATAAAATATTAGTTAACATTATTGACAGCAGCACTATGACAATGCAAGGTTTTTTTCTAGCCAGCATTGTACTTCACTATACTAAGCATCGTTCCGTGATATACAGGTATATTGTGACAGACCCGTTGTGGAACTCAGATTACATAATTTTTCATACATAATTTTGATATATTAAATAAATGTTTATTAAGAATTTTGAGAACTCTTTTATCTAAGTCCTTTATAATATTTGATGGGTACTAGAAGTTTTAGAACAATAAAGTTGATAAACATAACAAAAAAATGTATTTTCTTGCTACAAAATCTTGACGGTACCACAGAGCCTTTCCTGAAAACTTTCCATATTGGGTTTCTCATACTTTTTACAAAAATACCTTTATTTGTTTATAACATATTTAATGCAATAGATATAATATTATTCAATATCTACAGAATTGGTCACACCAAAACCACAATAAATGTTTTGTGATATTTTACATCTGGGGGAGCAACAAAATATATTACATTTTTTCAAAAATACTGATAAACAATGGGATACATTAATTTACAAGTTCCAAATCGAAATTTTGAAAAGCATTTTTTGAAAGCCGATTTTTCTTGGGCTTTCTGAGAAGCCATTTGGCTAATGAAAGACTGAATATCTAATTAAAGCTACTATTATGTCATTAAGATACTGAAACCTGATGGCATAATTGAAATTACAACCAAAGACGGCAAATCAACCTTAATTATTGCTGAAGCCATGCTAGAAGATTCTGGCAAGTACAATTGTGAGGCCAAAAATGAAGCCGGCGTCTCAAACACGTCAGTTTATGTAAAAATAGGTACCGAACATATCTCATTTCAGCGATATTTTAATTAATGTTTATCCAGGTGAAAATTTGAGTGCATTAGAAAACGGAATTCTGCCACCTACAACAGAAACTAACAATAATAACGAAGAAGTTACCAAAAAATTGGACGACAGACCTATTTCAACTCATTTTAAGCAACACTTAACGAGTTTAAATCTAATGGATTCTGATCCAATGACTCTAAGTTGTACGGTCGAGGGATTTAATTCAGACTCAATGAAAGTGCAATGGAGTCAAAACAAAATCCCAGTCCCCTCAACATTTGTTGCTAGTATTAAAGATAATATCTTATCACTGAGTTTAGAAGAAGTATTTCCCGAAGATGGAGGCTTATATGTCTGTGAAGTCTTGGATAACAATGGAAAGTGTTTAGCACTGACGGCATGTACTGTCGTGATATCAAGTAACATTTGGTTTGCAAATGACGAAATGATTTACGCAGATTCAGTTCCAGAAGAATCTCCCAACGGCCCAGTTATTAGTGGGTTTACGAAATCACAAACTATTGACGAAGGATCTTCAGTTACTCTAAATTGTTCATTTGAAAGTGAAGTTTCATCAGGTTATTTCTTAAATTATTTTTTATTATCTATATCTAAACATTTGAACAAACAATGGAACTTGTTAAAAAATAATATTTATTTTACCAATATGATAGTAGAAAAATTTAATTTTAAACAAATATAATTAGATTGAATTTATTAAAAAATGTATTTGACTATGAATAAGTAAAGAAATCGATGTTTTTTTGATATTCAGATAATTAGAATAAAATTATTTTCAGCAAAATTTATTACAATTAAATACCGAAATGTTGAAAAATATATTCTGACAATAAATACTATTTTGATTTGAATAACTAGATAATAACTATGTGGGGGGGGATAATATAAGGTATTTTTGATAAAAATTGGGTTCCACATTTGTTGTAAATTTGTGTTAGGTTTTCTTTTGCAAATGCTTTTCATATGCCTGAATTGATAAAAATCGATGGGGTACAAGATTGAGACCTTTAGGGAGGGTGATCTATGAGAACAAATCCGTTTTTCTCAATCACTGCTACTAGATCCATACTTGTATATATTGGGGCGTTATGGTGGAAAAGCCATAGAGGGGACCATGTGGGTTTGCATGTGTATCCACGAGGTTTCTACAGTAGGTAGAACTTATTCGCATACCTTTTCAGAGAAATCCGTACAGAATATTCGATTTTGATTCCAAAAGATTGTCGAAATCAATAATGTTTAATGACATGTTCAAAATTCAATCTTCTTGTAACTCGTTTCTCAGGATATATACATAGATAAATTCTTTCATCCATAAAATTGATATTTCTTAAAGGAATTGGTTACCTGTTCCTCAAAAATGAAAAGGTTTCGCTGGCAACATTCAAATATGCCTTTAATAAATTTGCAAGGAAAGAAAACGTGAAACGGGCCTACGTGCCAAGATATCCTTTAGAGTGATTCAGTGTTTTGTACAACTTAAAATCATTATGATCTTTTTTGGTATGAATTTTCACAAGAGCAACCAACTTAACCGTCATCAATCACTGACTGGCGATCATGTTTGAACTAGCAAATCCAATCATAGATTGCGGTACGAGGGAGGCATAAGTTGTCTGTAACTGATTTAATATTTTGTGACTGTTACCAAACACAGAATTTTATCACACTTGGATATTTAACTGGATGTAGTATCCAGTTTTGATAAATGGATTGAAAATGCACTCTCCCACGCAGCTATGCAGGAGCATATTAAAACAAGTACAAATTATTTTTATAGGGTATTCCGGATAATTTATTGAACGTACTATCGTAACCATGTTGGACAGCCAGTTTTGAGCGGAAAGCTTGAAAACAATAAGAAAATTTATTAGAAAAACTCAAATTTTATTTAGTATTTTATTCATATAGGAAAAAACAATAAAATACAGAAATTGAAAGTTTTATTTTGTGAATTAAAAAAGTTTGACTTCGAACACGTTACTGCTAACAAGTCCCACATCAACACATGACATTCAGCTCCTTCTTTCTAATTTAATCCATGTTCTATGGGAGCGGTTGCCAATATTTCATACCTGTCGTCGGACCTCTATAATTACAATTTTTAATCTTGTGGTAATTAAAGGTACGATCACGTGTAAAATAATAATAATATTCATAAATATAACATGCTTATTATAAATTAACAAATGACCAGCAACATTATCAAGCGTAAAAAATCGTATTCGAGAGAATTAGGTCAAATTAAATTAATAATTAAAATTAAAAAAACAATCCTAAAAATAAAAAAACTAGGATTTTTGGAATAAATAAAAATGGAAATCTAAAATTTCTAACTTTCACACTGTTTTATAGCACGATTGTTCTAATGTACCGATTGCACCAGCACATTTGGCTGCTTGTTTCTGACTCTAACTGATATAGGCTAAATATAACTCCTTCATAATAATTGAAGAAATTCCTTCATTAAATATTTTTCTTTCACTTTTCAATTCCTCAGTTATTTCCAGTCTACCACCTTTATTGATTTCATTGAAAATTTTATGTGCCACAAGGGAATCCTTATTTTTGAAATCTCATAAACTAAAGAGTGGCAATTATCGACTAAGTATATACTTAAATGAATTTTTAATTTTAATCTTTAAAAAAATTATGATACGATATATATGATTAATTTAATGTTTGAATATTTTTTTATTAAATTTATTTCGATTAATTTCTGAATACTAGTTTGTGAATATCAATTAAACATCGATATTATTACTGATTCATAGTCAAATAATAAAAAAATCTTTATTTTATTACAAAATGAAAAGCAATCAGAAGTGAAAACCAAAATAAATTCTTATATTATTATGGATATTATTATGGATATTATTATGGATATTATTATGGATATTATTATGGATATTATTATGGATATTATTATGGATATTATTATGGATATTATTATGGATATTATTATGGATATTATTATGGATATTATTATGGATATATGGATATTATTATGGATATTATTATGGATATTATTATGGATATTATTATGGATATTATTATGGATATTATTATGGATATTATTATGGATATTATTATGGATATTATTATGGATATTATTATGGATATTATTATGGATATTATTATGGATATTATTATGGATATTATTATGGATATTATTATGGATATTATTATGGATATTATTTTTTTATTATGGATATTATTATGGATATTATTATGGATATTATTATGGATATTATTATGGATATTATTATGGATATTATTATGGATATTATTATGGATATTATTATGGATATTATTATGGATATTATTATGGATATTATTAGTTCACTAAACAAGTATTTTTCATTTTTAACTCAGGGCACACTTAAATAATAATTTAAACTTTGTAGCACACGTTATATTTTATAAAAAATATTCTCCATGAAATTTAAAGGGGTGATATAACCCCTTCAGACCTGATTTAATTTATTTGAGATAAAAACTATTTTGTTTATATATCTGAGTTCGACGTGCAAGGAAATTAAAAACATTTATTTTTATTATATTATTAAAAAAATGAGGTGCATATTTATGCACATAACTTTTTAATCGATTTTATTGTTAAATTTTGAATAAAGTGAGGAAAAAACACATGACTGATCAACGGCGATCTATATCTACATTATCGTATATAAATATTTTAATTTTAATTACATTTTTCGGGTAAAAAATAAAATGAAGTAATACTAACCATGTACTTTTGAAAATTGCTCGGACATGATGATTTAATTATGGATCATCTCATGAACAACTTGACACGCGCTAACAGAAATTTTACGTTATGTTTATGTGGCCAACATTAAATAATTTTAAAAAATAATGAAGTTGATCTGTATAATTATGTGTCTGAAGGGGCGTAAATGCAAAAATGCCATTTAACCTTTGGGAAAAAATAATAAAGTCTCTTGAAAATTATTTTATTTTTTAATAATTATTCCTACAATAAATTGTGATGCAACTAAGTATGCTCATGTGAAATATTGTGAATATTGTGAATACTTGATAAGCATGCTCTCATTTCTTCATCAACGCATCTAATATTTTTGATCTATTTTTACATTTAATTTCTATCAAATAAATATACAACCAAAGGATATTATTAGAATTTCATGAATGGAATTATTGAATTCCTAAAATAATTTCTCATTATTTAGTGAAATGGTTAAAAGACGAACAAGAAATCTCAAACGATGACCGAACAGAGCTACAAGTGACCAATAATGAAGCTACTATGAAGCTGGCTTATACTCTCTCCACAGATTCCGGATTGTACACAATTGCAGCGTCTAATGACAAAGGCAAAACAACAAATTGCTGGTTCTCACTAACTGTCCTTCCCGGCGAAGACACAGAAAATATTGTCGATGTTGATAAATTACTCCTGACAGCTTGAGTGGCTTCAATCTTTCCGAAAACAATAACAATAAAAATTTAGACGAAAACATAAAACTCTTTTCCATTTGTTCGTGCAGTTGTTTGTTTATTTCGGTGTGTGCTTTACTGAGTTATTTCTCCTTACTTCAATCGTTGAATTTCGATATAACTTTTCTAACTTAACCAAAAAGTATGCCGCTTATTTAATTGAGACAGGAGATCTAACAACTGGCTTGTCGTCGTCGTCGTCATACTAGATGTATTATTCTATGGCCTAGTATTTTCCGTGAGACTGAGACACTAACTGTGGATATGGAGTTATTCGTTTAGTTTCTCCCTTTGGAATTATGTTTCGCCATTTATTATTAGATTTATTTCAATTCTATACTTTTATTATTATTATTATTATTATTATTATCATTTATTACTTTTTTATTATTATTACTATTATTATTATTATTATTATTATTATTATTATTATTATTATTATTATTATTATTATTATTATTATTATTATTATTATTATTATTATTATTATTAATTAATTAATATTATAATACTAAATATCCACACTGGTATGTTGCGTAATACTTTGAATTACTATAATTGTTATTTTTACTAACCATTCTATATCTGTTTGAGAATAAATAAATTATATATAATCAAATATTAGTAACAGTGATTCTTTCTTATTTTTGCTCTTTATCACGATGTGCACGATGTTACGAAATTTCAGTTGAGTTTTGTGAAGAGATTTTGTCAAAATTTGCTTGTCCTAGAAAATACAATAAATAAATCCTTTTAAATTTTGTTTTACTGTGGAATTAAATGTTATTTGAAAATCGTTCACTTATTATTGATAATTTTAATTATTGAGATTTTGGGAAATTTTAAATGTTTATTCCAATTTACTTTTAATAGAATAATTTGGAATTTATTGCGGAAAAATTTATTAAATTTGTTTTGATTCTATTAAAAAGATGAAATCTGGATTTAGAGTTTCTTGAATGTGCTTAAATGTTGTAAAAAGGTGTTGAGAGTATTATTTTGATATGAGAGCGTATATTAAGGACGTCCAAAAATATTAATATTTTTATCCCTTTTACCTAGTGGTGGATTAATGCACTTACCGGGACCCCAGTACCAAAGTTTAAAACGGTCGCTTCTCAATTTTGATTTTTTTTATTTGGCACAATGCTAGATATTTTGACAAGGATAAATAAATTTTTTTTAAAAAGACTGAATTAATACTTTTTTCTCAAACCTATTTTGTAAAAAAAATTATTCATTTTTAAATAAATAATTAAAGATAAAATAATAAAACTTAACATTAGTTTATCTTTTGCTATGATAGTAAAACCACAAAACTGTTAATATTTAAATTTATTAATTTACGAATTTTACGGATATGTGACTTTTTATTTTCCATTTATTTGGGGTTGTATATTAAAAGAAATTGAATTAATTATTTTTGGGGCCCGATTAACTATCATCCCAATACTCAATGTGAAATCCGCCCATACATATATCTCTTCCCATTATATACATTTCAATTTGATGTCGGCTGGTCCTAAACTATCTTCGAAATTTCTGAAATCTGTCTTTGACCAATTGGCAATTTTCTAATTCATCTCCATGTTTTATGTTATTAAAATAATTTAATTCGCTTTTCACTTAGATCGGTGTATTGGCATGACCTTGAGGTTATCAATTTTGTTTACCTCTCGCCAGGTTTCCTTTATTAAACTATTTTTTTTTCAATTTGGAGATTTCGGATCTTTCCCATAATCCATTTACCTCGCGATGATTTAATCAATTTTTTAATTAAAGTCGAAATTTCTTTTAACTCGGGTTTTCTCTTATTTTTTAATTTGCTTAGCTCTAATTTATTAATTTTGTTGATAACCCAGGTTTCTCATTACCTATTTAACTTTTAATTAATTTTAATTTTTACATATTTCCTTCTGGGGATCATCCATTGATTTTATTTTAAAATATTTGAATTCGTTTCATAATTTGATATTCACCCACACCAGTTTCCTCCGAAAAATATACTTATTTTAAATTTTAGATTTTTTAAAAATAATTTTTGCACTCTAATTATTATTTTGGCTTTGATGTTTCATTGATATACTTTTGATTTTGCGCCTTTTACTTTTTGTTTCAACCTTCATACCCGACATAAATAAATAGAAAAGAAACTATAACAAATGAGTGGAAATTCGTGAAATTTTAAAATTTAACATTACTTGTTAGTTTTTTTTATTAAAGTGACCAGGAACTATTTAGGTATGTTGGGCAAAACCTAAGGTTTTAAGAATTTTGTTTATCTGACACAACTTCCGATAAAATCTGGTCGCGGAAAATTCAAATGGACGAAAATTTACCAAAAGTATAAAAGTATAATAAGATACAAAAATGATATAAAATGATTAAAAACCTTAAAAAAAGAATTGCAAAACCACTAAAACTAACAAAATAATCAAATCAGTTCTAAATACATCAAAAACGATTATATTTTGGAAAATAACTGATAATTAATGTTGGGCTCAGAGCCAAAACTAAAACAAAAAATAGGAACAAATTAAAACAAAAATGAAAATGATGAAATAAGTCACTGTACATAAGCACGCACTGCAAGAAGATACCAAAAATAAATGAAAAACATATTAATTAAAACAAAGTAAAAATATACCAAAATTAAATAAAAACAAATAATTAATTAAAAATCATAAAAAGCATACAGCAGCAGATAGAAACATATGAAAAATAAAATAAACTGCCAAAACCTTGCAAAATAAGGTTTAGAAAAAACACAGGCAGAAGAGGCGACCAGAAAAACAGAATATTTGGGCTAAACAGTAATGTCACAAGAAAATGATAATAAAAATAAAATACAACAATAAAATATTTATATATCAAAAAATAGAGAAAAATGTATAAAAAATGATAAAAATAATTTAAAATTAATAAAATAATTAAAAAACCCTAAAAATGGCGAAAAATCGCTCATTGGTCGCACACAGACACAAAAACAGTATATAAACAGTGACAAATTTCACAATTTTGAACTTAAAAACTGAACTTAAAAATTCAATCACTTTATAATCACACTTACATTTTTACAGAAACCAATTTTTGCAACCTTCAAATCATCTGTATTTTTGAAATCTGAAGTAAGGAATTTTGTATGATTTTTATGTTTATAAGTTAAAGTAATTTTTATGCAATAACAATGTTTGTAATGCCTTGCTTTAATCGATTTTATATACATGCATATTTTTATTTATAGTTTTGAGGTCCCTTTAAAATCAGATATATCTACTGTATTTCAATAGCTCACGATTGGGCAGATCTCGGTCCGGCTGGTGGATTAAGCTCCCTAGTTGTGATTGTGGGTCGCACCTTATCGAAACCTCGGTCGGTCCGCAGTAGGGTCTGGCAAAATAGCACGACTCGCAACGGCTGATAGAAATATCGGTCGAGGCGAGCAGAAAATAAAATCAAGGGAAGGGCGACCATAGTTAAGGGAATTAGAGAAGATCGCCTGGCGATCTGTTAGAATTTCATTTTAAAACCTCAAATCAAAAGAAGAGAAAATCAGGGCAGAAGTGATAGGAATAGATACAAGAGAAAAGTAATGAAATGATATCGAAATGATAAAAGTGTCAGATATTTTTACTCGCTACAACACCGTACACCCAGCATAAAAGCAATAATGAATACAATTTGCCATCATTTGTCCATTTAGTTATTCTTCCTAAAATATCATGCAGCAAGAATCTCATTAGCACCACAGCACGCATAATTCACATAATTTACTACCTGGAAGAGACAAATTGTCCGCATAAATTAATTCCTTGACTAAGGTTGATTGAATACGAGAATTTTCGGTAATAGTTCCAAATGATTTTCGTAGGGAGTATTTAGATTTCATCTTCACCGCGATTAAGATCTCTCGAGGAAATAATTTGATAGTAAATAATTCCAGCATTGTAGTCCTAATAGGCAGAGAAATTCCATCGTGAATTGAAAGTCCCTGATGATATAGACTAGCCCTTTTTAAGAGTTAGCTAGATGACTAAAACCTTTAGTCTGATAATTCTCTACATAACAAGAACAATCACCCCATTATAATACATGCGTAGAATAATCCACAGAACATGAATGTAACGATGAGCGTGCGCGAACGAGGAATTTTTCTTTTTAACCCATGATAATTCGACCGGTAACAAATATGAAGCTTGACTCGCTATAAAGGTCCTCACACATAGACAGCCCTGTTAATATAAACTACTCAAGTATAACTAATCATTCCAATATAGATTAGCATGACAATAAATTGAAACGGCATCAATAAGCAGCGTCAATGCAGACATTAGCACTGACGAGTAGGTGACCCCCTTCACCACAGCACAACGAAGTGTCACCCTTAGAGATAACCGCACAACTACCGATGCTGACTAATATTCGCATAAGTAATTCTGAGAATAAACTGCATTCACTAACCGTGGTGTTAATATTTTCTAATTAATTAATATGGTTAGTATTAATTTTTTGTTATCCTTATTATTATTTACTATTATTATTGGTGTCATTATTATTAAGGTCAATATTAGTATTTCTTCGCTAATCAATGTCGGTATTCCTATCCTCGTTAATATCATTATTATTATCATCATTAAGTAAATACCAGTATCAATATCGTTATAATTATCGCCATCGATAATATTTTAATATATCCATTACCTATCCCCATTAACACTAGTTCTATTAATATATCTTAAGTACGTCACTAATGTCCTTAGGACCATTATTGCCAATATTACTGTCGCAATCATTATTAATCTTCACTATTAAGGTTATTACGTTCACCCCTATCATCTGTATTGTAAGTATTACTAGGAGTATTACTCGTAGTATTGTCATAGTTATGATCATCTGTATCGGTGACATTATTTTTCCTATTATTATTATCAACATTAAAAAACTTTTCATTAGGATCCCTAATGCTACTAATATCATACCGGCATATATCCCTTATTCGTTATTATTGAGCCCCTCATTTTGACTGGGTTTCCCCATCTTAGCTTCCGACAATTCCTTAATTAGAATAACCCTCCCTTTTTGTCTTCGTTTAAAAACAAACCTCATCTCAATGGCAAATTTAAATGAACTCCCGAGGATCCCCCGTCTCTCCACATCGATCATTGCAATCCGCCAAAAACTAGAGAAATTAGAAAGAGACCACGAGGCCCTCCAGAGTAAATATCGGAAATTGAAAGGTACTTGGACCTCCCCCGAGGCGGCCAAGAAATTGTACCAGAAAATTACTCGCCTGTCTCGGGCTAGAGATGAGTTGATTACTGAATCTCGCAGTCAGCGAGTATTAATAAAGGAGCAAAGCACGACGCTCAGGCAAATATTTACCGATGCCGAACTTCGGGCTCGCGTGCCGGGAAGTATCTGGGCCCCGGATCTGAACATCATTCCAGAGCAACATCTCCCATTGGAAACATCTCGCCAGGTTCATTCGGTTCCAGCTCCTCAGATCGTCGAACACTCGCAAGTCACCGTGGTCGAACCACATTCAGGAGCGGCTCGACGACGACCCAATCGAAATCGTCGCCGTCACGAACGCCGCCGTATGGAGGTAAACCTCCTCAGAACGACGGAGCCAATCGGTGCCCCTTACCGAATAGATGATCTGCCACACTTATATCAGGAATTTGAATTCCCAGATCTCGATCCAGATGTGCTCTATGCGCCCTCCGTGACTTTTTATTCACCTCCTCGATCCATCCATATCAACCTGGTGGACGACGAAAATGAAGTCCCTTCTCTAAATCATGTCCTAGATCAGTTGGGCCTAGATGTAGGCGAGATAGCGGCACTCAGGGGCAACGTGCCAAGGAATCCTCCTCAAATCGACGAGCCTGGACCCTCTACCCGAGTGGAGCTCAACATCAACGTAAACCCCCCCCCCCTATCGACCAGCGAAGCGCTGATACCTGCCAACCGACATCGACGCAGATGAATGAAGTCATCTTATCAAAACTATTCGTTTCCTCGCGACAATCGCTTGAACTTCGATTTCAAAGTGAAAATGTTTTAGTATTGTGCGAATCGAGGAGTGATATATAAATGGCCTTTAGTCTCACCTTATTGTTTTTTCCTAATTGTTGCGTACAAATTTTAACTGTTCTAATAAAACATTATAGTTTTTATTCTTCTTTAGTTCGAGTATGAGTGTCTATAGTAAAATTTGTAAAAATAGGGTAATGACTTAATAATGAACTGAAAGGCAGATCTAAGATAAACTCGCCGAAGCGTATTAACAACGAAATCTCACGATTCTCAGCTCAGTATGAATGGATGTCTAGGGTTCAGGGATAGCATAATTTTCAGGATAAAATGCGTAAGCCCTTCTATCGGCAGCAAATGACCGGGAAGCGAAGGTCCTTCGAGGAGTAGTACTAGTAATGGCGCTCACCTGCTCGAATGGCATTCGGCTGTTGCGTACAGTACAAACATGATTTCGGTCATGGGTACGCAGCGGTTTATTCAAATCGTGCGGTGTATCCGGAAAAGATGTCTCTAGAGTATAGGAGTGATAGGCATACTACCATGGCATGAATTAATTGGCGAATAAATTTTCCCATACAACCAACATTAAGCTTAAAATGTAATTAGAAACTTTAATAAAAAAGAATCATGAAAATTTGACAACTAAGGAAAAAGTGATGAAATATGGTAAAAACGTGTAGGTGCTTTGTTTTACCGCATCAAAAAATTCTTAAAATTCGATGTCAAATCGACAAAATGTTTACACTTCAATTTAAAATTTTTCACAAGAAAAGAAAAAGAAATCAGGAGTAAGGACGATTTGATTTATTTTTCATTATTACTAGTTGAATATCATGGACGTTTTCTTGCATGCTATCCATTAGGCATGATCCGAGATAGCAGAATCCCATGATCGGGATCCATCACACTTATTCAATTTAATTAATTTACTAACCATTCTTATGATATATTTTTTTAAATTTTATACTTTTATTAATTTATAATAACCACATGTACACAAGAAAGTAAATTAAAAATTTGACCATCTAGTGTCGATCTAGTACTTCGGTGGGGAGGTACCCATAGCGAATGGCAGTTCGCCAGGTCAGTTATCTTCTCCAAGAACCTAAACGCCAGACCTTCAGTAGAGCGCGACTAGTCCCCAGGAAGGAGTAAATCTTACACAAGAGAAAAGAAGAATATATTACTAGTAAAAAGAAAAAGGAAAATAATATAACCAGAAAGAAGAAGTAATAAATCAAATATGTCAATGGAAAAAGATCATAAACATAAAATTTGAAAATTAGTTTACCTGATAAAGTTCATGTTTGTTTTCAATAATCTCTTTTACTCCTGGAATTGTTTTAGGATCAGGTAGTCGCCAATTATTTTCAAAACTTTTAACGAAAATCAACAAAACTCGGGGACATTAAAATTTGAAAGCAATAAAAAAATTTTTGGAGAACGTTTCCGAAAAATTAAGAAGTTTAAATAGCTAGAAGTTCATAGAAAATCTTCGATTTTATTATTTTGGAATTTATTGTTGTTTTAATCAAAGCACATTTGGGGTGAGATCAATAGTGTTATATGTGATAAAATTTAATTTTTGAGATGGTCTAATCTCAATTTGGAAATAACTATAAAAATGGTTCTAAAATTAGAAATTCTTAAAATTAATTAAAATAACGGCGATTGATAAAACAAATATACATTGACAAATAAATGAAAATAGTTAAAGGATTGCTGGAAAAAATTCTTTAAATAAATTTTGAAGAAAAAGAAGATCCATATTAATAAATTATAAAAAATAAAGAATGAAATTTTATGGCTTCAATGAAAGTTGTGATAAATAAAAATATTGTGAATTTTCCAAGTGAATGAAAATAATTAGGGTTTGGTAATAAGGCATCAAAGTTTAATTATTATAAATTGTAATATTTGTGTGTATTGAAATGAAGTAAGTACATAAGTTTACAAAATCTCTTAAAACAATAATACTCTCTTGTCTAGATTATAAAAATGAAAGTTATATGAGTAGTATTACAATTACATATTCCGGTTTGGAAAATTTAAATAAATCTAAAGACAGTTTTATTCACGCCTTAAAGGCCCAATAAATTTTTCATTAACAAATATAATCACAATAAATATTCAAGTATTATCATCAAAACGTTAGATTATTCACATAGAAAATTAATTGTCATCGAGATAAATTTTCCAAATAAACTGTCAATTAGATGAAATTTTATTGTTACAATTAAAAACTGACTTCAAGCAGTAATATATCAATACATGTTTTCATCAGCGATATCTAAAATCCTATAAAAATGCCAAGTTCACATTGGTCAGATCAACAGACCTATCCATCGACGAATATTTAATATCCCAACAAAACAAAAACAAAAAGCTTATGTCAATGTTACAATTTTCATAGAATCAGTAATTATTTAAATCAAGTTCGTCAAGCGGAGCTTTAAAACTGAAATTTTAAAAATAAAAAAATAAATGACAATCAACTACTTTCCAAAAGAGATGGATCACAAAAAATATTATTGAAGAGGTAACAACCGGAAGAAATCAGTCAGAATACCGGACAAGTTAATAAACTACAAAACCATTGTTCAATCTTGTTCCAAGCAACAACAATATATAAGGATCTCTGATAACGGAGAATAATTTTTAGGCGTTAAAAACAGTTAAGCCAACATCAAAAGAGAGCTAGAAGGATCCTCCAATAGCCATGAAAACTTTGTCCAAAAACATTGAGAAATATTTTATTTAAAAAAATTTAACTAACAAAATCATATTTTAACAAATAGAATAAATTTTAATTATTTTTTTTGTCCGATATTTTTTCTATGAAATTTCTTGTGTATTAAATAGTAAAAATTATCACATATACTTATTACAACTGACTGGACTTTTTCATTTCAATTTATTTCATAGCAATAAAACTGTTTGGAATAGAAATAATAGAAAACACATTTTTGAGGACTATTGTATATACATACAATATAAATATACAATTTTTCGATTTTTTTTCTTTTACACTAATTTTGCCTCATTTTACATAGACCATTATATTGAAGGAATAGAGTTAGGATTCCTTTTATTTGTCTCTCGTTTGTAAAAAATGTGAATTTTGTTTTCCAAATTTCTTTAACTAATAAATTTGATCTTTAATTTTAAAACATTTTGATACCCACTTTTGATATGAACTTTGACCACCTGTTTTTGCTATTCCTCCCTCCTGAAATATATTGATTTTTCCATGTTATATTTTTAATAAATAAATTTAATTTGTTTTTGCAGCCCTAACAAATATTATTGATTTCTGTAATAATTACCGGCAAAATGCTTTTGTATTCTGGAATAGAAATCTTTTGATATTTCTGGGAAATTGTATTTTAATGACCTAAATAGTTGCCAATCAAGGTCAAAGACATTTTTTGAAAATAAAACAATTCAAATTTATTTAAGTTTATAACCAAATCTAGACTCTAAAATAGAAAATAAATGTATGTCTGTTTGCCACAATGAACAATAATGACGTTACATTTGCAATTGTACTTCGTATTGTCATTTCTTAGTCAACTGTGCCATTTTCAAGTATCAAATTTTGTGTTAACTGAAAGTTACTAGCTTGGATTTGACAGGCAAGTACTTCTCACATCGACAGCTATGTTTCAATGGTGAAAAGTTAGACTTATAATAGTGCTTGATAGGAATGAATATTTAATGTGACTTCTCGTGGACTTATAATAAAATCACAGAGGCCCAACAATATTGAACAATAAAACATCATTATACAATTCCAATGTTTAGAAAAAAATCTATATTCCCAAAACTGACATTTATACTCCTCGTGATGCATTGTAGATTTCCATCAACTCATTTTCTATACAAAACATAAGAATCTGCACATATTTGGTGACACAGACGCCATATGATTTACTGAAATGGCTAGTTTGGAAGACATTAAATTTATTTATATACATTGGATGACTAGTAAAACAATTTTGATATTCTCTTGGTACAGTGGCAAACTCGTTGAGTTTTACTTCGCGCGATATATTAGGATTTTTAGATCACACGGTATAATCTACACGTAATTAAATGAAGATAACCCCAAAAACTTGGATTATTAGAATAGTTTCTGTAGAAAATTTGTTAGTAAACTGACTTTACAAACCCTTATTTTCAAATGACAATATGTCAAAACAATGACCACACTTTTCAAAAATCTTTTCAATTTTAATTAACTTTATATTCGAACTGGGAATTTATATATAACTCGGATAAAATTTAAAGGAAATGATGATAAACATATTTAAAACAATATTTAATTGATGTTTTTTGAAGTGCACTAAAAGAATTTATTACCAATACAGTATGAATACATGTCCCCCTTCAAATACGCACCCTTTCAAATCAAAAATAAATAATCAGAAATTAATAGAGTCAATTAATGAATATTTGTTAAAATAACAATTCATTTTTCGTAAAAAATATATCATAAATAATAATTTTGAATTTTCAGAACATAAATTTAATGACTGTTGAAAGTTTTAAACAAAAACTCGAAAATTTTCACATAAATTTAAATGAATAAAAATTACCGAGTTCGAAAGAAATTATTTCAAAGTTTTACCATTGATAACACATAAAAAATTTTAAAATTAACATTCTGGTTTTCATGAAAAATATTATAAATTGAGCAAATCATTAAACTAAATAAAAAAATAGATTTTGAACAAAACTAGAATTTAATGTTAATAAAATTTTTGTCTCAATTAATATTCAAAATCGAAAAATGTTAAGAAAATAATTTTAAACTTTAAAAAAATTAATATCAAACATGAAATTAATTGTGAAATACAAAAAATTTCAGTATTGATTATAATAATCGTAACAAAATTGCATCTATATGATCAATTAAATATATGTAAAAACCACATTTGTTGTTATTCATGAACAAGAATTTTGTCATGGTACTCGGCAATTTTATTGGATGAAATTCTGACATACATACCACAGTTAGTCGACATGCACACAGCGTACAATGCAACATTGACATGCATGGAAATTATTTTCCTTTTCTACTGGTCGGTAAATCGGTCAATAGGTCATAAAACCGTTAGCCTATTGCACTACTCCATTATGATTTAGCCATCACATTGATTGGGATCGCGATTATTTGTGCTTTATTTACGTTCTTCAATTTGGAAGTTATACTAACCGTTAGTGCCGTTATTTTTTTATATTGAAACTTAATACTTTTAATTCTAAAATAAACTTAATGCACTATTATATATGTAAAATTTTCATTTGAATAATTATATAAATAACAATCGTAATGTAAATTAATTTTCAACTAATATTTCTAGGAAATTATTTTTTCAAAATTAATTTTTTATTACTTATACTATTTATTTTAGTATTATTTTAAAAGTTCTATTTAATAATATTTTTTAACTTGAAAAAGTGCTTGCAGAATTTTATAGGGTTAAAATAAAAATTTTACCAATAAGTTGACAGCATAAAATATTATTATATTTCTGTTATATCTCAAACTATTTTAACAAGCAAATGACAAAATATTTAAAATGTTAAGCGAATTTCAATAAAACGCCTTATTTACTGAGTATATTAAAAAATTTTCATATAGGTAGAAGTGGGAAGTCGTCCGTTTTCATTCTTCAGACGCCATTAATAGCCTGTTTTATGATTTTTATATATTATTATTCACAAATGAGAAATAATTTTCAAAAAATAAATATTAATTTCTGAGATTAAAAATATTAAAAATCAGTAAAACGAATTTATTTTGTCAAAAACAAATTTTAATAAAATTCATCTAGTAAGTTTGTTTTAGTTTGCTTGTCGATTAATTACAACAACAAAAGTTGATTTTTTGTTTTCATCAAACTTATCTGTGAATTTCTTTTCTAATCTCTCGAGATTCATTCGTATTTCACTATCAAACTGGAAATTAATTTGAATGTTTTTATAACCAAATCCAATAACGTTTTTGTTCAAGTGATTGTAAATCTTGCAATGATAACTCATTCGTTCAGTAATATTCTTATTTAATTTTCTAGTTTTTTAACCTGTTTATTTTCCCTACACGATGTTTCACCTTTTAAAACTGTCCATTTACGAATTCTAGCAACAAAACATTAATAGAATATCCCATGTGCGAGTCGAGGTATCACTGAAAACGCATGGGGAAATACTATAATGAAGAACAGATGATATTTTGCAACGTATTGAAATATATTAAAATTATTTTTATGTCAGTTTATTCAGGTAAAAATATTCACAAGGTAAATGCCATTTTGAAATTATTCTGAACATTTTGGAAACTTGAATAAATATTTTAGTTGCAGTGCTTTTTGTAATTATTGTATCCATAGTTTAAAGTCAAGTTATAATTAAATCATATTTTTTCAAATAATAATCGACTCGGTAATACTATTCAAACAAAATCTTCAGAGAAAAACTTTCAATACATTTTAATTATTAAAAATTTATTATCGCCGTTTATGTATATTTTTTAATTTTGATTATTCAAATTTTGTTATTTTAAATTACATTTTCTTAATTTATTTCCACGAACTAAGTTAACCTTTAAAAACAGCTTTCGATTTTCTATAATTAAAACACCACTAATTCCACAGTGACGACAACTAAATCAGTTATGCGCAGTGTACTATGTTACCACCAGATTCATGACAGAGAAGTTTGAAGTTTGTGAATATTAAGAAAACGTTTAAAGCCTATAAATTGAACTAAAAATTGCTTTTGAAAACGTAGTAAAATCTCTCATTATCTTACATAATTTTTGATTTAATATATTAATATAATATACAAAGGTATATCGAAAACAGAAGTTTTAAATTAAATTATATTCGAATTTTTAAAATTTTATACATAAAAATATAAATATTTATTATTATGCTTTTCTTGTTAGTTTTTATATATTTCACAAACTTGAAATGTAAATAATTTTAAAATTTAATTAATTTCCTACAAGTTTAAATGAAAATCAAATTTATTTCAGTTTATTTGATTATATATTTTTTATTTTTTAGAAATGAAAGAGTTGCATAGATACTTAACCAGTTAGTATGGATTTATTATTATTTTATTATATATATTAGCATTATTATATTTATTTTAATTTTTTAAAAAAATACAGTAACTACTTTCCTATCCGCCAAACTCTAATACCGCAAATTTTTTAATAAATTTTTTTATTTTTTACTCTAAAAGCCGCCATTTTCTAGAAGCCGTCACGTTTTTGGCGGATAAAAGAGTAGTTACTGTAAATTAAAAATAACTGAAAACTACAAAAAGATTACTATTATTCGAAATTGAAATATTTTTTGATTTTTCCAAAACTTTTACCACTAGAATTTTCAATTTTTTTTCTCAATTTAAAACATAAATTTTCTTTTAATTTTTCTTTTGTAAATATTATTTCAAAAAATTATTTTATAAAATACCGTTTTTTCAACATATAAGACACATCTGGCTGTAGAGTTGTGCAGAATCAACCATATATAATTAATTTTAACTCAAAGAAATTCATTTGAAATTTTACTGATTTACATACACCATTTCCAAATCGGATCTGCTATAAGCTGATAATTTGTACATCACAATCACATGAAATTTTTGGCTATTGTAAAGAAAATGCATCAACGCGATTGTGTGATCATTTTTCATCCTGATAGATGTGTATGTATTTGGCAATCGCCTTGTGATTCTGACTGCATGTCACTAATAAGTATAAGTGGTTACATTTTATTATTATAGCAGATAAAATTTGAAAACGGCGTATAAGAATCAATCGCGTTCTGACGCAAAGTTTATTCACTATAAAATAAAGTACAATCTGTGTTTGACTATGAAAAAATAAAGCCCTGAAATTTTAAAGTGTCTCTACTTATATCTTGAATAAAAATTAAGAACTTATTGGACATAGATAGTTTCCAGGTTTATTTCTGTCTACCATACATTGAATGGAAAAATTTAATTAAATAAAATATTTCCCAAAATATAAAATCATTAATAAAACTCATTATTTGTCTGGTGGCTGGGAAGAACTGATCCAGTCGAGCTTGAACAGAATTTATCGATAATAACACTCACATTAATCGTTCAGTTCACATAATTATCGGGAAAATAATATTCTATTTTTATTTTTCAACAGTCAAGTTGGCATGTATATGATTTTTCTGTTGATAAATGTTTTTGAAATATTTTTTTTGCAATAAGTTTATTTAATTTTTTTAATGTTTCATGATGTTGTGATGATTAGAAGGACTCCAGCTTATATTTTTAAAAATTAAAATATAAATATTTTCAATTTAATAATTAGAACAATAAAAAAAAGCCAGAAAATAATACACTGAGATATTAGCAAGTTTAAAATACACTTTGGATAATTTAATAGATTCTTTATGCACTATAAAAATATGATTTTCCCTGATTTTTGCCTATTTTGTGACAGGGAAAAGCAGAAATCCGTGAAATACGAAAGTTAAACTAATGTTTGAATGACCTCGCGTTATATAGACCAAACTGCACTGAGATAAATTCTCCATAATATAAATAAAAATCAATAATCATGCAAAATGAATTTGATCTTGTTCTTTGGAAGTGCAGTGATGTACACTATACACCATACTTGGCCAAATAATGCACACAAACACAGCACATAATAAAATTTCATACAAACTTTCAATATGTAGCAAAGATGCGTTGAGATACACTCCTAAAATAATTAAATTATAGACATTTTTGAAGAAAAAAATTTTAATTTAAATTCTGATTATTGTACTCTGAGTTTTCTTTTAAATTAGGACATGTCATAGAAGAATATATTTTAAAGTTAATTTTTTTTAATATTTAAGAATTTCACACATCTCTGTCAAAACCCTTCTATTTTGGGAAGGTGATTTTTTGTAAGATTTATTTATAAGTCATATTCAATTTATTTAATCAAATCGATTATTTATCAATTCAACATTTGGAAGACCATATCAAGGGCAGGTGAATTCAGTTCCACCTCTCTCCAATCCAGATTCGATGTTCCAGATTCTGATCTTTATGATATCATAATTCAAGTCGTAAAAAAATTAGAATAGAGTAATATTAGACAATTAATGTATGAGAATTAGAATATTATTAAATGCTAATAATAGTTAGATTTAAAACATTCATGTGCATTCAAGTGTGGTGCGAAAAGTTTTCATATTTCTTTGAGTGCCACAAGCTTAAAAAGGTTGCGAATCACTGGTAAAAAAAACCGGGATTCATAATTATGTCGATTTGATTAAATGATTCAGGGCTTCTTCAACAATTGCTCACCATATCCAACTGAAAACTTTCAACAGATAAATCAAGGAATAATCCAGAATCTCAAAACATATCATAAAGTTATGCTTCAGAATATTATTGAATTTGATTTCAATTTAATCGCAGACTTCAATGTCATTCACTTTTCTATAAAGTTAAATCTGTTGTCGGCATTGTGAATGCTAGCTCCCTAAAAGACCTCAGTGAAACTGTTAATTCATCCTGAACTGTTCAATTAATTTTGTCAAGCCTTCACAGTCTGATGTTGGCGTTAATATAATTTGTATCGGTAAGTCAAAAGAAACATTTTCATGGACTGCTCTGTTGCTTCTTTCATGGATTGGATCCCTACTATGACTAAGGAAAAAATGGTCAAATGTTAACATTGCTTTGGTAAACCTGTAGCAATAGTTTAAAATAGTGATGATACACTAGACATTTTGATAATTCAACAAACTTCCTTGATCAAGTTTGAAGGTACATGTGGTATGGCTGCTATTGAAATTGTTGATGGTACTTTAATTCTTCCTGCAAATATAGTTTGTTAACAGAAAAAGCAGACTTTTGTTTTAATAATTCAATTGAAATTGAAATGTGCTTTTTCAAATATTGTATCATTATAACACAGGTACTGCACTCTAAAGCAGTTAAAATTAGCGTTTCAAAAAAACAAAAAACTCGGTTACTAGCACCATTCTTAAAATATGATAAAAGTGGTCCTTGTAAGCAGAATACTCTGCATTATAATTAAAAAATATATTTTCTTGTGTACAAAATTTCAATTAAAAAACCCCACAATACTTTTTCTTGAATTTGATTACAATATAATTTTACCGTTACTTTAATATATTTTATTATTTGACTTTTAAATGACTTATTTAATTAATATATCTTATTACCGAATTCAATATGCAATATATATTAAATTGCCCCCATCCTCTATGGGAGCATATTAATATATTAACTAACAACTGTAATTTTCAGATCAAATCTCTAATTGGAAACTATTTTTTTTATTTGTTAATATATGTAGATTTTGGTGATATTTTATTTGTTTTAATGAAATTAATAGTGTAGACGAATTTTTTAATTTAGAAAAATATCGTTATTTATTATAGATATATAAAAAGTATATATTACGGCCATACTTAAAATTTATTTAAAATTATTTGTTAACTAATAAAAATAATAAAGTAATAAATATATAAAATATAATTAGTGAAGTTAATATGTTGTTACTAAATCGATTTTTATATTTTTTATTTAATACATCAATTCTGTGGTATTTATTAATTTATTAATGCTTTTATTCAGTTTCAAATCATTTTTGACGTTTTCACAAAATATTATCACTTAACGATAATTATTTTATAATATAGAACATCAATTTGTCTTGTCAATGAAAAAATCCCTGCTACACCAAAAACTAATATTCTCTGATATTAATTATTAATACAGATGGCTTTTTACTGCAAAATATTTTTTTTTAAAAAAAAATATTATTTACATTTAATTCAATAATTATTTTCTTTAACAACCATTCATAAATTGTTTTGATTTTTAGTTGATTATACGTCAATTACCAGAAAAACTGAGTAGCCATCTGTATCACATTTGCTCCACTTTTGGTAAACTACCCCTTACTACTTACTAAATAACAGTAACTATTTAATAGTTCATAATACTAAATAGATCTTGATAATATTCATTATGTATAATTATTAATCACTATTAATTATTTAAATTCATTTTATTAATTATTATATTTGAATTTTAATAATTATTTATTTTTAATTTATTTTATTTTATTTTTATAAATATTGATTATTCATTAACCCTTTCACTGCGCAATGTGTTTTGAGATTTCGTGTTCTATGTGCGAAATCTTTCGATTATTGTACGTACAAATGCACAAAATTCCCATTTTACTATACTAAAAGTGAAAAATCATCTTAGAATTTTTGTACCTGACTTGTTTGAGTAAGCTGTGTGGATAGTTGTGTTAAACCGGGAAGAATTCTGAGCGTATGGGTCATTCGTATTGTGCGAGTATATACGGCTTGAGCAGTGAAAGGGTTAATTCATTAATTTAAATATTTTCTAGCTTTTTTATACTTATTAATAAATGGCTGTTACTACTTATCATTTTATATATTTTATTTAATAATCATGCAGCGTACGTCATGATTAATAACTAATAACAACAAACAAATATATAAGTATACCCATTCGAAAGTCCAAGTTCTTGCAATATTCTAAAATATAAAGGTTATCATGAATCAAACTGATATCTGTACTGGTTAAGCTTTACCTTAAAGCTCATACATATAAGATATTAATATTTATATACAATAAATATGTATCTTCAGAAGTTTCTACTCGAGGCTTTTAAACAAACGTCAAACCTCACGAAATTCTCCATAGAAATTATACATTTTCGTGTCTTTTAATAATTCATTGGTTTTATCTAAAGTCAGAATAATACCGGGAATTCCAAAGTAATTTAAAGGTTCCGATTGGTTATGAGCTAAAGACTTTGCTAGAAATTGCTGAAAGAAATCAGATAACAGAAAAACATCAAGTTTTAAATACATCATCATTCGTTACTTTTCCCAGATTGGTATTATTCATGTGTGATTTCAAGAATTTTCAAATATGTCATGAAATCATAAGAAATATTCATTTTGAATCAACACTAATTCAATTGAATACCGAAAGGTATCTTAACAGATTTAGCTAAAGAATAATTTACAAACTGGTATGAATCAATAAACTGTATTTTAGGTACACCACATATACCATAAGAGATAAGAATCTTTAACTATTAATTAGAATGCACGAGAAATTCCAATTAGGAAATTGATTTGATATGATACAAGTCACCCCCGCAAATTATGAAAAACTAGAGGTAATAATTCTATGATTTTTCTAGATAAATTACATTTGCTACATGACGGCCAAATGTACTTTACTGTAAAATAACCATGATCTCTAATTTTGACTCTTATCTTTTACACAAATAAAAATATTCACTGATATTGAATTTTTTTATTTATTCAAAGTAATTGATGATAATTATCTGTGTTCCTCTTCTTTGTAATATGGAATCACGATACCTGTTGCTATAACTACAACATCTTCAAAAAATTATAAACACAGTTTTGACCAACACAATGATAGTAATTTGACATTCCAGTAAAATTCTTCATAAATAACAGTCCAGAAAAAATTGACAAATACTTTTGAAAATAAATGTCATCAAAATCAACATAGATAACAAATGGGGGGTGTTACAGTGTTTGACTAGGTTTTGAACTCGAAATTTCTGCCTCTGAGTAAGGTATATAACGATATACCCAATTGATTTTTCTTACATAACTCTTGATGTTTATTAACTGCTTTAGACTTTTGAAATCCGTTTAAACAATTTTCACACCAAATGCTTCTAATCCTAAAATTATAATCTTTATTTTATTGGTAATTTAAATTTAATAAAAAGCATGATATATTACCAAATTAAATTTATATAATATCTTGATAACGTTTATAAATAACAATTTGCTGAAATTTGTGAAAAGTTTTCCAAATCAAACTATATAAAATTTCAAACTTTAACTATCAACAATTATTTTATATACTAGAAAGGTAATAGTTCAATATAATAGTTCAATTTCAAAAGTTTTCTTTAAAAGTTTATTTGTGAATGGTCATCACGTTTTCTGAACGAAGCTGCATCCTCCATAACTTGGTCACTTATCTTTAATACAACAATTAACGTTAAGCTGCAGCACAAAAATCATTATTTTTTGAAGGTTTAGAATGCCACACCAGCAGGGGTTAGCCAACCCAATTATCATTGTTTAACTTCAGCTTCATACCCTTGTAGACTTCAGACTTGACTGTGTATTCGGCAACGTTGTTCTTTAAGACAGAGGAACGTATCGTAAAGCTGGAGGTCATCTATAGAGAAAGCATCTGTTAAAACTTTTTCTATATCGTTGCAACTTCCGGATCATCCCGATTTTTTGACCCAGAAATTTTTTTATAAATAAATTATAACTTATATTATTGTTTTAAATAAAATCGCAATATTATAAAATCAGAAAATATCTTTTAAACATTAATAACATAACAAATTAATAACTTAGAACTTTTTAATCAAATGTAATGTTTTTTCAAAACAATCATTTTTGTTATTATCCAACCACATAAACTCCAAGAAAATCTTCTCGGCAATTTTCTTTTATATCCCGCATTTCTTTTATCTTAGGCTTTATTTTGTTATTGTAACTTTCGATGTTCTGGGCGTGAACTCCATTTTTATAATCCACGACTTTATATTTATGAACAATAGATTTGTTTTTTTTCACCTTTGATTTCTTTATAAGTGACATAATATAAGTTACATACAAAATTTGACTATGAATCTGATTTATTTAAGGTATTCACGAATTTTCGGTACAGCCTTTTTCAAGTGATTTATATATAAGGCTGTGCCGAAAATTCATGAATACCTTAAATAAATCTGATTCATAGTCAAATTTTGTAGAAAATATTAATTGATTTGTGTTCATAAGATACCTTTTTATATCCTTGGCTAGTGATTTTTGCTTCGTCTGTATGGATAATTGAACCTTTTTTCAAATATTTCTCTATAATTGGTATTATAGTTTCAGCTTTCTTATCAGGAACAAGGCACATGTAGTCTTTCGCTGGTGAAAAAGAGCAATCAACAATATCCAATGCCCAAAAAATTAATTAATATGTATTTTGCCCCGTTAAAATTTCAATAAATATCATTTTTATTTAATTTTTATCCAACCCGGTTTTTTGACCCACTGGGTCAAAAAAGCAGGTTGTTCCCAACTTCATTAATCTTTCTCGCCCAAGTGATCATGAACGATGAAAGTTGGCCCTCCATGTAACAGCTGGGAACAAAGAATAAATTCTTGATCTTTGGAGCCTGGCCACCAAATACAATTTCTGGGTATTTATTTGTTAAGAAATAAACTCGAAATAAAAGTGAATATTTATTTCTCAATCAAAATTTTCTTGCACGAGCGGTTTTCAAATTCTGTGTTTTGACGAATATGAGGATATTCAAATAAAATTAAATTTCTTAATTTAAATATAACAATATCAAAGTATTATTATATAAAAATAACCATGTATTTTTATATTTATACATACGTGTTTTAGTAGCGAATGGTAAAGGATTTATTTATTCACATGACGTGTAGTCTCGACTAACGCGTTTAACTGGTTAATGTGTCAATAAAAAAATGAAGTAAACAATGAAAAATCCACAAAAAATTTAGCAATTTCCAAATTGCTAAAAAAATTAGTCGCTATCATACAGCTGTTGAAAAATATTGGAGCGATTCAAAAAAGTAATGCTAAAAAGATTACACACAACTTAAAAATATTTTAAGTAAATGAGAAAAATGTGTTATCATGAATGCCGAAAAATGTGCTAAAATGGGCAAAATTGACCTTTTTATTCAACATTTGATTTGGAAATTTTGCAATTTTTCAGTTTCATAAAAAATTTTTACAACTGGAATTACAACTAATAAACAACTTCTATTTAAAAACTCTTATTTTACCAATAATATTCCCTCTTTATTAAGGATTTTCATTTAAGGTTTATTGTTTTAGACGGAATTACCGAATTGTTCCTGCTTTTGCTCCTAGTCATAACGAATGGCAAATGTACAGATCCTGATGCCATCTGTCCACGTGAGATTTGGGTGTTTTGATTTCTATTTCAATTATCTTTATAATTTGTTCTATTTAAAACTATTGAAAAGTTTTAAACGATTCTGAGGTTTTGATTCATAAAAATTACCACCCTATCAATTACTAACCTCTTTGAATCACCATAGTTTAGATTATTATATAAATATATTATTGATTTCTATGATATAATTAATTTCACACTTTTTTTGAACACTATTGAACAATATTACATGTCATTAATAACACAAAGTGAAAACAAAACTTTCATATTAATATAGTCAATATGAAAAATAAAAATGTAAGCTCTTTGTCAGTGAGAATAGGATTATATGAAAATAATTATTTTCCATATCCGAACAAGATTTCATTAATAAAAATCAAGTGAATGACAAAAAAGATCATTTAGCTACCAATTATTAAATTTAATCCTGAAAATCCCGAAGCTAATTTAATAATTCATTTAAACATTAAATATAAAACAGTGATTCCTTGTTAGCAGCACAAATTAAAATATCGGATAGTTAAATAATAAAATAAGCCCTTGTTGCAAAGAAATAGTTATGTTGATGAAAAAATTTTCTATTTAAAAATAATACTTTAATTTCCTTTTCAATTATTTCAATTATTCAATATAAATATATATATATGTATATATATTGGAATGAAGCCCATCCATTTAATTTAAAAATTTAATATTATCAGAATTAGAAAATACTAAATATATTGTAATGTTGCGCAATGATATTCTGAATATTCCAAGATGTATGTGGGGAGGGCAAATTTATCACGTCATATGTGGGAAGTCGTCGTGATTGTAATTTAGACAAAATTTAAAATAATGTTTATCATTTTAGGGGACGTCGTTAATTATGTCACCATTTTTAACCACCATGTCAACAATTGTCAAATTTCCAGCTACCTTAATATAATTATGTCAAACGATTCTTACCTCTACAAACTATTAACATTTTATAAGAAGAATTTTGAATGCCTTTAACGATCGAAGTAGCATGTTATCAACTTTCAAAGACTGGTTGAAGAAAAGCGATAGAAATCTGTGCAAGTCAATCTGAGATTCATTGCATTTCACAATTTGTAAAAAGTATTTACTTGTTCTTATTTGGTTTTTGCACCAATCTTGATCCTTAGTTAGCAAATTTGCTGCCTTAGGCGCAGATACTTCTTCAATTGTTGGTCCGTCAGCTTTCTATCGAATCTTTAATTTACTGTATATCAGAAATCTCTGCATAAATTTGCGATAAAGTTTCTTACCAATTTTTTTCTAAATATTTTCTCTTATTCTTGATCGGTTTTTACCCATTTCTTGAACCTTTAGTTTCTTTTCTTTAAGCTGTTTTTCCTGATCTAGACTTAGAACATCACTACCTTTCGCTTATACAGGCCAATCAAGTCATTTTTGATGATATTTATCTGACCCTGTAACTCGTCTTGAGTTTATTTTACGTGACAGATTTTGCTTCATATTACATATTGAAATACATTACATTTTACCCGCTAGATAAACGAATTTTTATATACATTTTATCATTAATAATATTTACTTCTGTTACGGCCAATTTAGATATCAAAATCTGGCGTGTAAATATAATATAAATATTGAAAATAAAATTAAATAATTGAATAATTTTAAAAAAGTTGACGGATTTGTGTTTTTCAAGTTTTATATTTTCAAAAATTTGTTTATGTCAATCTTCCTAACTTTTAATTCTTTATGTGATGCCACTTTAAACTTTAAAAAAAATTGATTGAATCAAAATAAAAGTTAATCTTAATTAAATAATTAGTTGCAGTGGACGCGGGCCCAGTGTGACAGGCTCATATAAGGTGTCAAATACACCTGAACCGGTCCTGAGTCAAGACTCCTGACTGTTTGGTTTGTCTATTCTTGATCTAATAAAAAAAATAGGTTATTTAAAATATTTAAAATGTTTTTAAACATTTAAAATTTTAAATATAATGCCCTTTAATGAATTTAATAAATAAAATTACCAATATTTTTAGTCTTTTTAAATTTATTTTAACTTGAAAAGGTTGTGCCAAAAATTTGTGAATATCAATAAAATATCGATATCATTACTGATTCTTAATCAAATATTAAAATGAAAAGAAATCAGAGGCGAAAACAAAAAGAAGTTCTTATAATAATATTAATATAAGTTTAGAACATAAACAAACTTATTCAATTTCTATTTTTCTTATTGATATTTTTTTTGAAGATGGCTTCCTTTAATGTCAAGAGCTCAACTGAGTTTCCTATTTATTTCCTCTTTTTATTTTATTAAATTTTTTCTAAAAAGCAACACTGTTGACGTCAATTTATTTTTAACTCCCCCTCCCCATGTACACATTTGTCAAACTTCTTCAACGCCCTCTCCTATTTTATTGACATAATTTATGGACGACCCTTTAGAGGACAGAATTTTCTTAGATTATTTATTCGTGAGTTAATATAATGAATAAAATTTATATTTAGTAAATTAATTAACAATTTCATTTTGTACTACAAATGATTTGATACCATATTTGTTGCTCTTAATTAAAAAATGTTATCTAATATGAAACAGAGCAAACAGAAAATTTGTTAAAATATTAAATGATTTAAATGCAAAAATGTAAAAAGCGTTACATGTTGAATGTGGGACAGTTTTCAGTTAGTGACAAACAACTGAAACCCGGGATTGTCTCAAAATGACCCGAGGAAAGTTAAAATGGATTTGTATTTTGAAAATGCTTTATCCGATAATTTTCTCCACTTGTACGTACAATATGAATTTATAAGACTTTAAAAATGAAAGAAAATCTTTGAGTAGCATTTTAAACAATTTCTTGTTTTTTTGGCTATTGCATTTCAGCTAACCAAATTCTAATATTTGTTGACATTTTGACGCATACGTGGACTGGGCCGGTGGGATAATTAGTAAATTCCCGGCGGGTATGTTTAAAATGACAGTTAAGCAGCCGATAAATTAAAAAAATATATTAGAAATATAAAAAAAATTATAAATAAATAATTAATTGAGTTTGGCAACTATTTTATTAAAAGAAAACACCAATTAAACACTCGTCGTACGATATATTTCGACATTTTAACTGTCATCTTCAGGCACAAAAACCAACTAAAATATATGGGTTATTTATATAATTTAAACAAAATATGTTTTGATTTTTAATTAAATATTTTAATAAATAAATATTCAAATACTTATACACTAAATTTTTTTATAAATATTAAACTTTTTATAAGGACTTTTTTGTTTTTCACCTCTGATTTCTTTTTATTTATAAAAGACATTGTATTTTCTACAAAATTTGACTATGGATCAGATTTATTTATGGTATTCACAAATTTTCGGCACAGTCTTTTTTTCAAACAATAAAGAAACATCCATTTATCACAATTTAACTTACTCAAACTATTTAAAAATATTCAAAACATTAATCTTTAGATTCAATGACCTTATCAGCAATGCCTCACATATGACACGAGATAATTATTAAAACTTTTCAACAATATTTTAAAATCAGAAATTCAGAATTTTACTTTTACAGCTTCTATTGTGCTCAATAATATTGGTCAAACCCTTCAATTGACAATGCTTTATAACTCGAGTACAGAGATGACGGGAAGTCTCTCCAATGCATGTCACATAACACAAATCACTTGTAAATTGATAAACAAGATCAGAACACAATCCAACCAGAGTTTTCGATTTATTAATAAACATATTGCGTACTTATCACGAATTAGAAACGATATTATACTCTAAATTTCCAAATGTTTACTTAACTTCCTCTTATAATTTGTAAAACCTTCAGAGTACGGCAATACTAACACATATGTAGGCTCATTATTCTTATATCCATTTTTACTATTATTTAGATCAACACTCAATTTACACTCATTTGTCAAATTACACTCAGAATTTCCAAAACATGAATCCTTAGGATTTTTAATCAATTAGTCAACAGTCTCTTTCATTAATAATAAAAATGGTTTAAAATACCCATTCTATATTAACAACTCAACCAATTTATCAACATTTTTTACTTAATTAGCAAAAGTAGAAGATAAAGACCATGAACGATTAATGAATCCCTTCACCATATTTCTCTTATACTTAAATTTACAAAAGCTTTTGGAGAAGTATAAAGACCAGTATCAGTTGGTTTTTTATAAATCTCTGATACTGTAAATCTCCTCGTCCAGTCTTGTTATGGATATACATGTTCCATGGTATTTCTTTGCCTATTCGTTATCTCAATTGCTGGGGATTTCGTTTCTGTTGTAGCGCACACTAAAGGACGGAAACTGGCATATGCTTCAAAATGTTTCACTTCTTACATACACCGCCTTCCGATCCTATTCCATTTCGCCTCTCGATGACTATCTACATCTATTCAAAACGTTAGTGTGATCTAATTCAGTTTCATTAATTGAAATTATCATTTATTTGGGATGAGTTTGATTTTCGATCATCTTATTAAATGGCAGTGTTATTTTCCATATTTTAAAACAAAATTATTTTTATTATCGATTTAATAACAAGGGATAACTTGCAGAATATATTCGATTTGAATAAAAAATTAATATAATTCTCCAAAAATTCTTACTATTTTAATTGATTTTCAGTTCATTTAAACAAATGAAATTATTTTAGTAGAAATATTTTTATGACATGAGTTTGTATGATTAATTATGGTTTTAAATCAACACGATTTCCCAGTTCATAGAGTAAATAAATTCTTTTTTTAAAAGTGATTACTTTCATGGGAGCTTTTCCCAATTCAATTATTGTCGGCTTTATTGCCACTGTTTAATTAATTTAATATTTTTTTAAAATTATATAACTGCTATTATAACAGAGAATATTTTTAACAATTGCAAATTTCATTTTTAGAGAGACCTATTTATTGTTTGGAATGTAAAAGTTCCGAAAACAAATTGTGTGCTGATCCAATGAATAGCACAATTGTTAAAAAAATGCATAAAGAAATCTGCGATGGATTCTGCGTGAAATGGATTAGAAAACCAAAAGAAATGCCAGGTAATAATTATATATTTAACATTTGAGGATTTATTTAATATAACTTTTCTTTTATATTTTTAATAATTATTTTGCATAAATTATTAGTAAGATCATTTATTTTTTATTTAATTTTATTTCGACTACTGATCAACGTTTTGAACTAGTTTTATTTTGATTTATTTAACTATTCGTTTTGTTTTAATTTAATTTAATATTTTATTGAATTTTTAAAGAAAAAGAAAGTAGAAGAAAAAAGAAAGTAAACAGAGTGGTGATTCTTTACAAAATGAATGTTGATGAAAGAGTTGTGCTTTTCGAAAGAAATGTTGTTTTGAAACCTTGTCTTTGTAAGGAGTTTTAGCCTGTCAAGTAAAATTTGGCATTTTGTTTCGTTAATAGATGGAATTATCTTATGTACTTATCCCAATGCTCGTGGTAATTACTGGTTTTGTTTTTGATTTGTTCATTGAGCCGAAGAAGGAAAATTATCTGTTTCTTATACTCGAGTCGTGGGTTCTTATAAATGTTTTTTGAAAAAATAAAACATCTGGTAATATAATTATCGGCAGTAAAGATTTTGACGATAAAGATAGACATAACCATGTTTATCAAAGTTTGTGTGACGTGAAATTAATATTATAGAACATTTCTTCTGACAAGAAACAGTTTTTGTACCTGTTAATCATATCTGTTTTTAATTTATTTTCATATTTTTTATATCTAAGTCACTTATTTCAAACATTACAACCAAGTATAAAGCATTGCATGTATGCACAATTTTCTAGAAGTAACATTGTATTATATTATAATTCAAAATACTCGAATTCCTTTCAAAGACACAAAGGATTACATACATAATGGGGTTTTTTGAAAGGGCAAAAATTGCCAACAGAGTGAAACTGTAAATTGCGGCTTATATAAAAACCAGAAAGATAAAAAAATATTTTATTGTAAAAATCAAACAATGTTCATTGTTTAAGGTTGTTTTGTTATTTTTGAATAGTTCTTTCAAAATTATAAATTAAATTGAAGGTTTCTGGTGGAAAATTATTTATAATAGTAAAATATGCTTTGAGGTTTCTAATATTCTTTATGGTATCATCCTTTGTGGAAACTGGTTTGATGGGATGAGCAGGCACTTCGTTGGACGGCACTTCTTCTGTCAAGTTTTCGTTCATATTAATACCCATTGTATCATTAATTCCCACTAATTCCGATGCCAATAAATTGGAGTCAACATCTAAGTAAATGGTCTGCGAGGGTTCTTGAGAAGTGCTTTCTCAATCATAAATGTTGACTATACTTTCTTTTATGCAATTTTCAATATCTTCTTCTGTTTTACTAATTCCAACTTTGCGGAAACAATTTTTTATAGTAAAGCTCATTCCATGCCTTTTCAGTAGCAATGCTTGAATGTAAAGATTATTCTCAAGTCTAATGCTTGAGATTTACTTTTAATTTTTTTTATTGCAATTCATTAAAGAAGCAGTACATATCTGTAGAAAAATAGCAGACAAAAAATGATATTGCAAAAAATCTTTTATGTTAACAAATGACAACAGTATATGTTTACATGTACTTAAACAATATTCTTTATGTTGCCAAATGAAAACGGTATGCATTTAAGAGTTAAAGTATACTATAAAAAACAATTAATATAAATAGAAAAAATACATACCTACTTCAAATAATGACAAAAATTATGAGAGCTGACGTAAATTAAGTGAATTTACCAGACAAGACCAGAATAAATACACACAAGGGAACAAAAATTATAGACTTTTGCAATTTGAGGCTATTTCAAGTACATTATTATATTCCACCTTTCCACCTTCCACCTGGCAAGATCAAGACCTTCTTTAATTAGAGTTGCATTTAAAACAGGAGGATCCTCTTCGTCATTATCGCTATGTTCCTTGTCATGATGAGTCTCAAAGGTGAGGTCTATAATTTCATTTATCAACTAACAATTCCTTTATATCTGCAAATGATAGATAATCGGATCCATCTCCACCAATTGTATGTGCCACTGTTATGATGTCAGTATATTCAGTGTTATTATGGATGACAGGATCTTTGTTTTTGACACATTCTGGCCAAACCTTTTTCCAACATGAGTTCAAAGTTGATGGCTTTAACTTAGCTAGTGCTAATCCAACTTAATTAATACAGTCCATAATAGAAAATTGTTTCCATTCATCGATAACTGTTGCTTCCTCATTCTGATCTAGTTTATCTAGCACGTATTGGAATGAATGTTTTATGTAGTACATTTTAAATGTAGCAATTAACCCTTGGTCTAGTGGTTGTATTACGGATGTAGTATTAGGCGGTAGAAAACAAAATTGCACATTTGGGTACTCCAAGACCGGATGGCCAGATGCATTATCTAGAATTAAAAGAACATTAAATTCTAGACATTTTGCATTCGTGTATTGTCTAACTTCTGGGACGAAGTACTTTTGAAACGATTCTGTAAAGATTGCAGTCGTCACCCAGGCCTTTTTTTTACTGTTGGTGTACAGGGGAAACTTTATTAATGATGATTCATGACTTTCGCTGAAAATACCTGCCTCTTCTACTCTAGGGTTAATTCCCCTCGCACACCACACAATTTATCACTTACCATCATACACCCATGGCTAAAACCATGTTGGTAATGTGTATGACAGCCGAATGCCATTCGACCAGGTGAGCATTGTTACCAATACTACTCCTCGAATAACCTTCGTTTCCGGTTCGAAGCGGCCGAAGGTCTTACACATTATGTTATGATCCCATGATTTCTAAATATACCTGGTTCCTTGAGTTTAGGAGCTGAACATGAATTGGAAGGATATCGACCATCTACGACACGAATTTAATTATAAAATTTAATTACTGATTTGTAGGGCGATAACGGAATTTTAATCACCTCCTTTTTTTAGTTCTGGTTGTTACTGCGACTAGATGGGTTACATATTAATTCATCCTATTTTACTGATATTATCTGCAAAAACCTTATTATATAAATACGCTAAATTGGAAACTGAAGCCGCTTGGCGCATACAACTAAGTAGTACTGAATTATATATTCGGTTTAATATTAATTAAGGCAGAAGTGAATGGACATGATAAGTAGAATACGTAATTCGAAAAGAAATTCCAATAGATTAATATCGAATTTGTAAAAAAATAACATGGCGTGCAAAATATATTTTAAACTAAAATACAATAGACATAAAGATGGATCGGAAACATAGGATCATAGTGTTCAGACGAAAGGTCGATGCACAAAACTAGTATCGTGGCATCCAACGATTAGATAGAGAGCGAGTCAATCGTCCCCGTCGATATCTACTGTTAGACGTTGATCTCCTCGGTTCCTCTTGCGATGAGGTTGCCGGTTCTACCACCGATCGGATGACTGAGGATGAATGATCAATTGACATTTCCGTTTCGATTGGCGGGGGATTGAGCATCGTAGAAATGCTAATTTGGGTGGGGGATTCGAGTCCAGCCGCATTGATGTTAATTTGCGTTGAGGAGGGGTGACGAAAGATAGGCGGCACCGGCGCATAGATTACATCCAGATCCGATGCGCGCCGATCTCCTTCTTTGTACGTAGTCGGTAATTCAGCCATCTCCATAGGTCCTTCTGGCCGCAGGTTTGCTTGTAACAGGGAATTCTCCGCCCTTCGTCTTTGCCTACGGCGACGGTTTCTGTTCCACCGGTGTCGCTGACTTCCTAACCTGCCCTCAGGATTTCCAGTAGAGGGAGGCATGTTGGACAGCTGAATCGAAGGCTGGAGGGGTAGGTGATTAGCCGAAATGATGTCTAATTCCTGGGCTAATCTTCTACTCGGCAGGCGAGTCAAGAGCTCATGTTCCGTGAAGATCTGCTGGAGCGCAGCGCTCTATTCGGATATGGTGATCCGCTGGCTCCGGTTCTCTATGGTTAGGTCGTCTCGGGCTCGAGAAAGACGAGATATCTTCTGATATAGCCCTTTGGTGGTTTCGGACGAGCTCTATGTGCCCTTAACCCTTTGGTGTTTCTCCCTTAGGATAGTATTCTCCCTCTCTAACTTGTCTAATTTCTGTGTCATTTCCGCGACGGATGGTGAGATTTTTGGAATTCGCGGTAGGCCGGATAATGCTGACATTGAGAAGGTACGTGGATGTTAGGCTGATTTGTGGTACATTTCGCAGATGATGTTTGAAATTCCTTTCGCGATTTTCGGTTTGGATGGGCAATAGCGCAGAAACTTTACGAGAATTCAGAAAATCGGAAAATGTCTTATAGGGAAACAGCTAGAAAAGAAACATACTATAATAAACTATATTTACTTAAATTTTCGTGTTATCATATGATTCTTTAGAAGTAGATATACATGCACTCCAAAATTTATGAAATTAAAATACACCTTATGTGGTCAAAGCGTTATAATATGATAATTAAGCTCCCGACGTATCAGGGTGCATCTATTCTCGTTCCGGAGATGATATAATATTTACTGATTACTACCTCACCCATGGATAATTTATAAAAAACCTAGTTAGTCAACATTGACTTAACATAAAATGCACAGTTTGAAATTTCAACATATATTAATGACATTAATAAATTTAAAATTTATATTTAATTGAACAAATTTCGATTAGTATGATAGGGAATAGTCCACAATGAATAATGGAGTAACATTGTAGTTGGGTATGACGGAAGGCAGTTTTATGTCGGTCTTGCTCTCTTAATTTAGTCTTCAAACCATCTATCTAAACTTTATTTTAATAACCAGATTTATGGGGTAAATTTATTATTAATGGATCCTGTTACGGAAACTCTGTCATCCCAAAATACTATTCTGCTTGAATTAAACAAAATTTGTCAGGAGTTAATAATCATTATGGCGCAATATTTAAAAACCATCAGTGTCAGGAAATTCTCGTCGTAGTATGTTAAATTACAAGACCCTTAACTATCATTATTAATAAACCAACGACTTACGATTTTTTTCGATATGATCCTATTGTTAAAAAATTCCAGGTGTAATGAAGTTAGAAATACTAGAATAAACCTCTTCTGTATTGATTATTGCATTCCAGTATGTGATTGCCGAAGTGATCTTACTGTGGGCGTCTTCTCTGTGGCTTATTGCTGGAATATTTGTATTCACTGTGTTATGGCCTACACAATTGTTTCGGATTATGATCAATATGTAAGACGACAATATGGATTTTTGTCTGGAAATTTTAACTGTTGGTTGGTTTTTATACAGACAGTCGACTATTCTATATGCTGGGTCGTCCTATTTCTCTCTTTATAGGCACTTTTTGAAAAAGATATTGGGTTTTTCTGCGTTGAAGTATTAGGGTAATTTTTAGCCTTTCCATCCATTATAGCTCTTAAGTTGCTTGTAATAGTCGGGTTTGTTATCTAATACTTCCCATCATTCAATTTTTGCATCACCATGATACCAGTATCCTATCCCTGCTGCCCAGTCGTAGTACAACCGCAAGGCCAGCAATCATTCCTAATACCTCTAACTAACGGCGCTCTTCCCATGATTTTTAATGTCCTGCTCGTCTCGGCCGACGTTTCCATCAGCCGTTACGAGTGGTAAAGCGGTGGTCTGCGGTTAGAGTCCTGCGCCTTACGACCAAACCTCGCCGCGGAAAACCGAGTTTTCAGGAGTGCACGGCCAGCGATCGCAACTAACGAAAGTTAACTCGTCAGCCGGATCACCGACCAGCCCCCCGATATCTATTGCCATACATAGATATATATAGTTGTCGGGACCTCGGTATAATTAATAAATAACATATTTGTATCAAAGATTTAACGTTATGAGCCTCTAAAAGTTTTATTGCATAAAATTTACATTAATCATGAAAAGAAAACAGAACATAACAATAAAATTCCTTACTTAGAATCGAACGAATTAAAATTTCTCAAAATTGCAAAGTGCAAATGTTAAAATTATAGAGTTGTAAAAGTTAAAAATAGTGAATTTGGTCACTGTTTATATAGTTTTTTCATGCCTGTGTGCTACCAATAGGCGATTTTTCGCCATTTTAAGGGCTTTTTATTATTTTTGCTAATTTAAAATTATTTTTATAATTTTTTATACATTTTTCTCTATTTTTTTAATTTATATTAATTTTATGTTATTGAATCTATTTTTAATTGTTATTTTTCTATGATATTCTTTTTAGTCCTTAGCTTTTTGTTTTTCGTCGCCGCTTCTGCCTGTGTTTTTTCTAAACCTCATTTTGTAAGGTTTTGGCAGGTTATTTTATTTCATATATGTTTCTTTCTGCCTCTGCATGCGTTGATCGAATTTATTAATATAGGTTTTAATTAATTTTATTATATTTATTTGTTTATTTGATGTTTTTATTTTATTTTTGGTTTCTGCTTGAGGTACATGCGTATGTACAGTGACCATTTTCCTTATTTTAATTTTATTTTTTTGTTTTAATTCGTACTATTATTTTGTTTTAATTTTGGCTTTAAGCCCAACATTACCATCCAGTGAATTGGCAATTTATTGAAATTTACACTTTTCATTGAACGTGGTCTTAAAACACGATTTACTAGAGGTTTTAACATACGTTCTCTTGAAGCAAAACAACAATGTAACACCGTCCTTTGCTAATTTAAAACCACCGGCAGTTTTCTGCGATTTCGAAACATAAGTTTTGCTAGGCATTTTTTTCCAAAAAAGGCCGCTTTCATCTGCATTCTAAACTTGATCTGGTGTGTATGCTCCATCTTCAATAAATTTTCTAAGTTTTTGAGAAAATTCTTTAGCAGCCAAGTCATCTACATATGCAGTTTCTCCCATAATTTTACATTTTAAAGAGCATACCTTTCATCCAACCTGTACTTGCAGAAAATTCAAATTTTTTGTTTGACTGAGTTTAAGTGCCTGGCTCAAGTTCTTTAATACGTTTATAGATTCTTAATGCTGTTTACTTGATTATAATTCAGTCTACTGGTATTCTTTTTTGTAATTTATATTCTATTCATACTATCAAAGTTTTTTTCATTTTCTCTTTGACAACATCTCTTATGTATGATGATGATTTAGCACTTATTTTTGTTCCAAGACATACGGATTTTCTAATCGCAGTTTCATTTTTCTTAATCGTTCTTATGGGAGCTTCTTGATACCAAGATGCTTTCTACAACCTTTGAACCTTGTCCTGTTGCAAGTTGATCTAAAATTTTAATTTTAGAATCTAAACTGATCGCTTTCCTCTTCGTTTTTATTAAAGATGAATTATGTGACATTATTTTAAGACTACCAAAATAAATTTAATCTATAATTATAATCATTAATACAAAGATTTGAAAGTTATTTAACACTTACATGTTATTGGGTTAATAAATCTATACGAACAGAATTAATAAATTTATACAAGCACCTTATTTTACTTATAACTTGTTAAACATTCACAAAAGCGAAACGTCTTTTCTTTTCAATTCTCAAAACCAAACTAAATTGAATGCAAAGTACATTATGTTTTTACGTTATGTATATTTCGGGGAATCCCACCCAAAAAGAAAACATATTCATATAGTACACATAATATAACTGAATTCTGAAGAATATAATGCGAATTTAAAATGTATGTATACATAATCATGAAAAATGAAAATAAAATAAATTAATAGAACATCAAAAAAAAATTCATAGAATATTGAAAATCGTGTTAAAACAAAGCAATTCTTGTTAAAAGAGAAAAAAAATCTTTCTAATTCGTGTAAAAACAGAATTAGGTGTATTCAGAAATCGATAAAAAATATTGATCAAAGTCACGGAACGGGAGAAAAATACTAAAATCACATAAAAACTTTTTCCGGAAAATATTTATGAATAAAATATGCATATAAACAAAACATTTTTAAAATATTACCTTTTTAAAAAAACCATAAATAAACTGAAATTCATAACAAATACATTTTAATATAAATTAAAATATAATTAACGTTTAAAAATTGAAATTATTAAAAATAACTTTAAAAATGTAAATTTAATAAAAAATATATCTTTGAACTTACCCATAATATATGTCATTTCTGCGAATTATTTATGTTGAATGCGTAGCAACTGCAATCTGGATTCGTAATAAGGGAACAATGACCTGACTTTACTTACTCTTTTTTCCATAGCACGCTTTACGTTTGAATGAGAATATCTTCCATGGGAATACATAACATGTAAAATATTATTCATCAAGCGGAAAATAAACGTGAAAAGGGTTTTAAATATGGTAGAAACACAAGTGGCTGCAGAAATAACACGCAAATGAAGGAAAGGCATAAATTCCGGGTATATAAAATCGGGGTTCCTCTGTATTTCATTGTAACCGGTTGATCAACGAGTCTGGGACAATCAGATATTTTGTCAATATGTAGTCGGCTTTTTCGAATTCTAACGAACGCATGCAAAATTAGATTATAGTTTAGCATAAGAAATATTTATTGAGATCTAATTTTCCAGGATACAAAGAGTATATTAGAACATGTTCAAAAAAAATGATCTTTCACATTCAAATCAATATGGTCTGCATCAGAGAATCAAGGTCTGGAAGCGGTTATATGTGCTTCTGTAACAAGGAGAATTGTAACAGCTCACGTCGGCAACTTCTGGAAGTATTTGGTTTAATCTTCAGCTCTGTCATGTTGACGTTATTTAATTTTCTCTAATCGCCGTTGCTCACGAATTTATTGAAATTAACATCATTATTTCAAGACATTTCGAATACTTTCACTAGCTTATTTAGGAGTTTATTGTGTTTTCATTTTATTAAAAAGATACTTTCATGTTCATTGTATTTATGGTCTCTCGGTGCGTGAAATTATGAACAATCAAGTGAGATATTTCTCAAATTACACCGAATTTTGTATATTTTGAGATCCTCGACCACTAAATGTGTATTTGTATTTATAAATGATAAAATATGTATCAAGCTTACTCTTAATATTTGATTCAATTTGACACAAAACATTGACAGTTGATTACGAAGAGAAAACCTTTTTTCATTGTTAAATTTGCGTAAGAGTTTATAGAACAAAATCTATTTTGTTAATAAAGTTTCTAGTTCCTAATATATGTGTTGTCAGTCATATACTCTGTTAAACTTTCAAATATATATATATATATATATATATTTACAGGCTTGCCAGACCTCCCGATTTCGTCGGGAGTCTCCCGATATGGAACGCATATTCCCGTCTCCCGATTTATAAACCTTAACTCCCGACATCGAACAGTTTTAGATTTTGAATAGGTTTTACCCATCTTGAAAGAATTTTTTTTTAAAAAACTATAAAATTAAACGAAACTAAAAAAAAGTAGAGAAATTATATTTCTATCTTACTTATTGCTCGCTATTTTTTACCATAGGAATTTGTGATTTCACCTTTTCCTTATGGATTGGTGTTACATTTAATTTCAAAATGACGTGCAATGAGTTTCAGACATTCTTAAAAACAGAAAATGCACAAGGAATACTTAAAAAAGCAGCAAATGCTGATAAATATTTATAAATAAAATTAATTACTGTTTTTTTACGTTAACAAAACTGAAGACTTATTTTTTTGTTATTTTTTCTTATATATTTTATTTATAAATGCATATAATAAATATGAATGAATTTATATTTTTTCACAAAATATAATTGATTTTTTTAGTTTTTTATTCTCGACAGGCTTGCCATACCTCCCGATTTCGTCGGGAATTTCCCGATATGATTTTTTGAAAATCTGGCATCCCTGCATATATATATATATATATATATATATATTTCCGGTGTTTTTTTACCGGAACACTTAAAACCTCTCTAAAATTGAATAACAAAATTTAATCTTTTATTACATGATTATTTTTTGTTTTAGGTATCATCAAAGTTTTATCTGTACAATCTAAACAGAGCCGGCTCCTAGCATATAGTCACCTAGAGCGCGAAATTTTAGAAATAAAAACAAAATTCTATAAATTGTAATAGTTATTGAAACTTCCTTCAACGTTTTCAGAGCTTGATTTTCAACAGTCAGTTGTCAGCTGGTTTCAGAAAACAATATATAAATAAAAATGTATGATTAGAACATATTATAGAACATCAAAATTTATTTTAGAAAATTATGAAGATTTGGAAAGAATGACTGAAATTATAATGATATAGATGCTAACTGGTACATTTTGGAGTTTGATTTCCTTGTACACACAACCTACAAACTTATAAATAAATCTTTATAAAAATTTGAAAATGTCAAGCGACAAAAGTGCGTAAGCATCAATACGAAAAGACAGTCAATATTTCAACGACTCCAATGACTTGCAAGTCCCATACTTTTTAATAAAATCAAACATCAACGAAAGAAGACATCCTACTTTTGACAGAGAGTTATTAGCAAATTATCTGGCAACGAAACATTTGAAACATTACCTTGAAGACTATCACTTTACTATACACACGGATATTAAGCCTTTAAGGCATATGCTTATAATGATATTTCCGTTGAATAGGTGGTGGAGGTGGAGTACGTATATCAATTCACTTTTATATAAAATTATCAAATATTTTAATGGAGACCATAGCATTGTTACAGATTTCCTTTCAAGAATCATCGGGGAATTAAAATTTTACCTAGAGAAAGAAAATCTATTTGAAGAAATACTCATTGAAACCGTCAAAAAAGGCTTAAGAAATAATCGTTGATAATTTATATAATTTTGGTTTTATAATCATTACAATCAAATTATATAAATTAATGATCTAATAATAATTGTTAGTAGCAATAATAATACTAATTAATAATAAATCACTTAAAAAATGCTGTGCCGAAAATTCGTGAATACCATAAATAAATCTGATTATAGTCAAATTTTGTAGAAAATACAATGTCTTTTATAAATAAAAATAAAAAGAAATCAGAGGTGAAAAACAAAAAAAGTTCTTATAATAATAATAACTTTATATTCTAGACAGTTTTTGTTAAATCTTAAGGCATAAATAAATAAAAATATCCTTATAGAAAAAATTTCTTTGATTTTTAGACCACTAGAAAATAAAAATAACTAATTAATGTAAATCTAAACTTCAAACAGAGAAAGACGGTGGTTTTTAACGGGTTACAGCTAGCCGTTGATTATTCATCTAGCTTTATTATTCTATGGGAATTTCTTAACCTTGTCTTTCAATTAAGGTAGAATTGCGCATGTTAACAGGGAAATTAAATTTCGAAATGTTAATATTTCAAGGATTATATTGACGTAGGGCGGAATCGAACAAAAACTTCAATATAAAATATTATATAATAAATTAACGGGGATGTCCTCCAATGGGCCGAGGAATTCGAATTGAAGAGCAAATTACTGGGGGTCTTCGATTTCATTCATCAGATATTTCCTCTACGACTTCATGGGACAGATCTAGATATATGGATACACCAATCAGAAGCTTCAATTATTCGTCGTCCAAATCTGCTTTGATGAAAGCTTTAGGTTTAACTCCATATTCGGCTTATAAAGCTTTTAGATCTCGAAAATGGTAACCAGGAAAATCAGTCGACTTCTATTTAAGCTCTCTAAAACGTCTTTGAGAATTGGCGAAAATCGGAAAAGAAAGGATCACAATAGCCTATGTCATTGGCCTTCCAACTAGAGGTTAAAAATCTCTACATATGGCAGAATACAGTGATCTTTAGCCCTTAATCGAAAAAGCTCGAATTATGTTAAAAGGAGAGGCACCAATGGAATCTCATAGCTGGAAGGCAAAGGCTATGAGCACTGTCATGACCAAACGAAAAACAAGAAGCAAATCTAAATGTTTCTCTTGTGGTATGAAAGGCCATTTCGAAAGGAACTGTCAGAAATCGGAAAACGTCAACGGGAAACTGAGAGCCGGCATATGAAGCCAGAAGTCAAAATTATCACCGTGAAAATCAAAAATGAGGTTAGGTAATGCATTGATTGATTCATTCAGGTAGCTCTCGGTCGATTCTTGCAAGGAAATAGCACTCGGGTATATGTATTTCGGACAAGTGGATGGTTACAGTGGATCGCAGAAAGCTCAAGTATTGCGAATCATGTCCAATCGAGTTCATGATTCACAATAAAGCAGTTGTTTCGTCGTGCCTCGTGATGGCCGAACCACCGTTGGGACTCGATCTAGTCATCGGCATGGATACAATTGCCCAAATGGGAGGAGTCTTTCTCGAAGGAAATTGAGTATCATTTGGAAATTCTTTAGTATTGGCTGCTCCAGCGTATCGTACTGATCAAATTTCTGACAAGGATTTTGAAGGCACGTTTGAAGGATAGAAATAGTCGGTAAAATGTAAATCGTTTGGAGGGCCACCAACGCTCCAAAACAAATGTGAAATGTATCATGTGAAAGAAGAAGTACGTCCTACTTTCGACAACAAAATTCAAACATGGATCGCAAATAGTTGGCGGCAAAGTACAGTGGATATTGTTAAGGTTGTTATAATAATTATGGAAATAAAATGAGTCCACACGAAAAAATTGTAGGAAACAAGAAAAATCAAAAATTATTAAAGTGGAAAATTAATTAAAAATTTATAAAATTTAGAAATTAATATTGATCGAGGGAAATGGGTATGTTTGAATGTCAAATCATAAGACGAAAAGTTATACCGAAAATACAAATTAATTAAAGTAAATTAATAGGCTAATGGAAAGCTCGAACTAATGGGAAACCCGAGCGACGAGGAAAGCTCAGAGCTAGCGAAATCTTACAGATTAAAATTTTAAAATTAACTTACCCGAGCGGTAAAGGTATAAACAAACAAGCAATTATTCCAAGCAATCTTAGCTAATTGGTGTTACCCTAATCATACCGAGTGAGTAGTATTGTCTCAATGATCTTTAAAGATTTGGGACAATAGTTGTATAATTATAGATAATTATTCTCAGTATAAAAAGAGATCGCAAGTTAGACGAGTTGCCAGTTAGTCGAAGATAGTTAGAAAAGAGAATTTAATATTAAGAAAACCAGAGAAGGTCAGAAACTGAACATAATCAATTTTAAATAAATTATAATTAAATTAACGTGCCAGACGAGGCGATATAACTTTCGGACATCTGCCTCCACGCTGAGAATCGAATACTCAAAAGAGTGCAAATATTGTGACAAATTGAAAATTTTGTGATCGAGATTAATAAACGTATTCTGTGTTGGGTTTTGGCTATTTGATAAATTAAAAGGATCACGAGGAGTCAGGAAAATTGACCAACTTAGAAATAATAACCCAACAATATGATGGGGTTATACTTCTTTTGGTAGAGTAGCAAGTTAACAAAGGAAAAGTAAGAGCACTCATGGAATTCTGGGAGCTGAAAAATTGGTTTGAGTCACACACCGAAGATATCAATGTCTTTTCAGAAATAATTCAATGACGACAAATGGGGAATGAACTAGTTATCCTTGATTTGAATAATGCTTATTTACAGATCCATGTTGAAAAATAACTTGTGACGCTACCGTGTAGTATGATACGCTGGAAAGCCATACTGTTTTTGACTTGAATGGAATTTGGCCTTTATTGCCCCCTAGAATTATGTCAAAGATCCTACGCAGAGTGCTTTCTTCAGATGAAGTCATTCATGAAGCCAAGCTCAGTTATATTTATGATATCGCAGTTGATACTTCAAGAGTTTACCCGGAAGAGGTAATAAAACTACTCGATTCGTTTGGTTTAGAAACTAAGGGTCCAGTTCCAATTACAAACTCAAACGCGCTGGGCCAGTTTATCTTGCAAACAAACAACAATGAGCTATGATGAAGAAGAGGAAATAAAATATAAGAGTTTGATAACTATAATCCATATTCGCGTTGAAAGTTATTTTCCATTTGTGAGCACTTGGTTGGAAGTTATCCAATTGCAAGGTAGCTGAGAGTGGCTAGTAGCTTTGTTAAGCGACTGACAGATGGGAATTCGTGAGACGATGATATCGGTCAAGAGAGTAAATTGCTGATGCGCGAACTGATAGACCGTGTTAGAAACGAATATTCAGTCGGAGGTTAAGTGCGATGAAAGTAAAATTTGGTGAGACGCTAGTAACCTTGCTCTTGAAATCTACATGGAAATCAAGGGAAATATTGTTGAAGACACGTCATGGCTGAAGAAAAAAGATGATCACCTGCACATTAATGTCATAGAGGTAGAATCGGTTTTACGAACGGACCCGACAGCAACATAAGACATGGTTAAGGATGTCTTAAATTTGTGCAACCAGTGCAAAATGTTCGACTAAGCGCTAATAAAATGGGATAAGGGTGGGATGGAGGTGCCTGATGAATGGTTTCGTATAGCTTGCAACGTAACTCGTGTACCATGATCTTTTTTTGTCAATTGTAGATTAAGGACGCAGCAGATACAGTATCTGGAAGAAATTATGTTTGCAACGCACTAAACTCGGTGTTCTTAGAATGAGGTCTTGTATAAGATATTTTGATAGACAATGGACCGAGTTTTCCTTCTCAAGAGTTCAGAAACTTTGTAGATATGTGGAATGCCATGATAAAGTATTGTTGCACTTATTGACCAAAAGGGAATGGAACAGAAGAAAGAAACCACAGAACCATAAGGCGAATAGTTGCGAGATCAGGCTGCGACACCATCAAGGTCGTTTTCTTCAATGGCATAACGCAACATTCAGGCTTAGACAGTAACACTGTCCCATCAAAGGTGCACTTTGGAGTAGAATGGAGAAGCCAGAAATTTCTTCTTGCAGATACCGCTTAAGAGAGTTGCGATGACCATGTTCATAATCGCTATACCGTTGGCAGCCATGTATTCGTAAAACCACCAAATACGAAGTGCAAAATTCAATGGACAGTTGACACGGTTACAGGTATCAATTCCTCGGCCAATGTGGAAGTTGATGGAATGCCCAGACATATTAATTACCTGAGAACGGTTATCGATCGTCCAGAAAAAGTAGAAACTGTAAGTGGAGCCAATTCAGAACTTCCTGATGTAGAGGATTTGTTGAATTCAAGATCAAGAAGAGAACGAAGACTTCCAGAACGGTTAAAAGACTATTAGATTGATCCTAAGATCACATGACGAGTAATGCTTTTGATAATATCACAAAATAGCAACATATTAAGTTGAGGTATTTTCATCGAATTTATTAGCAACATATTACGTTACGGTAATATTAATCTGTAGTATTAATATAATTTCAACTTCTTGATTTCTTATGGAACAACAAAAGAGTTACAAAATATCGTAAGAATAAAATTAAATATGAAACAATAATTCAAATTTTTATCATCGAGTTAATCTCTGTAGTGTAAGTATACTTTAATAAAAATGATTTAAGCAATCTATTTAGTTCATCAATTTGCTAATTTCAATAGTGACATATTGTAGACAATTAAATTTGTCTATACACCAATACCTCACTTTGCGTCGTTTCGTTTTAAGTTTTTTCGAAGTTGCGTCGCTGCTGAATAATTACTAATTTTAACTGTGCGTCGTTAGATTTTCAAAGTTGCGTTGTTTTGGGTTCGAGTCTTTAATTTTTTTTTCCGAAATTTTCTTTTTTCTAAAAGATTGCACGAGTTTTGTTCTAATTGCACCATGCCATCAAAAATCGGGGATTCCCCTTCTAACTGAAAATCAACGCAATTTTAATACACTTTTATTTTCACTTTGTTTTGCTTCAATTATATATATATATATATATATATATATATATATATAATCTATTTGTTCCCAAGAGTCAACGCAAGTATGCAGTGATCATCGCTTGACAATCACGTACTCTTATAAGTATGCTTTGTGATTGGTTGTTTCGCTTGCGGGGAAGCATCGACACGATCTATTTAACAGGGCAGTATTGGTTTGCTATTCGCGAAGTTCGGTTGGCGTGTGCGTACGGTTTTGATATAAATTAATGATGATGATATGTTAAAATTAGAGTTATTAAATATAGTAAAGATACATAAACAAAAATATGACAAATATATAATTTATGAAATGGCAATATTACAAAATAAAGTTGTTTTAAGACTTCCTCCATATCACTTACAACAACAGCCACTATGGAGTCGTCAGTCAGTGATTAATTTATATTTTGTTTTTATAAATTAATTGAATATTTTATTTTGTTTTAATTGAATTTGTTTATTGCATGTATGTAATAAAATTTTATATTATTTTTGTTTTTTAAATGTTTACGTTGTTCAATTTTCTTTTTAAAAAGTAGTATTTTCGTAACCCTGTAACCTATCTTCGATCTTTACATGGTTTGCTACAGAAAATCATAATTCACTTTGCATCGTGTGTTCTTGGAACGTAACCAAGACGCAAAGTGAGGTATTGATGTACATTGTTCCACTCTGATTCCAGACTTTCAAAACTACATGAAAATTTCAAAAAGCGTCCATTTTATAATTGAAAAATATTCAAAATGGCTACAAGTAATTATTAAATTCAAACAAGAAATTAATTTCAAGTATGTAGTGGTTAACAATTTTCGAAACATAATAATATCTGACATAACAATCAACTAGAAAAAAAATTAAATAGTACGCAATCATATTAAATAAAATTAAAAAAATTTCCTAAGCATAGATCAAAGCCTTTATAAGGGAATGAAAAAATACTTTGAATCGACCGCGATGACGCAATTTTTTGAGAGAAACGAGAAATTCCATTTATCTACTCTGATCTGACCATTCTCACATTCTTCGACTTTCAAAGTCCCCAAACGCATTATGTAACAAATATAAGTAAACGCATAAAAATGAATGTAAACAACAAAACCACTACATTAAAACAAAATTTTTACTTTAAAGCATTTATTGAAATAAAATACCTAAAATGCAAGATAACAAAACAAATTTTTATTAAATTAAAAGAATTTTATAAAATGTTTCTAAAAATCAAAAAGATTTAATGAAATCAATAATTTTTTGTTCATCCAATTCCTCAATTAGAGAAACAGGTGAAAACTTAGAACGGTCCTTGAAGTACAAGGGGTTGTCTTTCAGATAATGATTCTGCTCATCAATTATAAGGAATCCTCGACTAAAGTTCCCAGTAAGATCAATTGTAGCACTTTTCTTGGTCTCCTTCAATACCACTTCAGGGTGCATAACAATAATGGCTAAAACTAAATCATAAAAATGAATGTTTGGGAATTTAGCACTGATGTAGCCATGGGAAATTAGAAATATTTGTTTGAATAACTCATTTGCATTCCACTTATCAAAGTACTCCTAGGTAAATAGTTGAAAACAATAAAAAACAATGAAACAGAAATAAAAAACAATAAAAATCAAATCAAATGCACAATTATTTGCTTATATTGTTTTTAATTATTTTATCATATTCATTAATGATCTACCTGTTATTTATCATTTTTTTATTTTTAATTATTTATTGTATTTTTATTTAATTAATTTTATTTATAACATTTTATTAATTAATTTATTATTTTTCAATAATTAATTATATTATTATTACTAATCAATTATTACATTGTAACAAAAGCATAAATTATAACAAGGGTATTTTAAAGTGAAAAAAAATTTGAATTAGTGCTTTTGGTTAATTTTATATTTATAGAATATTACTTGTGCTATTAATAAATATGAAAATAATAATGCTAATAAAAACTAATTATCTAAATTTCTTTTAAGCATTTCGGGACCACAGGAGCATATATGTCTCGCTCGATGTTTGATATGCTTCAATGGTTGAATTTTAATTACTCGAAACTCTCGATAACAAATTCAAATTTTTCTTTATTCTGGCAATCTTCCTCAATAACCTGTGGTTTCTTTTGGTTTGTCTTGTTTCACTCTTTATACTCTTGTTACTCCCTCTCACTTGTTATGTACTCCTTTAATTCACTTTTTCTTTATTTATTCCTCCTTTATTTTTCTCTCTTGAATCCAACCTACACTTCCTTTAATACTCCTTTATTAAATGGCACTTGAAAATAAGTACATTTCTGTTACATCAAATTCTATTAGGCTATTCCGCCGCCATCTCTGAAAGTTTTCAAAATAGTTACTTTTTTATCCAATTTTCCTTTTTATTTTTTTGAGTTTTCAGTTCAATCTTTGAGATAAGGAAATTCCATTTCCATTTTGTTGTTTTTTCAATTTTCATTTTGGACTTGTTAAATAATAACTTTCTTGTCGTTTTTATTTGTTTTATTTTATTGATTTCGTCTAAAACATGATTCCCTCGATCCCAATTAATTCTGCTCACCCATTTATATATTTGGTTTTTATTATTAAGGTATCTTGTGCTGTAATGTATTGTGCGACCTAGATTCTCTAAAAATAATCAATAAAAAATGACATTATATTTATATTTATTTAACAAAATGTTTTACTATGAATCAGTAAAGATATCATTGTTTTTTTGATATTCCCCTCTAGCCCTAACCTCTAACACGTATTTTTAATATATGCTGTTCTTGTGAGTTCATTTGGTTTTTTTATCACTTTCTATACACCAATTAACATAAATTATCAGTAATAAGACTGGTCAATGTCGAAAGAGCTTTGTAAAATTAAATTTGATTTAATTATGAAATTATAGTTTTAATTGTGAAATTTTTGGAGAAATTTTGTTTTTGTTTTATATAATCAATTAAGTAAATTTAGTAAAGTGATTATTATGAACTTTGTGTGTTTTTTTTGAAATTGAATAATTAATTAAAATTCTATTTTGAATATTTTTAAGTTGGACTTTGATGGTTAATTTTGCTTTGGATTTTGAAACCATTTTGTGAATTTTGAATGTTTTTGAATTTGGTCTTTAACGAATAAAATTTCAGAATTTATTATCGTCTTATTACTGATTTGTATTCTCAATTTATTTTAGAAATATTGTTCAATTGAGAAATGTCCGCTGAACATATGACTAATGACAAAGTAAACCGCACAACTCTGAATTATGTTGGATCTACAGATACGGACCGATTGATTTGGTATGCCACAAAAAATCGAGAAACAATGAACCCAAATGATAAGATTTTTGATCCCATGATATTGATCGGAGTAAAAAATAAAAGTACAATCATCGTGACAGAAATTATTCAAAGACTATAACTTAATGTCTTCAATAAGAAATAATTACTTTACATATAAAATAAATATACACATTTACTTTGAATAAAGAAATCAATTATGTACAACACTCATTTAATTTTTTTTAATTATAAAATATGTAAATTAGGATATTTTAAGCTCTTTATCACATTCCATTTTTCTATAACTAGGAAAGAAGCAAAGAGTAGCAATATAAATTATTATTTATTTAATAATATCCTATTTTTCAGAATTCGATGAAAAAGATTGAACGAAGTCACGAATGGCGCAAAAATTACTACAATCACATAAAAAAATTTCCGAAAATTATTTGTAAATAAAAACAATTTCGAAAAGATTTAAAAAACAATTTTAATAAAGTTTTCATGTAAATTTAATGAAAAAATGTAACTTTTAACTTACCATATTATTTGTCATTGTTGCTGATAATTTATGTAAGCTGATATATTGCATGAATTTATTACATTCAGAATTAAAAATCGGCACACATGTAAGTCTGTGTTTCCATAATGTAAACTTGTTGATTATTTTTTACATTATAAACAAGTTTATTCCATGAAACCTATAGTATATTAAATAAATAGCCTCATGATCAGTTAACAGTTGTATTTGACTCTAAAATGTTTCAGTAGAATTGATAGATACGTTTGGGTTATATTAAAAAATTAAAATATAAAATTTAACAGAAAAAATGAAATGAAGTACAAAGATTAATTTAAAAAGCAAAAATAAATATTTTTCGAGGGAAAAGGACATGAGAAGCTATCAAACGATGAGACAATTATGAATATAATTAAATAAAATCGATTAAAACTTCAATGTCAAAATAAGAAAAACTATCTAATTAACCTTTAAGCAGGTGCGCATTTTATTTTAGCACGAGCGAGCGCGCGCTGTAAACTTTACTTCATATAGTCTGCAACAAATATTCACTATTTTATGATAACAGAATTTGGTAATTATTAATAATTTTAAAAAATGTATTTGAGCTTAAAAAATATTTTATTCGCAAAACTATTAATAAACAAGCATAAGTTCGCCTTAAATTTTACGGCTGCGCGCCGGCCGAAGGTTAAAGAATAAATTATGGGAGACAAATAAATTTAAGTGAAAGCGAAATCCTTGAGGTAGACAGTGAAATTTCCGCCTATCAACCTAAACTCAAAAAGAACAACTTTGGGAGAATATTTCCGCAATTTGATTTACAGGAGAGTCCTATAAAAAGAAATACAAACTTAGCCAAATCGCTAAAAATTGTTGAAGAAAGAGTGAGCGACAAGTTTTTTAGGAGTTAAAGCGTTAAGGTTCAATCAGATTCGTTTATTTCGCTTAAGGTTACCTGTCCCTACCATCAAGCCAAGGCAGATTTTACATATAAATTTGAACGATTGCTGTTTGAAAAAAATAATAAAAGTTATTGGGCTTTATTCTGATTTAGAATAGATAGAGTTCGATTTATAATTACAGCCCTTATACTTCTTACCTCCTCTAAAAATGAATTTATTCCCAATTCACATATTGTTTTCACCAGTAGAGCCCCCCCTGAACTAAGTTGATGAAAATTTTAACCATTACTGGGTTTTTACTGATTTTTTTGGAATTTTTATTGTTTAAAACTGTGTTTATTTTATGTTTGTTATTTTAATTTGCAAGTCGGGCCCAAGTACGCTGGGATATATTTGACATTTCTGAACGAGCAAGGATATCTGGTTACAAAACTGAATTCGACAGTCAATTTATTTATAAATAATTCATTTGAAATATAGTTCAATCGGATTACTATAATTTCGCTCCTAATTTTGAAGTTGGTACTCTTCACCTGGATCTTTATGACGAGCTATGACCTCAAATGAATAACAAATCAAAGTTTATCTGCAAATCAAAGTCAACTGCATTAGTTAATCTAAACTACATACAAAAAGACATTAATAATGATTATGTTTATCATTGTTGATCATTCGACAGTTAATTGTTCCCAATAAATATTATATTACTGTTCAATTATAAGTAGGCCTGATATGTGCTAATGTGACGTGCCATTTCTCAAAGCCTTCACCTTATCGCACATAAGTTTATTTCTTAAGCTAATTAAAATTATATATTTTGTTTTTATGAGAAAAATTGACTGATCACTTAATATTGCCATCAAACCTTTTGTTTGAAATTTTCAATTCATGAAAGATCTTTTACTTATTATTTTGAAAATTATAAATGAAAACTATCTTTAAAAATAATTAAAAATACGTAAAAGTTCTTCTCGTAGACAATGGAGCCAGTTTTCGTTTCGATCAAATTAAAGAGTTATGCTTAAAATGGGGCGTTAATTTATACTTTAGATGTGCGTACCGGACTTCCGGAAACCGAATCTTTGTAAAGAATCATCAAACAATAAAGAGCTCAGCTTCGAAAAATAGCAGCGATCCTCGAGATTTTGTATTCTGGTCCAACGTTGCTCCTTGGATTAAAGATAACAAAACCTCTGCGACAGCAAACAGATTGTTTAACTACGGTTGGCGATTTACTAAAGAGAATTTTTGGATGTTACACATACTAGTGGGTTCGATGAGGCAAAATCAGTTATTGTAAAACTTTCCCCATTCAAATGTACCACCATATGGCCAATAGAAACAATCACAGGAATGAATTCTCCAACAAATATCTACTTAAACGGAATGCTACGCCACATTGCCGACATTCGTTTTAAGGTCTGATCCGAACCAGAAATCGAGAACAACCGCTCTGACCAGCAACATGTCACACAGGAGGGAGGGGAATGTGAGGAAGCTGAACAACCCAATCGCAGAAGACTAAGATATCTTGATGAGTATGTGAAAGGAAGTCGCACTTATTACGCGTAGATGCGTCATAGTTGTCAAGTATCAACAAACTATGATTACTCAATGGATATTGAGTAATGTCTACATCTGCATATTAGCATAAACAGTGTGTAGACATTACTAGTCCGTGACGTAAGTTGAACATCAACTATATATATATATATATATATATATATATATATATACAGTAAACCCTCCAACTGCGCGGTTTTTCATTGCGCGATTTCGCAATTGCGCGGCCAAACCTTTAATACCAAAATTTCGATCTGCGCGCTAAAAATTTCGTAGCTGCGCGGTTTTTTTTGTTTTTGTCTATTTTAACAAGAAAAATCATATCAATTTAATTTTTTATGGTGAATCCCGTAAAACTACGAATACATATGGTAGTGAAAATAGTGATTCATCGTATTTCGATGCACTGTATTTTTTATATAAAAATAATAAAGGCAGTTTCATTTTTCTACTGATGTGGTTAGGATTAGGATGTAAAATTACATAGTTTTAATTAATAGATATTTATACAAGTGTTTATTTAATTAAAAATATATTAGTATTAAATTCAAAAAAATCTTATTCGTGTGCATTAGATATAACCGTAATAAAAAATTATTACATCAATTAAAGAGTGTTATAAAGTAAGTATAAATAAAATTTTTGATTTTTGATTTAATACTCATTTTGATTTAATAGGTTTTTAATAATTTCTACACCTTATATATAATAATGGAAAAAGCTGGCAAAAGAAAAATATTGACGTTAGAGGCAAAACTTGAAATTGTGAAGCAATTAGAAAATGGCGAAAAAATGTCTGTTTTAGCTAAGAGACACAATATGAACGAATCCAACATAAGGAGGATTAAATTGAATGCCGAAAAAATTAAAAGTTCAGTAGTTTGTTCTACATCGCTACCTGCAAAAACATTAAAAAAACCACGAAATCCAATAATAGAGAAAACAGAAAAAGTGTTAAGCTTTTGGATTGAAGATCAAAATCAAAAGAGAATGCCACTTAGTGCTGCTGTTATTCGAACTAAAGCGTTACTAGTATTTAATCGGTTACAAAAGGAGGAACCTGGGTCATCTAATTTAGGCGAAATTAAATTCGAAGCGAGTAAAGGATGGATTATATTTTTTAATATTTTTGTAATATCTGGAACCTAACCCCATAATTACATATAAAATCGGGTTCACAGTGCGCGGTTTCGGTTTGCGCGTTGTTTTTGTGGAACGTATCTACCGCGCAGTTGGAGGGTTTACTGTATATATATATATATACAGTAAACCCTCCAACTGCGCGGTAGATACGTTCCACAAAAACAACGCGCAAACCGAAACCGCGCACTGTGAACCCGATTTTATATGTAATTATGGGGTTAGGTTCCAGATATTACAAAAATATTAAAAAATATAATCCATCCTTTACTCGCTTCGAATTTAATTTCGCCTAAATTAGATGACCCAGGTTCCTCCTTTTGTAACCGATTAAATACTAGTAACGCTTTAGTTCGAATAACAGCAGCACTAAGTGGCATTCTCTTTTGATTTTGATCTTCAATCCAAAAGCTTAACACTTTTTCTGTTTTCTCTATTATTGGATTTCGTGGTTTTTTTAATGTTTTTGCAGGTAGCGATGTAGAACAAACTACTGAACTTTTAATTTTTTCGGCATTCAATTTAATCCTCCTTATGTTGGATTCGTTCATATTGTGTCTCTTAGCTAAAACAGACATTTTTTCGCCATTTTCTAATTGCTTCACAATTTCAAGTTTTGCCTCTAACGTCAATATTTTTCTTTTGCCAGCTTTTTCCATTATTATATATAAGGTGTAGAAATTATTAAAAACCTATTAAATCAAAATGAGTATTAAATCAAAAATCAAAAATTTTATTTATACTTACTTTATAACACTCTTTAATTGATGTAATAATTTTTTATTACGGTTATATCTAATGCACACGAATAAGATTTTTTTGAATTTAATACTAATATATTTTTAATTAAATAAACACTTGTATAAATATCTATTAATTAAAACTATGTAATTTTACATCCTAATCCTAACCACATCAGTAGAAAAATGAAACTGCCTTTATTATTTTTATATAAAAAATACAGTGCATCGAAATACGATGAATCACTATTTTCACTACCATATGTATTCGTAGTTTTACGGGATTCACCATAAAAAATTAAATTGATATGATTTTTCTTGTTAAAATAGACAAAAACAAAAAAAACCGCGCAGCTACGAAATTTTTAGCGCGCAGATCGAAATTTTGGTATTAAAGGTTTGGCCGCGCAATTGCGAAATCGCGCAATGAAAAACCGCGCAGTTGGAGGGTTTACTGTATATATATATATATATATATATATATATATATAATGATGCACAAAAAGAAGATACATCATTGAAACAAAGTAAATAGCTCACCAACGAATATTTTATTGTTGTGAATTAAATATGATAAAGCAATGACGCATTCCTCTATGTGACAGTGCAAAATTTATGAGTCGTTTAAACAAATCTGAAGATACAATATGATTCCACATTGAGGAAATTGCGGTGCAAAGTGAGTTAAAGAGTGTGGAGACTTGGTTTTTCGAATGCATGCACATTTTCTATCGGATTTAAATCAGGACTTAATACAGGTCATTGAATAGTAGTGATGCCTTATTCTTGGAGAAACTGGTGTGTTACACGAGCTTTATGAGGTGGGTCATTGGCTTGTTGGAATAACACACGAGAGAAGAGGGTTAGTAACATCTTTCCAGAAGGTTCACAAGACGAGCACTTAACAGAGATTCATAGGTATTAGCAGTTATATTTTCTTATACAAAGCAAAACACGCTGTCTTCTTAACTAGTGATGCAACCCTAATCACCCTTTTCTGAAGATTGCTAACAATCGACGGAAATAAGTAGCAAGGCAAAAACCTTTCATGCACTGTACTATAGACTGAACACTGCAGTCTGCGAGCTCAAAAAAGCTCTCATCCGAAAATAACCACACACTGATATTAGCTTGATTGTGTGATAGACACCAATTTCGTCTAGCCAACTTCTGTTTTCAGTGAAATAATCGGTAACTGCTAAATGTGAAGATATTCTTGACTAGTTCAATTATTTAAATACATTCAAAATACATGTAGACTGAGCATTTTGAACATTAATTATAAGATTTAAAAATCTTATCAACAACGCTTCACAAATTATTTGTTCCAAATAATTACTCAGATTTTCTTACTCGTACACTTCCTAAAATGATCACTGGGTCAATCCATTGAGTAGACAATGCTCAAGAACTCGCGTGTGGAGATAACCGGTAGTCTCTCCAATGTATGTGACATTACATCACTTACATGAAAATTGATAAACGAGCTGAGAACAAAGACTAACTGGATGGAGACTTATTAGTGAACATACTACTGACTTTGCAAGACGTTGAAACAATTCTAAAATGAGTTTTATTTACATGTTTAAGGATCACTTTGTTTAAATTCTCCTAAACCTTTGGAATAAAGCAATACCAACGTATATTTTGGTTCAATGTGTTTAGATCGATTTTATTTCATCTTCCAAACTTGACAACTTACTAATTTCAGACTCAATAAGAACATTACGCGCAGACAAATCAGTACAACAATTAAGAGAATTCAACACGCATTTATCCACAGTCTCTTTTGTCATACGCTCAAAAAAATGTTTAGAATATCCATTTTTAAGTAGCAATGCAACCAAAGAGTTCACAATTTTTGCTTAGTTATTAAACGTGGAAGATAGAGACCATGCGCAAAATACTAATCCTCTCACCATATTTTTTCATAGCTTTATTTAAGGTTTATATTAATTTCCCGTATTTTATTTGCATGTTAAAAATAAAATTTATTTTTTAACAAAAAATTAGTATATATATATATATATATATATTGTGGAGGTAATCTTTGCGAAACAATTACAGAACATAGTTCACAATTTCTTTAATTTCAAGGATCACATAACATAAAATATAATATAATTTCGAAAGCATTTTTTGTGTATTAATCAACTATCCTATAAAGCACCGAATCGACATTTGATTGAAAGTTGTAGTTAAGCAATTTTTATGTTTAGGCAAATTTTATTTTAATAAAAGTTTATATATTTGAGTTCTTTTAGAATTTATTAATACCAGTAGAATCTCAATTAAATTCTCGAGACCTCAACATCATTTTGCACCGATTTACACAATCCAATAAAAAATAAAGATTTAATGTAATTAAAGAAAATAAAATTTTGGTTAAAAAAGAAAATCAGATTAAATATTTTACAAATAAATTATTTATTTCAAAATGATGAATTAAAAATTAAATGCGACAAACTTTCTTTATTAATGGCGTACCAGAAGCGTCGGTTGGGTAAATGCGCTTCGGACACTGCATTCTGTTTAAAACAACTTGAACTGCTTCCGGATCCATGCTGAAATTGAATTCTGTTCTTACGTAAATAAGTGAGTTGCCAGGTCCTATTATTTACAATACTAATAACAATGCTTAAATTTCTCTAAATTCAAGATTTATGAAGAAATTAACCAAAATTATCAATTTACAATTGGTAGTAGACATTGAAAAAAATTAAATTTATGGTTTTTCATTTAGTTGAATACATTATTTGAAGGGGGTGCTTTTGGATGGAAATTCAAAATATAACTGAAAACAGAGGTCACAGAATAGTATATATGTCGCCACATTCACTCAACTGAATTCAATTTAGGAAGTATTTGCAGAAAGTGACAATATAGACAAGAAGAAAATTAATTCGAGAAGAAATTATAAATAAACAAAATAAGGAAATAAATTAAAAACCAATAACTTCTAGAAATTTCAAGATTGAATATCAGGTATTAGTAAAGCGAGAGAATATAAGAGAGATGGATTAACATTGTTGGGTTTCTGGGTGTTGATATTTGAGACTATATGGTTGTTACCCAGACAACTCCATACAAATATTCTTTCGCTTACCACTCGGCACCCGTTGCTAAGCAACACTGGAACTGTGTTCGAGTGGGTAGATCGTCCGCAAAGAGTGAGCACTATTGCTAATGCTATAATTGACCGAACGATCCATGGGTTCAACAAGTTGCCGATAGAAGGCCTGTGATCGATTTAGATTTTTAGGTCCCATCATTCTCCTATCTCCTTCAAAGGTTAACTTATACTCTCATATCATTTATCATTACGTCTATTCCCATTGTCCTTCTTATCGTTGTCCGTGTTGATAGTTTTGCTATGGCCTGTAAACCCTTTGTTATCCACACCGTATCTCTCTTACCCTTATCCCAATTATAACTACAATGTTCTCTATTATTGTTACTAGTATTGTCATTGTTACTATTATATGTATTTCCTTTATTAATTGTTACTACTATTACATTTATTATTATTCTTATTACTATAATTACCAATATATCTATAATTATTACTATTATTATTATTATTATTATTATTATTATTATTATTATTATTATTATTATTATAATTACTATTATTTATTATTATAATTACCATTATTTATTATTATTATTACCATTATCCTTACTATTATCATTATTATTATCAAGTTTTTAGTAGGGATCCTTCCTTATTCCTCAGCTTTATAAAATATTTTTCTTATATAACAATTTAGCCTTACTCCATCCTTATTCTACAGTTTCCGACAAAGTATTTTTATTGATTCGGAAAATTTGAGCAGCGTTCCACCCTTATTTTACAGTTTTATAAGAATATTATACAAACGACTGAACAACATTTCATTTTTACTTTACTATTTTCTATAAGGGTTTTAATTAACTTGAAAAATTTAAGCAGCGCTCCACCCTTATTTTATGGTCTTATCCGGATATTCTATCAATTATTGAGACGTATTCTACTTTTACTTTGCTATTTTTGATAAGTATATTTTAGTTGTTTTGGAAAATTTGGGCAGCGTTCCACCTTTATTTTATAGTTTTATGATAAAAGTTTCAATTATGTCCGAAAACTTGCGCAGTGTTCCGCACATATTTTCCGGCTCAATTCAACATCATTTATTTAATTCTTAAATATTATTTAAGACATTAATTTTCCTGATTTTAGTCGTTCGTATTAATCTTTTTCCGATGGCTATTCATTTTAACTGTTGCAACGATTTCGCAAATTTCCCCGCTACCCTTTCCCTCTCTTTGTCCTTATGATCTATTTATGTTCATGTTATATTTGATGAGTGCCCACTGGGCTACTCAGTGTTAGTGATTTTTAGCCGATTGTTATTAAAGATTTTAGGTCGAATTTACAGAAAATGAGTGGCGGAGGTGTAGCCAAAAGACTACTTCCCCTCATCCCAATTTCCCCTATGACGGATATTATTGACGTTTAGGCCCTGCGTTATTCACACCGGAACCTTCACGGGCACAGGCTATTGGCAGATAAACTGCACCTATACAGCCTGAATTGTTATGTCGATTTTGCTTTCTTGTGGTGCGTGAGTGACTGTGGGCCGAAAAAAGCAATAAATAAATAAATGTTACCATCCTAGTTGAGTAAAGGTTTCGAGCATAGTACGGTTTATTCGACATGAAATATTTCACATAAATATCGGACGTCTATTGGCATCATCATTGTTCATTGCTTCATCCCAATACATTTAATCCAATTGGACAAGTTCATAGACAAGTTCATAGGACAATTCATGCAGTATTCATGCATTAGCGAAATAATCCATTAAGTATCCATCTATCTCGCTTCACACAGCAATGTACAGCAACTGAAAGTTGTCGTGTTCAGGCAAAACACTTACTAGTGTTAATTGCCTGAAAGCACGGCTCTCAGTTGCAACGCACACCAACTCAGTTTAGACAGGAATTTTTTCTCTGAAAATTAAGACTGAAAATTTGTCAAAACACATCAGTATATATACCTATAATTTGGCCTTAACCTTGCGTGTTAATTTTATTGCGATTAAACAAAATTTGACCTTGAAATTATTTGTGTTATCTAAATTAAATTTTTATTAATTTCTTAATTTAAATTGGTAATTTATTTTTAACATTTTTAATTAAATTTATTCAGCCAAAAATATTTTATTTTTATTCATTTAATTCATTAATTTTTACTTTCATATAAATGGTCATTTTACGGTCGAATTTTCTTGTTATTATGTTATTTTTTATGTAAATTTCGTGCGGTTCTTGATGCATTTTGTATTTATTTTATTTTAATTTTTGATTTTATATTTATTTATATTCTCTCAGATTTTAAAGTGTTTAGTTGATGTTGTATATTGTATTTTAAGTTATCTTGGTGCTGGGTTTTCGTGCTGTATTACTGATGCATTTAAACAATTCTCAAGGCTATTTGTGTGCTGGCCCAACAACATTATAAACCTTGAACAATTCCACACTTGGAATAATTTTGTTTCCGTTTTTATCACTAAATTTATAGTTACTTTCACGATAACTGTAGGATTTATATTTTATATAGAACTATTTTTGGTGTCCACTTTAAATAGATTAAAATAAAGTTGTATATTAACTTATTTAAAATAAGAAATTAAATAACTTAACCTAGACACAACCACAACCATCGTCTTCTAAAAATGTTCGAAGACAAAGCACTCAAATAATAAAAAGAGCAAAAGAGAAAAATAGCTCTGAAATCCAAGATAATCTTACTGAATGCTGGTCTGTGCAACAAGCTTTAAAGAAAAATATGATGGTTTAAAAGTTTTAAACAAAATGTTAAGCTGTGAATATTGTGCGAAATATAGTTTTACAAAAAATAAAAATGCTCATACTCCTAAGGAATAGAAAACATACAAATTCAGGTATTTGGTAGAAATAAAGAAATCCAGCAAGATTTGTTTAGAAAAGAAATGAAAGAACATTTTTCATCTAGGTTCACAATATTTGTGTGGAAAGCTTTAATCAACTGAAACAGAATTGTAGGCCTGCATTAACCCGCAAACGATGGAAATAAAAATCAACGATTTTGTTTATTTTGGACAAAAATGTCCAAGTACACAAAAATTACCGAATACCAAGAAATAAAGCTATAACTTATGAGCAATTCTTACAAATGTTGTGTAAATGTTCTTTGCATATAAATCTGTTACATTTAACACATGTGACAGTGCACCGTTTTCGATCAATACACATGTAGCAGTCACCACGCTTACATGGAGTCGACGATAGAGAGTCGGCGGCAGCAGTCCTTCTTCTGTCTTCTACATACGCACTTATTAAACTGTTACCAAGTTCAATCAGGAATAGCCTTCGTCTATGTGACTTGTTCGCATTCCACTGAGGCTCCACAAGATAGTGCAAGGCAAATGCATTGAATGCTGAGATGTCTAATATATTACAAAAGAATGCCACATGCCATCTTCGACATTTAAACTTTGTAGTATATGTTGCAACTCTTTCGTCCATTGCGTTAACTCCACCTTTTGTAGCATTATAAAAGAGAAGTACGTCCGGTTTATGCTTAGAACCGACATATCGAGTTATTTTGTTATGGGCAGTAGATAAGATATTGACAACTTTGTTCTTTTTAGCAACATAACTAACCAACAAAGCCTTATCTCTACGATCTGCTGTACTCGTCAAATGCTTTGGTATGTCACGCCTCGATGCACGAATGGTGCCTACCATGGTGATACCATTTTGGAACAATCCCTTTGATAAATTCAATGATGTGAAAAAGTTGTCACACGTTACATTTCTTCTACTACCATATAGTCCCTGCAACATATCCATTGTTATATATTCATCGTACGACACTTGCATATCCCGATCATCTTCTTTTCCCATATAAAAACGTAGATTCCAGCAATAATAGTTTTGTGAGTCACAAACAGCCCAAAATTTCAAGCCGTATTTGGATGGTTTAGAGGGCATATATTGAACAAATTTGCTACGTCCACGGTATGGATAAAGTTGCTCGTCTATAGTGACAGATTCACCGGACATATAACACTTTTGGCTATTTTCAACCAAATTATCGATCAGCAATCTAACAGCCGCCAATTTATCACGTAACAGCCTTCCTTTTCTTGTATCGGGATTATCAAACCGCAGAATACGTCGGATAAGTTTAAATCGATTGAGAGACATAGTATTCCGGAAGATAAAACGTCCATGTTCAGCTGACTACAATTCATCTATACTTTCTCCAGTAGCACGATATACTCCTCGAAGAATGAGAATGCCAAAAAAGGCATTCAACTCATTTAACGAGAGAGCTGTAAATTGGTTGTTATACAACTTTGATCCTTCTCGATTTGTTTCAATCAAAATTGTTTCCATTGTTGCTAAAAGTCAAAAGAATATTATAACTTTTATTTAGTGTACATAATAAATTGACTTACATTTTATGAATAGAAAATTAAAGCAGTCTAACACGCAATTTTCCCCAATCCTTTGAGTAGCCCAACGGGTTATACCAGGGGATGGGCGGAGAATGTTTGCTGCGTTTACTCGACCTGACATGCCTCCATTAGGTGTAACCCATACATTTCCATTAGAATCGGTGAATCTATTGATATCATCTTGTTAATGAAGATCAGCTGGATTGATTTCAACTTGTAGATTGTCAGCATCCTCACTTTCAGTATCGTCATAAGACAGCTGTTCTTCGTCATTACTTTTGTTTTCATGTACATCGTCAGCTTCCAGCACAACTTCCTTATCACTACTGCTACTAGAACTTTCTCCTAGGATAGCACGTAGAGCAAATGCTTTTGCCGCTCGTGGATGAGAACTCATGTCAATTGTGATATGTTTATGTAGTAGCAAACCCTCTACGCTACTAGTATAAATGTTGTATTCTAACACGACACTCACATACTTATAATGAGAGTATGACAAAGTGCAGACAAACACATGAACAAATCCAGGTGAGAAAGATCGTGAGAGAATATTATTATGTGAGACATTCATTGGTTCCAATATCAACTGTCAATTGTAAGTGTCAAGTGCATTATTACTTGATACCTGAAATGAGGTATTCTAAGTGCGTCTGTGTGTGGGGGATGAGTAGAGAGAGACAGACAGAGTACCAATGTCATGAGTGTAAAATGGTATAGTCTGCCTACTTCACAAAATAGACGAGAGCGAATAAGCTAACTAATATGAATGCAGAACTGTTTTGAAGATGTTGGTGAGACGGATACTACATTAAATTTCTCTTGTGTGTAGGCTAAAGCAACTTATGGTCAGAGAGTGGTTAATGGAAGACCATTCCTTCCAAAGCAGAGATGGAGAGATATGTAATCAATGAACTCTATTGTAAGAACTCCATCCGCCATCATGTGATAAACATATCATAGTGTCAGCCAGTCACAATAATTGTTTAAAAAGTCTGATCAGCTTCATTTTAACGCCAGTATTTGTTGAAATGAGTTAACGCCTATGCCAGAAAATATGACATGAATTGTCAACTGAAAAAGCTAAAAACTAATACACAATGAATTTTGGACAAAAATGTCCATTTTTTCTCAAAACAGAATAACTTGTCATAACTTTTTTATTTTAGTAGTTATGAATGTCTGCTAGTTTTACTTGAATAAAGCATAAAAAAATTGACAAAGTCATAGATTCACAAAGCAGGGTGTTTTTCAGTTTCCAAGAAAACGTCACTAAAAAAAACAAAATGGACATTTTTGTCCAAAAAATCGTTTGCGGGTTAATTGATATAATGAATGAAAAATATTTGATGTCTACTTGCAGAATATTTAACACAGTTTACAATCTGACCAAAACATATAAACCATTTTCAGATATCGAAGATGAAGTAAAATTACAAATTACAAATGGGCTAGATATGGGAATAGAATTGCATTGTCTTAAAACCACAGTAAAAATAGTGGAATTTATTGCAAATTATATTAGAAATGGAGTATTTGAGAAGATAATTGCAAATAATTAGAAAATATGTTTAATTATCGACGAAGATTCAACGATATCCTCCAAACCAGTCATTATAATTTTTTTTAAAGTTGAAGATTCTGTTACACCACCAACAATTTTCTTAATTCTACTTGAATTAGACAAACAAGATTCAGAAACTATATATCATTCTTTGATGAAAGCTTTAAATAACAATGGATTACTTATAATTACTTGAAAAAAAATTTAGTTGGATTTTTTGTTCAGATAGAGCAAGTGTCATGCTAGGGAGAAAATCTGGAGACAGTACGAGAATTTCAAATGAATTTCCAAATGTAATAATATGTCATTGCTTAAACCACCGCCTCCAACTTGTTTTGGATGATTCCATAAATTAAATAAAGCAATTAAATCATTTTAAAATTTTTATTGAGAAAATATACACTATTTTCCATCAATCCAATAAAAATCAAATCGAGCTTTCCGAAATATCAAAGGAACTGAGATCGATATTATAAAGTTTGGAAGAGTTTTTGGACCAAGCTGTTTGGCGTGCTTATCCTGCTTTATATAATTATTTTTCATCAAATGAAAAATACATGGGTATGGTTAAAAGACTAGAAAATAATTAAGGCCGAAAAACTTGTTCTAAGCTCCATTTATTTTTTTGAAATACTCCAAAAGGAAAAGGGTGTATACGAAATCAAAATGGAAGGTTTAATTACCTCAGAGACTTTTAGAAAAATCAAATTTATAGAAAATAGTAAATTCATTGAACTTCCCCGCTCTAAACTTTTAGAAAATATAATACAGAATTTAAAGAAAAGGTTAATGAATTGTGACCATTTAAAATCAAATTGTGCCCAAGGCACCAGTAAATTAGAATTTATAAATATATTAGAACCATCTAGATGGAATATTTAAGAAATAATTGTTCCGTGGAAGGCAGCTGAAGAACAATTAGACACTTTTAACGACTTTTCTAAATATCAAATTGATGCAAATGACTATAGAGATTTTGTAGAAAATGTCTTAAACGATACGCAGAATTATATGGCCCCGGAAAGTGTTAGAAAATGAAAAATATTATAAGAACCATATCTGTAAGTTCCACGGAAGCAGAAAGTGGATTCTCAAAAATGAACCAAATATGTTCAGATAAACGGAACCGTTTAACTGTGCAAAATATTTCTAACATAATGACTATTAGTCTAATCAGCCTACCATTTAGCGAATAGGATTCCATCCCGTTCGTAAAGAAGTGGTTGAGAATTAATCATTCAGCCGATGATACAAATGTCAGGGATAGGTTCTTAGCCTTAAATTATCATATTGACGTCACTAAACTGTGACGTATAAAAATAATAAACAAATTTTAAATGACGTTTTAGTGACGTCAGAGAAAAATAACCCTAAATAAATTTTTTGTAATTTAATTTTTAAATACTTCATCAAGAAATCACCGAATATAGGTTCTTGATGACGTTGAGTTAAATTTAGTAATTTTTTAATCTGGTAATAGAAAATAATCTATAATATAAAAGCCCCAAAATTTTATTGTTAAAGGTCGATCCAAAAACACAATTGTAACAGATGGGAAATAAGCAGATAAACAAAACGTAAAGCGTGCAGTAGTTAACGAATAAATTTTGAAGAATTGAAGTGATTGAGAAACGAGAAAACAGTACTACAACAGTAGGAGATTATTTTTCAAATTTGTTCAATTGGGATATATATATATATATATATATAGAGAGAGAGAGAGAGAGAGAGAGAGAGAAGTTTAAGTCGAAAGCAGAGAAAAAGAAAAACTGAAAAAGCAGACAATAATTTACAAGAAATTGTTTTCGGTGAATTAATTAATAAAAGAACACTTCGGAAATTTCCAGATCAATTCGAAAGGATACTTATTATCCTGATATTTGGTAATTGTTATTTGTGGTAAATTTAAAAGTTTTTAAAAGCGGATTTTTTAATCCGGCTAATAATTAATATAATTAAATTAAATTTGAAAAAGAAATACCCAAAGTAGAAGAAAGCTTTCGCAGTATTCGGGGAGCGCCTAAATAAACCTTTCTTAACCCTCTGAAAATTAAGATAAGTTGTTGAGTCAGAAATAGTGACCATCAAGTTCTCGCGGGACATTTGTGAAGGGATCCATTGATCCAGATTCTTTCAAATTCTGTTAAAACGATACGCATTGTACACAAAGGATTGTAAAATATTGTACATTAAATAACTTTTTTTTCTTTTATTCTCTGGATATCATCAATTATTCTCTGAGAGGCATTATTGAAGCGGGTAAGAAGATTTTACCGATAATGCATGTGTAAATAAAGAGAATTTAAACTAAGACCTCTTCTCAATACGATAAATAGTGAATTCAAAAAATATGGAATTTTAGAAATAAAATTGTCACTTGAAGAAATGACTGTTAGATATTTTTTAAACCGACTCATTGAAACAATTTATACGTGGAAAGAATATTCGATTTGGCTAGAAATTTATCTAATTTTGATAATGTAGAACCTCTCACGCAAGTCAGTAAGTGGGATCGCAAGATAAAACGAAAACGTAATTTCTCAACCACAAGCGTGAAAAAATTATACTACTTATATGGATGGCATTGATAAACATGACTGATTTGCCGGAAAGCCCGCCTCTGAATTCAGAGCTAAGAAGCGGTATTGGCCAATTTTCACGCGACTAATTAATATGGCAATAGTAAATTTCATGGCTTCCTTACAAACGAGTTAATTATAATTTCGTCGATCTGTAGCAGATTCCTATCTAAAATTAACTTTTAACAGAAGAACTACAGTAACAAGACCATGTACATCGACTTCTAAATTATTCACGGACGTAAGATATGACGGAAAAGAATATTTCATGGGAAAATGAGGAAAACATAAGCGATGCCGAGGACAGAGTTGCACAGCTAAATCACTAACAGTATGGAAAGTGTAGGGGACGTCCTTAGCGGATGTTCTCAAAGAAATAAATGTAATTTATTAGTTTTAAATAAAAATTTTAGTCTATAATAGTTTTCAATGCTTTCACAAACATATACTATACACCTGCAATTTGGATAGCACTAAGTTCCAGCGTTCAAAATCAAAATTGTAAGGATGAAAAAATATTCTTATTCTAGGCAAGGTTACTAAAAAATTTGAAAAAAATAATTTGGGAGTTATTTTAGTTTTTTATTTATTATTTTATTTGAATACTTATTTTTATTAATGTTAATGAATAAATTTTAATTAATTTTATTTAACCTGTTAACGCCCAAATTATTTTTCTTTAAAAATTGATTTATTAATTTTCAAAAAAAAAATAAAGATAAATATTATAAAAAAAAATTCAAAAAATTTAAATAAAACCAAAAAATAAAAAAAATAATTTTAATTAATTAAAGAACTAAATTAAATAAATAAAAGTAATTCAAATAAATTTAAATAAAATAAATAAAAATTTAATTATTAACATTAATAAAAATTAAATAAAAAATATATAATTAACATTAAATAAATATAAAATAAATAACCATAAAATAAATAAATATAATTAAATAAAATAAACCCTAAATAAAAAAAAATAATTTTAATTAATTTAATAATTTTTGCACTAAAATTAAATTAAAATACAATAAATAAAAATAATTCAATAAAATATAAAAACCCTAAATAAAATAAATAATAATTTTAATTAATTAATTTTTGCATTAAAATATATTAAGATAAATTAAAAAAAAATTCAATATAATTAAATGAAATATAAATAATTAAAAAATAATTTTTATTAATTAAATAAATTTTAAATAAATAAAAATAAAAATTTAATTTTCAAGACATGTTTCTATTTAATTATTATTTAAATATTCTATTTAATTATTAATACCATTAAAAAAATTAAATAAAAAATATATAATTAACAATAAATAAATATAAAATAAATAACCATAAAATAAATAATTATAATTAAATAAAATAAACCCTAAATAAAAAAAAATAATTTTAATTAATTTAATAATTTTTGCACTAAAATTAAATAAAAATAAAATAAATAAAAATAATTCAATAAAATTAAAAAAAACCCTAACAAAAAAAATTTTTTTAATTAATTAATTTTTGCATTAAAATCAATTTAGATAAATTAAAAAAAAATTTAATAAAATTAAATAAAACTTAAATAATTAAAAAATAATTTTTATTAATTAAATAAATTTTAAATAAATAAAATTTTAATTTTCAAGACTATTTAATCATTATTTCTATTTAATTGTTTCTATTTAATTATTATTTAAATATTCTATTTAATTATTAATACCATTAAAAAAAATTAAATAAAAAATATATAATTAATATTATTAAAAATATAATTAATTTAAATAAAAATATTATACATAATAAATTGTAAAAAAACATTAGTAAAAGTAAATAAATAACTTTTCATTCATATCTGAATGTTTCAACCAATCAGTTTTTGTATTTCAGTATTTTAGACATTTTAAACAATTTTTTTTATTAAATAAATTTTAATTCTAAACGAAATATAAAAAATTAATTCAAATTGTCAAAATGGATCATTAAGAGACATTACCCCCCTTTTTCCCCACCGCTTCTTTGTACTCCTAAATTACCGGTCAAACTAATCATAAAACTTGTTAAAACTATTTTTCATGGAGCTCAGGATATTTCAAAACATTATTTATATTCCAGTAACTTTTGATGGAGAATTATTTATAATTGCAGGGAGGGGGACAAAGGTACCCAATAGAAACCATCACTGGAATCGCTATGATAATCCGATAAAACAAATGAGAATTATAAAAACCCAAAATTGACCTCTCGAATTGCCTCCCATGATAAAAATCTCCTTAACTCGTTGTCCGAACTCTGGATCAATGAGCTGGGCGAGCGCAATATTTGTCAGCGGTCCCAGTGCAACAATCACTAGAGTTTCTGAATTCGTACGGAATCATAAATTAACCGGTCAATTATTATTATCTATGTTTTTACTAGGATATTTTCTCGACAGTTCAATCAACTCAAAAACCGCAGAAATTTCACTGAATTTACATTTGTTTATTATTTCGTTGATTTTCTTTTTGTTGGCTTCATAATATTCAGATTTCCAGAAACGGCCAAGCCCATCTGGCCCATGATAATGCTCAGCGGCAATAACGGGATTTTCAATTATAAATTGAGACGATCCTTTATATATTTTAATCTAAGTTTTTTATCAATATTATATAAATCTATTGCAAAATTAAATAGAATTTACTTCTGGTCTAATAGATGACACGATTAGTTGTAAATTTCTATTCACTTTTTCTGAATCCACATTTCCATTGACAGATCCAATTCCAACAATGTCTAAATCTTTTCTAGTTAAAAAGTAACCCAATGCGAACGCATCATCAATTCCAGGATCACAGTCAATGTATAATTTCATTTTATTGAGCAAAATTTCGTTTCGGAAGATTTTAAATTTAAAACTAAATAAAGTAATTGAAAAATAAATCAAATTAATGAATGCGATAGTCGTGAAGAATTTGACATTTTAAAACAAATCTGTAAATTAATCATAATTTCATTAAATAATATACTGGTAACCCTCGATTAACACGATAGTTTGGTTCCAAGAATTCTCCGTGCTAATTAAAATCGTGTTAATCGAAACCGTGTTAATTAAGGGTTTTCATCAATTTTGAAGCCGTGTAAAATCAAAACCGTGCTAAAAATATCGTACTAGACAAGGGTGTGCCAGATATTTTACCGGTGTTAAAGCGAAATCGTGTTATTCAAGTACCGTGTTAATCGAGGGTTACCTGTACTTATTTTATAATATTTCAAACATTAACTTAAACACTCAAATACAGAATAAAAAAATATTTGGAATTAATAATATTGAAATTGTAAAATAATATGAGTTACATCAGACTTTTTTTTAAGTGAATTAATTTTAATCTTAAAATTCATTTAACTAGGTACCTGATAGTTAAGAAATAAAAAATTTCTATCACTTTTAAGGAGATTTCCATCCGATAACCGTATAATAAAACATTGCCATTGGTTACTCTTCAAAAATAACGTTGGAAATGTATTCCATTGGGAGGTTAGCAGTTAAAATGAGCCATATCACCATGACTGCTTATTCGCTGACAAATCTGTGTTCAGGATCTACCATAAAAAGTTCCATGCACACATTATTTTAGGTTCCTTTACTTCCCAAATACTTGTTTAAATAATTTAAAAGATTTGAGACGAAATAAATAATAAACACCCTTGTTTTGAACGATTAACAGAAAGTCAAACAATAGATCAACGTTTCAGTTTATCAGAATATCTGAGGTTAATTTCTTCATTTGTCAAAATAGTTGCCTCTTTCGTATCTGCTCAGTTTTCAGTATCGAGGTTTGTCGTGAAACTTCTTATACTACAGAGTTATAGCTGTGGGTTCTTGAGTGTTTGCTATATATATATATATACAGTTAATTTGTAGAGGCTCCGTCTTTTCAATCATTGCTTTTGGGGTACGTAGATATCTTGTTATTTCAACATAAATATCTTCGCATAATTAGAGTTAGGTGCTTTCCTTTTCCAGATACCGAAGCTTTACTAATACCTCTTCATATTATTCTTTTAATAATTCGTTCTGCTGGATTAATTTCCTAGTTTGTTCCTGTCGCATCCAAGTCTGTTTAGGTTATCATCATCATCGAATCATTGACTCTGCAAGTTGAGATTGTGTCAAAGTCGCTAAAAGATACAGGGCAACATTCCTGTTTAGGTTTTCGTAACTTGGCTGCTTATTATTCACTAAATGATCAGTAATCATCTAAGTAGACTAATACTCCTTTGAATAGCATTCCTCTCAATACTGTGTGAATTAGTCACTAGAACTGTTGCAGGAGCTATTGCTAATCCAAAAGGTAGTCTATTGAAACAGAATATTCCTGCTCTTGCACTAAATACAGAAAGATATTTTATCAAGATTGTTAAAGTTGTCAATCGCGCATGGCTTTGATCTAATTCAACTTACATTGTGAATTTAAATAAAACTTTAAAATTTTAGTATCAATGTCGAAAAATTTCAAAGGAAAAGCACAGTGTTGTTGGGCTCAGAGCCATAATTTAAACAAAAATAAAAAAGGATGGAAGGAATCACTGCACATAAACATGCACCGCACCAAGATATTAAAAATCAATAAATAACATAATAAGTAAAACAAAATAAAAACATAACAAAAATTAAATAAAACAAATAATTAATTAAAATTCGAAAATGCCTACAGAAGCAAAAAGAAAACATAAAGAAATAAAATAAACTGCCAAAACCTTGCAAAATAAGGTTTAGAAAAAACACAGGCAGAAGTGGCGACCAGAAAAACAAATAAAAGGCTGAAAATAATATTATCAGAAAATAATAATAAAAATAAAATCCAAACATAAAATAAAGTATATATCAAAAAATTAAGAAAAATATACAAAAAATAATAAAAATAATTTTTAAGTAATAAAATAATTAAAAAGCCCTTAAAATGGCGAAAAATCGCCTATTGGTCGCACACATGCATACAAATAGTATAAATACAGTGATGAATTTCATAATTTTTAACGTCAAAAAATCGGTAAAACTTTTATGCTAAATTCTGATCAAGCGTTTATTTTCAAGGAAATTAGAGAACTCTCTTTAGACGTAAGGCATTTTCATTTTTATATATGTATTTGGTCTTAATCTTTATATGTTTGCTTTATAAATCTTTGATGTTAATAATAATGTCTCATTTGCTTTGATATTACTAAATTATAATTTTATCTATTGTCCGACCCTTAAAATCTATATATATATATATATATCGTATAGCAATAGATGGTCCATGGGACGGATCTCGGGCCGGCTAGTGGGTGAAAACCCTTAGTTGAGCTCGTGGGTCATGCCTCGTGAACCCCTCGGCAGTCCTCAGTCGGGTCTGGCGATAATGCACAGGACCGCTACGCAGGGCGCCGTTGTACACTCGGGGCGGCTACTGAAATATGTGGCCGGAACGAGTCGAATTAAAATCAGGGAAGATGCGGCAGCAGAGTTAAGGGGAAGTTAGGAAGGATCTCAAGAAGATCATACGGACGATTTTTTTTTCCTCATCGGACAAATTTGTAAGGAAATGGGTAGCAGGGTTAAGCACTAGGGTAGTCGAGCATGATAAATATCAGAGGAATGAGATTCAAGTGAAGGAAAAGCTGTTGAACTAACTAAACCGTATGAGATGTCGGGCAAAGCAAAAACACAGACGGTATAGCCTGTGGGAGTGACAGCACGTGCGAACGCGAAATCTTTTTGACCCGCAAATTTAGAAAATAGGCGACACAGATCGAAAAGATATTAAAATGTAAAAACTTGACCCTTATAGCATCACAATACCTTAGAGACGAATCGATAATAATCATTATACACCAAATGATAGGGGTTACGCATGAGCGCGCCATAGTTACTCAAATGATGGACTCTGAATACCAACCCCGTAATTAAATGATGGTCTCGTTACGGAAATACCCCAACTGGTTAGACGAACAAAATCCACCCAACCCGACTGTGATTCAATTTTCAATATTCACCAATACGCGATTTCCATTTAAATTAAATAAACCATAATACTCACACTCAATTCACCTGAACATTCCAATTAAAAATAAGCGTAGACGTTAATATTAAATGACATTTCTTTAAGTATTTTTACACTAAAACGACTATGAACGATCAATTAATACTAACATTCCTGCAAATTCTCTAGCTAAGGACCCCTAAGATCCTACATGGATAATCAATTTTTACTAGTAAACTAAAATCACAAATATAACGATTTAATCTAAGAATAACTTATGGCCAAATTTCTGACAAAATAAATAGTAATGAAAATCATTTGATTCAATAATAATTGGTGGTTAAGTTTATTAGCAAAGAAAATCAACATAGTAATGACCAACTAGTCTGCCGGGTTGAGTAGGTGTCTTATGACAAGATGAGTCGAGTGGTAGTGACTGGTCTGATGGTGATGAAGAGCCAAATCATAATGAAATCAATACAAATAATAGTATCATCTAACCATAATGAATGGTTATACTAAAATATCATAGATGAAATTGATAATAAATCAGGATGATGATAAATAACGGGCACTCTAGGGGAAACCACTTAAAACCCGCGTAACCCGATGTAATAACAAGTAAATTCGTAATTCGAAATCAAATGATAGAATACCCGAAAGTGAGTACAATGGTGCAGAGTGGTTAATGAGAATCATCGAAAGGGATAAAATGTAAAGTCCTCATAGACGTCCCACCACGAGAAAACACCGTGTTAATACCTTTGGAGGAGTGAGACTTGTTTGACCTGTTCCTGAACGTTATATAAACGAGAAAAGGATGAGAAGGGGACGAATAGGTAAAATAAAACTAAAATGAGGAAAATAAGCCACCAGGTCGAGGAATACTACACCTTATCACTACTAGGGTAAATATTATCCAACACCAGGTAGGGATAGAACGGTGTAAATCATTATCCGTGGAAGAAGCCGGCTCGTTTTTCAGGCATCCCCAGGAATATAACCACACCGGGACACATAATGAAAATAGGAGTCAGTATAAAAATCACCATCCGAACCCCTCCCTAACTATGCTCGCATTTTATTGCCATCTCATCTCTCAGAGGGCCTCGTTTATTTTTTTTTGTTTGTTCCTTCAGGATGAATAGTAACAATTCCAATTCAAGTGGTTTACCAAGAATTCCCCGACTATCACCCTCAATCGTGGCCGTCCGCCATCAATATGAAGAACTCCGACGGGAATATGATACGCTCCACGCGAAGTACGAACGAGTAAAGGGCACTTGGGCCCCGCCGGACGTCATCAGATCACTGAGGCAGAAGATAGAACGGCTCACTCGGGCGCGAGATGAGCTGGTCACAGAATCCCGTACCCAGCGTCTGCTAATCAAAGAGCAGTCGACCGCCTTACGACGGGCGTTTACGGACGTTGAGCTCCGGACTCTCGTCCCGGGGAATGTCCGAGCCAGTCAACTGGAAATAATTCCGGCTCATCACCTCCCCGTCATGGGTATCCTTCCATCCCTCCCTGTTTCTAATCCGTCAACGTCAGAGGCTCGAGCTCCCGCAACAACGTCAGTAGTTTCTCAATCGCCAACCGGGGCCGTGGAGACCCCTACCATAAATACCACTCGTAGGCGGCCGAACCGAAACCGACGACGTCGCAATCGACGTCGACGGGAGGAGGAGCTTTCCCAAGGAGTCGAAACCTCCGAATTTTCTCGCCAAATTGAAGATCCACCACCCCCTTACGAGGAGTTCGAATTTCCGGATCTCGACCCGGACATATGCTACGCCCCGAACGTAGTATTCAGATCTCCTGTCCCATCCATCCATATAAATCTGGTGGGTGAGGACCCGAACCATTTTCCTGTGGCTCAAGTCCTCGACGGACTTGGACTCGGAACCGAGGAAATAGCCATCCTCATGGGCGAAGTACCTCGCAATGCCGCTCCACAGGAAGTAGCGGGTCCCTCGACCCGGGGAGAGGAAAATCGACCGGCGAGTCCTCCCCCGTATAGGCCCATGAAGAGGAAGTACTTCCCAACGGACATCGACGAGGACAACTAGTGGAAAGTCGAGGCCGATTTGGGTTGCAACCCAAGGATCTGACGATCGTGGATATTATTTTTTTTTTATTTTTTTTTTTGCTGTTTGGCTGATTCGATTTTGTCGATAATAAAATGTTCTTCTCTTGTTTCGCTTCCATGGTGGGATTAAAACTAAGTGACTGGATCTCTGAGAGCTGTGGTGCGAATAAGAGGGATAAACTGTGGTGAACTAATGACGGGGTGGGATGATCATCCATTATTTTCTCTCCGAGGGGTGAAACGTAATGAAAACCTCTATATGAAAGCGTAAGCCCTTCTAACGGCAGCGACAACTCGGGAAAGACGAAGGTCCTTCGAGGAGTAGTGCTAGTAATGGCGCTCACCTGCTCGAATGGCATTCGGCCATTGTGTACGGTACCAACGTGATTTCGGTCACGGGTACATGATGGTTACTAAAATCGTGCGGCGCATCAGGTGATTCTCCCTAGTCATTAATGGTGAAAGTCACATCAGTATAACGAGTGAAATTTGGAATTGATAATTCCTGTGCGTCCAACAGTGTTAATAACTCTATAATTCTTTCAAGAAGTTCCTGAAGAAAATCCGGACATTTCTCAGATTTCATTGAATGGACAAGTATTTTTTTACTGATCAAGAGTTATGTCATGGAAAAATAATGTGAGGGTATCCCCTTTTCAATTTAACTCTTTATTTACATTCTCGTATTTTTCATAATCTCATTTTCGTCTGCCTCTGCATTAATTATAAGAAATATTTGTAGCTCTTATTCATTTAATTCCTGTTTTAAAATTCTTTTCGTCAATTTCTCTAATTTATAACATAAATCATTCTCAAATCTCCACCATTGTCTATATTCTAGTGCTTTACTAGATCTTTCATATTTTCCATTGATTTTTCCACGCCATTTTGTTTTTCTCCGGTGATTTAATATTTCTTCATTACTTCCATTTATAAGGTTTTTATCTATTTCCATTTGATGTCATCCGTTGTTGATATTCATTATTATAATTTTATTTAAGTTCTTTAGATAGTTTTTTAATGAGAATGAAATCGTTTTCTATTTAATTATCGTCACAACAGAATTAAATTCTGGAATATCAATTAATGTCTTGTTATATGTTCTTATTAGAGATTATGAATAAGAATCCAGTCTCGAGAACTCTCGAGATTACAAGAAATTCCCAAATTCGAATTCCCAATTCTCTAAAATTTGAGATCTTCACATTTCGATTATCCCGATTCCTAAAGAAAATTATTAGGAAACTCAGAATTTGGAATTCGATGATAACACCAACATTTCTACTGACTTTTGTGAATAAATTATTGAAATCATTTTCTTTATTTGTTTCCTGATATAAATCATCAATGATTAAAACATCACCTTTTTGTAATAGACTTGGCCAGTTTTTATCAAATCCTTTAACTATTATCATATTTTTCAATTTACAAAAGTTATCCTGAGTTAATCCATGTCCTTCATCTGCTCCACAATGCCAATAAATTTTATTGAATTTAGATTTGAATAATTTACAAACAAATAAAGATTTTACACTGGCAACTTGGACCAATAATTTGATAAACCGCATCATTTCTTAGTTCAATTCTCCAATAAGTTAGGGTTAGGTATTATTTATATTAATTATTTGAATGAACTCTTGATAACAAACATAAAAAATATATATATCGAATATTAATTTTAATAATCATGCTATCTAATATAAATTAGAGGGGAAAGACAGATGTGACAATATGACATTTCCGACTGGAAAACCTCAGCAAATTTTTGACAAAAGTGGAAAACATACTATTATACTTTTTAAATCCGTAAGATGTCAAATAATGGGTTGTAAGAAATTAATAATAACGAATAAATTGCAGTATAAAATCACAGATATTGAGATACAATCAATTACAGTTACTTTAGATCTGGGAAAATGCATTAATCTATACAAATTGTCTCAACAAACCAATTGTATGCTCGAACTCGAATTATTTCCCGCTTTTACAATTGAGAATTTTACAATATAACCCTCTGTGTTAATGTGTTTTCGAGTGGAAAAGTTGTTGTGTTAAAACTTAGAAATTTTGATTACTTCTCATTCATTGAAATTTTAGTGAACGATATCATACGATTGGTTGAAATTTGATTGACTAAAAATCATACTTAATATGATTATCATTTGTGATAATTCATTTTTTATGTTTCAACATGATTACAGAAAATGGCAGCTTATAATTAATCATTTACAATTTTAATATTGTTAATTTAGAAAAAATTATATCCGAAAATATGCTCGGAACTGATTTCCTATTCTCCTGAAATTTTTCCATTCCTAATTAAGCTCACAAATGGAATTGATTTGAAGGAAATTCTACAGAAACATCTGAATACGATCGATAAAGATTTGCAAATTTTGAACATCCTGGTGTTTGCGCTTACGAATGCGATGTATGCCAGGATCGTCTTCGCATTCATCTTAATTGGGTTTTACATGCCAAAATAAGAAAATATTACTTTGGTTGTATTGTTGATGAATAATATATGTTTATCTATTTATGTTATTTTTGTTAATGTAAATAAGTTGTAAATTTAATTAGTTTTTAAAACTTTGAACTTTTTGAAACTTTTTTAATGTTTTAAATAACTTGTTTCCTAATATTGACAATAAACCATGCAACACTATCGCAATTTAAGGAAGGAAAGTGCAATACAAATGTAAGATTTTGATTGGTCGCCCTTTGTTATAAATACACAATGTTGTTTGAGTTTAGTCATAATTTCAAAATGACTAAAATAAGTGAAAACAAAATTGTTGAGAAACCAGTTACTCTACTACATGTATTTCCTAGAAGATCTGTTGGAAATTAAGTTATCGAATCCGGTCAAGTTATGCAAGATTCCTTATCCCCATCTCATGTCTACTTTTCCATCAAAGATGTTGAGGTTTTTAAGAAGTTGTTTATAAAAATAAATAACAATAGCCACATGACTACTACAGTGGTTTTCAATGTTCGTCAAGCTCAATTTTATGATGGTTTTCAAGAAATAATTTCAAGGAGAATAAAAACTGGTATGCCACAATGAAGATTCAAAGTAGACCAGAACAATACATATTCTCCAATATGGAGGTTAGAACATGCAAGACTTGCAATTGGTTTTTAATAAATGTATTAGTCAGTCATTGCTTTTGCTGTTGATTTAAAGTAATAATAACTAAAATATATTAATAATAATAATAATAAAAATAATAATATTTTGTTAAAAAATTTGGAAAGATCTTATAAAATGACCCTTACACACATACACAGGGGAAGAAAAAGTTTGCTGTTTTAAATAAAATCATGAATCATAAAAAATCATAGAAGTGAGTATCTCGGATTTAGAAAAATTTTCGAAAAAACTATGGGTCATAAAACATTTATTGGTAGAGAGGCTTTCCGGGAATTTTGAAAAAAAGAATGAGTCATAAAAAGTAATTTGTTAAGAGAGGTATGGCTTTGTTGGGCTTAGAAACATTTAAAAAAATATATATGACTCATGCTTTCACTATGACATGACCTCTTTGAACCGCTGTTGAACAAAGACCATGAGTCATACACACGCGACACAACCGCATAACCCCTGGCTTATCCTCTACATGATGAGTCATCACTTTTCGTCAGCCAATCAGAATGCTTTGTGGCAAATGGGAAAAATCTACCTACTCTTTTCCATTTCTGGAAATTTTGTGTCTAAACGTCGAAAACATTTATCTGATAAATCATTAGACTGTTTGTGTATGTTGAAAAGTTATATTTGAAAAGTCAAATATAATAAATTTTCTATAAATTTAATAGTAACTGATGATGATAACAAAATAATGTTGATGTGCTGATGATAAATGCATCTTTTTTAAACATACTAGTATTGTAATTATTCATATTCTGAAGTAAAAGAATTTAGAACTCTATGTCCTTTACTAATTGAAAAAGATGATAATATAAATTTCGGTTTTCACTATATAAGAATACAATTTAAATGTTGTTAAACTTGTTTTAATGGTTTCAGTAAAAAAAAAGGTTTTCATTATTACAGTACTTGCTGATAAATTGGCTGACTTTTCCCAACAAGTTAAATCCATGTCAATTGCACATAGCGGTTTAGAACCACAAAACCATTTTGGAACCCCTTGAATGTAATGGGTATCTACACTAGTGACATTCAAAGACCCAATTGAATTATTAACAGAAAATCAAATGTATAATTTCTCTCAAGGTGAATTCAGACGCAAATACGCATTTGCCGACAAACATAATACAAAAAAATGATGAAAATACAGAGTTGCCGTATATTAATGTAACCAACCTGGGTGGCTCGACTCTAAGTCAAAGTTTAGCACGTGGAAAATATAAATGGGTTCATGAAGATCTGGAAAGTATCCTTGGTAAATGCAAGACGTTGGATCTTGTTTCCCTACCATTTGGCTATACATTGAAAGCAGATATGGAAATTCTTAAAGAAATTTTGAATGATTTGGTTATTGCAGCTGAAAATGTGTCAGAGACTCAAAAATAGAGAAACCTTTGCTAAAACAAGTTTACTGTTTTCGGTACCCAATAAAATGCATTTGTACACAAAGATCATGCCAACATTTTAAAAGCACTGATTAAAATAAAAGTCCTAAAGTTTATTATTAAAAAACAAAATTATATTAAAGAATCTTAAAAACTGCTTCTAAAAATGTTAAAAAGATTTGATGAAATCAATAATTTTTTGTTTATCCAGTTCCTCAATTATAGAAACAGATGAGAACTTGGAACGGTCCTTGTAGTAGAAGGGTTGGTCTTTCAGATAATGATTCTCCTCGTCAATTATAATGAATCCTCGACTAAAGTTCCCAGTAAGATCAATTGTTGCACTTTTAGTGGTCTCCTTCAATACCACTTCAGGGTGCATAACAATAATCGCTAGAATTAAATCAAATAAATAAATTTTTGCCATTTTTGCATCGAGATAGCCATGGGAAATTTCTAATATTTGTTTGAATAACTCATTTGCATTCCAATTTTCAAAGTATTCCTAGGTAAAGAGTTGAAAACAGCAATAAAAATCAAAAATTAAATGCAAATCTGGAATATTTATTTGTATGGGTGACACGTCAGGGTCCCCTTGATAGGATATAACGTTATGTAGTAAATACTCCAGCGCTCTTCATTTCAAAAATATAGACCAATTGAATAATTTGTTTATTTTAATATTATATTATCCTTTAATTTAAATACTTAATTAATTTAATTATTTTTATTATAATTTTTAACTTAAATTTACTTTTATATATTATTCGACACATAATTTAATTATATTTATGTATTTTGAGAAAGACTGGAGAATATTTATAAATTAATAATCTGAAATTTCTTTTCAAATAATATTATTCCATGCAACATTTTTACATATCGAAAGTGTTCATGCATTTTTTACTAAATTATCAGCCGCTTATCCAAAATTAAGGTCTACTACACCAAGCCCCATTGAGATAAATTCCGCTATAATACAAGTTGATACATAAATCAACTTGGCAGAATTTATTTTTTGTGAAAAAATAAATGCATTTCAGCCATTTTTTAAATGGCTGCTAAGTAAGTTATTTTTTATATAGTTATATAACTTAAAGTTAAATTTTAAGAGTTGAATTATGATTTCATAAGGAAATATGATCATAATTCAAGCTATTAAATATAACTTTGATCAACTATTTCATATACACTGTTGGAAAAAAAATTTCGGCAAATGCCAATTTTCTTAAAAAGTACGCTAATCCGAAAGAAAAGCACCTTTAAACATAATTAAACAAAGTAAATTCTCTTTTTATATTATTTAAACATATTAAGGAGGAAAACGGTCTGGTATATGCTTTTAAAATCAATAAAATTTATACTTTTTCAAAACAGACTGGAAAAAAAATTTCGGCAATTATATTTAATAAGGTTTATGTTTCCTTTTGGCTCGAATCACACAATTAACTCTATCGTTCATAGTCTTTACGAGTCTTTTACAAAGCTCTGAATCGATATTTTCACATATTTATATAACATACTGCTCAAGTTCTCTTAAATTAGTCGGCTTTCTTTTACTTACTTCTCTCTTCACGTAATCCCATAAATGTTCAATGGGATTCAAATCTGGAGATTGTGCTGGCCAATCTAGCACATTTACATTCTTAAAAATGAAGTATTCGCCTAAAACTCTGGAAGTATGTTTAGGATCATTATCGTGCTGAAAAAAAATTCATCCTCGAGACCCATATCTCTTGCCGAAGGACCTAGATTTTTAGTTAGAATGGACTTATACATTAGACCATCCATCTTTCCCCTTGATAATATGGAGTCTCCCGACACCTTTAGATGGCATGCATCCCCATAGCATTATACTACCCCCTCCATGCTTTATAGTTGGAAGACAATTTTTAGATTCTAAGGCCTTTCCTTTCTTTCTATAGACTCTCTGCCGCCCATCGGATGAAAAAAGGTTAATCTTTGTTTCATCGCTCCAAATTACCTTATCCCAATCACTTTCTTCCCAAGAAGACCATTCATTTGCCAAATCCAATCTTCTCTTAATATTGAATTTGGATAATTTCGGTATCTTCCTTGGGACTCGAGATCTATAAGAGGTATCTTTGATATAGTTTCTTACTGTTCTGCTTGTAACTGATTTTTTAGTAGTCTTTTCTATTTCATTTTTGATACTCTCAGATGACGTAAACGGATTTTTTTCAATTTCATTTAAAATAATCTGGATATCTGAATCATCCAATGACTTTTTTCTTCCAGAACCAGACAATCTCAATACAGTATCATGTTTCTCATATTTCTTTATGATACTGTATATTGTAGACCTTGGAATATCCAGTCTTTTGGAAATTTCAGAATCAGAGAGGTTTTCTTTATGCAACCTTACTACATCTGAATCACGTACAATTTTAGTTTCATTTATGCTCATTAAGGGGTAATAAATTATTCCACAATTTTATTTTTTGGCGGGAAAAGTTTTTGAGAGGTTTGTAGAAATCTGCCGATTTTTATTTTCCAGGCATATAATAAAATTTTTAGATTTAAACAGAAAATCAATTATAATATATGAAATAAAAAGCATAAACCATGTTGAACTTGTTAGTTTTAATACATGCCAAATTTTCATTAATAAATAATGATATTATTAAGGACTAATTCGTAAAAAAGACATTTGCCGAAATTTTTTTTCCAACAGTGTATATTATTATAAATAATATTTAGGAAAATTAGTAACAATAAGTTATCTCCAAAAATATGTATTTTTTCGGATATTATTCAAAAAATGTGAGTTAAATTATTTTTGAAGTTATAAAAATTATTATTTGCATTAAATAATTATATTTTTATACATATTTTGAAAAAAATAATCGATTATGTACACAAAATAATTTGGTTTATGATTATTTTTTAAAACTTATTAATATAATTTAAAAATTTATGCTTTTTCGGATTTCAGGTTTTGCTTTTTTCGAAAGAAATATCTAAAATATTAAATTAATTTTAGTTTTATTGGTAAATCTTATGAAGATACATCCTCATTTACTCGAAATTTCCTAGCAAAAACCTCAAAATTTAAATTAAAAATTTTTTCCGCCATTTTTCTTTCTAAAATTATCTTAAAAATGTCTATAAAATTATTTATTATAGGGGTTCTTTCAACTTCGGATGGCTACATGTTAAAAGTTTGCATGCATGTTTTAATATGGGTTGTGTTAATGTGAATTATTTTATTTCTCTCTCACTTTTTGTGTCTCTATAGTTTAGGGTTTGTCTCATTGACGATTTTACAAGCAACCTCAAGGTGAGTTGGTGTGTTTATATGCTATAAATTTATTGATTTTCTTTTTATGTTATAGGTGATTTATCTCAACTTCGCTTGGTGTATAAGAAATTATTCATTTATACATTGAAAAAATAAACAAACTTAAAATAATGATAAAAACTATGGTACAAGCATTAATTTATTTATTTTAGAAGAGCAGAAAAATAATTTGGGTGAGATAGATAAAATACACACACCTGACAAAAACATTGAAATAAAAAAACACAGAGCCAAACATTATAGGTAGCAATTACTTATTATGGACATTTTCAATTATAAAAAATATATAATTTGAAGACATTTCAATCGCTTTATAACATTCCTCCTTGATGTAAATGCAAGAAAAGCATAGACGATAAATGCAAATTATAATTTACTTATTGAAATTACAAATTTTCAATGTTTCAAATTTTTGGAGAATGTCTATATATTACCGGATACTAAGTATTGTGCCCGAACATCCAACCAAATCCAGGTAAGTACAAGTTGTGCAAAATAAATATTTAGTACAATATATACGCATGCTATAATCTATACATTATACCCTTAATTATAAGTTAAATTAAATAAGTAACCCTATGGCTACACAACATAGACCGTGGTCCGTGGATAATTTTTGTTAATTAATATTATATTGGATCTCGTCCTTGAACTTTAATTAAACAATTTTCTTGTCCTGTTCTTTGATATTTTGATCTCCCTGTGTCAGGGATTCTTTTGGGCTAATTTCGCCCGTAACTCATCCAATTTTGCCTTCAGCTTGACTACTTCTGCAGGCGTCATCCATTTTTTCCATACGCCGGCATCGACGTACCAGTGCCTCGTCCCGTTGGTTTTGGGAAATTGCTTCTGCTTGGTATTTTGGCACGTCCTTGCAAAATTTCTCGGATAATTGTGTAGTTCGATATACCGAAATAAACCAATAATTGTTATAGTAAAATGTCTATTATTAAGTTAGTCAATGTTATAAATTTGTAAAGGAAATTTTTTTCGTGAGATTTTACGTCGCGCGAGGTGAGGGAAGGTATGAGGGTGACTGTAATTTCCTTTATTATATGATTTTTGGGAAGGTTTCTACAAAAATGCTAAAACCCATCAACTTTTGGTCGATACGGCAGAAGCATTATTGAGGATACCAAAATATTACTATATTAACATTTATACATCTAGTCATGCAGCATTTCCCAAACTAGGCAAATTATCAAATAACGTTCTCAGATTTAAAATAATACAGGTAAGAAATAATCGTACAAGACTACATTAATTATAACGATACTGAATGCACTCATAGAGAATCCAGCCGAAATGTTGATGACCAATAATAACGAGTTCTAAATCCAAACGTTAAAATGGAAATAGTCACATTAACTAACAACGGTAATCATAAAAAAATTTTATGACATTATTATCACTTTCAACAGCTTTGAAGGTAGTAGTAATAACTATATTAGTAATAAATATAATCTTCATAATAATCTTCATAATAATAATAGTAATCATAGAATTCATAGCAATAATAACAAGAATGGTTACGATAATAATTGTGAGAATAATAATATTAATATTTATAGCAATAATATTAGGAGTAATTACAATAATGATAATCATAATAATTCTAATAATAACATTAATAATAATAATAACAATAATAATAATAATTCTAATAATAATATTAATAATAATATTAATAATAATAATATTAATAATAATAATATTAATAATAATAATATTAATAATAATAATATTAATAATAATAATAATAATGATAATGATAATAATAATAATAATAATAATAATAATAATTGTAATAATAATAATAATATTGAGAATAATGACAATGATAAGATCCATGATAACTCCGATTTGGCTGTTACCGTTGACGCTAAAATTTCCTGTGACCTAATTTCTTGTACGTCGCTAATCTCCTTGGTGACCAGATGTCGGGAGTGGATTTTTTGTCAAGTCCTGACACACCCGGTGTCATCTTATCGACGAACGACTTCCTATTATCTACAATTTGTTATTATTCTGAATTAACTTATGGAAAATTTCTTTTCGAAACGTCTTGGATTTCTATGCGTTCTTTTATGATGCTCTATTGGTAATGTTATTTTATTTTTTTAATAAAATTTTGTCTTTATTTGTTATTATTATCATTATTATTTTCAGGTTGAATTACTAATTTGTGTTAAATAATTTTTAAATTGGAATATTAAATAATAAAATAAATAATAATAATAATAATAATAAAAATTAGACAACGAGGCGAATAAATCTCATAATTCGATGTAGTTGAAATAAAATCATATACTTGATTAATCACTGGGGAACTTTTCCTAAAAATATGGAATAGGAACAAATAAAGTAGGTAACTCAACTTTCACTTTGTATTGTCGTTATAACTCGATGAGAAATACCAGTATACTTTTCATATAGTCGTTTTAAGAACTTTTATCTTCAACTACAAGATTCGACACTAAAAGATTTGTAACGTTCTTTGAATTCATTTAATCATTTTATTCTACGTGGATTTAATCGTTTCAATTAATGTGAGTTAAATAGAGTGTTCGTTTTCTTATGTTAGAAATGTATACTTCAATTTGTTGTAGTTCCTCCTTTTCTTTCAGGCATTTCACTGACTTATCTACTCAATTTATTTTTCCAATAATGTTTGTCGTTCATTTCTATTTAAACCTTTTCCAGGGCCACCACACACTCTTTCGAGGGTTGGGCGATAGAATTTAGGAAAGGAGAATACCGGGCAGTTCTAGTCAACGCCTTCACCTCGAGTTCCCCGCTAACTACCGGTTTTATCCGGGGTAATATAATCATTTTAATAACTTGGGTACTTGTGTTTTATGGGCTTTATATGTTGGTTAATTTTACCCTCCGCGATGGAGATTCGATCCCAAATGAATTCACTTGATCTGTTCAGTTTCATATTCCTTTGAATAAAAGTTCATAAATACAAAAATAAAAGAAAAATCGAAAAGAAAATTAATATTAAATCCTTCCTAACCTTTTATTATTATTATTATCGGACTCGACTCATGATTTGGCGATCAACTAAACCCATTTCCCAGATCAAAATTAATTTCCAAATTTTATAAATTTTTAATTAATTTTTGCACTTTAATGATTTTTGATGTTTCTTGTTCACTTTCGACTGTTTTGTGCACTCATTTGATTTTCATAATTTAATAATTATCAGATAAATTATTTATTTTAATACGATAAATTTAAAATTTAACACAACTAACTTTTTTTATAAAGGGGGTACCAGAAGCGTCGATTGGGTAAATGTGCTTCGGACACTGCATTCTGTTTAAAACAACTTGAACTGCTTCCGGATCCATGCTGAAATTGAATTCGGTTCTTACATAAGTAAGTGAGTTGCCAGGTCCTATTATTTACAATGCTAATTTTAATTCTTAAATTGTTTAAAATTCAAGATTTATGAATAAATTAACCGATATTTTCAAACTGCAATTGGTAAAAGAAATTAAAAATAAATAAAATAATGGTTTTTCATTTAGTTTTATACATTATTTGAAGGAAGTGATTTTGGAATGATACCTAAACGACGGAAATTCAAAATATAACTGAAAACAGAGGTCGCACAATATTATATTTGTTACCACACTCGCTCAACTCAACTCAATTTAGGAAGTATTTGCAGAAAGTGACAATATAGACAGTAGAAGAAAATTAATTCGAAAAGAAATTACTAGTAAAAAAAATAAGGAAATAAATAAAATGCTAAAAACCTGTAGAAATGTCAGGATTGGAGATCATGTATTAGTAAAGCGAGAGAATATAAGACAGATTGATGGACTTTATTAAGCACCGAATGAAATTATATATAACATACATAAACCTAGAGAGATAAACAGAAATGAAATTATTCGAAATGTGGAATTCTTCAAGGAGAGGATGTAAAAAAGGATAATTTATGTCAGTTCTGTTTGCAGGTCCAATTGGGTATTTGATTTGGAATTCTTGATACATCTAATTAAAATGGCGTTTCGCGTTGTATTTATACAGACCGCAACTATGTCATTACAAATCAGACAAATTGGTTTTGAAGATAGTGAATGAGTAAACAAAAATTGTTCTTCCCAGTTATTTTGTAAAACCTTTTGTGTAGATTTTTCATATTCATGTTTTCTATTTTGCGATATCCATTTGTTGAGGATTATTTTTGTGAAAAAAATGTTCTTTTCTTATACCGACAAAATGTTAACTGGTCCGATTTACAAATTTAAATTTATTTTTTTAACTTGTAAAATGTTTGAGTTAATTAATTTTTAATTTAAAGTTTGAAAATTTTAAAAATGCGTTTGAAAAATAATACATTGCAATGTTGATTTTTAACCCTTTCTAAGGCAAAGGAAACTAAAAGTGATGTAAAACTCAAAGTTTATTGATAACAATTATATAGTTACAAATGATCATAAAAAAAATAAAAACATAGAAAAAAACAAAAGAGGCTCAATATATGTCAGTAGTTGTACCAAAAGTAAAAATGATTACCGACAGCGTTACACTTAGATATTTTTATTAGTTTAAAGTGGTGTACAGTATATTGTCACCACCTTAGAAAGGGTTAACCAATTTTAGAAAACCACCCACGGGCATTTGAAAATTTTTTTCGGGCACTAGGTTGGGTACCGCTGACCTATTTGAATTGTAAACAAGTAATGAAAGCGTTTGTGAGCTAGAGTGCTAGTAAATAACTTAAAATTATTTTGCATTTTAAAAAATTTTGGCAAATTCATTACTTTGAGATTAGTTGCATTTCTGTACGCAAATAACTGACAAAGACGTGAAATTCGACCAGAAATAATTCTTGAGATAAATTTGTATGATGAGATGAAGGTCTTTATCAAATGGATATCACAAATAGAACTTTATTAGATTAAATCCTTATTGGATTTGGCAGAAAGCAACATGTGGAATATTTTTTGTATTATGTAAACAATTTACAAAGTGATAAAATATCTACTTTGAAGCGGAAATTAAATCAAACATTTTGTTTCTTGATATCGTATGGACTTTCTGAGTCTAAGCCTTAAACTTTAACGCATCAGCTATTTGTGAAACTAACTCTGACATTACTTTCTCGGGCATTACACCTAACAGAAGAACTTGTCTTGATTTGGGAGTGGCGTTTATGTGTGATTCGAAAATGCGGAACGAAGATAATGGTGTATTGTTTGAGTTCAAAAAAATCAAGTGAGTACGACGTATGGAAGTGGATGAGTTATGGTCTATCTTAGCACATTTGCTTAACGAATAAAAAGCGTGACTTGTGAATTAACTGGGATTGAAAAAGGAAATTGTACGAGCAGTTTTTCTAATTCTTCTTTTCTTCTTTCTTTAATTTTTATATTCTTTTTTAAATGTACATTGAAGTAATATTGGATGCTTAAAATAAAAATTATTTTAGTATACTGAATACCAAGGAATCTCATAAATAAGTTTAAATTTTCTGCGAAATATATTCTAAATGAGAAAAACATACACTCCAAAATATAATTCAGAGAAAAATTAAACTCCGAGATTTCGGAAGTTGAAAAAACAAGGAGATCCCGGCGTTGCAAATCCCGTTATTAATATGGCAAATTGAAACTAATTATGAAAATAATTGAAAATTTCAATAAACGCGCAAATCAAATATGAAGAGATAAATAGACTCAAATTTTATGTGAAAATATTTCAGTGATGCGTGAAAAAAATAAAAAATTAAAAACATTGTACCAGATTGTATCAGTTCTTGCTAGTTAATTCCATTGTTGTTTTTTAAGTAAACAACTTTATAACCTTTTATTTAACCTTTGATTATCATTTTTATTTAGAATTAGATTTCTATTGTCAGTAGATTTTAAACTGACAGATATTATACTTATCACTTCTTAAATTTAGGATTTAACATATGTTGGTTTTACTATTATTAAAGTCGATTATTCCGCGACTTCTAGTGTCCTTTAGAAATAAATAAGTAAACCATGCACAGAAAACCTTTATTCACTATTTATCACAATTACAACTTGCTCACTAATTTGCACATTTCTTTCTAAAATAACTATTGATTTCCTTAAGGTAGGTTGCTCAAAGGGAAATCGCATTTCTGGTTCAATATTTTTTATTAATTTCTTTAATTATACTGAATTAGATACTTGTATTGTTGATAGCGCTCTCTTGTCCTTTAAACAATATTTTACTTCAACCAACTCTCAACCCTTTCGATTTTGGTCTCCTTTTTTAAAGTTTGTTGTGCGGAACTAATTGTGATTATCATAAATTAGGTAAACACTTCCGAACTCTTCTGAGAACCAAAAAGACTTTGTTCATCGTTCGGGTAGGTTTCTTTCATCTGGCTTATACAATTATCGAAGTTTTTAATTTATCTCAAGCCTGGTTTCATCTTGTCTCCGGTTTCCCATTAAGGAATTCCTAAGAACCCATCAATAAATTTTTATTATAATATTTGGATTTCTCTATGATTTCGCATTTAACATAACCCATTCCCTCCTATCTATATTGATTTTCAAATTTTATATATTTTAATAAAATTTTGTGATTTTTGCCATTTTTGATTTTCCGTGCATTGATTTCATTTCAATAATTTTATGACAACCCCAATACATATATTTGGGGAAAATTAAAATTTTTATAATAAAAATTTTTTTTATCATCAACAATAATAATAAAAAAGAAAAATAAATGTTAACAGAAAAATGAGTAATAACAATCATATATTCATATGATAAAAAATAAGATAATAAATATGAAAAAAATAATTAAAATATAATAAAAAATATGAATAAAAAAAAGTTTTGTAAATAAAAAAAATAATATAGATAATTAATTAAATAAATAAATAAAAATAATACAAAACCAAATTAATTAAAATATAAAAAAATACTAATGAAATGAACTTCAAATAAATAAAATTAAAAATAAAATTAATTAAATAATTTTCAAATAGAACAATAAAGAAAATAAATAATTAAATAAAATATTTCAAAACAATTCAATAAAATTAAAATTAATTCATTAACAATAATAAAAATATATAATTAATATTATTAAAAATAGAAATTATTTAAATAAAATATAATAAATTAATTTAATAAATAAAAAAATAAAGATAAAAAAAATTAAAAAATTTAATAAAAATATTTTATTAATTAAATAATTTTTAAATAAATATTATTTATAAATTATTATAATTGCAGGGAGGGGGACAAAGGTACCCAATAGAAACCATCACTGGAATCGCTATGATAATCCGATAAAACAAATGAGAATTATAAAAACCCAAAATTGACCTCTCGAATTGCCTCCCATGATAAAAATCTCCTTAACTCGTTGTCCGAACTCTGGATCAATGAGCTGGGCGAGCGCAATATTTGTCAGCGGTCCCAGTGCAGCAATCACTAGAGTTTCTGAATTCGTACGGAATCATAAATTAACCGGTCAATTATTATTATCTATGTTTTTACTAGGATATTTTCTCGACAGTTCAATCAACTCAAAAACCGCAGAAATTTCACTGAATTTACATTTGTTTATTATTTCGTTGATTTTCTTTTTGTTGGCTTCATAATATTCAGATTTCCAGAAACGGCCAAGCCCATCTGGCCCATGATAATCGTCAGCAATAACGGGATTTTCAATTATAAATTGAGATGATCCTTTATATATTTTAATCTAAATTTTTTATCAATATTATATAAATCTATTGCAAAATTAAATATAATTTACTTCTGGTCTAATAGATGACACGATTAGTTGTAAATTTCTATTCACTTTTTCTGAATCCACATTTCCATTGACTGATCCAATTCCAACAATGTCTAAATCTTTTCGAGTTAAAAAGTAACCCAATGCGAACGCATCATCAATTCCAGGATCACAGTCAATGTATAATTTCATTTTATTGAGCAAAATTTCGTTTCGGAAGATTTTAAATTTAAAACTAAATAAAGTAATGAAAAATAAATCAAATTAATGAATGCGATAGTCGTGAAGAATTTGACATTTTAAAACAAATCTGTAAATTAATCATAATTTCATTAAATAATATATTAATTTTACAAGTTTTTTCAACACTTTCCTTAAACACTTAAATACAGAATAACAAGATATTTGGAAATAAAAATATTAAAATTACACCTCGGCCAGAAATAATTTCAAATTGTTATAAACCTGTTGCGCTCTGCCGACTGCTAATAATGCTGAACTCTACTCTAAATAAAAGTTGATTCCATTTTTTACTTCACACTCGTCTGCCGATTTCTTTATCCTGGTTTCTGAAAAACTCTCTTGTAAATTCTTTTCTTCAAAATTTCGGTATATATCTGTTAATATGATCTTGGGTTTTCCCAAACGATTAATCCAACTGTTAAGTATCATCTTGAAAATTGTTCTTAAGTCTTGCATTATTATTGTGGTTACAGAAAAACGATCAAACAATACTACAATAAATTCTTCGAATTAAAGAGGTGCAATGCATACAATGCTTTCCGTGGATCGATACACAAACATATGAGACCACTCTGAAGGACAGTTACCGGAATCGAACAATGAAAACCTAGGATGTGATGGTAAAAATTATTTCAATTTGTCTACTAACCCATATTTTCTTACTCATGAAATTACATATTAAATATCACGGGTTAACAGTTCGTGTACCCTCTGAATTTATCTAGGTGGTGTACCCTGTGTAATGGAAATTACCCCACTACAAAATGCACTATTGTACTATACAAATGTGACTTTTCACAATACCATGGTAGAGTAAATAATTGGGACATTCACACACACACACACACTCTAGATTAACTTATACGTATGTTTCGGTCAAAGCACAAATGTAGAAGGTGGCCTTATTACATTTTTTCACATGCGTAAATGTCGTTATTTTTGTCCAATATGAAAGTGTTTGGAGAGGAACATTACTATTTCAAAGGAGAGCTTGGATATGAAATGGTGTTGCCACATATTCAAAAAAGGAAAAACCACTCAAAGTTGAGTGAAACTGTCATACAAGCCATGAGAACGGTCGGAGTCGCATTTCCAGATGTGGTGCGGGAAAGTTCACAAGTCCAAGGACGTTGTGAATTTTGTGGTCGACAAGGAGATAGAAAAACGAAAAAGAGCTGCAATTGGTGTGGAAAACTTATCTGTGTGCAACACACAGTGGACTTATGTCCTACTTGCTCGTGATCATTATTTGTTAAATTTATCATTATCATGCGACTATTTATATAATTTTTGCAAAGATGTTTGGATTCAAAGCGTTCTGATTTGATAATAAAATTACGATCTTATACAGCTTAATTGGTTCAAAGTTGACGGGAATATAATAGCAGCAATTTTGCTACCTAATATAATGAAATGAACGAAAAGTGCGACTGAACAATATGTAGTTCTGTGGGGTAATGCACACCCTACAGGGTATACAACACTATAACATGTGTGTTAAACAATTCTGTGTATGGTGTAGATTTGGAAATTAGCATAAATGTTGCGTTTGAATAGGTAAATAAAGTCATAAAATTTCAGGCCTTATAGTGTTTTGGTTTGAATATACCATAGCGCCAAACATTATCTGGGATGCAAAACACCCGACTGGGTACGCGAACCGTTAAAACAGAACTGATCTTTCTTAGGGATTAATAGTTATCAGAAAGGGTATTCAAACAAACAAAAAGGAAGTAGAAGAAATTGAAAACCAGAAGTACCAAAATGTTTGTTTCTCGGATTAACGAACTACTACAGAAGATTTATCAAAGACTATGCCAGAATCACAAAACCATTATATCTCACAACATCTGGATGTAACAAAGATAAAAATTAGGATGTAATGAAAGCTTTCAAAAACCGAAGGATAGGTTGTGCTAGGCACCTTTTCTCTATTATCCAACAGAAGGTAGAACATTTATTTTATGCTCAAACGCTAGCTTTGGAGCTATTGAATCGGTTTCGAGTCAAGGTAAAGAAGATAGAGAGAAGTATGTTATAGATTATGGTTCAAGACATATTACCACATGAAAAGCGCTACTGTGTAAGCAGGAAAGAACATTTGCTATACATGAATATGTTATGCATTTAAGAGAATATTTTTATGGGTTCATAATTCGTAAAGAAAACAAAATGCTGGTGTTCATAAACACTAAAAAAGACCAATCAGTACACAATTTCAAACATGGCTAGTGGTTGATTGTGGGTAGTTGACTCTCTTCAAATCCAGATATACAACCTGTCTATCCATTCCGCTTGTTGTTATATTTCTTCATTGCTTCGGTTTATAAGGTTTTCATAAATTTACATTTGATGTTATCCGCTAATGAGATTTATTATTAAAATTTAATTTTAGTTCTTTAAATACTTTTTAAATGAGAATGAAATCTTTTTCTATTTGATTATCCTCATAACAGAATTAAATGCTATAATAGTAATTAATGTCTTGTTATATGTTTCTATCAATTTAATAGTAGTTGATGATAACAAAATAATGTTGATGTTGTGATTAGGATGATAAATGCATCATTTTTAAACACTTTACAGACTTCGAATAAGTTATATTTCCCAACCTTATAAGTTATGATTTATGTATACATGTTAGGTGACTTTTCCCAACAAGTTAAATCCATGTCAATTGCACATAGCGGTTTAGAACCACAAAACCATTTTGGAACCCCTTGAATGTAATGGGTATCTACACTAGCGACATTCAAAGAGCCAATTGAATTATTAACAGAAAATCAAATGTATAATTTCTCTCAAGGTGAAATCAGACGCAAATACGCATTTGCCGACAAACACAATACAAAAAAATGATGAAAATACAGAGTTGCCGTATATTAATGTAACCAACCTGGATGGCTCGACTCTAAGTCAAAGTTTAACACGTGGAAAATATAAATGGGTTCATGAAGATCTGGAAAGTATCCTTGGTGAATGCAAGACGTTGGATCTTGTTTCCCTACCATTTAGCTATACATTGAAAGCAGATATGGTAATTCCTAAAGAAATTTACGAAATTTTGAATGATTTGGTTATTGCAGCTGAAAATGTCTCAGTGACTCAAAATTGAAAAAAATCCTTTGCTAACATAGGTTTACCGTTTTTGTTCGCAAACCACAAGCCTGCATTTAAAAGCATTGATAAAGATAAAGTCCTAAAGTTTATTATTAAAATCCAAAGTTATATTAAATTTAAAGAATCTTAAAAATTGTTAAAAAGATTTGATGAAATCAATAATTTTTTGTTCATCCAGTTCCTTAATTATAGAAACAGATGAGAACTTGGAACGGTCCTTGTAGTTTAAGGAGTTGTCTTTCAGATAATGATTCTTCTCGTCAATTATAAGGAATCCTCGACTAAAGTTCCCAGTAAGATCAATTGTTGCACTTTTAGTGGTCTCCTTCAATACCACTTCAGGGTGCATAACAATAATCGCTAGAATTAAATCATAGAAATAAACGTTTGCCATTTTTGCATCGAGATAGCCATGGGAAATTTCTAATATTTGTTTGAATAACTCATTTGCATTCCAATTTTCAAAGTATTCCTATGTAAAGAGTTGAAAACAGCAATAAAAATCAAAAATTAAATGCAAATTTGGAATATTTATTTGTATGGGTGACACGTCAGGGTCCCCTTGATAGGATATAACGTTATGTAGTAAATACTCCAGCGCTCTTCATTTCAAAAAAATAGACCAATTAAATGATTTGTTTACTTTAATTATTTAGTGTTTTAATTTAATTATTTTTATTTTTATTATTCTTTGGGCCTTGCAAAGCAATGTCCCTTTTTTGAGCGGTTGTAAAAAATCACGCGTGATGATTCAATTTTTTATTCTTTTTATAAAGATGTCATTATTTGTTATACTTCTTATATTAGAGATAGATGTTCCTTGATGAAAGGATAGACTTGGTACTGAAGTTTCTCTGTTAATATTGAATATGATTTTATCGTATTGAAGTCTGGATAATGCATCCACTTGTGCTATTGATAAACCTACAGTGTGAATGGTTGCATAATCGAAGCCCATGATTTCAATTGCCCATTTAACTATTCTTGATGATATGATTTTCGATAAATATATATTATTATTAAAAATAAACTCGAGTAGCTTGTAGTCGGATTTTATTGTAAAGTTTCATCCTAGAAATAATAATCATAATCTCATAATTGTCCAGTAAATTGTGTATGCTCCTCTTTCAATGTTTGACTATTTCAGCTCTTGATAAGTTAGCATTTTAGATACGTATCCATATATATGCTCTTCTTTAGATAGTACTCAAGCTATGCTATATTCCGATGCATCTGTTGAAATTAAAATATCTTTATCAATAGCATATGGCTGTAAGGCGGTCTCATTTTGCAGGATTTGAATTCATATCGCATTCATTGGTCCATTTGAATCTTTCTACTGACGTTTGTTGACACAGGCATTTTAATTTTTCTGAAAAGTTTGGAATAAAGCGACCATAAACATTTACCAATCCTAGAAATGATTTTAGCTCCTTTTTATTGATTAAGGATTTAATTAATTTTATCCTTTTTACTAGAGCTTTATCTGAAGTTATCTCTCCTACACTGATTGTTCTTCTTGAGAATGATATTTTATTTGCTTTTATGCACTTTTTCAAATTAAGACTGACATTCTTTTCTTTGAGACGAGGGGTTTTATTAACCTCAAAAAAATCCGAAATGGACTCCTTTCTTGTTTAATGGAAAATAAATTGATGCATTCGTCAATAATTCGTTTTTCTTTTGGTTGAATATAATTTTTGATTTCTAAAAATGTTGAAGTTTCTATTGGATTGGGGAAGTGAAGTGTTTTGATTTTTTAAATAATCTTGATTATACGTGTTGCCAGGAATTTATCTGTTATTCCCTTATTCAGCTTCTTGTCTCTCAGGTATTGATCTGCACTTAGCTTCAAACTCCACGATCTATGGATTCGCATTCTATAACATTGTCCAAGTTCAATTCCATTAACTATTACGAATTTTGAATTTCTAATATTTATTTATTTACAAATATTTAAACAAGAATATTAATGCATTTAAGCATGTTAATATTGCTGGGGTTAAAGCCAAAATTAAAACAAAAAATAATTGTATGGTCAATTAAAACAAAGTATGAAAATGAACACTGCACATACACATGCACGGCAAGCAGAAACCAAAAATAAAATAAAAACACCAATTAAACAAATTAAAAATATAACAAAATTAAATAAAACAAATATTAATAAAATCTACAAAAACCTACAGACGCAGAACGAAACACATATTTAATATTTAAAACCGCCAAAACCTTGTAAAATAAGGTTTGATTAATATTTTTTAAACAATTTTCATTCGAATCTTGAAAGTAAGCATTGTGTTTTTGTATTTTCTATTGTATATGTTAATGGTAATATAAACTTTTCTAATGATTACCTTTTTGGATGGTTGCGACATATTTTAGTGTCGCTGGCAAGTTTCCCTTTATAAAATATATATATATACAAGTATTATAAGTTCTAGAGGTCGAATGATGACGCTACGGGATAGTTCAGTTTAGCTGGTGGAAGCGCTGTTCGATTATCTAGATCCCTTAGTGACTGCGTTGGGTTCTGAGCATCGTGCACAGGCCCAGTTCCACAGGTCGGCATTGTACTGCCCTACTGCGCCCGAAGGAAACCTCGGTCGTAGTAGGCACGATAAAATCATGGAAGAGCATATTAGTTAGGGGAATAAGCTTAATGTAGACAACGATCTGCATTATAGGTTTTCATTGAAATAATACCAAGTTGATTCACACGGGTAGCTAGGGATAGGATAGATGCGATTCGGATACTAGTTTTCAATTTGATGATTTAATCAGGACAGAGCTAAAGAATGAAAAAGAATTGAAAACGCTTATCCTAGTTTTTCTCATGGGGGAAGCATCAATATTAAATGTGCTGAAATGAATAAATAAATTTTTTGTAGTATTGTTAGTCGCAAGAAATCAACTAATTTCCTTTAATGATGAGTGTAGGAGGTAACCTGAAATATTTATCTATGATTTCTATTGAACACCAACAAGAAAACGGACAAAAATCAGCCCAATCATAAATTAAGTGTGAAATTAGTTAACCTAACCCCCCAGTAGCTTAGAATATTTCAATTTGATCTTATAAAATGCTGATTAAAATAACGCATTAAATACTTTATTTCTGTTTCAATCAACAAATATTGAGTAAGACAGCGCAGTAAATTATGCCATTTCAGTACTGACAAGACGGCGCCCTGCTCATTCCCCGGGGGGGATAAAAATTTATTTTTGTTTAAATGAAGTCCACCCACGGGAAACGGTAAAAAATCTTTTTTGTTTAAATGAAGTGAATTTTTGAAATTTCTTTTTTGTTTAAATGAGAAAAATTTTTTTAGTATTTTTTTGTTTAAATGCATAAATTTAAATTATTTTATTTTTTACATTTCAGCATAATAGTCACACAATAGTAAGGTCTATATTTAGTTTCGTTAAAAAATAATAATAATAATTATAATTATAATTATAATAATATTAAAAATAACACCACATGTAAAAATATACAATTCACAACAATAAAAATAAATCATTAAAAAAAAAACTAAATAAAAAATTTAAGTGATTCACATATAAAAGATTTAAATAAAAAATATTACAACTAAATTGATTAATAATTTTTATTTTATTTAATATTCGTCCGGGAAATGTGGATGTCGAAATCTGTATTCTTCTCGAAAATCTGGATCATCTTCATCTTCCGGGAAATGTGGATGAGAAATTTGATCATACATTTCATCCATTGTTTTTATACCCATAACCGTGTCACCCACATTATAATGCCCATAGACTAAACTTTTATTTTTCTCAACCCAATACCTCTTGTCATCATTATTTGTTAAGGCTATTTTACTATTTTTAATTGTAAATAATTGATGGTTTTTACTTGAAATTCGAAATTGGGCTACTGAAATCATCGAATTATTATGATAACATAATAAGATAAGATTGATGTTTTAAATCGGTACCCTTTGATGTTATTCCTTTAGCCTTGTTGCTTTCTATATCACCCAAAAAACTATAGCATTTAGGCCTTAGGAATACCCATTCCTTATATCTCAGCCCTTTATTCTCATCTTTGAATTTACCAATGACAGAATCTAGAGCTCTTGAATATAATTCATGTGATGTATCATAATTCGATGGATCCAGTAGGTTATATCTTATCATAGCTGGTAAAAGAATATCTAATTTACACCCTTTAATTTCTAGAAAAAATGAATCATGTTTACCGCAATAATATTGATTTTACAATTAACTTCCTCTCGATATTTTTGTAAATCAATATATTGCAACTGATACATACGTAATTTAGATCTAGTACTCTTTGACCAATGTAGCTAGGTCTATCTAAACACACTGATTCCTTACTTAATAATATTGAAATTAAATCGTCGTCAATTTTATAAGTCTTTCTAAATGTTGGTTTAGAGGAATAAGTGATTAATTTAGAAGCCGAATTACACAGTCTCAAGTTTATGCGCTTTTTTAAGTTCTCAACTGTCTTTCCATATAAACTATTATTTAAAAGTTTAAAATAGTTTTTGTCCAGATACAGCCCTAAGTCGAGTATTCGTATCAATATAATTCTTAAATATTGAAGACTGTTGAAACCTAATGGCTCTATAAATTTTAGTTACCTTTACCCCAAGAGAAAGATAAAGTTGGAGAAGTCTCCAATGAACAACATAATTCTTTTTCGGTAGATGTGTGAGCATCAACTTCTCTATTTTAGAACCTGGCGCACATAATTTTTTAGCTGCGACCGGAAAATCATCCAATTTATCGTGAATAGATGTTGGTATATCTAAATCAACTTCTACGGTATATCCATATGGAAGTGTATCTAGATCGTTCGATTCACAGTCCATTAATAAATTATTTAAATCAATCTGATCTATAACCCAAGATAATTCACCTCTAGTTAGTTTTTGGCTAAGAGCCCAACCATATAAATTATTTCAACAGCATCAAGTGATCCTCCATGCTGATCAGGATTATTAATTATTTCAGAATCAGAGAGTTATTATTTCATTATTATTTAAATTTTTAAGTTTAGAAGGATGTGGGTTACTTATTGATAAATTTGAGTTTCGTTTATTATTAATATTATTATTATTAATAGGTAATTTAAAAATTTCCTTTTTCCTAATTAAGCTAAATTGATTTAAATGATCTTTGTGTGTATCATAAAAATCTAAATAATTTAATTTTTTAATGTTAATTTACATGTTGGGCAAACAAAATAGGTGACACGGTTATGTGGTTGACCATAATATTTTTTCATAGTTTCATGAAGAAACGTCATGAAAAGAACTATTGCAAAAATTTGGGTAAAATATACCTTAATTTAAAAATAACTAATTATATAAACATAAAAATTCATAAATATTTAAAGATGTAACAAAGCAATAAAATATTATATACATACAAAAATAAATAAATAAATATGCTTCCAATAATAATAATATGATATGTTAAACATAATCTAATTGGTTAAATCCATTCTTAAATTTAGTATATATATATCCAAAGTATAATGAAAAAATTATTATAATAAATAATGCAAACATATAAAAGTAATTTTATTTTTATTATTTAATATTGCTTATTCTTTATTCTAGAAAACTCAGTAAAAAAGATGGAGAAACATATAAATCAGGATATAATTTTAATACTGCTGGAAGAAAATTCAGCATCTGCAGTGAATTTTATTAGGAAGTCTCCTGTTCAATTTCTACAATATTCTATGGAATATTTAAAATACCCAATTACTTATTCATTTAAAGTAATTTTATTTTATTCTATCTAATATTAATTAAAAATTTAATAGGAACCAGTAATTTTAAAGCAGAGTTTATATAATATCCAAGTAGGAAAAATTGGTGACATTGACAGAAAAAATATTTTAGAAATACTGATGGCTATCAACAAACATTTTCAATTTAATGAAAGTTTCAGATTTATGAATTGCGAAAAAGATATAGATTTAGAAAATGCTAAAAATGAAAATTCATATTTCATGATAAAAATAAGAATTCAGGGTTTTAAAAATGGAGGCGAAACAATAAAACCTATTTGGAAAATATTCGAGGCAAATAAATGTTTTTAAATATATTATATAATTTTTTGTTGTTATAATTTATTATGTGATCTATTAGACATTAATTTATTTGAAATAATTATGTATGAGTTTAAAAAAAAATTATTTCAGATTAATAATTAAATAAAATTTTCGATTATCTATTTCATTTTATTTTCATAAATTTAAATATATCTTTTAACTATTTAAACTAAAATAACTTAATTTTATGAAAATTCAAATTTATAATCATGTTATCTTTAAATAAATTTTTTAATTATAAATTTTTCTTTTATTGTATAAAATTTTTATTTAAAAATAATTTGTTAATGAAATGAATATTATTTATAAAAAATTAATTTTTATTATATAAATATTATTTAACTTATAATATTCAGTAAATATAAACTTACATTTAAAATCAATTTTTCTTCCAACATTATTTTTATTTCTAATATCTTTTCCAGCATTACTGTTATTTATTGAATTCATTATCTAAATATTAATGTTAAAGATGAATAATAATAAAAACAATACTTATTATAATTGTGTGATTTTAAAAAGTGAGAAATGTTTGTAATGTTTATGAATATATGAATAGGTTTGTATTAATCAATCCAAATTAATTAAGCATAGACAATTAAAACTTTTTTAATGACACACACTAAAATTTTAGTGATTATCATATAATAAAATATAGGGGTCATTATATATTATAATACAATGTACGAGTTCATTATCATCATCTAATCACATAAATTTTATGTATGGGGTCATTGACAGAATTTCAGTGATTAAAATTAAAAAATAAAATAAAATTAAATTATACAAAAATATTTGAAACCAATAAATCATAATTTACATTGTATTAAAATTTAATTTAAAAAGCAAACAAATTAATGAATAAATCATCTTTTATAAAGCTTTAAATAGAGAGCTTCTTAATTGATGAGTTGTCTTTAATATAATTTAATTTAAAAGTGTATTTTGAATACTAAAATTTATTTAAAAACAAATATAGTATGTTTCTTCATTGATTTTAACCAAGCTAAACAATGTTGACCACAATTTTTTGTCATCGGGTTTTTGATACCGAATTTTATTGTATTCAATAGGCATTAACAATGATTGAAGTTTTGATACTAATAAAGTGGGTAATAGAAACCCATTGCATCAAATGCATATATTTTTTCAGGTTTCACATAGACTGCGATCTAATGTTCTCCATTGAGATTAAAAGATTGAGTATTTACAATAAATGCCTTGTTTATATCAATATATGGTATTTTATCTAAGGGAAATACTCCAAGAAATTCTGATCCCAACCATTTTCGACCCTTTTTTGAATCTGAATAGAACTAGTATCGATAAATTTCAAATAATTAAAATTAAACTTTTACTTCATTTTTAAATAATTAATTTTCATAATTTGGTTTATAGTTCAAACCAATAATCTTTTATCAAACTAATAATGTTTTATCAAACTAATACTGTTTTATCTAACTAATACTGTGCGATAGGCTGTAATTTGAATCTATTTTTTAAAAACTCCATAGACTATTACAGAAATCGATTCAGTTAGTGTTGCTCCAAATTTAATATCAAGTCTTAGATTCCCTTGTCATGGCAATTGACTTTGATTAATATCAAAATCAGGAGCCAATACAAAAGTAAAGAATGGATATTTATTTTTGAAGTCAGACATACTGATTTCACAATTAATATTCTTATTAAGGTAACCCATGTTTCTGACAATAGATTGTATATAACTAGTACTATAATTATCATTTTCAAAATCTTGACTATATTTTTCACGATAGTCACTTCCTTTCAAAAAAGTTATTGATTTAACATTATTATGATCATAAATTGAATAAGATGATGAAAGCGATCCACTATTTCTTTTATTTCCTTGAAATGTTACAAGAATAAAATTTGGTAATCGTCTATCGCCAAAGATTTATTCTTTATAAAAAGCAGAAGACCCAATAGGCAAAGAAAATTCAACAACCTCTTTACTTTTCAATGGATAAATCGCGTTTTTTGATGCAAGTCCAATTTGGTGACCTGCTAAAACAGATCGTTCAACTCGAACTCTTCTTACCATTAATTTTGCATCTAATAATTCTATTTTAGGATCCAACTTTGTACATGTTAAACTATGTGATGGGTTTGATCTTGTCAAATTAATTAGAACACTAACACTGGGTAATAGATATTTCGGTTGATCCATGAAATCAAATTGTAATGGTGAACATAATGAAAATGGTTTAGATTTTGCAATCCAAGCTTTTCTTATATAATCATCTTTACTATATCCAATGCTTTCTAAACATGTATGTTTCGTATCGTGATTATAATTTATTATGGTTTCAATTAATGTCTTATGACCAAATGTATTATTTAATCCTTCAACTTTGAAAGAATTAAAAACAAATTCGACTTCTTTGAAGAGTTTGAAAAAAGAAATTGTTTGTTGTTACATCATAATCAATAGAAATATTTTCACCTACATTATTTACAACTTTCAATTGAAGATAAAGTAAAGTATCGTTTAAATCTAAATATTCGGTTTGTGACCCGTTAATGAAAAATTGAATTGAAGATGTACCAGAATCCGTAATTGAATTAAATGGATAAATATCTTCAAACACAACATTGTTTAATTAGGTGATGGGCTATCAAAAATACAAAGTTCAGATTTTGCACTAATCATTTTTTAAATATAGTCCCATATCCTTTCATTCTTTTGTTTATGTATTTCTTTGAAATTTTTCTGCGCTTAATCATTTCACTTTTTGTTCATTTTCTTGTTTATTAAACACATCAGATACCTTATTTATTACAGTAGGTAAGTGCTGAATTATATCAGGTAATTTTTCTTTAATTTCAGATAAAACATTTGATTTTAAAGCAGGTAGAAACTTGGAATTGTTATTTATTACATCATTAGCAGTTTTCATACCGAAATTCCCTATACTTTTAAGAATTGGTAAAGCAAATCGACGTATTGTTTTCAACCACCCTGTTCCATGTTTTTTACCAACAAAATATGGTAAATCTCCACCAGATTGACTAATACTATAAAAGTTTACAATATCCGGATTATTCATTTATTTTTCGAAAATGTAATGTTAAATGTGTTTTGATATCTTTTGAAAATTTAATTAATTTTCCACTATCGTCACGAATATTAATTTCAATGTTGTTCATAGAAGAAGATGAAATTGGGAGGTACATTGGATTCTTCATTTCTAGCTGTACTACCTCTCCTTGTTCATATTTTTAAATCCATACAGACTTTAATAGAGGGACTCTTACGTTACCAACATTTATTGGTTTAATAATATTTGAATAAATAAACATTTGTTGATGAATTTGAATTATTTTTGGAATTTTCACACCAACAAGATCCTTATCATTAAATGTCTGATTCTTTATTCCAAAAGTTTTTATTAATTTTTGATCAAATATGATATTTGAAATATCACCTACAATTTTATTTTTACCAATTCTTCATTTCTAAGATTGATTTCTTTAAACGGGGAAGGATTAATTGTCATTAAGCATCCACGAAGTTTTGATAATGTTGTTAAGAATAAATCATTTTCAAAATAATGTGTAAGCTTAGTCTTGATGTCATAATTTATAATTATTTTAATTTGTTCAACAGCCTTATTTTCCATAAATTTAGGTAATTTAATTCTACAATGATCAGATTCACTAGTGATGGATATGTTTTGTAATCCAAATTTAGACGCATGTTCGTAATCGCGAAATAATATTTTAAAAGGAATATGAGGACAAACAATCATAAAATTTTCATAATTTTTCATGAATATATCAACATCTGAAATATATTTAGAATTTCTAAGATTCTATTTTCATTATTTATTTTCAAGTATTTAGTTTCTTCATGCTATTTTTTGAATTTATATTGTATCCATGAATTGCTATAGTACGGAAAATGATTTTACACAAATGTAAAGTTCATCAAAGCCACTTTCCACCCAAATAAACTGGATTTTCAAATTCAACAACAAAATTATTAGGATTATTATCAGGATAAATAAGAGGACAACTATTACTAGGTAAAATCATATAAAACTGGTCTTTTTTCATAATCTTTATTTAAAAAATTGATTTTCAGATATCCAACTAGGAGTTTTATAACAAAGTAGTATAGGTCAAAAAATGAAATGTAGCACAACGGTTTATGAAACCAATTACAAGGATATATTTCTATCTCATAAATATATACCAGCAGCGGAAAAGATGCATACGTCAGATGTGAAAATTATAAAATACGTGAACAACAAAATTAATTTCTTGTATCATGATTTGCAAAGGCAAATGCAAGAAATGTACCAAGAGGTAGTATTGAACGATTGTCGGCTGAACAGAAAAATAATACGAAATAGATTAGCAATTTCTGTGGCAAATCCAGATCTAATAATGCCAATGTTGATGGAACATGGAACATTCGGCAGGATAATTGGTGAGGCTATCTACAGTTATCATGCAAGATAGTTGAAGTAGAAATTGCCAAGTATGATAAATGCACTCTGGAACTCCCAGTGCTATACGAAGGTAAGCTACGTTTCGTGGCACCTGTGACGCATAGAATCTTAAAAGAAGGGGAAGAACCCCAGAAATCGACGTGTAATCCGGCAATGTCACCACTTTACAAGATAAACAATCATTGGATAACATAACCAGATCGTAAACCACCATCAAAGCCAGTAGAAATACTTCAAGCTATCAAATTGACATCAAAAGTAGAATTCAGACCACTAAATGAATTGTCCAAGGGTGGGGTGTATACTCCAGAAGACATAGAGGAAGCCAGGAGAGCTATTGCTTTTCCACAAGTGCGTGATCGGGGGGTTACAGAAATAATAATCAGAATTTACAAGCACTATGATGGAAAACCGGATTATAATTTATTATTCGGACCAGATCATTACAGACAAGCAGCATCAAATGTAATAAGGAAAATCTGGGGAAGATTTACCAGTTTTGGCATCTTTGTAGCAGGATGTTCAGGAATATATGCAATATTTATGATACTAAAAATCATTGCATCACAACTATTATCCACGTATAGTATCTTCAAGATCGGAGGATGGTCTTGGAAGCTATTATTGGGAATGTGTCCATTATGTGCAGATTTCGCAGCATTCCGACATCATAACACGGAAATTAAAATGATGAAGCAGAGAAACTTAATCAAGCACGAAATAGTGAGAGAGTGGGACGAGGATTATAGTCATCGAGACGATGACAATTCTGACGAGGGAGGTAACATAGAGGGCAACACAGCCCGAGATTACAACTCATCAAAACCAGACAACAAAAAACCGAATTTTCAAAATTTTGAAAGCGGTAAATTTCTACAGTACCCTTCTCAGCGGAAAAAGAGGAGAAAGCAAAACTTTGCCAAAAAGTTTAGACCCCCGTATGAGGCCAACAAATGGATCATACCAAGGGAAGTCGAGCAAGAGATTCTAAATCGTTATGATGATAGAACAGATTTGGAAAAAACTCCGTTTTCACCATGGCCAAAACGTGAAAGACAATACGATACAATGCCCACATTGGGGATGAAAACTACGGGAAAAGTACCAGTATACCCGTTCAGCACTTTGGAGAAATTGAAACAAAGTTATGACGAACAAAGTCAGCCAGAAGCAGAAAGAATCGAATTTGAAGCAAAGAAATTCAGAGAAAACGTTTTGGGAATTTCATCGATATGTATGGTAGCCACAGGAAATTTGGCGAATAAACCAACAATCAAAATGAAAGTCAATAGACATACAGTCCATGCACTGATCGACTCAGGATCAGATTTGACAATGATAGAGGTAAACTTGTTAAACGAAACGGAACTGCAAGCAATTGTTCCCACTTTGACAACAGCGAGAGGAGCTAACGGTCAAGCAATCAATGTCATTGGAATATTAGACTGTGAATTGAGACTTTGTGACCAAAAGTTCAGGCATGACATAAAAGTCACCAGAGAATGCATGGCAGAATGCATTGTGGGTATGGATATACTCATAAAGTTGAAAGACATTGTATTTGATTGTGCGACAGGCGAGTTAGTAAAATTAACGGGAAGGAAAAGGAAATCATATAATATAGACGTGGTTTTAGTAGACCATGTGGTCACTATACCACCGCGGACAGAAACAGTTTGTTTTGTGGCAACTCATCAAGAAATGGAAGGAGATGTTATTTTCGAACCAAAAGTGGAATTCGCGAGTAAATATAATACTCCCATTACACAAAATCTAGCAACGATACGGGAAGGGAGAATCCCAATCAGAATAAAGAATATGGATAATAAAACGCTGAGATTATATCCAGATACACGAGTGGGGAAAATTGTGAAACTAAAAGACCCCGAAGAGGAAGTTGCACAAGTAATGTCAGTGCATGAAGAGGAAAAAGATCCAGATATTGAGTACTATGATGCTCCAAATTGTGATAGTAAAGCCCTCACGAGAAGGGAAAATATAAAAGTAAACCAATTATTACGAAAATATGACCAAGTTTTCGCAAAACATGAGTATGACTTAGGCCAAGTAAATATTTTAGAGCATGAAATTAATTTAACAGAAACTAAACCTATTAAAATCAGACCGTATAGAATCCCACAAAGCTTACAGGAACCAGTAAATAAATAAATTAAATTAATGCAAAAGTATAATATAATTAGATCAAGTAAATCTCCTTATTCTTCTCCGCTTGTGGTTGTAGCTAAAAGGGACGGGTCAGTAAGATTATGTAATGATTATCGTAAATTAAATGAGCAGACTGTAAGTGATAATCATCCGCTGCCATTGTTAGACTATATATATGATAAAATGAAAAATTCGAAACTTTTTACGGTGATGGATGCACAAAAAGGTTTTTACCAAATTAAAATGAGTGAAAGTTCGATACCGATGACAGGCTTTTCTACAGCTGATGATCACTTCGAGTACTTAGTAATGCCATTTGGATTAAAAGGAGCACCTCCAACTTTTCAGAGGTCGATGAATATAATGTTGATGGACGCACATCATGCGATGGTGTATATTGATGATATTATCATATTTTCGGAAGATCTAGATAAACATCTAGAACATCTAGAGGACATTTTTAAAAGATTAATAATGGCGAATCTCAAAGTGAAACCTAGTAAATGCAAATGGGCAGAGCAAGAAGTGATCTACGTGGGACATGTGATATCTCATGATTGTGTAAAACCAGACCCAGCTAATACAGAGAAAGTGAGAAACTTTCCCCAGTCAACAAATGTCAAACAAATCAAAGGATTCTTAGGTTTGACGGGGTATTATCGGAAATTCATTAGAAATTTTTCCGCAATAGCATTTCCTTTGACTGTTCTAGAAAAGAAAGGAGTAAAATTTGCTTGGGGAGATGAGCAACAACAAGCCTTTGACAATCTAAAAGATGCGTTGGTAAAACCACCCATCTTGAGATTTCCAGATTTTAAGAGACAATTTATGGTGATGACGGATGCCAGTACTAGAGGAATTGGTGCAGTACTGGGACAACAAGATGAAATTGGAGATGAATATGCTGTTGCATATGCAAGCAGAGGATTAAAACCGCACGAAAAAAGCTATGCAGTGATCGAATTAGAAGCATTAGCTTTAGTTTTTGCTGTGGAAAAATTTAGTCATTACCTGTGGGGTAGAAAAGTCATTTTCTACACTGATCATAGACCATTACAATGGTTATTGAAACACAGAGATGAAGCATCGAAGTTAGTAAGATGGGCTTTGAGACTACAGCCGTACAATATTGAAATTGTTTATCGTAAAGGAAAGGCGAATGGTAATGCCGATGCCCTATCACGGATGGAACAAGAACCAGAAAAAGAAGACATAAAAGAAGGTAGATTGGAAGGAACAATCTTTGTGTTAACGAGAGAAGCAAACACGTTATCAGAATTAGTAGAAGCACAAAAGTGTGATGATGAAATAAATGTTATCAGACAAGCCATAGAGACAAAAGCAGTACCAAATGAATTTCAAAAGTACTGGGAAAAGAATAAAGAGAAGTTTATCTTGGAAGAAGATCTCATTAAATACGTGGAAACTAAAGACAATGTGATATTGGTACCAAGTAAGTACCGGGAACCTTTAATGTTACAATATCATGATGGAGCCTTGGGAGGGCATCTTTCAGTACGACATACATTGTCTAGATTGAAAGCGAAATATTTTTGGCCAGACATGAAAAAAGATGTTAAACAATGGTGCCAAACATGCAAGATATGTGTTACCAGGAGGAACACTGGGAAAAAGTCACACGTACCATTAAAACCAATGCATGTACCATCCACCCCGATGGAGATGACAGCTATGGACGTATTGGGTCCGTTCAAAGAATCAGCATGAGGAAATAAATTTATATTGGTCTTTTGTGATTATCTCACAAAATGGCCGGAAGCTTTCCCGATTCCAAATCATAAGGCATATACTATAGCACGAATATTCGTTGAGCAAATAGTATTCAGGTATGGAGTGCCTTCAAAGCTATTAACAGATAGGGGAAAGGACTTCATGAGCAATCTCCTCAAAAGTATCAATGGCTATTTCGGTATATTGAAGTTAAACACATCTCCATACCACCCCCAGACAGATGGATTGGTGGAAAGGTTCAACGGAACCTTGGCCAACATGTTGGCGTCATACGTAAATTCCGGACAAACAGATTGGGATGTGCATATACCATCGTGCTTGTTTGCATATCGAAATTCGGTACATTCGGTAACGGGGGAAACACCCTTCTACCTCATGTATTTGAGACACAGTAAAATGCCAGTGGATTTGATTTTCTATCCGAAAGCAACGCAAAATTTATATGAAACCAATTATCTATTTGAAATGAGAGAAAGGATGCAAGAACCATGGGCAAAGGCCGGTCTCAATATAAAGTATAACCAAGAAACAATGAAAGAATATTATGATCGGAAAGCGAAAGACCATGGATTCCAAGTTGGGGATTTTGTCATGTTGGAAAGCCACTCAAATAAGAAGGGTCTTTCACCAAAGTTGATGAGAAATTTCAAAGGACCGTACCAAGTACTTAAAGCAACCGAAACAAATGTGGTTTTGCAACTAGTAGCTAACAAGAAAGCCGAACCTATTATGGTACACGTTAATCAGTGCAAAAAGTGTGCCCCGCCAACAAAATAAAAAACGGACATTACAAAAGTCGAGTATCCAAAATTAGCGATCAAAGAGAAACAGACGGAAACAGCGAAAATTGAGTATCCAAAAATAAAAATTAAAGAGAAAAAACCAGATAAAGGAATTCTGAGAGAACAATCCGAGAGATATCCATTGAGATCGAGACAATTACCAAAAACAGTGACGTTTGCGACAATAATAAGTTGCATAATGGCGTTAACATATGCGTTTGAGGATTTCTTACCTGTCGCCAAGCAGATGTCGAATATTGGATACCAGCGTACAGATAGATCATTTAGAATATTTTTGAAGCAGTACTTCCAAATGAAGTATCAATTTCATTTCTCGACAGAGGAAAGTGAAATGACGTTTGATTTAGATGATGGAAAAAGAGAAAGAGTAATTGATAATTTATCACCGGAGTATAGTTTAGAAGTTCATTCATATATACAAAATATGAGAAGGCAATGGGAAGTTGATTATAAAGTCGCTTGGTATATCAAAACAGCAAACTTTACGGAAAAGGTAAAGATTTCATATGATGGGCAAACGGCCTTATTTGCACATAACTTTGGGAGCAAGAACCACAGACTAGTGGTATTGATTGTGATAGAAAACGGAGAATCCATAACCAGGATGGTGTTGAACCAACAATACCAAGGCCGTAAATGGGTAATTAGACCAGCTCGAACCACGGAAGCGAATATCACATACTTCGAATTCGACTTAAAGCGTGGCTGGCACACAATATATCGTAAGGTATTAGAATTATCACCTCCCAATAAGGAAAAAGATAATATAAAAAACCCAAGAGCAAGATTGGTGAATACCACAAGGTGTAATGGAATAAACTTATTAAATATATCAAGTCTGAAATTGGCAGCGGAAAATTTAACTATCCAAAAAGTAATCCCTAAAAAAAAGTTAACTATAAATTTAAAAACCCCAAAAGTAAAACAGTTAAGAGTATTAAGACTCTCGACAGATAATTGTACATGCCCGATTACGAATAAGGGTAAAATCCCGCTATGGATAATAATTCCAATAACAGGGGAATCACTATAAAGTTATTATTAATATTTATAGTTTCTGTGCATATGACCCATATAACGTTATATGATAACAGGTATGAGGAAAATCATTATGAAACTGAAGTATAGAGGGGACAAAGTCTCACCATTTTGTAAGTAGTGTAAGTAAAGTTTTATTATGACATCCGTGAATGTCGTTTTTTCCTGGCAGTTTATCACGATATGTGATACAAATAGTTAATCAGTTTATATTCTAGATAGCAGAAACCCCAATTTACAAATCGACAATAAAGCACGCAATTCAAACCTACGACAAAACCGTGAGCTCAATCGAAGCCTATACGTCCTACAAAGAAGAATTCGTCTACCGTTTCATAACGACTACCATCACATCGCTAACTAACCCCTTAATTCATAATCATTGGTACTATCCAAGACGCGTGGATATACCTAACGATTTTAAATTCCCAAGAGGCCCAAGAAGGCAAATGATGATCACAGTAGTGAAGAGCAGCAAAACCCTAAACTTAGCAGATATCTTTAGAGAATTTAAAGATTGCCCCAGAACCAATCACATTTGGCTCCACGCCATTAACAAACCATTGGTAGTATTACTAAGTGGAATGCCAAACCCTATAGAGTTGGACAGACATAGCACTTTCGAGTTATCATATTCTGATGGACGAGAAAAGAATTTGCAAGTAAAGACAACAGAGCCAATCTCGATTGTTTGTTTGGAAATATTAAATTACCAAAAATCACACCGAATAGTAACGGATTTGGAACCTTCCTGGTGTTACAACACAACTGAAGCGACAATCCATAATGGGGAGTCCTTCTTGAGGAAGCGCTTAAACAAAGAAGAAGAAAACCTATCCACAGTTTTTGTGGCAGCTGGATATGCCTTATCCCGAGTAGGCATGGATCCTGTTCTGTTAGAGATATATATCTCAGATTTCTCGGGCCAACAACTATTAAATACAATAGTCACCCCCAGAGAACCCGTTAGACACTATCAGACCCACCAATATCATTTAAAAGAACCAGATGTTCGAGGTAATTTGGATGATGAAGAATGTTGTCACATGATTAGAAAAATTTGTGACAAAAAGATAGTAGTTGGATTAATGGTAAAAAAGTTATTAGCGGTAGCCCATCTACCGGCACAGCGTTTATTGGGCATCCGAGATCTGGCCTCAATCAAAATCTTAGAAGATCGACGGGTACCTAAGATGCAAGGATACTATCACTTGCCTTTCCTTTCAAAATATTTTCTAAAAAAGGCTCCGGAGAGCCGGCAAGACCTAGTAGTGGACAATGAGGTCCGAACTATTAGAGAAATATATATGAGCATTCAGAATGAATGGTTGGATCATATAACACAAAACACCCACTCAGAGGGTGATCAGCGTGTAGTTGTAAAACGAAAATTATCTATGACACCAAAAGACGCAAAAGTTCAGAAAGAAGACGAATTGTCCCCGCCACCTGATGTTACAATCTGCGACGAAGATGAAGTCATGGAGAAACCATCGAATACTGAGGTGCGAAAACCCCAAACGCAAAATGCCCAACCAACAAAAAGTGCTGCCAATCAGCCGGAGAGGAAAATCCCACAAAATACGAATGCTGCCTATCAGCAAGATAAGGTCATAAGACCATCCACAAGTAACCCAAATTATCCCGAAAAAGTCACAAGTTTGAAAAAGGTGGCAATCCCTCCAACGGCAAAGCCAGAAAGTGGAGGTATGAAAAGTGTAGTTAAACGATTATTCAAAAAGAAGGAACCAATTAAACAGAATCAACCACAAGAAAAACCTTCACAGTTAAGTTCGACAATACCCAAAAAGATTTTCAACGAACCAGATGATGACATAGAAGAAGTTTCCTATATACCCCCAAACGCTGAGTTACAAAAGCAGCTAAAAGTAAGCAGCCACTGGCGTCCGAGAGTAACCCAATATGATGGGAAAGAAATTACCTGCATAGCGGTAAATTCAAACCCCAAATACCAAGAAATTGACGTGGACGGAGTCCCATACTTGGTATCATCAGTAATACTAGTAAGCTCCTTAGACAGGGAGGCACTAGCCCTATCTTATGAACCGGAGACGATGGCGAAGAGACTCGCAAAATCGTTACGAGAGCATAAAGCGCGTAACCGATATAATTCTACAGACCCCCATCTATATCGCGTGCCTGAGGAACCCGAAGAAAACTAAGAGAATTCAATGCCAGGAGAACCAGTGTGAAACAGACATTTATATTTGTGATCCGTGACATATTTGATTTTGATTTGCGTTTCTGATTATTCATTTTTGTTATTATGTTTTGGTGTTGTAATTTATTATTGATTTTTTTTCTGGTATATATATATCTTGTAAGGCAAATAGGAGTAAGGCAGTAGGAGTAAATATATTCTTTTTCGAGGACGAAAATCTTTTAGGGGGTAAGATTTGTTATGTACAGGCTCTTAGCCTAAAAATAATAAATCATACTGACGTCACTAAACGGTGACGTGTAAATTATTGTGATGACGTTTAGTGACGTCACGAAAAAAAAATAAATTAAAATACGTCACAGAAAATTACCGAAATTGGAAATACGTCATCAGAAAATTGCTATATTTAGATTTCTGATGACGTGGCTCTAAATTTGGTAATTAATTTAATGCAAAATATAAATAAGGTAATTTCATTAATTTTTTAACCAATATAAATAGAAGAGTATTTTTTAGTACAGGGGCCGATACAAAACAACAGCGAGAAATAATTTCAAGAAACCAGCTGTCATATTTAATTCAATTGTATTATTGTGACCGACTCGAAGAAACAGAAGAAAACAGCCGTCCTACTCGAAGCTCTCAACAGCCTTAGGAAATATATTTAAATCGCCCCTACTGAAAGGAAAAGGAAAAAAAACAGAACAGGAAAACAATTTTGGAAACAGTTATTGCGGAAAATTAACAATTGGAAAAATTGGGATACGAATTATCAAGTGCGAACCTTCAGCAATATTCGAGAAAATTCGTTTTTGGATTCTCTATCCAGTGGCTATATATTTTGTTAGTTTTTATTTAATAAATAACATTGAGAAAAAGCGGATTCTCTAATCCGGCTTGTAAATTAATATAATTAATTTTTAAAATCGAAAGTATCCAAAGTAGTTGACCGCTTTCGGATACTCGGGGTGCCCCAAAATCAAAATCTTACTTACCCTCTGTCTTATAGGATAACTCGTTGCGTCGGCATAGTGACCATCGACTTCTTGCGGGCCATTTGGCAGGGATCATTTGATCCAGTTATCTTTCAAGCATTGTAACTATACACATATACATTTGTAAATTTCGAACTACCGCCAAATAAATCTTATAAGTAATTAATTGTCTTTGTCTTATTTATTTGCATAGGACCACAACCGACCTTTTTATATTTTATATTTTGATCAGTTTATAGTTTATATTTTATTGTTATTGATCTGGAGTCAGATAAACGATCAGTGTTAAGATCTTAGCCCCCCATCATATCTCATATTTTTTGATCTTAACAATAGTATTGTTTATATTTCCCTCCTGATTTGGTTTTTAAAATATTTTGAATTCTGAATACAATGGGGCTGGAATGACTTGTAGTTCTTGCTCATAAAATTTACCACTGACTTGATTGTTTTCATAGTCTTTAATAAAGTACATAACTGGATTCTGATTAGTGTCTATTTTTAAAATTTGAAAGACTTCATCACTCCAATTATTATCAAAATTCTTTATGAACGGAGAAGCACTAATTTTACTTATTCTAACATGATTTCCTACTTTATATTTTAGCTTTTTTGTTTTTGAATTTTCTTGTTGAGCTATCCAATTATCAATATTATTTGTTGAATAAACATCAATAGGTCTCATTCCATTTATTCCTCTGTGGGGTGAATAATTGTAACTGTAAATTATTTTGGACAAAACATTTATCCAAGTTTTATCACCCCGATCAATAAAATATCTTTTCAAACGATCTCTTAAAGTTCAATTAAATCTTTCAACGTGTGCTGCTTTATATTGGGAAAATACTGAATAATGATTAATTCCTTTGATAATTTCTTTTACTTTGCTATTATAAAATTCTTTACCTAAATATTATATTTATTTTAATTAACTTATTTTAATTATATACCCAAATCCGTTTGTAAATTACGAGGCTTTCCGTCATCAAATATGGCTTTTATGGCAACAGCCATTTCATTTGCTGATTTAGTTTTAGTTGGTATAGCACGGGCATATCTACTAAATACATCAATACAAGTCAAAATATATTTGTATCCTTTATTGATTTTTGAAAATGGAATCATTTCCATCAAATCCATTTGCCATAAATTTTGCCACCAAATGTTTTTTAAGACCTCGTTGGAAATCTTTTTAACGTTGGTTTATTAAGGGTATATGCTAATTGATTAGATAACCAATTTTTTGTTTCTTTCTTTGAAATAGTTACGGTTTTTGCAAGTTTTCCTATTCCACCAAAACCATCGGGATCTTTCGGGTTCTTCCATATTGTTTTGAGATTTTTCTCTAATAATTTCTTTGATTTCACCTTTTTTGTCATTGTTTGGTTCATTATTACAACAAGCTGTTAATATATTTAAATCTAAATTATGTTTATCCGGTAATGAATACTTGGTGCCCATTATATTATATTTAATTAAATATTTTTAAGATGAATTTAATGACGAAATTGCACTTATCACCGATAATACAATTGGAATTAATGTTCCTAAAAATCCACCCTGTTGTTTATATATTATTTTTCTCATTAAATTTCGATTTTACGAGTTCTAGAATGATAATCTACTTGCATCCACCAGGTTAAGATGAAGAAACCACGTAGTAGAGATTTCCCAATTAACATGATTAATCGGCCAATTCCCGATAGCGTTATGCACCTGACTGAGTGAAGTTTGGGAAGTAGCGGCAACTTTTTAAAATGACGTAATAACAATTTAATAGAGGAATCTAAATACCCGATAATCATTGAAAAAGAGAATGCTAATTAATTCCGACACGTGCGAGTTGAAAATTTCCAGTAGAGGCACATGGGGGACAAAGTGTATAGGGTGCGATGATGGAGACGAGGATAAAAACCCATGTAGTGTGGGCGTGCATGATTTAATCAGCTTGAATGCGTTTGAAAGAGTGATGGGGGAATTTGGTCAGCATGAGCGAATAGGTAATTAGAATGTCAACACGAGATCATCACCCGTTTTACTACCACTGAGTATACATGCTTGATGGATACTGAATATTTCAAAAATCTTAAAATAAAATTACTTTAGAAATTTATCCAACATATCTCCAATAACTTCTATTTCCATAAACAGAAGTATGTTGTTAATTTTAAAATTTTTCTTTTATAAAATAACTACAAATTATACTCAGAAAAAGGATAGTTAAAATTTTTCTTGCTTTACCCTTTAGATGTACAAGTTAGCGAGAATCCAGAAAATTACTACTAACGCCCCGGTAGTAGTGTCCGTTTCGGTCATGACTTTGCTGGAGG